>JAJJWW010009487.1:0-600000 GCA_023531295.1 Papaver armeniacum
CCATTTTCCGTTACTTTAATGAGTAATTCAACATTTCCAAATGTAAAATGGTTTTTTCTTCCTCTATCTTATTTCAATTTCAGTCGTGCATAACAAAGATGGTCAAAAGTCAAAGATCTAAATATCTAACAAGATTATAAGTGTAAGGTATAGCTATTACTATTCTTCCCTAATCTCTCGTCTGTTTGGTTGTGGCATTGCATTTGAATTACTCATTAAAGTAATAGGTTATACAAGTTCTTTATCAACCGTTTCTACTATTTTCAAAACTGGAATCATATCGTTTATGGGTATTATCAATCTTCATATCGCTGGAATCAAAGTTGTTTCTTATTGAATTTCGTCTTCCACCGGACAACAATGAGTTGGTTAACCATTAGGTTTCAGTGAAATTCGGATACCTAACTTGTATGCTATGTTTAATTAAGTTCGTTAATGGTGGCAAAAACTGGGGAGATGGTAGTGGTGGGGACACTAGAGGTGGTGTTGGTTATGGCGGTGGAGGCGGCTGCGACACCTGCGACCAACCCAAATGTCATATATTTATGTTATTTATTTTATTAGTGTGGGAAGAATGTTACTTTAGTCCAAGTTTCATATATATTTTAAATCGGCTCAGATCAGTGAGTTAGTTATGGTTTTTGCGCTCCTCGAATCCCATATTGCTCTCCCTCTAACAAAAATCATCTAAGAATATTTAACATATTTTGTATACAAATATTTGGCAATATATTATATATATATAGATATATACTATAAGAAGTGTCCCCTCTAGAGTATCCGAGAAGTATCCCAAAAGCATCCCCTACCCTTTTCATAATTAATAAAAAGCGACACTTTAAATGGGGTGTCTGATACGTATCCCCAAGTGTCCCCAAGTGTATGACACTGATAAGGCGTCCGACACGGATACGTCACCGGTTTTGAGGTGTCCGTGCTTCATATCCTTTTACTATAGGACCACTTGACACCCAACTATAGGACCACTTGACACCCAACTTGTCTAAAAGTAGATGCGTCAAGTGGTCTTTGTTTTGCCTCGCAGTGATGGTCATCCAAGGAAGGGGCGCAGCGCGCAAATTACCCAATCCTAACACTAGGAGGTAGTGACAATAAATAACAATACCCGGGATCTTCGAGTCAAGTAATCGGAACGAGTACAATCTAAATCCCTTAACGAGGATGCATTGGAGGGCAAGTCGGTGCCGCAGCCTGCTGATAATTCCAGCTCCAATAGCGTATATTTAAGTTGTTGCAGCTAAAAAGCTCGTAGTTGGACTTTGGGTTGGGTCGTCCGGTCCGCCCCTTAGGTGTGCACCTATGCCGTCTCGTCCCTTCTACTCGGCGATGCGTTCTAGCCTTAATTGGCAGTCGTGCCTCCGATGTCGTTACTTTGAAGAAATTAGAGTGCTCAAAGCAAGCCCAAGCTCGGATACATTAGCATGGGATAACATCATAGGATTTCGATCCTATTGCGTTGGCCTTCGGATCGGAGTAATGATTAAGGGGATAATCGGGGCATTCGTATTTCATAGTCGAGGTGAAATTCTTGGATTTATGAAAGACGAACAACTGCGAAAAGCATTTGCCAAGGATGTTTTCATTAATCAAGAACGAAAAGTTGGGGGCTCGAAGACGATCGATACCGTCCTAGTCTCAACCATAAACGATGCCGATCGGTGGATCGACGGATGTTGCTTTTAGGACTCACGCATGACCTTATGAGAAATCAAAGTTTTTGGGTTCCGGGGAGTATGGTCGCAAGGCTGAAACTTAAAGGAAGTGATCGGAAGGGCACCACCGTGGAGTGGAGCATGCGGCTTAATTTGACTCAACACCTGGGAACTTACCTGAGTCCGGACATAGTAAGGATTGACAGATCGAGAGCTCTTTCTTGATTCTATGGGTGGTGGTGCATGGCCGTTCTTAGTTGGTGGAGCGATTTGTCCTGGTTAATTCCGTTAACGAACGAGACCTCGTTTGCTAACTAGCTATGCGGAGGATTCCCTCCGCGCCAGCCTTCTTAGAGGGACTATGGCCGTTTAGGCCACTAAGTTTGAGGCGATAGCAGTCTGTGATGCCCTTAGATGTTCTGTTCCTCCCCATCGTGCTGCTAGTTTTCCGCCTTTTTTATCACGTTCATAAATGGGTAGATCCTTTAGTACCAACTGTCCCGGTTGGAATTCTCTTGGTCGAACCCGTTTGTTATACTCTCGTTGTATTCTTCGTTGGTAATTTTCCAATTTTTGTAGAGCCATCTCTCTTGTTTCTTCTAGATCATCGAGCTTTGCCAGGGATAAGATCTCGCGAGATGTTTCGCTCCATGCTTCAGCCCTTGTTGTAGGTATCATCGCCTCGTTGAAAGATGGCTTTGGTCTCATATGTTAACATGAAAGGTGATAATCCGGTTGACTCTCAGTTGTCCTATAAGCCCACAAAACGTTGTAAAGCTCTTCGCACCACTCTCCGTACTCCCCATCAAGCTTCTTCTTCAGGTTGTCGGCGATGGTCTTATTTGTAATCTCAGCTTGTCCATTGCTCTAAGGGTAAAGGGGTGTGGACTTGCTCTTTCGGACATCGTAAGTATTGAATAGCAAGTCGATATTCTTTCCCCGTAGAAGTCGTTTTCCATTGTCCGAGACGATTGCTGCTAGTACTCCAAAGCGACATATGATGTGCTCCCGCATGAATCTAAAACGTCTCTATCCCGAATATGCTTCAATGGAGCAGCCTCTACCCATTTAGTAAAGTAGTCCGTAGCCACAATTAGATATTTTCTCGGCCACGATTCGACATGCAATGGTCTCACGATGTCGATCCCCCATTTGGCGAAAGGCCAAGGGCTAATTACTGAGTTTAACGTCACTGCTGGTACATGTATCTTCTTTCCAAATTTTTGGCATTCGTCGCAGATGAGGGCCATATGCTTTGCATCCTCATTCATGTAAGGCCGGAAATATCCCATGGTTTTAGCTCATGCTGCTAGGCTATGACCTGAGCTGTGGTTTCCCGCGGCCCCGTAATGCAATTCGTTAAGGATTGTGTGCCCCTATTATTTACTCAGACACCCAACTATAGGACCACTTGACACCGAACTCGAAGTGCTTTAACTATAGGACCACTTGACACCCAACTTGTCTAAAAGTAGATGCGTCTTTGTTTTACTGCACCTTTTACTATTTCTTTGCTTTAATTATATAGAACAATTATTGAATTTAAAGTGAGAGATTTCCATTATTTGTTGTGTCCAAATTACTTTTTACTATTTATTTGTCGGATTTTTTTTTCTTTTTGTTTTACTGCACCTTTATTTTGTTTGAGTGATTTTTCATTCTATTATAGGTATAACCATTTCACAAAATGAAGGGTTACAACTTACAACTCAAATAATTTTAGTCTCTATAACAAGAATTAGAATCTCCATTAACTACAAAGAATAGTAAAATCAGAATGAAAAAAAAAATACTCAAAAGTGCCTCAGATTGTCAAAGAGGGGGGCAAAAGAACTAGGCTTCTGTTGGTGGAAAACGTCGACGAATTTTCAGATACCCAAACTCTCCAGCACCTGGAGAAGAACCTTCAAAAACAAATGGCTTGAATCATGTGGCAGCTTTGTACTTTTTCTGAATCTGCACATTTAATATCATGAAACATGAAATCAATTAGATACAAGGTAATTAAATAACCGCCTCTAATTAAGAAGAGTTCAGCAAGGATGCAGCGCACAAATTTCTAGGGGTGTTGTCAAGTCGGTCAATTTTGTTTGTAGCCCATGTCTTAAGCACGATAAACTTACCTTAATCTTTATTTATTTTTTTCCACAACTGAGGTTTCACAAAGTTACCTCTAGAATTTGTTCGCTGCTTCGTAGACAGTTCCTTCCTAGTATGCAAACGGAGCCACCGGAGCCTCCACCAGTAATCTTTGCTCCAAATAGAGTTCCATTTTCAGATTTAGACATTTTACAGTGTTGTATTTCCTGCACCAATTTTACTAGCCTATCCGTTCCATCGCATCCAAGTCCACAGGCACTATAACTGTAGTGGCACTGTATACAAAAAAACGGAATAAGAAAATATTAGTCCAAAAATCTCAACTATTAGTGGTGGCACTCTTTAGAAACACGATTTGGAACTATACAAAATTTAACCACATAGAGCTTGGAACTTAAAACTTCTTAAGATACCTGGTACATGAGTTCTCCGAGAGCGGAAAATTGGTCATTAGATGAGACAACTGTTAGTAGTGCTTTAAAAGCCTGAAATCAAATAAATATGAATTAGCAGGTTTGTCAAGAGAAGAAGTTCCAATGGCAATGCTCTGAGATGCCAATAGAGATCTACCCTTCTTTTTATTCAGATTTAGAGTTACTTGAACTTTTTTCAAAATAAGTTTTAGCGATGTTGAATTCTGCTCCTATTTAAATAGTGCATGGAGTTTGGGGTAAAACACCTTGAACATATTTCATACCCGATAAAGGTCACTATAATGCCTACAGAATGTCTGAAGCTCATCAAAGCTTGGGTCCACAAGATACTCAATAAAAAAAAAATAAAAAAAAAAAAAAACATTTGTCCGAGATATAACAACTAACCTTGACACGGAAATTCTCATAGATCGGATGTCTGGCTAGTGCTTTAACTACATAACTACGCTTGTGATCAATAGTTGTTACTCGATCATCGTGGTCAAGGTAGGTTTCCAAGAATGTTTCCCCAAGTATAGATTGTGGAAGCTTCTTTTCATACACAGCTTCATATCTGTGGTAAAAGATGTAATTACAAACTTAAGAACGGCAGAAAAAATGTAGAAATACCAAGTTTGAATTGTGTGCCCCGAGAAATTTACCGATGAGGGGAAAGATTACATAGGTAATTAGGGAAGCTTCAGCTTCACGTAGTTCTTTACCATCTTCTTCGAGTTCATTTACTTGCTCTCGTGTATTAGCACTGGATGATGAATTAGACAATGACGCAGAAGCAATAGACTTAATGATCTTACGTCCCATAAAGGCACCTATTCTCACAGATCCATAGTCTGCACCACCAACACTGAAAATACCGCAATATTAAAGATGGAAAAAGAACGTAAATGGTGGGTTCACAGATTTCACAAATAAAATACCACGCCAGAATAATAGAACTCAAGAAACCCTTTCCATTTATCAAGAATCTAACAGAGAACTTCTCAGGAATAAATATGATATCAAAGTATGCGATAAAAACATCCACTCCTATGTCCAAATCTTGGTTAAGGATGACTGCACTTTAGATAAACACAAAACTAATCCGCAACGAAGATCATTAATTAAGGTATTAAAAAATATTCCTGAAACTAAAGCATGATAGAAGAAACAAACTACGTGAAGCTGAAGCTTCCATTGATTACCTATGTCGAATTCCTGAATCAATGCCCCAGAATCGTATATGCGAAGGGATCGTCACAAGTCCAAGCACCTCAGCTGGCTACATAAATACAAGTGGAATTACAATGCTGGCTCAACAGAAAGTATAAAAACCTTCAGTATACCAAAACCTTACCTGGCAAACCATTGCAAGAAGTTTGTTAGATTCCCCGCACGCCGATGCCATCTGATCCATCACTCCACAAGGAGCTCCAACAACATGATTCTCCACCTGTCATATATTGGTGAGATGGTTAACACTCCATTCTTGTTGCAAACTTAACTTTTAAAAGTAAAAAAATAAAATAAAATAGATGTTCAAAAACTGAGTTAATGAATGTGCACATGCCTTTTGACAGAGCAACGCGAGATCTCTTGGCTTGATATCTAGCCCTGCAATGAAAAGATGCCCTCTCATTTAATAAGATTTATATATTTTAAATCATGATTATAATTGGTAAACATTTTAACGAAGGGAGAATGCACTATCTCCCAAGCTATGTTGTAAAAGGCGCTAGGCAAGGCGAGGCGCCAAGCCCAGCGCCTAGCGCCTTTGGCGCCCCAGGCGAGGGCCTTTTTTTTAGAAAAAACAGGAATGTAGTATAATTTGGCGCCTGGGCGCCTTTTTTCCCCAGGCGCCAGCCTTATGCCTAGTGCGCCTTTTACAACATAGCTCCCAAGAGCCACAACTGATGGCAAAAGAAAAATCAATCCATTGGTTTCATAGCCCTAAGGGACAGTCGCTCCAGAAAAACATGCTCCTGCATCTGATTATCCAGTTGCTGTTGCAAACTTAACTCAGCATCCCTTGATCAAATTTGACTAAGGATGTCATTTCTTATCATTAAATGTTGAGCTTTTAAGCTAGGGGCTTAATAGTACATATGCCAGAATTCTAAACTAAACCTAGAGGCTCGCTTGGAGTGGGTATATAGAACATATGCCAGAATTCAAAACTACATAAAAAACAGTGCATGTCACAAAAATTAAAAATGACAACATGGCCTAAGAAAGGAGAAGAGAAAAAACCATGATCAGCAGCAATGGCCGACATGGTAGCAACCTCCACTGCAGCAGAAGAAGATACTCCTTTCCCTTCTGGCACAGCAGAAGACACCTACAAGACCACACTGATAAAAATCGAACCCCAGGAATTCATACGGGATCATGCATAACCGCAGCAGCTAGCATCAAATATATTCTCTTCCTAGGAAACCCATGAATCCTGAACGTGAGGGAGTGATTTACCAATATACTGATGCCATCATCAAACTGTACACCCAATTCAGTCATCAAAACAAGAACAGTCCCTGCAACATATGCTGCCCACCTATACCAACACTCGTATTAATAAAAGAGTATTTATAGGAGGAACACAAAAGTATTTTACACAGACATGGAAGAAAGAAAGAAGAAACAAGGATGACCCACTTCTGTGAAGGATCTTTGGCAAAGAATCTGTTGGCTGCTTCATAAGAAATTGGCTGCTCACCATCCATAAAATCAGATAAGTCCATGTCAAAAGTTGGTCCACGGTTGCTCAATTCTGACCCATACGAAACCTGCATTGGTCAAATTTCGTAACAACAAAATGTTAATTAGTTTTAATTCAGTATTATGCAAACAGTTTTTAGAATAATGGTAGGGATCAGGATCATAATTCTTGATATTGTTACAGCAGAAGTAAGACGTGAGAAAAAAATTCTTATATTTTGGGATATGTTGAACAAAATTATACAAGAAAATAAAAAAAAAAATTGTTTCGTTTAAAACTATACAAAGAAAATTGATCAACCGGGCTGATGACATACAATTTGCATCACAGGGGTTGACTCTTGTCCTTTTGTAAGTTGCCGAGCTTGGGCATGCTTCCACAGTTTCTGCTTGCTTGGGTGACTTCTCTGGATGGCAACATGGCAAGCTTCTCTAATGGGCATCTATATAACCAAAATGAGGTAATATTAGCAATGAGATTTAACCAAAATGTTTCCTTTGCATTAAACAAAACTTGCGTACAAAAAGATGACATCACGTGCTCAACCCCGAACTAAGAAATAAATTCTACGAATAAGGATTCCGCAAGAAAACCCCTCTGTTCGGCTCCGGCCTTCTCTGAGTAGAGGTTTTACTCCCTTTTCATGCTTTGTTCTTACATGGATATTACTAACTGATGTCACTGTACTACTAAAATAAATTAACAAAATCACTTTCTTTATGAACGTCAAACATTGTTGTTGTTGCTTTTTTTTTTCTTTTTTTGATAGAAGAAGACCCCTACGACCATAATAAATTTCAACATAAGCACTAATTACCTGCAATACAAGGCTTCCTGAATAGTCTGCAATTCCTCCCATGACATCCAACCTCCCAGGTGCTCTGGCAACAAATATCTCATCCTGCAGGACCAGTAAAAAAGCGGATGTTATGCCTGCGAAACTTCCTTCCATAAATGAATTAACTTTCAATCTAAATTTCATAAATAAAAGCATTAAATACGACCTCCCAGTTAAAAAGTGCAGCAGCTGCAATTTGCTCCCGCATTTTATGCTTCTCGGTGTTGTGTCCAGAATTATGTTCAACATCCAGCTCTGCCAAACTCCTCAAGAAATTTATTGTGTCCGGAAGACCATGATGATCTCCATGCAGAATTTCAAATTCTTCAACAAATCTAGCACAGGAACAGGAAGACAGACATGTACATAAATACAGAACTAAAAAGCACAAACAGATCAGGTGAGTATTAGTGCCAGTCAAACTCACGATTTTTCAGAAGAGCTTTTTTGGTTCATCTCAGCACTCGACAATGAGTTGCGCATACCTAGTTCATGTTCAGCAACAGAATACCACTCTGGAATATCTGCATCTCTACCAGGTGCTCGTTGTAATTGATACCCAAGGACTATGGCATCACTCAATCTGCTGGCCCCACTAAACTACATTTTGGACAAGCGAATAAAGAATATTAAGATCACATCTTCTTAGGTAAGGAAAGATGGTCCAAATGTAATTAGATGATTGATCACATTGGTGGGTGTAACTGATCTCAAACAAGTCTTTTTCCAGAAATAGACGAGATTACAAATATTCAAAACTGCAAATGCATGATTCTGTTACAAATTACAAATTTAAATTAAGACAGTCAAACTAGATTTACCTTTTGTATATTCTTTCCAATAGCCATATCCTGTAGTATGCGGGCAGTCACCTGAATTATCAACAAGGCCTCTTTAAAAAATAACAACTAAAAAAAATTAGGTAAATACTAAATATCATTCAGATGGGAATACACTGGTGAGAACTTGGAGTCCGAGATACATCAACTGGAAAACAATGATCGAGCAAATTGCAAGTTAATTTCTAAACACGGATTTTATCAAAAGGATGTATGAACAGAGACAAAATGACTCTTAGCAAGTTCCATAAGTGAAGAACTGCAAATGCACAAACTAATTATCCACAATAGCAAGCATTACCTTGCCACCATCAACCCCTCCTTCATAGCAGGGTTTCAAACTAATTGCACGCTGAAGGTAAGGTGCCCAGCGTCCTGTGAGCAAATCCCTCCTAATCATTTCAGCGTCCTGTGAGCACAAAAAAGTCATCCACACAAACTCACATATCCTAATTATTATAGTGATAAATGGGTAAAGAGCAAAAGTATCAGTTAGTGACTTGTATACCTCAAGCATATTTCTAACAAACGGTTCTTCATTAAAGAAGTCTCTCCGTACAAATACGAAAGGCAACTTGTATGACAGAGCCTCACTAACTGTTCCATACCCAATCTTTCCTGAAACAGAATATAACTAAGTATCTGATTTTATTATCAGATTAACAGAAACGAAAAACTTAAATTTCCAACGAAACTTAATCCAATACCGATCATACAGTCACATGCTGCCATCACATCTGGTGTGTATACATCTGGTGTCTAAAACATAACCTACTTCCTATTAATCAATCAAAATCTCAAAATTAACTCATCAAACAATCTCAAAATACACTGAAATTATCAAATAGAAATGCTAAATGAAGAAGAAATTGAGACCGAAATCTCACAAATTATGCGATAAAAACAAGAACAATAAGATCAAAAGAGTCAGATAAGTACCTCAACTGCACGAGTAGCGTGACCAAAAACAAGATGTTTCTGCGGAGGAGGAGGAGAAGATTCGTTACTATTATCTATCAAACAGCTAGAGAGAAGGGACCTGTTGGTAATGCTGGAGAAGATGAAGTTTATAGCAAGCATGATCTACTTCTTCTTCTTCTCCATCAAATTAGTTAAGTGATATGCATCAGAGACATCCGGACCACCCTCGTCTCTTTGAATGAAATCAACTTTCAGTTCTTCAAGAAAGGTGAGGGACTTCTTAAGATCATACGGTATTGACTGCTTGTTCAGTTTGTCACATTTAAAGATAGTCAATTCCCGGAGAGAAGTACATAACCGCAAATCCGGCAGAGACATCAAACCAGGACAATATTCTAAACTCAGCGATCGAAAAGAGCTGTTGTTGTTTAGATCATTATCATCACGAATTATTACACCGGGAAATCTTTAGTTTCTGAAGATTCGGAGTATTGTGTTGCCCAGTGGTGGTAAATATATTAAATCTTCGGAGTACTCTATTGTTATCTCTGTGAGAGAAGTACTACATCCTTCTCCTCCTCCTCTATTCAAATTCAATAATGAGTTTACTGTATTATCATTGGTATCATCTAATGTCAATGTCTTCAGAGAAGAAAACGAAGTTACCGGTGGCGTGTTTCTCAATCTTTTACAGTTTGTGATATGCATCGTCTCAAGAGAAGAAATTAAGATTTGCATAAACATAACATAACAAGCCTTAGTTAAATATGTACTCCCTTCGTTACTTTTTAATAGGTCAGTTTCTATAAATAAATGTTTCAAAAAAATAGGTTGGTTTCCTAATTGAGAATGTCAAATGTTACTTTAATTTGGTGGGACCACTTTTCTTTTAATTACTTTTTGTGAGTGTCGTGGGAATACCATCTCACTTCACTTCTTTTTTCGACAAGTGCTTGTTAACCACTTTCAATAATTAGTTCTCTTAATTTTCTTAAATTTCTCAAAAAACAAAACTGGCCTATTAAAAAGTAACGGAATAATGGTCCATGTTTGGTGATTTGATAATCAGATGGAATCAGCTAAATGATCATGGAACTAGTCATTTTTGCGTTGTCGATAAAGACAGAAATGTGGTATCAATGACAGCAACCATTAATCATTATTTTGGAGCTGGTGTACTCTCCCCTTCGACAGGTATCATTCTCAACAATCAGATGGATGATTTCTCTGCACCCAACGAGAAATATGACGAACTTCCTCCAGCACCATCAAATTTTATCGAACCAAACAAGAGACCCTTATCTTCTATGAGCCCTCTAATAATTCTCAACAAGGTATAACTCTTGTGATTCCAGATTAATTTATTTTCACATTCATGCGGACACCTTGTTGACAACCTTTTGTTATATAGGAGAAACAACAACTGGTTGGAGTTATCGGTGCGAGCGGCGGGATTAACATAATCCCCGCTGTTACTCAAGTGTTTCTAAACCACTTTATCACAGAGATGGAACCTTTGTATGCTGTTAAACAACCGAGGGTTTACCATAAGTTAGAACCAAATGAGGTGTTGTATGAGAACTGGACAGTGGTTACCGGTGAACACATAGAACTGTCGCTGGAAAACCGGTCATTCTTGAAAGAGAGAAACCATAAATTCAGTGAAACGGCAGCAAGAGCGATTTGTCAACTTGTTGTGCAATAGGACGGAAAACTTACCGCTGTTAGTGATCCAAGAAAAGGTGGAATGCCTGCTGGGATTGAAGAAAATCCAAACAACCGCAAAATAAATAGGGGATTTCATAATTAGTCATTTAAATTTGATTAGGATTGTTTGTTTCATTGAAATTGGTGCCTTTCTTTTCTTGATTGAATAATTGCTAGTTTGAGATTGTAATTCTCCTGCTTCTTAGTAATTTCCAATTTGATTGGCCATTGTCCATTAGTCTGTGCCAATATAAGTACTCAATGTATGATGAAGAAAAGGGGCCGAAACAAACTCCAGTCCTAACTAGCATGGGGTGGTAATTCTCCTACTTCTTACTTCCATCCCATCCTTAACCGTATATTTATTATGTTCATGAAATTCTTCGAAAACCTTCATCCGATATTTTTTTAGAAAATCCCAACAAACAAGAAAGAACTTCATAGAAAATCCATCCGGATTGGGAGCACGATCAATCCCCAAATCTTTAATTGTATTCTTAACTTCTTCTTCATTAATCGAATGATCTCTCCGACCACATGTTTGCATTCTCGTCAATACGCTTTAGACACATATTTTTGATTCTTTGACGATTGTTTGAAAATTCTTTAAACGTTAACTCAAAATAATTTGCAATACCCAACTTAATTTCTTCTTTTTTATTGGTCCATCGACTGTTGCTACGGAGGTTATTGATGTTGTTAAGCTCGATGAAAATTTTGGGTGTTTCTATCTCCAACTCGAAGGTATCTAATTCTTGACTTTTGCCACATCATTATGCTTTGACGACGATGAGCCATATCAAACTCCACTTTAGCCATCACAAGCATGTCTTCTTCACCTTCGGTAAGACCCCTTTCATCATCTAGTTCATCTAACTCCTTCTTCTTGGTAAGTGCCAAGACAATTTCCCTATCAATGTTCCAAAGACGTCTCGATTCCACACCTTCAATTTTTCCTTCAAAGCATGTAACTTCTTTGAAAAATATTCACCCGCCGTGCCTATAAAAGAAAACGATTCCCAACATTCTTTCATTAAACAAATTATTTTAGTTCCTTCAAGCCATGCTAATTGAAAATCGAAAAGGGAAAGCACCCGACATACCCCTGCTCCACAACCGCACGTCTGTGCCACAACAGACTGTATCAAGAAACCGAGAAAATTTTTAATGGGGGCATTTTTTGATGGGGGCATGGGGGACAAATAAGATGTTGACACATGTATTTCCTATTAATTGCTTCCAACAAATTTTATTTCCAAAAATATAAAAGAAATGTATTTTTGGAGAAAATCTTGCTTACCTTAATTGTTTATATTTTACGTTTGGTATTTTTTGAAATATGATTTGTCAAAACAATTAATATGAATGACACATGTCAACATCTTATTTGTCCCCCATGCCCCCATCAAAAAACGCCCTCATCAAAAAATTTCTCCAAGAAACCTGCAAGAATTCTGATAACTGAAATAAGTTTTAAGTTGTTTAGAGACACCATTTCTTTACCCGGGTGTAAAGGAATATAGTGTGATTTGAGGTGAGTTACACTGGTATTTAAGAGCATCTCCAATAGAGTTTGGGTCTCTAAAAAATTTGCTTCCACATAGGATTTTAGATACCATAACATTAAAAAACTCTCTCCAATGGTGGTTGGATAGCATGAGGTGGCAGTTTGAGTTTGGATGAGAGTATCTAAATTTAGATACTCCAATCCATACCCACGTCATATATTTTTCGGTTCAAAATTATTTAAGCCCACATTTTAAATTAAGGTAACCTATAACTAAATACACTTGTATTAAAATATATATAGATACATTTACCATTGGAAATGCTTGTTAAAATATGATTCTATTTATATATAATGTTTATTAAAAGCCTAATATTTAGGTTTTAACATAGAATATATACCGAGACACCATTGGAGATGCTCTTATAAGAAAAGTCTCGGAACATTATTGAATGCATCCCCACTGAATTAGAGATCTTAAAGATCCTTCCAATATCTTTATTGATTATTCGTGTCTTTTAAAATCCACTGGTGCTTAAACAATTGTTTGTTCACGCATGAACGTGAATAAAAACAAAATGCAGTCTAGCTTGGTCCTTGAACATATAACTTTTATTTAACTTTAATTTAAACCCCATATATATATATTTAAGTTCAATCTGGTACAATATACAGACTCATTTCAAAAAATTCTGGCCAAATTTAATGCCTACCGATTTTGATCCCACTTTGGTTGAGGATTATGTCGCTTATCAACCTATTTCTCCTAATTAGGTTTTTTATTTGTTGGTACATTCAATAATTAATAAAAAAAAATCAAAATTAGATAAATTGTTTTAACTTTGAATCGATCGATACAAATATCACAATCCGATTAGCACATACAACATCAATTAGCTAAAACGCACACATATGAATGTTAATCATGGTTAAAGAAATGTAAACCGGTGCCACCGTAGTACAATGGTAAAGTTATAGTGAAATAAAATGTGACCCGAGTTCGAAACTAAAATTCTTGTCAAAATTCTTGTAAAGCACACTAAAATTCTTTACCGAATAAAATAAAAATAACAATTAAAGAATGTGTAACATTCATATTGACTAATTCTTGTCAAAGGGTATGCCTCTTTCTTTATGGGGGGTTTTAGTGTATAATATCGGTCAATATGAAACTCTTTATTGGATGGTTATGAAGTCATTTTTCAGATTGTAGGGAGCTCAATCAGCGAACATAAATATGCTGACTGAAGTATAAATTTTACACCGTTGGATTTGTTATTATAAGAAATATAGATAAATGGATATAAAATCTGACGGTTCACAACAAAAGTCTCCTACAGGTAATTAAACTCCAAGGCCTGAGCTAAAAAATCTATAACTAAAAAGTGTTTTGAATTATTTTTTATTGGTTGGAAAAGCTAAACCTTACTGATCCTACTACACTAGTAATTGAGTGATGATAGGCTCACCGTGGCTAAATCAGCTGTGAGTCCCGATTAGTAATCGGACGGTTCTAAAAGCATTCTCAACATAGGATCAGTAAAGGGTGAATATGGGGCCCATTGTGATGTTTGAGGCGGGATTTAGCCACGGTAAACCTATCATTTCCGGTAGTAGTTACTACTAATTGATATCGGGGAACTTTTTTTCTAGCCCAAATGCTCTTTTTCCTATATATGAAACCCACCATTAAACTTCCATATATGAAAAGCCCATATTTATTTAATAGTAGGAGTTAATTACACAAATAACCTGATGTGGTTTTAATGTTGTTGTAGAAAGTGGTAAGAAAGATGTCGTTCCTCTCAGACTTGTGAAGGATTTTTAGACTTAAAATCAAAACAAAAATAGAAAACTCACTAAAAATTATAGCAAACTCGACAAAGATGTTATCAATATTAAAAGAAACACCGAGGCTAAGATTCCACTATTTTCCAAGTTCAAAGTGATTTAATCCAATATTTATATTCATGCAATTTTCTCATTCAATTTGATTCTAAACTATTGCGACAAGTAGATTCTCAAAATAACAAGTGTAAATCCGAAGCATAGAACATCAAAAACCTAAATCTAAGCATGCTCTATCAAAAGAAATCAAAATTGGTTAACAAGAATCATTCAAACAATTTCCAATCGAGGCAAATAATCATATAATAATTGCGAATAAATAAATAAAATAAAATATACCACTTTTTGTTGGAAAAATAGCTTCCTCTATCGCCTCAAAGAATGGGGTTTAGCTCCTCATATTAATCATGGTCTCAAAATATATGTTTATGGCTCAAAAGTTGATTAAAAGGATGAAAAAAATAAAACAGCGTCGTTTGCAACGATTCGTAATGGCGTTACAAAGAAGCTGTTACAATGGACTATTACAAGAGCCGACTTATGCATTGTTGATTTGTGACAAAAGAATCTAAGAAAGAAAACGACTGTCTTTTGATGGTGCTTTGTTCTTCGTGTTCTTCTTCAACACCTCTTTGAAGATCTCCTGCAACTCGATGATTTTTTTGTGCTCTGTTATGTTCTAAACCTTCCCAAAGTGTTGCGTAACCTCTCTATGACTTATATCAACTCCTTATATAGCCATCAGACCCTAACAAACCCGAGTTAATCTCTTCTATTCTTCGGAGAAAATTCCGAGAATAATTTCTCTTCTGTTTTGCTTCTCACGCGTCTCCCGAGTTATCCAAACTTTCCAAACTCCTCTCAGACTCAAATAAGACCATTCTATACATCTATATCCAATGTATAGATTCTACAAAATCTCCAATAATAGTTTCTATCCTCCCCCTGTTTCGATGAAATCCCGTGATACATCCCTTGTTTTGCGAACTGGGGAGATTACCAATCAACTCGTTTTGACCAAAACAGGTAATCCCAATCCAAAATAGCGATTAAATCTCCCTATATCAATTGCAAACTTCGATCCAAAAATAACTCAATACATGTTGCTATTCTTCCCGCCAAAACAATTTTGAAAAGAAGAAATATGGACGCCCCTATCCAGTAAAGGAGGTGCGAATAGCAGCTGCCTTTGGGTAGGAGGGTGCCCCTTAGTAATTTGGGTACCCCTTATCCAAATGAGAGTCCGAATAGCAAGTGTCTTCCGGCGCAACTTTTCGAGCCGATTTTTCCAAAAATGTTTATTGGCCAAAAATACCTACACACACATAAAACACCATAATAAGTACAAAAATGAGCACTATCAATATATAGAATCGAGACAAATTAGACACAAAAATGTGTCTATCAAATACCCCAAACCTATTATTTGCTAGTCCTCGAGCAAAAATAAAATAAAAATAAAATCCTAACTCACTGTCGCAGCATCGTCGATTGCATTTAGCGTATGCAATAAGCCTTTAAACCCCTAGGTGGCCCTAGTGGCCGAGTTATAGTCTCGGGAGGGTTTACAAGAGGTGTACCCACAAAACCTTTACCAGCACTTAGCTATCTACGCAAAACCTGGAAGGCACTAAAGAATCTTCTTGGTTGGCATACTTATTGACTACAGGAGGAAGTACCCTGATGCGAAATTCCAATTGTTGTACACGAGTTTGCACTCAAGCATACTAAAATTCATATATAAGTCACAGAGCTCTACTCGGATAGTCGCACTATGGACATCAATACCCGAGTCAAAACTAATCACATGGATAGATCAAGAAGATGGATATAGAGAAAACATAGATGGTTTTGATGTTTACTAAGTGATCAATGTTTCTCATATCTGTCCAAGGCCTCCGCCAAAATGAACCTATCCTAATGGATCGAGATACTAGTCGACTAATATCAACACACCGGCATATACAAGGGAACCAAAGTGGTCGATAATCCTAACTCTAGGTCAACACAACCGGCATATACAAGGGTTCCAATGGGTCGACTTTTTTTGAATTTATTCCTTTGAACATTAATATTTTTTTTTCGCATGATTAGATCTTTTGGATCCAAGCGCATGCTTCTTGTCAGATTACATGATAGTTCCCGTGGATCCCGCATTCCACGCTTGTTTAGGCGACGGAGACAGGGAAAACACACACATATTGCTATTCCCAAGTGTTAATTTTATTCCGTTTGGTCTAATTGGTCTAGTCTTTTTTTTTTTTTTTTGTATTTTTTTGTATCTCAATCACTCTAATTCACCATAGCATTGGTAACAACTTGAATCGTGAGCCCCACCTAATCACTTAGAGAAACATAGTTTTAAAAAAAAATAAAATAAAAATAAAAACAGAAGTGAAAAGGACTCAACGGGATTGGTGAAACTATCATGTTATTTCTAACACCCGAGCTCGTGCTTTTATGAATAGACTCTTTAGATGTTGCCATCTAATCGATTGGTTCCTCAACTCCTACAACCAAAATGCTTCCATCCACTTAGATTGGTTAGTGCCATCCTTAATAAGCATAAATTTCTAGGCTCGGAGTTTATTTATTGTAACAAAAAGGTAACAAAAGTTTCTACCCCACCCCCAAACTTAAATCTAACATTCCTCAATGTTTCTAATTAAAGAACAGTACCAAAAATATAAGTAACATGAGGAAATAGTAAAGAGAGAAGTCGGAAAGATAGTACCCGGGTGAAGTGTAACCAAAAACCTACAAAAATAATATACAACATACAAAACCGCCTCGATGGTCAATCAAGGTAAACAGGTCCTCCCGAGAGGGACCTCCTCAACATCACCCGTAGGAAAAGGCTCTAAAAAGGGCTTCAATCGCCGACCGTTAACCTTTGAAGAACTACTACCATCCGGTGTCTCAATCTCAATAGCGCCATGAGGAAAACAAGACGGACCACAAAAGGACCGGTCCACCGAGAGCGCAACTTCCCGGGAATAGATGCAAAAACGAGTGTCATACGTAAGAACTTTTTGACCTCGAGAAAATGACTTTCGTAAAATATTCTTATCATGCACAAGTTTCATTTTGTTCTTATACTCCTTAGCACTATCGTATGCATCTCTACGAATCTCGTCCAACTCATTGAGCCGGAGCTTTCGTGAGCTCCCGCCTTGTCAAGTGAAAAGTTTAAGTTCTTAATAGCCCAATAGGCTCTATGCTCTAACTCGACAGAAGGTGACATGCCTTGCCAAACACTAAACGATAAGGTGACATTCCAATGGGTGTCTTAAACGCAAGACGGTAAGCCCATAAGGCATCAAGAAGCCTCGACGACCCGTCTTTCCTATTAGGATTAACTGTTTTCTCTAAAATACGCTTAATTTCCCTATTGGAGACCTCTACCCGACCACTAGTCTTGTGGGTGATATGGGGTTGCTACTTTGTGGGTAATACCATATTGTTTCATTAAAAGAGCAAACGGTCTATTACAAAAGTGTGAACCTCCATCACTAATTATAGCTCGCGGTGTACCAAAACGTGTAAGTATGTTCTCTTTCAAAAATTGGACTACGACCCCGTGGTCATTTGTTTTACACGGAACCGCCTCAACCCACTTAGACACATAGTCTACAGCGACAAGTATGTAAAGATAACCAAAAGAATTAGGAAATGGACCCATAAAATCAATGCCCCACACATCAAAGACCTCAATCACTAAAATAGGGTTCAAAGGCATCATATTTCTACGAGAAATGGTTCCTAACTTCTCGGCAACGCTCACAAGAAACACAATGACTATGGGAGTCTTTAAACAACGAAGGCCAAGTAAAAACCACACCGCAATATCTTAGCAAAGCAGTCTTCTTAGCACTAAAATGACCCCCACATGCATGTTCATGACAAAAGGAGATAATACCGGACTGGTCACTCAGGTATACATCTCCTAATAACTGGTCCTGGACAATACTTAAAAGATAAGGATCGTCCCAAAAGAAATGCTTAACCTCGGCTAAAAACCTAGAACGATCTTGCTTACCCCAATGTTGAGGCATTCGACCAAGAATAAGATAATTCACTATATTCGCATACCAAGGTGATTGGGAAACAGAGAACAATTGTTCATCAGAAAGCTATCCCTTATAGGAAGGGAATCATTAGGGAAACTAACAACTAGCCTAGACAAGTGGTCTCGCTACTACATTTTCGGCACCTTTTTGTCTCTAATGTCCTGGACAAAATTCTTGTAACAAAAGGATCCACCTAATCAATCTAGGTTTGGTATCCTTCTTAGACAAAAGGTATTTCAAAGCAAAGATGATCAAGATAGATTACGATCTTAGAACCTAATAGGTAGGATCTAAACTTATCCAAGGCAAACACGATGGCTAAAAGCTCCTTTCTCGGTAGTTGTATAGTTCATTTGGGCATCATTCGAGTTTTGCTAGCATAGTAAATCACATGAAGTAATTTGTTTTCTCGTTGACCTAGCACAACACCTATAGCATAATCAAGCATCACACATAATTTCAAAGGGTAGGTTCCAGTTAGGTGCCCGGACTATCTGGGGCAGTAGTGAGTAAATTCTTAAGCTTCTCAAAAGCCTCTAAACAAGCATCATCAAAGACAAACTTAACATCTTTTGCAAGTAAATTGCAAAGAGGTCTAGAAATCAAGCTAAAATCCTTAATGAATCGACGGTAAAAACCCGCATGCCCTAGGAATGACCTAATATCTTTTACGGTTTTTGGGACCTGTAAAGTCTTAATAAGGTCAACTTTGGCTTTATCTACCTCTATACCCTTAGAAGAAACGATGTGCCCTAACACAATTCCTGATTTAACCATAAAATGGCATTTTTCCCAATTAAGCACTAAATTCTTTTCCTTACACCTAGTCAACACTAATGTCAAATGATGCAAGCACTCATCAAAAGATGAACCAAACACCGAAAAATCATCCATAAAGACCTCTAGAAACCGTTCTACCATATCGGAAAATATGCTCATCATACAACGCCGAAAAGTCGCAGGGGGCATTACATAGCCCGAAAGGCATGCGTCTATACGCAAAGGTACCAAAGGGACAGGTAAAAGTGGTTTTCTCTTGGTCTTCGGGGCAATAACGATCTCGATTATAACCGAGTAGCCATCTAAGAAGCAATAATGACTATGTCCACTAATCTCTCTAGCATTTGGTCGATAAAAGGAAGGGGAAAGTGATCCTTCCTTGTGACCTTGTTCAATTTCCTGTAGTCAATACAGACACGCCATCCCGTGGTCACTCGGGTTGGGATTAACTCATTATTATCATTCTCGGGACTACAAGGTGATACCCGATTTCTTGGGACAACTCGAACGGGGGCCGACCCACTTACCGTCCGAAATTGGGTAGATAATACCCGCATCTAACAACTTAAGCACCTCTTTTCGAACTACCTCTTTCATGTTAGGGTTCAATCGACGTTGCATCTCCCTAGAAGGTTTGGAGTCTTCTTCTAAATGAATCGATGCATACACACACAAAGTAGGACTTATACCCTTAATGTCCGCTATAGTCCACCCTAAAGCTTCCTTATTGTCTTGAAGTACTTTTACTAGCCTACTTTCCCGATCACTATCCAAATCGGAAGCTACAATCACAGGTAAAGTCTCGAGATGGGCCTAAAAACACATACTTTAGAGTGTCGGGTAGTGGTTTTAGGTCCAACTTAGGAGGCTCTTCTAAAGAAGGAATTAAGGTATTCTCTTAAACCGGTAATGGTTCGAACCTAGCTTTCCATCTATCGTTGTCTAACATGGGGGTAGAATCTAATAGAGCATTCACTTGTTCAATAGTGCTATCGTCATCAAAATCTAAACCAAAATGGGATAGACAACTTTCTAATGGGTCCTCGGACAAGATGTTTGGTAATGACTCCGAACTAAGGCTTCTATCATGTTCACCTCTTCAACACATGTGTCATCTAGCTCATAGGGTAGCTTATCGACATTAAAAATGTTCATCTCCATAGTCATATTACCAAAAGATAAATTCATCACACCATTTCGACAGTTAATGATCGCATTAGACGTAGCTAAAAATGGGCGACCTAATATCACAGTATCTCGGTTCTCTCGGGTCGGGGACAAAGTTGGGTATCTAGGACCACGAAATCCACCGGATAAATAAACTTGTCGACCTCAATAAGAACATCCTCAATAACACCTCGAGGAATTTTAATGACCTATCGCCTAACCGCAATGTCATCTCGAGTAGGTTTCATTTCACCAAGTCCTAGTTGTAAGTACACATGGTACGGAAGTAAGTTCACACTAGCTCCTAAGTCAAGTAAAGCTTTTTCTACCCGGTGTTTACCTATTGTACAAGCAATGGTAGGGGAACCTGGGTCTTTGTACTTTAAGAGTTGTGGTGTTCTGAATGATTGAACTTACGTGACTAGCTAAAAAGGCTTTCTTATGGACGCTAAGTTTTCGCTTTCGCGTACACATATCCTTAAGGAACTTGGCATAAGCAGGAATTTGCCTAATTGCATCTAATAAAGGAAGGTTTATGGTAACTTGCTTAAAAACCTCCAATATGTCATTAAAGTTCGATTCCTTTTTTTGTTGGTACTAATAGTTGGGGAAACGGGGCTCTAGGCACGTAATCGACCTCTCAGAAAATGAATTGACATCATCGTAAACTTTATCGGTCCCCGCCTAGTGGTGGTCCCGAGGGGTGAGATCCCGAGGGGTGAACTACAAGTATGTTCACTATCGGGCATGGTTACCCGATTGTCTACTACTCTACCACTCCTAAGGGTTCTAATAGCATTCAACCGATTCGATGTTTTTGCACCTACTTCATGAACTCCTCTAGGATTGGGATTAGTCCGACTAGGGAACCTTCCGTTATCTCTCTCACTTAAGGTCTTAGCTATTTGGCCCACTTGAAGTTCTAACTTAGCAAGGCTCGAGCATTAGTTTGAAAGTTTCGCTTGGTTTCGTTGAAAACTAAGTTGGTTTTGTGCTAACATATCCCGAGTTTTTGCTAACATCTTAATAGAGTCCTCTAAGCTAGTCGTTTTATTTTTTGGGCCTGAAGAATTCTTAGTGTAACCAAAACCTGGGGGAGCATTAGAATTACTAAACTGACCTTGACTTTGGCCCTTAGACCACGAAAAGTTCGGATGGTTTCTCCAACCAGGATTATAGGTTTCTGAATATGGGTCAAACTTTTGACGGTTATCAAATCTAGTGTTATTATAGAGAGCATTGGCTTGCTCTTCATTATTCTGGCCTTCCCAAAAAGGCTCCAATCTACCACTAGTGTGACCCACTTCTAAAGCTTCTAACCTTTTCGCTATAGCAGCAATTTTGGCATCTGATTCATAGCCTCCTTCTACCCTATTAACGTTTCCTCTGCTTAGAAGAATTGTTTTCTGGGGTTCCCTATTATTTTCCCATTGTTGGGTCTTTTCGGCGATTTCATGCAAATATGTCATCGCCTCATCAACTGTTTGGTTTTCAAACCCACCTGTACACATAGATTCTACTGTGGTTGTAGTGGAATAATCTAAACCCTCATAAAGGATCTGAACTAACCTAACCTTTTCGAGACCATGATGAGGACATTGGGCTAATAAATCATTGAACCTTTCCAAATACCTATACAAAGATTCTCCCTCCTGTTGAGAAAACGTGCAAATTTGCGTCCTAATAGACGATGTTTTGTGCCTAGGGAAAACTTGTTCAAAAAGGCAGATGTAAGTTGTTCATATGTTTCAATTGAACAAGCCAAACTATATAGCCACGATTTGGCTTTATCTTTCAAGGAAAAAGGGAATAACCTGAGTTTCAAAGCATCATCATCAAGGTTTCTAATCTTTAAGGTACTACAAATTTCCTCAAAGTCCCTAACATGGAAATAGGGGTTTTCATTTTCTTTCCCTAAGAAGATTGGGAGCAGCTGTAAGGTCCCAGGTTTAAGTTCATAAGTTGCTTCCGTTTCAGCCTAACCCGATACACGAGGGACGAGTAGCCCTAGTCGGGTTCAACAAGGCTTTCAAAGTTGCCATTTCGGCACTATCGGAATATTAGGGATTGTCTCCCAGACGGACGTTCAAAAATGACTCTTCAAAAATTTGACTTTCTAAATTGAGGTAATCGAGACGCTTAGAACTACTAGGTTTCTCTTTAACAAATCTACCTAGGGCGTCTCTTTACGTCGAGGTGCATGCAAAAGAATTAGGAAGGGGATTCTATGCAATCACAAATCAAGGCCGACTCAACCAAATCAAACCTAGAGATTTCTAGCAAACAAAAAGCATGATGGCTCCACTTAGATTGTTTCTAGACCAGCTTCTAATCCTTCGAAAGGGAATTCGTTACAATTTAAGCAAACCCCTCTGGAATCAATCCGAGTCAAAGTGAGTTGAATCGAGGCGAGGGAAGCTCGGTGGAGCTTTGATACCCAAGGCCTCACCGGAATTACAATGCGGCGCAGTCACGCATTCAACTCACCTAAAACCTTCATGAACTTTGAAGTGTGCTTAAAAGAGTAACCAATATTTTTCGAATAACTTTCCTATTAAGCTCGTTACCCTATCGGTCTTGTTCTAGTCAAAATTTTAAGGCTTAGGTTCGCGTAGGTTACGTGTTCCTAAGGCGGGCAAGAAGAGAACGGTGATGAAATCCGAACCCTTATCTTGTATGGCCAGGCCTTGCCCTTTACTAGAAAAAAAATGTCCGTATTCAAGTCCTCAACATATAAGCATACGAAGGAGTCCAAGAACTCGCCGACAGGGGATTCGCGAGTGTTTAGAGTCTTACCTCCCGTTCAGGCACGGGGATGAATCGGTTGTAGTCGACTCGGGCCACCGACTCCTATGTCGATTGTACGAACCCAAGGTGCAGAGACAATATCGTAATTGTCCTCCTTCTCTCGCAAAACAGATTTATATTTAAAGTACCCTTCCGTAGGGTAAAAATAAAAATAAAGTCCAAAGTCCAAAAGTCCAAAGTCCAAAAAGAAAAGAAAAATTACAAAATTAACAAACCCTAATACAATTTTTTTTTTTTTTTTTTTTTTTTTTTTTTAAATAAGCAAACCCTAAAAACAAAATATCTAA
The DNA here is from genome assembly GCA_023531295.1 of Papaver armeniacum. Classification (NCBI taxonomy): domain Eukaryota; kingdom Viridiplantae; phylum Streptophyta; class Magnoliopsida; order Ranunculales; family Papaveraceae; genus Papaver; species Papaver armeniacum. The sequence goes on from JAJJWW010009487.1 coordinate 23,672, forward strand.
AAGAAAATCGTCTTCTTTCCGTTCTTTTTGCTTTAATCTTTCGCTCCAAGTCTTTACGAAATCACCAAACTCCTTGGCTCAATTTTCTTTATGATCCGTAACCCGTAGACAAAACATAAATACCCAAAACGTAAAAAAAAAAAAAAAATAATAAAAAAAAACTAAAAAAAAAAAAAAAAAAAAACAAATCTAAAACCCTAAAAACAAGTCCGCGTCGGCGGCGCCAAAAATTGATGTGGTTTTAATGTTGTTGTAGAAAGTGGTAAGAAAGATGTCGTTCTCTCGAACTTGTGAAGGATTTTTAGACTTTAAATAAAACAAAAATAGAAAACTCACTAAAAATTATAGCAAAACTCGAAAAAGATGTTATCAATATTAAAAGAACACCGAGGCTAAGATTCCACTATTTTCCAAGTTCAAAGTGATTTAATCCAATATTTACTTTCATGCGATTTTCTCATTCAATTTGATTCTAAACTATTGCAACAAGTAGATTCTCAAAATAACAAGTGTAAATCCGAAGCATAGAACATCAAAAACCTAAGTCCAAGCATGCTCTATCAAAAGAAATCACAATTGCTTAACAAGAATCATTCAAACAATTTTCAATCGAGGCAAATAATCATATAATAATTGCAAATAAATAAAATAAAATAAAATATACCACTTTTTGTTGGAAAAATAGCTTCCTCTATCGCCTCAAAGAATGGGGTTTAGCTCCTCATATTAATCATTGTCTCAAAATATATGTTTATGGCTCAAAAGTTGATTAAAAGGATGAAAACAATAAAACAGCGTGTTTGCAACGATTATAATTGTTACGTAATGGCGTTACAAAGAACCCTAACACGTAACAATGGAACTCAAAGTAACCCGAAATTGTGACAAAAGTTATTGAGTTTGAAAGAAAAGACCCCAAAAACGATGCTCTTGAAGGTGTCTTTGTTCTTGTTCTTCTTCAACCTTTACGCCTGTATCTACGCAACTTGAATTTTTGTTCTCTCTGTTATGTTCTAAACCTTCCCAAAGTGTTCGTCACCTCTCTATGACTTATATCAACTCCTTATATAGCCAGCAGACCCTCACAAACCTGAGTTAATCTCTTCTATTCTTCGGTAGAAAGTTCCGAGAATAATTCTCTCTGTTTTGCTTCTCACGCGTCTCCCGAGTTATCCAAACTTTCCAAACTCCTCTCATGGACTCAAATAAGACCGAAGTACATCTATATCCAATGCGCGTAATCCCCAAATTCTACAAAATCTCCAAAAAAGCCCGAGTTTCTATCCTCCCTGTTTCGATGAAATCCCGTGATACATCCCTTGTTTTGCGAATCTGGGAGATTACCAACTCGTTTGACCAAAACAGGTAATACCAATCAAAAAATAGCGATTAAATCTCCCTATATCAATTGCAAAATTCGATCCAAAAATAACTCAAATGGCTGCTATTCTTCCCGCCAAAACAAGTTTGAACGAAGAAGATGGACGCCCCTATCCGAGAAAGGAGGTGCGAATAGCAGCTGCCTTGGGTATCCAGGTGTGGTTGCCCCTTAGTAATTTGGGTACCCCTTATCAAAAGCGAGAGTCCGAATAGCAAGTGTCCTCCGGGCGCAACTTTTCGAGCCGATTTTTCCAAAAATGTTTATTGGCCAAAAATACCTACACACACATAAAACACCATAATAAGTACAAAAATGAGCACTATTAATATATAGAATCGAGACAAATTAGACACAAAAATGTGTCTATCAAATACCCCCAAACCTATTATTTGCTAGTCCTCGAGCAAAAATAAAATAAAAATAAAATCCTAACTCACCTGTCGCAGCATCGTCGATTGCATTTAGCGTATGCAATAAGCCTTTAAACCCCTAGGTGGCCCTAGTGGCCGAGTTATAGTCTCGGGAGGGTTTACCGAGAGGTGTACCCACAAAACCTTTACCCAGGACCTTAGCTATTTACGCAAAACCTTGGAAGGCACTAAAGAATCTCCTTGGTTGGCATACTTATTGTTTACGGGAGGAAGTACCCCGATGCGAAATTCCAATTGTTGTACACGAGTTTGCACTCAAGCATACTAAAATTCATATATAAGTCACGAGCTCTACTCGAGATAGTCGCACTATGGACATCAATACCCGAGTCAAAACTAATCACATGGATAGATCAAGAAGATGGATATAGAGAAAAACATAGATGGTTTTGATGTTTACTAAGTGATCAATGTTTCCCTTATCTCTGTCAGAAGGCCTCCGCCAAAATGAACCTATCCTAATGGATCGAGATATTGGTCGACTAATATCAACACACCGGCATATACAAGGGAACCAAAGTGGTCGATAATCCTAATTCTAGATCAACACGTCGGCATATACAAGGGAACCAACATCGATTTATTATTGAACATTAATATTTTTTTTTTAACCGCATGATTAGATCTTTTGGATCCAAGCGCATGCTTCTTGTCACAGATTACATGATAGTTCCCGTGGATCCCGCATTCCACGCTTGTTTAGGCGACGGAGACGGGGAAAACACACACATATTGCTATTCCCAAGTGTTAATTTTATTCCGTTTGGTCTAATTGGTCTACTTTTTTTTTTTTTTTTCTTTTTTTTTTTTTTTTTTTTTTTCAACATTTTTCAACATTTTTTTTTTTTTTTTTTTTTTTTTTGGGTATCTCAATCACTCTATTTCACCCTAGCATTGGTAACAACTTGAATCGTGGGCCCCACCTAATCACTTAGAGAAACATAGTTTAAAAAAAAACAAAATAAAATAAAAAAGAAGTGAAAAGGACTCAACGAGATTGGTGAAACTATCATGTTATTTCTAACACCCGAGCTCGTGCTTTTATGAATAGACTCTTTAGATGTTGCCATCTAATCAGATTGGTTCCTCAACTCCTACAACCAAAATGCTTCCATCCACTTAGATTGGTTAGTGCCATCCTTAATAAACATAAATTTCTAGGCTCTGGAGTTTATTTATTGTAACAAAAAAGGTAACAAAAGTTTCTACCCCACCCCCAAACTTAAATCTAACATTTTCCTCAATGTTTCTAATTAAAGAAATTACCAAAAATATAAGTAACATGAGTAAATAATAAAGATAGAAGTCAGAAAGATAGTACTTGGGTGAAGTATAACCATAAACCTACAAAAAATAATATACAACATACAGAACCGCCTCGATGGTAAATCAAGGTAAACAGGTTCCTCCAGAGGGAGCTAATCAAAATCACCAGTAGGAAAAGGCTCTAAAAAGGGCTTCAATCGCTGACCGTTAACCTTTGAAGAACTACTACCATCCGGTGTCTCAATCTCAATAGCGCCATGAGGAAAACAAGACGGACCACAAAAGGACCGGTCCACCGAGAGCGCAATTTCCTGGGAATAGATGCAAACGAGTGTCATACGTAAGAACTTTTTGACTGGAGAAAATGACTTTCGTAAAATATTCTTATCATGCACAAGTTTCATTTTGTTCTTATACTCCTTAGCACTATCGTATGCATCTCTACGAATCTCGTCCAACTCATTGAGTGGAGCTTTCGTGAGCTCCGCCTTGTCAAGTGAAAAGTTTAAGTTCTTAATAGCCCAATAGGCTCTATGCTCTAACTCGACAGAAGGTGACATGCCTTGCCAAATACTAAACGATAAGGTGACATTCCAATGGGTGTCTTAAACGCAAAGACGGTAAGCCCATAAAGCATCGATAAGCCTCGACGACCGAGTCTTTCCTATTGGGATTAACTGTTTTCTCTAAAATACGCTTAATTTCCCTATTAGAGACCTCTACCTGACCACTAGTATGTGGGTGATATGGGGTTGCTACTTTGTGGGTAATACCATATTGTTTCATTAAAAGAGCAAACGGTCTATTACAAAAGTGTGAACCTCCATCACTAATTATAGCTCGCGGCGTACCAAAACGTGTAAGTATGTTCTCTTTCAAAAATTGGACTACGACCCTGTGGTCATTTGTTTTACACGGAACCGCCTCAACACACTTAGACACATAGTCTACAGCGACAAGTATGTAAAGATAACCAAAAGAATTAGGAAATGGACCCATAAAATCAATGCCCCACACATCAAAGACCTCAATCACTAAAATAGGGTTCAAAGGCATCATATTTCTACGAGAAATGGTTCCTAACTTCGGCAACGCTCACAAGAAACACAATGACTATGGGAGTCTTTAAACAACGAAGGCCAAGTAAAAACCACACTGCAATATCTTAGCAGCAGTCTTTCTTAGCACTAAAATGACCCCCACATGCATGTTCATGACAAAAGGAGATAATCTTGGACTGGTCACTCTCGGGTATACATCTCCTAATAATCTGTCCTGGACAATACTTAAACAGATAAGGATCGTCCCAAAAGAAATGCTTAACCTCGGCTAAAAACCTAGAACGATCTTGCTTACCCCAATGTTGAGGCATTCGACCAAGAACAAGATAATTCACTATATTCGCATACCAAGGTGATTGGGAAACAGAGAACAATTGTTCATCAGAAAGCTATCCCTTATAGGAAGGGAATCATTAGGGAAACTAACAACTAGCCTAGACAAGTGGTCCGCTACTACATTTTTATGCACCCTTTTTGTCTCTAATGTCTGGACAAAATTCTTGTAACAAAAGGATCCACCTAATCAATCTAGGTTTGGTATCCTTCTTAGACAAAAGGTATTTCAAAGCAACATGATCGGTATAGATTACGATCTTAGAACCTAATAAGTAGGATCTAAACTTATCCAAGGCAAACACGATGGCTAAAAGCTCCTTCTCGGTAGTTGTATAGTTCATTTGGGCATCATTCAGAGTTTTGCTAGCATAGTAAATCACATGAAGTAATTTGTTTTCTCGTTGACCTAGCACAACACCTATAGCATAATCGAAGCATCACACATAATTTCAAAGGGTAGGTTCCAGTTAGGTGCCTGGACTATGGGGGCAGTAGTGAGTAAATTCTTAAGCTTCTCAAAAGCCTCTAAACAAGCATCATCAAAGACAAACTTAACATCTTTTGCAAGTAAATTGCAAAGAGGTCTAGAAATCAAGCTAAAATCCTTAATGAATCGACGGTAAAAAAACCGCATGCCCTAGGAATGACCTAACATCTTTTACGGTTTTTGGGACTCGTAAAGTCTTAATAAGGTCAACTTTGGCTTTATCTACCTCTATACCCTTAGAAGAAACGATGTGCCCTAACACAATTCCTGATTTAACCATAAAATGACATTTTTCCCAATTAAGCACTAAATTCTTTTCCTTACACCTGGTCAACACTAATGTCAAATGATGCAAGCACTCATCAAAAGATGAACCAAACACTGAAAAATCATCCATAAAGACCTCTAGAAACCGTTCTACCATATCGGAAAATATGCTCATCATACAACGCGAAAGTCGCAGGGGCATTACATAGCCGAAAGGAATGCGTCTATACGCAAAGGTACCAAAGGGACAGGTAAAGTGGTTTTCTCTTGGTCTTCCGGGGCAATAACGATCCGATTATAACCGGAGTAGCCATCTAAGAAGCAGTAATGACTATGTCCAGCTAATCTCTCTAGCATTTGGTCGATAAAAGGAAGGGGAAAGTGATCCTTCCTTGTGTACTTGTTCAATTTCCTGTAGTCAATACAGACACGCCATCCCGTGGTCACTCGGGTTGGGATTAACTCATTATTATCATTCCGGACTACGGTGATACGATTTCTTGGGACAACTCGAAGGGGCTGACCCACTTACTGTCTGAAATTGGGTAGATAATACCCGCATCTAACAACTTAAGCACCTCTTTTCGAACTACCTCTTTCATGTTAGGGTTTAGTCGACGTTGCATCTCCCTAGAAGGTTTGGAGTCTTCTTCTAAATGAATCTGATGCATACACACAGTAGGACTTATACCCTTAATGTCCTGCTATTGTCCACCCTAAAGCTTCCTTATTGTCTTGAAGTACTTTTACTAGCCTACTTTCCCGATCACTATCCAAATCTAAGCTACAATCACGGGTAAAGTCTCGAGATGGGCCTAAAAACACATACTTTAGAGTGTCGGGTAGTGGTTTTGTGTCCAACTTAGAGGCTCTTCTAAAGAAGGAATTAAGGTATTCTTTAAACCGGTAATGGTTCGAACCTAGCTTTCCATCTATCAGGTGTCTAACACAGGGGTAGAATCTAATAGAGCATTCACTTGTTCAATAGTGCTATCGTCATCAAAATCTAAACCAAAATGGGATAGACAACTTTCTAATGGGTCCTCTGACCACCGGAGTGGCGGCCACCCACACTTAGTGCAAGATGACGAGATCGGCGGGACCTGTGGATGGAGCCGACCACCGGAGTGGCAGCCACCCACACTTAGGGCTAGATAACGAGATCGGCGGGACTGGTGGATTGAGCCGACCACCGAGAGTGGCGGCACCCACACTTAGGGCTAGATAACGAGATCGGCGGACTCGTGGATTGAGCCGACAACCGGAGTGGCGGGCACCCACACTTAGTGCAAGATGACGAGATCGGCGGGACCATTGGATGGAGCCGACCACCGGAGTGGCGGCCACCCACACAAGATGACGAGATCGGGCGGGACTGTGGGGATGGAGCCGACCACCGGAGTGGCGGCACCCACACTTAAGACAAGATGAAGAGATCGGAGGGACCTGTGGATGGAGCCGACCACCGGAGTGGCGGCCACCCACACTTAGGGCAGTATGACGAGATCGGCGGGAACAGTGGATGGAGCCGACCACCGGAGTGGCGGCCACCCACACTTCGTGCTAGATGAAGAGATCGGCGGGACCTGTGGATGGAGCCGACCCCCGGAGTGGCGTCCACTCACACTTAGGGAAAGATGACTAGATCGGCGGGACCTGTGGATGGAGCCGACCACCGGAGTGGCGCCACCCACACTTAGTGTAAGATGACGAGATCGGCGTGACTGTGGATGGAGCCGACCACCGCAGTGGCGCCACCCACACTTAGTGCTAGATGATGAGATCGGCGGGACTCGTGGATGGAGCCGACCACCTGGAGTGGCGCCACCCACACTCAGGGCTAGATGACGAGATCGGCGGGATTCGTGGAAGGAGCCCACCACCGGAGTGGCGCCACCCACACTTAGTGCTAGATGACGAGATCGGCGGACTGGGTGGATAGAGCCGACCACCGTGAGTGGCGCCACCCACACTTAGTGCTAGATGACGAGATCGGCGGACTGTGGATGGAGCCGACCACCGCATGTGGCGGCCACCCACACTTAGTGCTAGATGACGAGACGGCGGGATCTCAGGAAGGAGCCGACCACCGGGAGTGGCGCCACCCACACTTAGGGCTAGATGACGAGATCGACGGACTCCATGGAAGGAGCAGACCACCGGAGTGGCGCCACCCACACTTAGTGCAAGATGACGAGATCGGCGGGACTGTGGATGGAGCCGACCACCAAAGTGGCGCCACCACACTTAGGGCTGTATGACGAGATCGGGCGGACTGTGGATGGAGCCGACCACCGGAGTGGCTACCACCCACACTTAGTGCAAGATGACGAGAGCGGCGGGACCTGTGGATGGAGCCGACCACCGGAGTGGCGCCACCCACACTTAGTGCTAGATGACGTGTGGTTGGAGCCGACCACCGGAGTGGCGCCACCCACACTTAGTACAAGATGACGAGATCGGCGGGGCTCGTGGATGGAGCCGACCACCGGAGTGGCGCCACCCACACTTAGGGCTAGATAACGAGATCGGCGGGACTCCGTGGATTGAGCCGACCACCGGAGTGGCGGGCACCCACACTTAGGGCTAGATAACGAGACGGCTGGGACTCATGGGATTGAGCCGACCACCGATGGCGGCACCCACACTTAGTGCAAGATGACGAGAGATGGGGGACCATTGGATGGAGCCGACCACCGGAGTGGCGGCCACCCACACAAGATGACGAGATCAGCGGGACCTGTGGATGGAGCCGACCACCGGAGTGGCGGCCACCCACACTTAAGACAAGATGAAGAGATCGGAGGGACTCAGGATGGAGCCGACCACCGGAGTGGCGCCACCCACACTTAGGCGATGACGAGACGGCGGGAACAGTGGATGGAGCCGACCACCGAGTGGAGGCCACCCACACTTCGTGCTACATGAAGAGATCGGCGGGACCTGTGGATGGAGCCGACCCCCGGAGTGGCGTCCACTCACACTTAGGGAAAGATGACTAGATCGGCGGGACCTGTGGATGGAGCCGACCACCAGAGTGGCGGCCACCCACACTTAGTGTAAGATGACGAGATCGGCGGGACCTGTGGATGGAGCCGACCACCAGAGTGGCGGCCACCCACACTTAGTGCTAGATGATGAGATCGGGCGGGACTGTGGATGGATCCGACCACCGGAGCGGCGCCACCCACACTTAGGCTAGATGACGAGATCGGCGGATCTCGTGGAAGGAGCCGACCACCGAGTGGCGCCACCCACACTTAGTGCTAGATGACGAGATCGGCGGGACCTGTGGATAGAGCCGACCACCGGAGTGGCGGCCACCCACACTTAGTGCTAGATGACGAGATCGGGCGGACTGTGGATGGAGCCGACCACCGCAGTGGCGCCACCCACACTTAGTGCTAGATGACGAGATCGGCGGACTCGTGGAAGGAGCCGACCACCGGAGTGGCGGCCACCCACACTTAGGGCTAGATGACGAGATCGACGGACTCCGTGGATGGAGTGAGACCACGGAGTGGCGCCACCCACACTTAGTGCAAGATGACGAGATCGGGCGGACTGTGGATGGAGCCGACCACCAAAGTGGCGGCCACCACACTTAGGGCTGTATGACGAGATCGGCGGGACCTGTGGATGGAGCCGACCACCGGAGTGGCTACCACCCACACTTAGTGCAAGATGACGAGAGCGGGACCTGTGGATGGAGCCGACCACCGGAGTGGCGGCCACCCACACTTAGTGCTAGATGACGAGATCGGCGGGACCTGTGGATGGAGCCGACCACCGGAGTGGTGGCCACACACACTTAGTGCAAGATGACGAGATCGGCGGGACTCGTGGATGGAGCAGGACCACCGGAGTGGCGCCACCCACACTTAGTGCTAGATGACGAGATCCGCGGACTGTGGATGGAGCCGACCACCGGGAGTGGCGCCACCCACACTTAGTGCAAGATGACGAGATCGCGAGACTCCGTGGATGGAGCAGACCACCGGAGCGGCGCCACCCACACTTAGTGCTAGATGACGAGATCCGCGGACTGTGGTTGGAGCCGACCACCGGAGTGGCGCCACCCACACTTAGTGCAAGATGACGAGATCGGCGGGACTGTGGATGGAGCCGACCACCGGAGTGGCGGCCACCCACACTTAGGGCTAGATAACGAGATCGGCGGGACCTGTGGATTGAGCCGACCACCGGAGTGGCGGGCACCCACACTTAGGGCTAGATAACGAGATCGGCGGGACCTGTGGATTGAGCCGACCACCGGAGTGGCGGGCACCCACACTTAGTGCAAGATGACGAGATCGGCGGGACCATTGGATGGAGCCGACCACCGGAGTGGCGGCCACCCACACAAGATGACGAGATCAGCGGGACCTGTGGATGGAGCCGACCACCGGAGTGGCGGGCACCCACACTTAAGACAAGATGAAGAGACGGGAGGGACTGTGGATGGAGCCGACCACCTGAGTGGCGCCACCCACACTTAGGGCGAGATGACGAGATCGGGCTAGATGAAGGAATAGTGGATGGAGCCGACCACCGGAGTGGCGCCACCCACACTTCGTGCTAGATGAAGAGATGACGAGCGGGACTGTGGGACGGGTGGACCACGAGAGCCGCCACCCACACTTAGGGGCGAAAGATGACGAGAATGGGGATGGATGGAGCCGAACACCCAGTGGCGCCACCCACACTTGACGAGACGGCGGGGTGGATGAGCGACCACCTGAGGGATGACGAGATCGGCGGGACTGTGGATGGATGGAGCCGACCACCGAGTGGCGGCCACCCACACTTAGTGCAAGATGACGAGACGGCGGACTCGTGGATGGAGCCGACCACCGCAGCGGCGCCACCCACACTTAGGGCTAGATGACGAGATCGGGCGGGACTCGTGGATGGAGCCGACCACCGAGTGGCGCCACCCACACTTAGGGGCTAGATGACGAGATCGGCGGGACTCGTGGATGACAGAGCCGACCACCTGGAGTGGCGGCCACCCACACTTAGTGCTAGATGACGAGATCGGCGGACGGTGGATGGAGCCGACCATAGGAGTGGCGGCCACCCACACTTCGTGCTAGATGACGACGAGACGGGCGGACACCTTAGGTGGATGGAGCCGACCACCGGAGTGGCGGCCACCCCACACTTGGAGTGCAAGATGACGAGATCGTGCAGACGACGGTGGAAGGAGCCGACCACCGGAGGGCGCCACCCACACTTAGATGGGAAAGATGACGAGATCGACGGACCTATGGATGGAGCCGACCACCGGAGCGCGCCACCCACACTTAGTGCAAGATGACGAGACGGCGGACTCGTGGATGGAGCCGACCACCTAACGGGAGTGACGAGCGGCCACCCACACAAGATGACGAGATCGCGGGACTGTGGATGGAGCCGACCACCGGAGTGGCGGGCACCCACACTTACGACAAGATGAAGAGACGGAGGGACCGGTGTGGACGGAGCCGACCACCGGAGCGGCGCCACCCACACTTAGGCGCAAGACGAGATCGGCGGGAACCTGGATGGAGCCGACCACCGGAGTGGTGGCCACCCACACTTCGTGCTAGTTGAAGAGATGGCGTGACTCATGGATGGAGCCGACCACCGAGTGCGCGCCACCCACACTAGTGGAAAGATGACGAGACGGCGGACTCGGATGGAGTGGATGGAGCCGACCACCGGAGTGGCGGCCATCCACACTTCGACAAGATGAAGAGACGGTGGGACCAGGTGGATGGAGCCGACCACCGGAGTGGCGACCACCCACACTTAGGGTGCAAGATGACGAGAGACGGCGGACTCCGTGGATGGAGCCGACCACCGAGTGGCGCCACCCACACTTAGTGCTAGATGACGAGATCGGCGGACTGTGGATGGAGCCGACCACCGGAGCGACGGCGGGCCACCCACACTTGGGGCTGGGATGACGAGATCGGCGATGGGACTGGGTGGATGGAGCCGACCACCGGAGTGGCGCCACCCACACTTAGTGCTAGATGACGAGACGGCGGGACGTGGATGGAGCCGACCACCGGAGTGGCGCCACCCACACTTAGTGCTTGATGACGAGATCGGCGGGACTGTGGATGGAGCCGAACACCGAGTGGCGCCACCCGCACTTTGGGGGCAAGATGACGAGATCGGCGGGACCTGTGGATGGAGCCGACCACCGCAATGGCGTCCACCCACACTTATGGCTAGATGACGAGATCGGCGGGACCTGTGGATGGAGCCGACCACCGGAGTGGCGGCCACCCACACTTGGGGCTGGGATGACGAGATCGGCGGGACCTGTGGATGGAGCCGACCACCGGAGTGGCGGCCACCCACACTTAGGGAAGTATGATGAGATCGGCGGGACCAGTGGATGGAGCCGACCACCGGAGTGGCGGCCACCCACACTTCGTGCTAGATGACGAGATCGGCGGGACCTGTGGATAGAGACGACCACCGGAGTGGTGGCCACCCACACTTAGTGCTAGATGACGAGATCGGCGGGATCTGTGGAAGGAGCCGACCACCGGAGTGGCGGCCACCCACACTTAGGGCTAGATGACGAGATCGACGGACTCCGTGGATGGAGCGGACCACCGAGTGGCGGCCACCCACACTTAGTGCTAGATGACGAGATCGGCGGACTCGTGGATGGAGCCGACCCTTGGGAGTAGTGGCCACCCACACTTAGGGCTAGATGACGAGATCGGCGGGACCTGTGGATGTGGGGGCCACCCACACTTAGTGCAAGATGACGAGATCGGCGGGACCTGTGGATGGAGCAGACCACCGGAGTGGCGCCACCCACACTTAGTGCTAGATGACGAGATCGGCGGGACTCGTGGATGGAGCCGACCACCGAGTGGCGCCACACACACTTAGTGCAAGATGACGAGATCGGCGGGACCGTGGATGGAGCCGACCACCGGAGTAGCGGCCACCCACACAAGATGACGAGATCAGCGGGACCTGTGGATGGAGCCGACCACCGGAGTGGCGGGCACCCACACTTACGACAAGATGAAGAGATCGGAGGGACCTGTGGATGGAGCCGACCACCGGAGTGGCGGCCACCCACACTTAGGGAAAGATGACGAGATCGGCGGGACCTGTGGATGGAGCCGACCACCGGAGTGGCGGCCATCCACACTTCGTGCTAGATGAAGAGATCGGCGGGACCTGTGGATGGAGCCGACCACCGGAGTGGCGGCCACCCACACTTAGTGCAAGATGACGAGATCGGCGGGACCTGTGGATGGAGCCGACCACCGCAGTGGCGGCCACCCACACTTAGTGCTAGATGACGAGATCGGCGGGACCTGTGGATGGAGCCGACCACCGGAGTGACGGCCACCCACACTTAGGGCTGGGGATGACGAGATCGGCGAGACTCGTGGATGGAGCCGACCATAGGAGTGGCGCCACCCACACTTAATGCTAGATGATGAGATCGCGGGACTGTGGATGTGAGCCGACCACCGGGAGTGGCGCCACCCACACTTAGTGCTAGATGACGAGACGGCGGGACTTCGTGGATGGAGCCGACCACCGAAGTGGCGGCCACCCGACTTAGTGCAAGATGACGAGATCGGCGGGACTCGTGGATGAGCGACCACCGCAGTGGCGCCACCCACACTTAGGGCTAGATGACGAGATCGGCGGGACTGTGGATGGAGCCGACCACCGGGAGTGGCGGCCACCCACATTTAGGCTAGATGACGAGATCGGCGGGACTGTGGATGGAGACGACCACCGAGTGGCGGCCACCCACACTTAGGGGAAGTATGATGAGATCGGCGGACTAGTGGATGGAGCCGACCACTGGAGAGGCGGCCACCCACACTTCGTGCTAGATGACGAGATCGGCGGGACTCCGGGGTGGATGGAGCCGACCACCGAAGTGGCGCCACCCACACTTAGTGCTAGATGACGAGATCGGCGGGGATCTGTGGAAGGAGCCGACCACCGGAGTGGCGCCACCCACACTTAGGGGCTAGATGAAGAGATCGGCGGGACTCCGTGGATGGAGCCGACCACCGGGAGTGGCGCCACCCACACTTAGTGCAAGATGACGAGATCGGCGGGACTGGTGGATGGAGCCGACCACCGAGTGGCGGCCACCCACACTTAGTGCTAGATGACGAGATCGGCGGGACACAGTGGATGGAGCGGACCACCGGAGCGACGGCCACCCACACTTTGGGCTAGATGACGAGATCGGCGGACTGTGGATGGAGCCGACCACCGGAGTGGCGCCACCCACACTTAGTGCTAGATGACGAGATCGGCGGGACCTGTGTATGGAGCCGACCACCGGAGTGGCGGCCACCCACACTTAGTGCTAGATGACGAGATCGGCGGGACCTGTGGATGGAGCCGACCACCGCAGTGGCGGCCACCCAGACTTAGTGCAAGATGACGAGACGGCGGGACTCCGTGGATGGAGCCGACCACCGCAATGGCGCCACCCACACTTATGGCTAGATGACGAGATCGGCGGACTCGTGGATGGAGCCGACCACCGGAGTGGCGCCACCCACACTTCGTGCTAGATGACGAGATGGGCGGGACCGTGGATGGAGACGACCACCGGAGTGGTGGCCACCCACACTTAGTGCTAGATGACGAGATCGGCGGATGTGGAAGGAGCCGACCACCGGAGTGGCGCCACCCACACTTAGGGCTGGGATGACGAGATCGACGGGACTCGTGGATGGAGAGACCACCGGAGTGGCGGCCACCCACACTTAGTGCTAGATGACGAGACGGGCGGGACTCGTGGATGGAGCCGACCACTGTGAGTGGCGCCACCCACACTTAGTGCTAGATGACGAGATCGGCGGGACTCGTGGATGGAGCCACCACCTGAGTGACGCGCCACCCACACTTAGGGCTAGATGACGAGATCGGCGAGATCCGTGGATGGAGCCGACCACGGAGTGGCGCCACCCACACTTAATGCTAGATGATGAGATCGGCGGGACTGTGGATAGAGCCGACCACCGAGTGGCGCCACCCACACTTAGTGCTAGATGACGAGATCGGCGGGACTCTGTGGATGGAGCCGACCACCGAAGTGGCGCCACCCGCACTTAGTGCAAGATGACGAGATCGGCGGGACTCGTGGATAGCCAGACCACCGCGATGGCGCCACCCACACTTAGGGCTGGGATGACGAGATCGGGCGGGACCCGTGGATGGAGCCGACCACCGAGTGGCGGCCACCCACATTTAGGGCTGGGGATGACGAGATCGGCGGACTCGTGGATGGAGACGACCACCGGAGTGGCGGCCACCCACACTTAGTGCTAGATGACGAGATCGGCGGGACCTGTGGATGGAGCCGACCACCGAAGTGGCGGCCACCCAGACTTAGTGCAAGATGACGAGATCGGCGAGACCTGTGGATAGAGCCGACCACCGCAGCCGGCGCCACCCACACTTAGGGCTAGATGACGAGATCGGCGGGACCTGTGGATGGAGCCGACCACCGGAGTGGCGGCCACCCACATTTAGGGCTAGATGACGAGATCGGCGGGACCTGTGGATGGAGACGACCACCGGAGTGGCGGCCACCCACACTTAGGGAAGTATGATGAGATCGGCGGGACTAGTGGATGGAGCCGACCACCGGAGAGGCGGCCACCCACACTTCGTGCTAGATGACGAGATCGGCGGGACCTGTGGATGGAGCCGACCACCGAAGTGGCGGCCACCCACACTTAGTGCTAGATGACGAGATCGGCGGGATCTGTGGAAGGAGCCGACCACCGGAGTGGCGGCCACCCACACTTAGGGCTAGATGAAAAGATCGGCGGGACCTGTGGATGGAGCCGACCACCGGAGTGGCGGCCACCCACACTTAGTGCAAGATGACGAGATCGGCGGGACCTGTGGATGGAGCCGACCACCGCAGTGGCGGCCACCCACAATTCGTACTAGATGACGAGATCGGCGGGACCTGTGGATGGAGCGGACCACCGGAGTGACGGCCACCCACACTTTGGGCTAGATGACGAGATCGGCGGGACCTGTGGATGGAGCCGACCACCGGAGTGGCGGCCACCCACACTTAGTGCTAGATGACGAGATCGGCGGGACCTGTGTATGGAGCCGACCACCGGAGTGGCGGCCACCCACACTAGTGCTCAGATATGACGAGATCGGCGGGACTGTGGATGGAGCCGACCACCGCAGCGGGCGCCACCCAAGACTTAGTGCAAGATGACGAGATCGGCGGGACTGTGGATGGAGCCGACCACCGCAATGGCGCCACCCACACTTATGGCTAGATGACGAGATCGGGCGGGACTCGTGGATGGAGCCGACCACCGGGAGTGGCGGCCACCCACACTTCGTGCTAGATGACGAGATCGGCGGGACCGTGGATGGAGACGACCACCGGAGTGGTGGCCACCCACACTTAGTGCTAGATGACGAGATCGGCGGGATCTGTGGAAGGAGCCGACCACCGGAGTGGCGGCCACCCACACTTAGGGCTAGATGACGAGATCGACGGGACCTGTGGATGGAGCAGACCACCGGAGTGGCGGCCACCCACACTTAGTGCTAGATGACGAGATCGGCGGGACCTGTGGATGGAGCCGACCACCGGAGTAGCGGCCACCCACACTTAGGGCTAGATGACGAGATCGGCGGGACCTGTGGATGTGGGGGCCACCCACACTTAGTGCAAGATGACGAGATCGGCGGGACCTGTGGATGGAGCAGACCACCGGAGTGGCGGCCACCCACACTTAGTGCTAGATGACGAGATCGGCGGGACCTGTCGATGGAGCCGACCACCGGAGTGGCGGCCACACACACTTAGTGCAAGATGACGAGATCGGCGGGACCTGTGGATGGAGCCGACCACCGGAGTGGCGGCCACCCACACTTAGGGCTAGATAACGAGATCGGCGGGACCTGTGGATTGAGCCGACCACCGGAGTGGCGGGCACCCACACTTAGTGCAAGATGACGAGATCGGCGGGACCTGTGGATGGAGCCGACCACCGGAGTGGCGGCCACCCACACAAGATGACGAGATCAGCGGGACCTGTGGATGGAGCCGACCACCGGAGTGGCGGGCACCCACACTTAAGACAAGATGAAGAGATCGGAGGGACCTGTGGATGGAGCCGACCACCGGAGTGGCGGCCACCCACACATAGGGCAGTATGACGAGATCGGCGGGAACAGTGGATGGAGCCGACCACCGGAGTGGCGGCCACCCACACTTCGTGCTAGATGAAGAGGTCGGCGGGACCTGTGGATGGAGCCGACCACCGGAGTGGAGGCCACCCACACTTAGGGAAAGATGACGAGATCGGCGAGACTGTGGATGGAGCCGACCACCGGAGTGGCGCCACCCACACTTCGTGCTAGATGAAGAGATCGGCGGGACTGTGGATGGAGCCGACCACGGAGGAGTGGCGGCCACCCACACTTAGTGCAAGATGACGAGATCGGCGGGACTCCGTGGATGGAGCCGACCACCGTGAGTGGCGGCCACCCACACTTGTGCCAAGCTAGATGACGAGATCGGCGGGACTGTGGATGGAGCCGACCACCGGAGTGGCGCCACCCACACTTAGGCTAGATGATGAGATCGGCGGGACTCAGTGGATGGAGCCGACCATCGCAGTGGCGGCCACCCACACTTAGTGCTAGATGACGAGATCGGCGGGACTCGCGTGGATGGAGCCGACCACCGGAGTGGCGCCACCCACACTTAGTGCTAGATGACGAGACGGCGGACTCGTGGATGGAGCCGACCACCGCAGCGTGGCGCCACCCACACTTAGTGCAAGATGGCGAGATCGGCGCAGACCTGTGGATGGAGCCAACCACCACAGTGGCGGCCACCCACACTTAGTGCAAGATGACGATATCGGCGGACTGTGGATGGAGCCGACCACCGCAAAGGGCGGCCACCCACACTTAGGGCTAGATGACGAGATCGGCGGGACTCGTGGATGGATCCGACCACCGCAGTGGCGCCACCCACACTTAGGCTAGATGACGAGATCGGCGGGACCTGTGGATGGAGCCGACCACCGCAGTGGCGGCTACCCACACTTAGTGCTAGATGGCGAGATCGGCGAGACCTGTGGATGGAGCCGACCACCGCAGTGGAGGCCACCCACACTTAGGGCTAGATGACGAGATCGGCGGGACCTGTGGATGGAGCCGACCACCGCAAAGCAGCGCCACCCACACTTATGGCTAGATGACGAGATCGGCGGGACGTGGATGGAGCCGACCACCGGAGTGGCGGATACCCACACTTAGGGCAGTATGACGAGATCGGCGGGACCTGTGGATGGAGCCGACCACCGGAGTGGCGGCCACCCACACTTAGGGCAGTATGACGAGATCGGCGGGACTAGTGGATGGAGCCGACCACCGTGAGTGAAGGTTACCCACACTTCGTGCTAGTTGACGAGATCGGCGGGACCTGTGGATGGAGCCGACCACCGGAGTGGCGGCCACCCACACTTAGTGCAAGATGACGAGATCGGCGGCCACCCACACTTAGTGCAAGATGACCTGTGGATGGAGCCGACCACCGCAGTGTCGGCCACCCACACTTAGGGCTAGATAACTAGATCGGCGGGACCTGTGGATGGAGCCGACCACCGGAGTGGCGGCAACCCATACTTAGGGCGATGACGAGATCGGCGGGACACAGCTGATGGAGCCGACCACCGGAGTGGCGCCACCCACACTTAGGGAAGTATGACGAGATACGCGAGACCAGTGGATGGAGCCGACCACCGCAGTGGAGGCCACCCACACTTAGGGAAGTATGACGAGATAAAGCGAGACCCGGTGGATGGAGCCGACCACGGAGTGGAGGCCACCCACACTTCGTGCTAGTTGACGAGATACGCGAGACCAGTGGATGGAGCCGACCACCGGAGTGGCGGCCACCCACACTTAGTGCTAGATGGCGAGATCGGCGAGACCTGTGGATGGAAGACCACCGGAGTGGCGCCACCCACACTTAGGGCTAGATGACGAGATCGGCGGGACTTGTGGATGGAGCCGACCACCGCAGTGGCGGCCACACACACTTAGGGCTAGATGACGATATCGGCGGGACCTGTGGATGGAGTCGACCACCGGAGTGGCGGCCACCCACACTTAGGGCTAGCTGACGAGATCGGCGGGACCTATGGATGGAGCCGACCACCGGAGTGGAGGCCTCCACACTTAGGGCAGTATGACGAGATCGGCGGGACCAGTGGATGGAGCAGACCACCGGAGTGGCGCCACCCACACTTAGTGCTAGATGACGAGATCGGCGGGACCTGTGGATGGAGCCGACCACCGGAGTAGCGGCCACCCACACTTAGGGCTAGATGACGAGATCGGCAGGACCTGTGGATGTGGGGGCCACCCACACTTAGTGCAAGATGACGAGATCGGCGGGACCTGTGGATGGAGCAGACCACCGGAGTGGCGGCCACCCACACTTAGTGCTAGATGACGAGATCGCGGACTCGTGGATGGAGCCGACCACCGGAGTGGCGCCACACACACTTAGTGCAAGATGACGAGATCGGCGGGACTCGTGGATGGAGTCGACCACCGGAGTGGCGCCACCCACACTTAGGGCTAGATAACGAGATCGGCGGGACTCAGTGGATTGAGCCGACCACCGGAGTGGCGGGCACCCACACTTAGTGCAAGATGACGAGACGGCGGACTCCGTGGGATGGAGCCGACCATTGGAGTGGCGGCCACCCACACAAGATGACGAGATCAGCGGACTCCGTGGATGGAGCCGACCACCGGGAGTGGCGTGCACCCACACTTAAGACAAGATGAAGAGATCGTGGAGGGATTCAGTGGATGGAGCCGACCACCGGAGTGGCGCCACCCACACTTAGGCGAGATGACGAGATCGGCGGAATGATGGATGGAGCCGACCACCGGAGTTGCGGCCACCCACACTTCGTGCTAGATGAAGAGGCGGCGGGACCCGTGGATGGAGCCGACCACCGGGAGTGGAGGCCACCCACACTTAGGGAAAGATGACGAGACGGCGAGACGGTGGATGGAGCCGACCACCGGAGTGGCGCCACCCACACTTCGTGCTAGATGAAGAGATCGGCGGGACTGTGGATGGAGCCGACCACCGGGAGTGGCGCCACCCACACTTAGTGCAAGATGACGAGATCGGCGGGACTGTGGATGGAGCCGACCACCGAGTGGCGGTCACCCACACTTAGTGCTAGATGACGAGATCGGCGGGACTGTGGATGGAGCCGACCACCGGAGTGGCGCCACCCACACTTAGGGCTAGATGATGAGATCGGCGGACTGTGGATGGAGCCGACCACCGCAAAGGGCGCCACCCACACTTAGTGCTAGATGACGAGATCGGCGGGACTCCGTGGATAGAGCCGACCACCGCAGTGGCGCCACCCACACTTAGTGCTAGATGACGAGATCGGCGGGACACCGTGGATAGAGCCGACCACCGGAGTGGCGCCACCCACACTTAGTGATAGATGACGAGATCGGCGGGACACGTGGATGGAGCCGACCACCGCAGTGGCGCCACCCACACTTAGTGCAAGATGACGAGACGGCCAGACTGTGGATGGAGCCAACCACCACGGTGGCGCCACCAACACTTAGTGCAAGATGACGAGATCGGCCGGGACTGTGGATGGAGCCGACCACCGCAGTGGCGGCCACCCACACTTAGGGCTAGATGACGAGATCGGCGGGACTCGTGGATGGATCCGACCACCGCAGTGGCGCCACCCACACTTAGGCTAGATGACGAGATCGGCGGGACTGTGGATGGAGCCGACCACCGCAGTGGCGCCACCCACACTTAGTGCTAGATGGCGAGATCGGCGAGACTTTGTGGATGGAGCCGACCACCGCAAAGGGAGGCCACCCACACTTAGGGCTAGATGACGAGATCGGCGGGACTGTGGATGGAGCCGACCACCGCAGTAGCGGCCACCCACACTTAGGGCTAGATGACGAGATCGGCGGGACTGTGGATTGAGCCGACCACCGGAGTGGCGGATACCCACACTTAGGGCAGTATGACGAGATCGGCGGGACCTGTGGATGGAGCCGACCACCGGAGCGGCGGCCACCCACACTTAGGCGATAACGAGATCGGCGGGACTAGTGGATGGAGCCGACCACCGGAGTGAAGGCTACCCACACTTCGTGCTAGTTGACGAGATCGGCGGGACCTGTGGATGGAGCCGACCACCGGAGTGGCGGCCACCCACACTTAGTGCAAGATGACGAGATCGGCGGCCACCCACACTTAGTGCAAGATGACCTGTGGATGGAGCCGACCACCGCAGTGTCGGCCACCCACACTTAGGGCTAGATAACGAGATCGGCGGGACCTGTGGATGGAGCCGACCACCGGAGTGGCGGCAACCCATACTTAGGGCAGTATGACGAGATCGGCGGGACCTGTTGATGGAGCCGACCACCGGAGTGGCGGCCACCCACACTTAGGGAAGTATGACGAGATAGGCGAGACCAGTGGATGGAGCCGACCACCGGAGTGGCGGCCACCCACACTTAGGGAAGTATGACGAGATAGGCGAGACCAGTGGATGGAGCCGACCACCGGAGTGGAGGCCACCCACACTTCGTGCTAGTTGACGAGATCGGCGGGACCTGTGGATGGAGCCGACCACCGGAGTGGCGGCCACCCACACTTAGTGCAAGATGACGAGATCGGCGGGACTTGTGGATGGAGCCGACCACCGGAGTGGCGGCCACCCACACTTAGGGCTAGATGACGAGATCGGCGGGACTTGTGGATGGAGCCGACCACCGCAGTGGCGGCCACACACACTTAGGGCTAGATGACGATATCGGCGGGACCTGTGGATGGAGTCGACCACCGGAGTGGCGGCCACCCACACTTAGGGCTAGCTGACGAGATCGGCGGGACCTATGGATGGAGCCGACCACCGGAGTGGAGGCCTCCACACTTAGGGCAGTATGACGAGATCGGCGGGACCAGTGGATGGAGCCGACCACCGGAGTGGCGGCCACCCACACTTCGTGCTAGATGACGAGATCGGCGGGACCTGTGGATGGAGCCGACCACCGGAGTGGCGGCCACCCACACTTAGTGCTAGATGACGAGATCGGCGGAGCCTGTGGATGGAGACGACCACCGGAGTGGCGGCCATACCACACTTCGTGATAGATGAAGAGATCGGCGGGACCTGTGGATTGAGCCGACCACCGGAGTGGCGGCCACCCACACTTAGTGCAAGATGACGAGATCGGCGGGACTCGTGGATGGAGAAGACCACCGAGTACTTGGCGGCCACCCACACTTAGTGCTAGATGACGAGATCGGCGGGACCTGTTGATGGAGCCGACCACCGGAGTGGCGGCCACCCACACTTAGTGCAAGATGACGAGATCGGCGGGACCTGTGGATGGAGCCGACCACCGGAGTGGCGGCCACCCACACTTAGGGCTAGATGACGAGATCGGCGGGACCTGTGGATGGAGAAGACCACCGGAGTATGCGCGCCACCCACACTTAGTGCTAGATGACGAGATCGGCGGGACTGTGGATGGAGCCGACCACCGGAGTGGCGGGCACCCACACTTAGGGCTAGATGACGAGATCGACGGGACCTGTGGATGGAGCTGACCACCGGAGTGGCAGCCACCCACACTTAGTGCAAAATGACGAGATCGGCGGGACCTGTGGATGGAGTCGATCACCGGAGTGGCGGCCACCCACACTTAGGGTTAGATGACGAGATCGGCGAGACCCGTGGATGGAGCCGACCACCGGAGTGGCGGCCACCCACACTTCGTGCTAGATGAAGAGATCGGCGGGACCTGTGGATGGAGCCGACCACCGGAGTGGCGGCCACCCACACTTAGTGCTAGATGACGAGATCGGCGGGACCTGTGGATGGAGCCGACCACCGGAGTGGCGGCCACCCCCACTTAGTGCTAGATGACGAGATCGGCGGGACCTGTGGATGGAGCCGACCACCGGAGTGGCGGCCACCCACACTTAGGGATAGATGACGAGATCGGCGGGACCTGCAGATGGAACCGACCACCGGAGTGGCGGAGCCTGTGGATGGAGCCGACCACCGGAGTGGCGGCCACCCACACTTCGTGCTAGATGAAGAGATCGGCGGGCCCTGTGGATGGAGCCGACCACCGGAGTGGCGGCCACCCACACTTAGGGCAAGATGACGAGATCGGCGGGACCTGTGGATGGAGCCGACCACCGGAGTGGCGGCCACCCACACTTAGTGCTAGATGACGAGATCGGCGGGACCTGTGGATGGAGCCGACCACCGCAGTGGCGGCCACCCACACAAGATGACGAGATCAGCGAGACCTGTGGATGGAGCCGACCACCGGAGTGGCGGGCACCCACACTTAAGACAAGATGACGAGATCGGCGGGACCTGTGGATGGAGCCGACCACCGGAGTGGCGGCCACCCACACTTAGTGCAAGATGACGAGATCGGCGGGACCTGTGGATGGAGTCGATCACCGGAGTGGCGGCCACCCACACTTAGGGCTAGATGACGAGATCGGCGAGACCTGTGGATGGAGCCGACCACCGGAGTGGCGGCCACCCACACTTAGTGCTAGATGACGAGATCGGCGGGACCTGTGGATTGAGCCGGCCACCCACACTTAGTGCTAGATGACGAGATCGGCGGGACCTGTGGATGGAGCCGACCACCGGAGTGGCGGCAACCCACACTTCGTGCTAGATGAAGAGATCGGCGGGACCTGTGGATGGAGCCGACCACCGGAGTGGCGGCCACCCACACTTTGTGCTAGATGACGAGATCGGCGGGACCTGTGGATGGAGCCGACCACCGGAGTGGCGGCCACCCACACTTAGTGCTAGATGACGAGATCGGCGGAGCCTGTGGATGGAGCCGACCACCGGAGTGGCGGCCACCCACACTTCGTGCTAGATGAAGAGATCGGCGGGACCTGTGGATGGAGCCGACCACCGGAGTGGCGGCCACCCACACTTAGTGCAAGATGACGAGATCGGCGGGACCTGTGGATGGAGAAGACCACCGAGAGCGGCGGCCACCCACACTTAGTGTTAGATGACGAGATCGGCGGGACCTGTGGATGGAGCCGACCACCGGAGTGGCGGCCACCCACACTTAGGGCAAGATGACGAGATCGGCGGGACTTGTGGATGGAGCCGACCACCGAGTGGATACCACCCGCACTTAGTGCGGTATGACGAGATCGGCGGATCGTGGATGGAGCCGACCACGGGGAGTGGCGGCCACCCACACTTAGTGCTAGATGGACGAGATCGGCGGGACCTGTGGATGGAGCCGACCACCGGAGTGGCGCCACCCACACTTAGTGCTAGATGACGAGATCGGCGGAGCCTGTGGATGGAGACGACCACCGGAGTGGCGGCCATACCACACTTCGTGCTAGATGAAGAGATTGGCGGGACCTGTGGATGGAGCCGACCACCGGAGTGGCGCCACCCACACTTAGTGCAAGATGACGAGATCGGCGGGACTGTGGATGGAGAAGACCACCGAGATCGGCGGCCACCCACACTTAGTGCTAGATGACGAGATCGGCGGGACTGTTGATGGAGCCGACCACCGGAGTGGCGGCCACCCACACTTAGTGCAAGATGACGAGATCGGCGGGACCTGTGGATGGAGCCGACCACCGGAGTGGCGGCCACCCACACTTAGGGCTAGATGACGAGATCGGCGGGACCTGTGGATGGAGCCGACCACCGGAGTGGCAGCCACCCACACTTAGTGCTAGATGACGAGATCGGCGGGACCTGTGGATGGAGCCGACCACCGGAGTGGCGGGCACCCACACTTAGGGATAGATGACGAGATCGGCGGGACCTGTGGATGGAGCCGACCACCGGGAGTGGCAAGCCACCCACACTTAGTGCAAGATGACGAGATCGGCGGGACACGTGGATGGAGTCGATCACCGGAGTGGCGACCACCCACACTTAGGGCTAGATGACGAGATCGGCGAGACTGTGGATGGAGCCGACCACCGGAGTGGCGCCACCCACATTTAGTGCTAGATGACGAGATCGGCGGGACCTATGGATGGAGCCGACCACCGGGAGTGGCGCCACCCACACTTCGTGCTAGATGAAGAGATCGGCGGGACACCGTGGATGGAGCCGACCACCGGAGTGGCGGCCACCCACACTTAGTGCTAGATGACGAGATCACGGGACTGTGGATGGAGCCGACCACCGGAGTGGCGGCCACCCACACTTAGTGCTAGATGACGAGATCGGCGGGACCTGCGGATGGAGCCGACCACCGGAGTGGCGGCCACCCTTTTTTATGGATAGATGACGAGATCGGCGGGACCTGCGGATGGAGCCGACCACCGGAGTGGCAGAGCCTGTGGATGGAGCCGACCACCGGAGTGGCGGCCACCCACACTTCGTGCTAGATGAAGAGATCGGCGGGACCTGTGGATGGAGCCGACCACCGGAGTGGCGGCCACCCACACTTAGGGCAAGATGACGAGACGGCGGACCTGTGGATGGAGCCGACCACGGAGTGGCGCCACCCACACTTAGTGCTAGATGACGAGATCGGCGGGACTGTGGATGGAGCCGACCACCGGAGTGGCGGCCACCCACACTTAGTGCTAGATGACGAGATCGGCGGACTCGTGGATTGAGCCGCCACCCACACTTAGTGCTAGATGACGAGATCGGCGGGACTGTGGATGGAGCCGACCACCGGAGTGGCGGCAACCCACACTTCGTGCTAGATGAAGAGATCGGCGGGACTGTGGATGGAGCCGACCACGGAGTGGCGCCACCCACACTTTGTGCTAGATGACGAGATCGGCGGGACGTGGATGGAGCCGACCACCGGAGTGGCGCCACCCACACTTAGTGCTAGATGACGAGATCGGCGGAGTGTGGATGGAGCCGACCACCGGAGTGGCGGCCACCCACACTTCGTGCTAGATGAAGAGATCGGCGGGCCCTGTGGATGGAGCGGACCACCGGAGTGGCGGCCACCCACACTTAGTGCAAGATGACGAGATCGGCGGGACTGTGGATGGAGAAGACCACCGAGAATGCGGCCACCCACACTTAGTGTTAGATGACGAGATCGGCGGGACCTGTGGATGGAGCCGACCACCGGAGTGGCGGCCACCCACACTTAGGGCAAGATGACGAGATCGGCGGGACTTGTGGATGGAGCCGACCACCGGAGTGGCGGCCACCCACACTTCGTGCTAGATGAAGAGATCGGCGGCCCCGTGGATGGATCCGACCACCGGAGTGGCGCCACCCACACTTAGTGCAAGATGACGAGATCGGCGGGACCTGTGGATGGAGCCGACCATAGGAGTGGCGGCCACCCACACTTAGTGCTAGATGACGAGATCGGCGGGACTGTGGATGGAGCCCAACCACCGGAGTGGCGCCACCCACACTTAGTGCTAGATGACGAGATCGGCGGGACGTGCGGATGGAGCCGACCACCGGAGTGGCGGCCACCCTTTTATGGATAGATGACGAGATCGGCGGGACCTGCGGATGGAGCCGACCACCGGAGTGGCGAGCTCGTGGATGGAGCCGACCACCGGAGTGGCGGCCACCACACTTCGTGCTAGATGAAGAGATCGGCGGGCCCGTGGATGGAGCCGACCACCGGAGCGGCGGCCACCCACACTTAGGGCAAGATGACGAGATCGGCGGGACCTGTGGATGGAGCCGACCACCGGAGTGGCGGCCACCCACACTTAGTGCTAGATGACGAGATCGGCGGGACCTGTGGATGGAGCCGACCACCGGAGTGGCGGCCACCCACACTTAGTGCTAGATGACGAGATCGGCGGGACCTGTGGATTGAGCCGGCCACCCACACTTAGTGCTAGATGACGAGATCGGCGGGACCTGTGGATGGAGCCGACCACCGGAGTGGCGGCAACCCACACTTCGTGCTAGATGAAGAGATCGGCGGGACCTGTGGATGGAGCCGACCACCGGAGTGGCGGCCACCCACACTTTGTGCTAGATGACGAGATCGGCGGGACCTGTGGATGGAGCCGACCACCGGAGTGGCAGCCACCCACACTTAGGGCTAGATGACGAGATCGGCGGACCTGTGGATGGAGCCGACCACCGGAGTGGCGCCACCACACTTCGTGCTAGATGAAGAGATCGGCGGGCCCTGTGGATGGAGCCGACCACCGGAGTGGCGGCCACCCACACTTAGTGCAAGATGACGAGATCGGCGGGACTGTGGATGGAGAAGACCACCGAGTGCGGCGGCCACCCACACTTAGTGTTAGATGACGAGATCGGCGGGACTGTGGATGGAGCCGACCACCGGAGTGGCGGCCACCCACACTTAGGGAAAGATGACGAGATCGGCGGGACTTGTGGATGGAGCCGACCACCGGAGTGGATACCACCCGCACTTAGTGCAGTATGACGAGATCGGCGGGACCTGTGGATGGAGCCGACCACCGAGTGGCGGCCACCCACACTTAGTGCTAGATGACGAGATCGGCGGGACTGTGGATGGAGCCGACCACCGAGTGGCGGCCACCCACACTTAGTGCTAGATGACGAGATCGGCGAGCTGTGGATGGAGACGACCACCGGAGTGGCGGCCATACCACACTTCGTGATAGATGAAGAGATTGGCGGGACCTGTGGATGGAGCCGACCACCGGAGTGGCGGCCACCCACACTTAGTGCAAGATGACGAGATCGGCGGGACCTGTGGATGGAGAAGACCACCGGAGTGGCGGCCACCCACACTTAGTGCTAGA
This sequence comes from Papaver armeniacum, assembly GCA_023531295.1. Lineage (NCBI taxonomy): Eukaryota > Viridiplantae > Streptophyta > Magnoliopsida > Ranunculales > Papaveraceae > Papaver > Papaver armeniacum. The sequence goes on from JAJJWW010009487.1 coordinate 50,751, forward strand.
TGACGAGATCGGCGGGACTTTGTTGATGGAGCCGACCACCGGAGTGGCGCCACCCACACTTAGTGCAAGATGACGAGATCGGCGGGACTGTGGATGGAGCCGACCACCGGAGTGGCGCCACCCACACTTAGGGCTAGATGACGAGATCGGCGGGCTGTGGATGGAGCCGACCACCGGGAGTGGCAGCCACCCACACTTAGTGCTAGATGACGAGATCGGCGGGACACCGTGTGGATGGAGCCGACCACCGAGTGGCGCGGGCACCCACACTTAGGGATAGATGACGAGATCGGCGGGACCTGTGGATGGAGCCGACCACCGGAGTGGCAGCCACCCACACTTAGTGCAAGATGACGAGATCGGCGGGACCTGTGGATGGAGTCGATCACCGGAGTGGCGACCACCCACACTTAGGGCTAGATGACGAGATCGGCGAGACTCCGTGGATGGAGCCGACCACCGGGAGTGGCGGCCACCCACATTTAGTGCTAGATGACGAGATCGGCGGGACCTATGGATGGAGCCGACCACCGGGAGTGGCGGCCACCCACACTTCGTGCTAGATGAAGAGATCGGCGGGACCTGTGGATGGAGCCGACCAAATGAGTGGCGCCACCCACACTTAGTGCTAGATGACGAGATCGGCGGGACCTGTGGATGGAGCCGACCACCGGAGTGGCGGCCACCCACACTTAGTGCTAGATGACGAGATCGGCGGGACCTGCGGATGGAGCCGACCACCGGAGTGGCGGCCACCCACACTTAGGGATAGATGACGAGATCGGCGGGACTGCGGATGGGAGCCGACCACCGAGTGGCAGAGCTCGTGGATGGAGCCGACCACCGGAGTGGCGGCCACCCACACTTCGTGCTAGATGAAGAGATCGGCGGGCCTGTGGATGGAGCCGACCACCGAGTGGCGGCCACCCACACTTAGGGCAAGATGACGAGATCGGCGGGACTGTGGATGGAGCCGACCACCGGAGTGGCGGCCACCCACACTTAGTGCTAGATGACGAGATCGGCGGGACTCGTGGATGGAGCCGACCACCGGAGTGGCGCCACCCACACAAGATGACGAGATCGGCGCGACTGTGGATGGAGCCGACCACCGGAGTGGCGGGCACCCACACTTAAGACAAGATGACGATATCGGCGGGACTGTGGATGGAGCCGACCACCGGAGTGGCGCCACCCACACTTAGTGCAAGATGACGAGATCGGCGGGACTGTGGATGGAGTCGATCACTTAGGAGTGGCGGCCACCCACACTTAGGGCTAGATGACGAGATCGGCGAGACTGTGGATGGAGCCGACCACCGGAGTGGCGCCACCCACACTTAGTGCTAGATGACGAGATCGCGGGACACGTGGATGGAGCCGCCACGGAGTGGCGGCCACCCACACTTAGGGCTAGATGACGAGATCGGCGGGACCTGTGGATGGAGCCGACCACCGCAGTGGCGGCCACCCACACAAGATGACGAGATCGGCGCGACTCGTGGATGGAGCCGACCACCGGAGTGGCGGGCACCCATACTTAAGACAAAATGACGAGATCGGCGGGACCTGTGGATGGAGCCGACCACCGGATTGGCGGCCACCCACACTTAGTGCAAGATGACGAGATCGGCGGGACACGTGGATGGAGCGGACCACCGCAGTGGCGCCACCCACACTTAGTGCTAGATGGCGAGATCGGGCGAGACTCCGTGGATGGAGCCGACCACCGCGTGGAGGCCACCCACACTTAGGGCTAGATGACGAGATCGACGGGACCTGTGGATGGAGACGACCACCGCAGTAGCGGCCACCCACACTTAGGGCTAGATGACGAGATCGGCGGGACCTGTGGATTGAGCCGACCACCGGAGTGGCGGATACCCACACTTAGGGCAGTATGACGAGATCGGCGGGACCTGTGGATGGAGCCGACCACCGGAGTGGCGGCCACCCACACTTAGGGCAGTATGACGAGATCGGCGGGACTAGTGGATGGAGCCGACCACCGGAGTGAAGGCTACCCACACTTCGTGCTAGTTGACGAGATCGGCGGGACCTGTGGATGGAGCCGACCACCGGAGTGGCGGCCACCCACACTTAGTGCAAGATGACGAGATCGCGGCCACCCACCCGTGGATGGAGCCGACCACCGCAGGTGGCGGCCACCCACACTTAGGGCTAGATAACGAGATCGGCGGGACCTGTGGATGGAGCCGACCACCGGAGTGGCGGCAACCCATACTTAGGGCAGTATGACGAGATCGGCGGGACTGGCATGGAGCCGACCACCGGAGTGGCGGCCACCCACACTTAGGGAAGTATGACGAGATAGGCGAGACCAGTGGATGGAGCCGACCACCGGAGTGGCGGCCACCCACACTTAGGGAAGTATGACGAGATAGGCGAGACCAGTGGATGGAGCCGACCACCGGAGTGGCGGCCACCCACACTTCGTGCTAGTTGACGAGATCGGCGGGACTTGTGGATGGAGCGACCACCGGAGTGGCGGCCACCCACACTTAGTGCAAGATGACGAGATCGGCGGGACCTGTGGATGGAGCCGACCACGGGAGTGGCGGCCACCCACACTTAGGGCTAGATGACGAGATCGGCGGGACTTGTGGATGGAGCCGACCACCGCAGTGGCGGCCACACACACTTAGGGCTAGATGACGATATCGGCGGGACCTGTGGATGGAGTCGACCACCGGAGTGGCGGCCACCCACACTTAGGGCTAGCTGACGAGATCGGCGGGACCTGTGGATGGAGCCGACCACCGGAGTGGCGGCCTCCACACTTAGGGCTAGATGACGAGATCGGCGGGACCTGTGGATGGAGCCGACCACAGAAGTGGCGGCCACCCACACTTCGTGCTAGATGACGAGATCGGCGGGACCTGTGGATGGAGCCGACCACCGGAGTGGCGGCCACCCACACTTAGTGCTAGATGACGAGATCGGCGGAGCCTGTGGATGGAGACGACCACCGGAGTGGCGGCCATACCACACTTCGTGATAGATGAAGAGATCGGCGGGACCTGTGGTTTGAGCCCGACCAAGAGTGGCGGCCACCCACACTTAGTGCAAGATGACGAGATCGGCGGGACTGTGGATGGAGAAGACCACCGAGTGCGGCGGCCACCCACACTTAGTGCTAGATGACGAGATCGGCGGGACCCGTTGATGGAGCCGACCACCGGAGTAGCGGCCACCCACACTTAGTGCAAGATGACGAGATCGGCGGGACCTGTGGATGGAGCCGACCACCGGAGTGGCGGCCACCCACACTTAGGGCTAGATGACGAGATCGGCGGGACTGTGGATGGAGAAGACCACCGAGATCGGCGGCCACCCACACTTAGTGCTAGATGACGAGATCGGCGGGACCTGTGGATGGAGCCGACCACCGGAGTGGCGGGCACCCACACTTAGGGCTAGATGACGAGATCGACGGGACCTGTGGATGGAGCCGACCACCGGAGTGGCGGCCACCCACACTTAGTGCAAAATGACGAGATCGGCGGGACTGGGTGGATGGAGTCGATCACCGGAGTGGCGGCCACCCATACTTAGGGTTAGATGACGAGATCGGCGAGACCCGTGGATGGAGCCGACCACCGGAGTGGCGGCCACCCACACTTCGTGCTAGATGAAGAGATCGGCGGGACCTGTGGATGGAGCCGACCACCGGAGTGGCGGCCACCCACACTTAGTGCTAGATGACGAGATCGGCGGGACCTGTGGATGGAGCCGACCACCGGAGTGGCGGCCACCCCACTTAGTGCTAGATGACGAGATCGGCGGGACTGCGGATGGAGCCGACCACCGGAGTGGCGGCCACCCACACTGAGGGATAGATAGACGAGATCGGCGGGACTGCAGATGGAGCCGACCACCGGAGTGGCGGAGCCTGTGGATGGAGCCGACCAGGAGTGGCGGCCACCCACACTTCGTGCTAGATGAAGAGATCGGCGGGACCTGTGGATGGAGCCGACCACCGGAGTGGCGGCCACCCACACTTAGGGCAAGATGACGAGATCGGCGGGACCTGTGGATGGAGCCGACCACCGGAGTGGCGGCCACCCACACTTAGTGCTAGATGACGAGATCGGCGGGACCTGTGGATGGAGCCGACCACAGAGTGGCGGCCACCCACACAAGATGACGAGATCAGCGCGACCTGTGGATGGAGCCGACCACCGGAGTGGCGGGCACCCACACTTAAGACAAGATGACGAGATCGGCGGGACTCCGTGGATGGAGCCGACCACCGAGTGGCGCCACCCACACTTAGTGCAAGATGACGAGATCGGCGGGACTGTGGATGGAGTCGATCACCGGAGTGGCGGCCACCCACACTTAGGGCTAGATGACGAGATCGGCGAGACTGGGTGGATGGAGCCGACCACCAGGAGTGGCGCAACCCACACTTCGTGCTAGATGAAGAGATCGGCGGGACTCTGTGGATGGAGCCGACCACCGGAGTGGCGGCCACCCACACTTTGTGCTAGATGACGAGATCGGCGGGACCTGTGGATGGAGCCGACCACCGGAGTGGCGGCCACCCACACTTAGTGCTAGATGACGAGATCGGCGGAGCCTGTGGATGGAGCCGACCACCGGAGTGGCGGCCACCCACACTTCGTGCTAGATGAAGAGATCGGCGGGCCCTGTGGATGGAGCCGACCACCGGAGTGGCGGCCACCCACACTTAGTGCAAGATGACGAGATCGGCGGGACCTGTGGATGGAGAAGACCACCGGAGTACTGGCGGCCACCCACACTTAGTGTTAGATGACGAGATCGGCGGGACCTGTGGATGGAGCCGACCACCGGAGTGGCGGCCACCCACACTTATGGCAAGATGACGAGATCGGCGGGACTTGTGGATGGAGCCGACCACCGGAGTGGATACCACCCGCACTTAGTGCTGATATGACGAGATCGGCGGGGTGTGGATGGAGCCGACCACCGAGTGGCGCCACCCACACTTAGTGCTAGATGACGAGATCAGGCGGGACCTGTGGATGGAGCCGACCACCGGAGTGGCGGCCACCCACACTTAGTGCTAGATGACGAGATCGGCGGAGCCTGTGGATGGAGACGACCACCGGAGTGGCGGCCATACCACACTTCGTGCTAGATGAAGAGATTGGCGGGACCTGTGGATGGAGCCGACCACCGGAGTGGCGGCCACCCACACTTAGTGCAAGATGACGAGATCGGCGGGACCTGTGGATGGAGAAGACCACCGAGTGGCGGCCACCCACACTTAGTGCTAGATGACGAGATCGGCGGGACCTGTTGATGGAGCCGACCACCGGAGTGGCGGCCACCCACACTTAGTGCAAGATGACGAGATCGGCGGGACCTGTGGATGGAGCCGACCACCGGAGTGGCGGCCACCCACACTTAGGGCTAGATGACGAGATCGGCGGGACCTGTGGATGGAGCCGACCACCGGAGTGGCAGCCACCCACACTTAGTGCTAGATGACGAGATCGGCGGGACGTGGATGGAGCCGACCACCGAGTGGCGGGCACCCACACTTAGGGATAGATGACGAGATCGGCGGGACACGTGGATGGAGCCGACCACCGGAGGGCAGCCACCCACACTTAGTGCTAGATGACGAGATCGGCGGGACCTGTGGATGGAGTCGATCACTTAGGAATGGCGACCACCCACACTTAGGGCTAGATGACGAGATCGGCGAGACCTGTGGATGGAGCCGACCACCGGAGTGGCGGCCACCCACACTTAGTGCTAGATGACGAGATCGGCGGGACCTATGGATGGAGCCGACCACCGGAGTGGCGGCCACCCACACTTCGTGCTAGATGAAGAGATCGGCGGGACCTGTGGATGGAGCCGACCACCGGAGTGGCGGCCACCCACACTTAGTGCTAGATGACGAGATCAGCGGGACCTGTGGATGGAGCCGACCACCGGAGTGGCGGCCACCCACACTTAGTGCTAGATGACGAGATCGGCGGGACCTGCGGATGGAGCCGACCACCGGAGTGGCGGCCACCCACACTTAGGGATAGATGACGAGATCGGCGGGACCTGCGGATGGAGCCGACCACCGGAGTGGCGGAGCCTGTGGATGGAGCCGACCACCGGAGTGGCGGCCACCCACACTTCGTGCTAGATGAAGAGATCGGCGGGCCCTGTGGATGGAGCCGACCACCGGAGTGGCGGCCACCCACACTTAGGGCAAGATGACGAGATCGGCGGGACCTGTGGATGGAGCCGACCACCGGAGTGGCGGCCACCCACACTTAGTGCTAGATGACGAGATCGGCGGGACCTGTGGATGGAGCCGACCACCGGAGTGGCGGCCACCCACACAAGATGACGAGATCAGCGGGACCTGTGGATGGAGCCGACCACCGGAGTGGCGGGCACCCACACTTAAGACAAGATGACGAGATCGGCGGGACCTGTGGATGGAGCCGACCACGGAGGAGTGGCGGCCACCCACACTTAGTGCAAGATGACGAGATCGGCGGGACTGTGGATGGAGTCGATCAGGAGTGGCGGCCACCCACACTTAGGGCTAGATGACGAGATCGGCGAGACTGTGGATGGAGCCGACCACCGGGAGTGGCGCCACCCACACTTAGTGCTAGATGACGAGATCGCGTGGACCTGTGGATGGAGCCGGCCACCGGAGTGGCGGCCACCCACACTTAGGGCTAGATGACGAGATCGGCGGGACCTGTGGATGGAGCCGACCACCGCAGTGGCGGCCACCCACACAAGATGACGAGATCAGCGCGACCTGTGGATGGAGCCGACCACCGGAGTGGCGGGCACCCACACTTAAGACAAGATGACGAGATCGGCGGGACCTGTGGATGGAGCCGACCACCGGAGTGGCGGCCACCCACACTTAGTGCAAGATGACGAGATCGGCGGGACCTGTGGATGGAGAAGACCACCGGAGTACTGGCGGCCACCCACACTTAGTGCTAGATGACGAGATCGGCGGGACCTGTGGATGGAGCCGACCACCGGAGTGGCGGCCACCCACACTTAGTGCAAGATGACGAGATCGGCGGGACCTGTGGATGGAGCCGACCACCCGGAGTGGCGCCACCCACACTTAGGGCTAGATGCGAGATCGGCGGGACCTGTGGATGGAGCCGACCACCGGAGTGGCAGCCACCCACACTTAGTGCTAGATGACGAGATCGGCGGGACCTGTGGATGGAGCCGACCACCGGAGTGGCGGGTGATGTGATATTAACAAGTTGTAGTAAAGTGGTAAGAAAGATGTCGTTCCTCTCAGACTTGTAAAGACTCGATTTAAGAAAATACTAAAAACAAAGAAAATATATACACAATTTTGTCACGATATCGAGATATTACTGAGACTCAGGATTCCACCAATTCTTACATTCATGTGGTTCAACAAATAATTCTAGACATTTATAGCTCAAATTTATTGACTCTAATTCATTGCCGAAAGTAGATTCTGAAAGTAATGACTGTATATCTAAAGCATGAGACATCAAAACACTTAAGAAAGCATGACCCATCAATTGAAATCACAATCATTCAATAAAAATCATAAGATACGATTAAAAATCAATGCAATAAGTCATAAAAGAATTAATAGAATTACCACACGCATGAAAAATGGCTTCCTCCATCGTCCCAAGTGTTGGGGTTTAGCTCCTCATATTATTCACGTGCTCAAAATAATAGTTCATAGCTCAAATAGGTGAAAAACAAGAGAAAACTAATGACTCGGACAGTTTGCAACGCCGAAAAGGCGTTACAAACAGATCATTCTGTAAGATTAAGTCCATTTTAATAACGATACAAGTGTTCTCGCTGTTTAATGATGATATTTTTCTCGACCGATTGCTCGAGCGTCTTATGTTCTTCAACCCTTCTTCTTCTCCAAGCAGCACCAGCAGAGAAAATTCTCTCGCAACCTCTTCGTTCTTCCTCTCGCAACCTCCCTTAGGTCCCCCAAAGTCTCGACACCCTTTGTGAACTTCCCGCGGCTCTTATATACACCTCCCGAGACCCATAAAATCTCGAGAAAATCTTTGGAATATATTTTTTTCTCTTCCGTTCACTCCAAGTCACGGAATATCTCCCTTTCTTTCCTCGTTGGCTTCTGTGCTATCAAAATATTTCCTAGGATATAGTTGCGGCTAGTAGAAGATATCCTCTCTTCCCATTCCCACGTAACTTCCTTCATAAACCAAAAATACCCGATATACTCTCCACCTCCCTGTTTTACTCTAGCCCGTGTAAACTTCTTTCTTTATCGAGTCTCAAACACGTACGAACCCTGAATCGAGCCAACAGCCCATACTAACTTGGTCCGAAGAAAATCCATGACAAAATCTCGTCTAAATCCAACTCGGGAAGTTCTCAGTGAATATTATTCTTCCCGCCTCGTGTAGCTTGGTCTCGATGATAAAGCCATTCAGTCGCACAAAACACCCATAACGGCTACGTTATACTCCAAGAGCATTATCCCAAACCAAAACAACGATTGAATCTCGTTAAACACCTTCCAAATTTCAAACCCTAAACTCGTTCTCGCTGCCAATATTTTCCCGCCAATTTTGATTTTTGAAAGTTGAAGATGAGGCGCCCCTATCCAGTAGGGGTGCCTTTAGATTGCCTTTGGTGATGCCTCCGGGGTGCCCCTTTAGTAATTTGGGTACCCCTTATCCATTTCAGGGGTCCGAATAGCAAGTGTCTTCCGCGCGCAACTTTTGGAGCTGATTTTTCCAAAAATGTTTATTTCTCAAAAATACCTACAAATACACAAAACACCATAATAAGTACAAAAATGGGTACTAACAAAATGGATAAATGAGATCAAAATAGACACATAAATGCGTCTATCAAATACCCCCAAACTTATTATTTGCTCGTCCTCGAGAAAATCAAATCCAAAAATAAAATCCTAACTCACTGTCGCAGGCATCGTCGATTGCATTTAGCGTATGCAATAAGCCTTTAAACCCCTAGGTGGCCCTAGTGGCGAGTTATAGTCTCGGGAGGGTTTTGTGAGGTGTACCCACAAAACCTTTACACTCCGGACCTTAGCTATTTACGCAAAACCTTGGAAGGCACTAAAGAATCTCCTTGGTTGGCATACTTATTGACTACGGGAGGAAGTACCCGATGCGAAATTCCAATTCTTTGTACACGAGTTTGCACTCAAGCATACTAAAATTCATATATAAGTCACAGAGCTCTACTCAGATAGTCTCACTATGGACATCAATACCCGGAGTCAAAAGTAATCACATGGATATAGAAAAACATAGATGGTTTTGATGTTTACTAAGTGATCGATGTTTCTCATATACGTCTCAAGGCCACTTTGTCAAAATGAACCTATCCTAATGGATCGAGATACTGGTCCGACTAATATCAACACAACCGGCATATACAAGGGAACCAGTGGTCGACAATCCTAATTCTAGATCAACACGTCTGGCATATACAAGGGAACCAGCGGTCAATTTATTCACTGAACATTTTTTTTTTTTTTTTTTTTTTTTTTTTACCGCATGATTAGATCTTTTGGATCCAAGCGCATGCTTCTTGTCGCCAGATTACATGATAGTTCCCGTGGATCCTGCATTCCACGCTTGTTTAGGCGACGGAGACAGGGAAAACACACACATATTGCTATTCCCAAGTGTTAATTTTATTCCGTTTGGTCTAATTGGTCTAGTTTTTTTTTTTTTTTTTTTTTTTTTTTTTTTTTTTTTTTAGTAACTCAATCACTCTATTTCACCCTAGCAGTGGTAACAACTTGAATCGTGAGCCCCACCTAATCACTTAGAGAAACATAGTTTAAAAACAAAACAAAATAAAAACAAGTGAAAAGGACTCAACGAGATTGGTGAAACTATCATGTTATTTCTAACACCCGAGCTCGTGCTTTTATGAATAGACTCTTTAGATGTTGCCATCTAATCAGATTGGTTCCTCAACTCCTACAACCAAAATGCTTCCATCCATTTAGATTGGTTAGTGCCATCCTTAATAAGCATAAATTTCTAGGCTCCGGAGTTTATTAATGCAACTAAAAAGTTTCTCCCATACCCCCAAACTTAAATCTAACATTGTCCTCAATGTTCTAAAGATAAAATTAAAAGCATGAACAAGGAGAAACTGTCACCATTTGAAGTAAAAGAGTTAAGGAAAGATATTACCGTGTCGCATGAATATTGGGTACCTCCCAAGAAGTGCTAAGTTTAACGTCTGACCCAGGACTAACAAAGGATTAGTCGCCTCATAGAATCATAAAGTAATAGCCGAAATTTCACGTGGGTCATCAAAACCAAATAGAGCTATCACAAATAAAAGGAATCTCCAACTCCGCCAAGAAAATTAACAAATAAAGCACACCCTTGTCTAGTTTCTGTTTAAGACAACTACATCTAGCCGTGGTTCGAGGTTCGGGTTCTATAACCGGGTCCAAATAAAATATTTTCATGGGTTGGATTTCCTCAAAGCTAAGATCCGGTTGAGTTGTAAAGTCCGTAAAAACTCAAATAAGAACTTAGAAGCACATAATAATAACCCGAATAATTGCGGATCCTTAAAGTCAATGGTTTTTGACTCGCACAATTGACCACGATGAAAGCGGCGGTCAATCATAATAAAATGTGTCGATACTAATTTCCTAAAGTACTTAGGCTCGGTCTCAAAACTTAATAACCGACACATTTTGAACTCATACATTCCCACAATTGGTTGAAAAATATTTGGTGGGAAAACAAAATCAACTGGGTATCATAGCCTGGGTAAACCACATCAACCAGAGGATGGGTTTCTAACAACTGAACTTCTTCCTGGACATTATTAGGTTCTAGAGAACTAGTATGAAGGTAATTTGGCACAATGGTTAAGGCACATATATCAAGTCCCAAGTGAGGGATCTCTACAAGAGCTAAAGGTAAAGCACGGGGAGAATGATAATCACCCCCAAACTTAGATTTTTGGGTGTCTCTAGATAGACTATCTACAATTTCCCTAATTTCTAGATCATCGGAATCGAAAATGGTCAATTGCTTCTTCTAAGTTATAATCGGAAGGTGCATCCTCACTCATCATATTTGAAACCTCTACGAGTTCATCTTCTTTGTCTAAGACTAATGTTTCTAAATCGTTAGACTCTAAAACAATATTCTCAGAATAAACTCTTTCCTCAAAACTATCATCGGCTTCGTAATCATAAGGAAATACTACATCGTCTAAAACGGTGGTATCTCTAGTCAAATCCTCGTCCTTTTGAATAGGTGAATAATTATTAAAATTATTTGAATTTGAACTAGAAATATTATCATTGTAAAGCTCAATTGGAGTAACAAATTCCTGATCACTATGCCTATTTATTTCAGATTCTTCATCAACACTATCCTCATCATAATCATCATAAGAGCATGAAAATGGTTGAACCTCATCTAAACATGTAGTGTTACCAATTCTATCCTCGTCATCCTGATTATAAAAATTGTCCTCATTTTCACGGGTGATATTGGAAAGAATGTATTGGCAATCAAGAGTAATTCGAGCAATTCTTTCTTCCGTCTCTAACTCTAACCTACGTGTTGTCTCAGCAAACTCACGTGTTGACTCAGTTAACTTACGCGTTGACTCAAGTATCCTACGTGCTTCATCTAGAGAAGAGGAATTATAGGAATTTTGCTCGTATGACCGGTATTCATGTGAATAGTAATTGGGCTCACCATGGTATGGACCATAACCTTCAAAAGGCTGATGTTCCCAACCACTATTCACATTATGGTCAAAGTAGTAACGTCCAGTTTGAAAATCAGTCGGATATTCGTGGTATTGGCTATTATTATACAAGTTCGACATTCTATTCGCACGGGTGTGAGTTGTCACACAAAATAAAACCCACTGACAGGGGATTCGTGGGTGGATAGAGTCTTACCTCCCGTACCAGACGGGCGATGAACCGTTGAAGTCGACTCAGGCCACCGACTCCGATGTCAGTGTACGAACCCGAGGGGCCGAGACAGTATCGTAACTGTCGTCCTTCCCTGCAAACAGTTTATATTTAACTTTTAACCCTTCCTTAGGGTTTTAAAAATAATGTCCAGTCCAAAAAAATGTCCAAAAAGTGTCCAAAAATAAAAAGAAAAAAAAAATTACAAAAGTACAACCCTATTTACAGTTTCTAAAAATAAAACAAAATAATTATATACAAAATCTTCTTCGCTCCTTGGACTCCTCTTTTCTTTCCTTCTTTGGCGATGCTTTCCTTTTATAGCACTTTTTCTTTCCTTGTAGCTTCGCTCCAAATCTGAAAAGAATCGAAAAATACCAAAGGCGTAAAAAGGAACAAAAAATAATAAAAAATAAACCTAAAACAAATCTAAATACAAGTCCGCGTCGGCGGCGCCAAAAATTGATGTGATATTAACAAGTTGTAGTAAAGTGGTAAGAAAGATGTCGTTCCTCTCAGACTTGTAAAGACTCGATTTAAGAAAATACTAAAAACAAAGAAAATATATACACAATTTTGTCACGATATCGAGATATTCTCGAGACTCGGGATTCCACCAATTCTTACATTCATGTGGTTCAACAAATAATTCTAGACATTTATAGCTCAAATTTATTGACTCTAATTCATTGCCGAAAGTAGATAAGAAAGTAATGATTTGTATATCTAAAGCATGAGACATCAAAACACTTAAGAAAGCATGACCCATCAATTGAAATCACAATCATTCAATAAAAATCATAAGATACGATTAAAAATCAATGCAATAAGTCATAAAAGAATTAATAGAATTACCACACGCATGAAAAATGGCTTCCTCCATCGTCCCGGTGTTGGGGTTTAGCTCCTCATATTATTCACGTGCTCAAAATAATAGTTCATAGCTCAAATAGGTGAAAAACAAGAGAAAACTAATGACTCGGAGACGGTTTGCAACGCTGAAAAGGCGTTACAAACGGATTCTGAAGATTAAGTCTGCCTTAATAACGATACAAGTGTTCTCTTTGTTTAACAAATGATATTTTTCTGCGGCTTGTTATCCGAGCGTCTTATGTTCTTCAACCCTTCTTCTTCTCCGGCAGCACCCGGTGAGAGAAAATTCTGCAACCTCTTCGTTCTTCCTCTGCAACCTCCCTTAGGTCCCCCAAAGTCTCGACACCCTTTGTGAACTTCCCGCGGCTCTTATATACACCTCCGAGACCCATAAAATCTCGAGAAAATCTTTGGAATATATTTTTTTCTCTTCCGTTCACTCCAAGTCACGGGAATATCTCCCTTTCTTTCCTCTCGTTGGCTTACGTGCTATCAAAATATTTCCTAGGATATAGTTGCGGCTAGTAGAAGATATCCTCTCTTCCCATTCCCACGTAACTTCCTTCATAAACCAAAAATACCCGATATACTCTCCACCTCCCTCGTTTACTCTAGCCCGTGTAAACTTCTTTCTTTATCGAGTCTCAAACACGTACGAACCCCGAATCGAGCTAACAGCCCATACTAACTTGGTCCGAAGAAAATCCATGACAAAATCTCGTCTAAATCCAACTCGGGAAGTTCTCGAGTGAATATTATTCTTCCCAGCCTCTGTGTAGCTTGGTCTCGATGATAAAGCCAATTACAGTCGCACAAAACACCCATAACGGCTCTGTTATACTCCAAAGAGCATTATCCCAAACCAAAACAACGATTGAATCTCGTTAAACACCTTCCAAATTTCAAACCCTAAACTCGTTCTCCGCCAATATTTTCCCGCCAATTTTGATTTTTGAAAGTTGAAGATGAGGCGCCCCCTATCCAGAGTAGGGGTGCCTTTAGCAGCTGCCTTTGGTGATGCCCTGGGGGTGCCCCTTAGTAATTTGGGTACCCCTTATCCATTTCAGGGGTCCGAATAGCAAGTGTCTTCCGCGCGCAACTTTTGGAGCTGATTTTTCCAAAAATGTTTATTTCTCAAAAATACCTACAAATACACAAAACACCATAATAAGTACAAAAATGGGTACTAACAAAATGGATAAATGAGATCAAAATAGACACATAAATGCGTCTATCAGCGGGCACCCACACTTAGGGATAGATGACGAGATCAACGGGACCTGTGGATGGAGCCGACCACCGGAGTGGCGGCCACCCACACTTAGTGCAAGATGACGAGATCGGCGGGACCTGTGGATGGAGTCGATCACCGGAGTGGCGACCACCCACACTTAGGGCTAGATGACGAGATCGGCGGGACCTGTGGATGGAGCCGACCACCGGAGTGGCGGCCACCCACATTTAGTGCTAGATGACGAGATCGGCGGGACCTATGGATGGAGCCGACCACCGGAGTGGCGGCCACCCACACTTCGTGCTAGATGAAGAGATCGGCGGGACCTGTGGATGGAGCCGACCACCGGAGTGGCGGCCACCCACACTTAGTGCTAGATGACGAGATCACGCGGGACTGTGGATGGAGCCGACCACGGAGTGGCGGCCACCCACACTTAGTGCTAGATGACGAGATCGGCGGGACTGCGGATGGAGCCAGACCACGGAGTGGCGGCCACCCACACTTAGGGATTGATGACGAGATCGGCGGGACCTGCGGATGGAGCCGACCACCGGAGTGGCGAGCTGTGGATGGAGCCGACCACCGGAGTGGCGGCCACCCACACTTCGTGCTAGATGAAGAGATCGGCGGGCCACAGTGGATGGAGCCGACCACCGGGAGTGGCGGCCACCCACACTTAGGGCAAGATGACGAGATCGGCGGGACACGTGGATGGAGGCGACCACCGGAGTGGCGGCCACCCCACTTAGTGCTAGATGACGAGATCGGCGGGACCTGTGGATGGAGCCGACCACCGGAGTGGCGGCCACCCACACAAGATGACGAGATCAGCGCGACCTGTGGATGGAGCCGACCACCGGAGTGGCGGGCACCCACACTTAAGACAAGATGACGATATCGGCGGGACCTGTGGATGGAGCCGACCACCGGAGTGGCGGCCACCCACACTTAGTGCAAGATGACGAGATCGGCGGGACTGTGGATGGAGTCGATCACGGGGAGTGGCGGCCACCCACACTTAGGGCTAGATGACGAGATCGGCGAGACACTGTGGATGGAGCCGACCACCGGAGTGGCGGCCACCCACACTTAGTGCTAGATGACGAGATCGGCGGGCCTGTGGATGGAGCCGGCCCACCGAGTGGCGGCCACCCACACTTAGGGCTAGATGACGAGATCGGCGGGACCTGTGGATGGAGCCGACCACCGGAGTGGCGGCCACCCACACAAGATGACGAGATCAGCGGGACCTGTGGATGGAGCCGACCACCGGAGTGGCGGGCACCCACACTTAAGACAAGATGACGAGATCGGCGGGACCTGTGGATGGAGCCGACCACCGGAGTGGCGGCCACCCACACTTAGTGCAAGATGACGAGATCGGCGGGACCTGTGGATGGAGTCGATCACCGAAGTGGCGGCCACCCACACTTAGGGCTAGATGACGAGATCGGCGAGACCTGTGGATGGAGCCGACCACCGGAGTGGCGGCCACCCACACTTAGTGCTAGATGACGAGATCAGCGGGACCTGTGGATGGAGCCGGCCACCCACACTTAGTGCTAGATGACGAGATCGGCGGGACCTGTGGATGGAGCCGACCACCGGAGTGGCGGCAACCCACACTTCGTGCTAGATGAAGAGATCGGCGGGACCTGTGGATGGAGCCGACCACCGGAGTGGCGGCCACCCACACTTAGTGCTAGATGACGAGATCGGCGGGACCTGTGGATGGAGCCGACCACCGGAGTGGCGGCCAGCCACACTTAGTGCTAGATGACGAGATCGGCGGAGCCTGTGGATGGAGCCGACCACCGGAGTGGCGGCCACCCACACTTCGTGCTAGATGAAGAGATCGGCGGGCCCTGTGGATGGAGCCGACCACCGGAGTGGCGGCCACCCACACTTAGTGCAAGATGACGAGATCGGCGGGACCTGTGGATGGAGAAGACCACCGGAGTACTGGCCGCCACCCACACTTAGTGCTAGATGACGAGATCGGCGGGCCCTGTGGATGGAGCCGACCACCGGAGTGGCGGCCACCCACACTTAGGGCAAGATGACGAGATCGGCGGGACTTGTGGATGGAACCGACCACCGGAGTGGATACCACCCGCACTTAGTGTAGTATGACGAGATCGGCGGGACTGTGGATGGAGCCGACCACCGGAGTGGCGGCCACCCACACTTAGTGCTAGATGACGAGATCGGCGGGACCTGTGGATGGAGCCGACCACCGGAGTGGCGGCCACCCACACTTAGTGCTAGATGACGAGATCGGCGGAGCCTGTGGATGGAGACGACCACCGGAGTGGCGGCCATACCACACTTCGTGCTAGATGAAGAGATCGGCGGGACCTGAGGATGGAGCCGACCACCGGAGTGGCGGCCACCCACACTTAGTGCAAGATGACGAGATCGGCGGGACCTGTGGATGGAGAAGACCACCGGAGTGGCGGCCACCCACACTTAGTGCAAGATGACGAGATCGGCGGGACCTGCGGATGGAACCGACCACCGGAGTGGCGGCTACCCACACTTAGGGATAGATGACGAGATCGGCGGGACCTGCGGATGGAGCCGACCACCGGAGTGGCGGCCACCCACACTTAGTGCAAGATGACGAGATCGGCGGGACCTGCGGATGGATCCGACCACCGGAGTGGCGGCCACCCACACTTAGTGCAAGATGACGAGATCGGCGGGACCTGCGGATAGAGCCGACCACCGGAGTGGCGGCCACCCACACTTAGTGCAAGATGACGAGATCGGCGGGATTGTGGATGGAGCCGACCACCGGAGTGGCGGCCACCCACACTTAGGGGCAAGATGACGAGATCGGCGGGACCTGTGGATGGAGCCGACCACCGGAGTGGCGGCCACCCACACTTAGGGCAAGATGACGAGATCGGCGGGACCTGTGGATAGAGCCGACCACCGGAGTGGCGGCCACCCACACTTAGTGCTAGATGACGAGATCGGCGGGACCTGTGGATCGAGCCGACCACCGGAGTGGCGGCCACCCACACTTAGTGCTAGATGACGAGATCGGCGGGACTGTGGATGGTGCGAGCCATCGAAGTGGCGGCCACCCACACTTAGGGCTACATAACGAGATCGGCGGGACTGTGGATGGAGCCAGACCACCGGAGTGGATACCACCCACACTAAAGTGCTAGTATGACGAGATAGGCGGGACCTGTGGATGGAGCCGACCACCGGAGTGGCGGCCACCCACACTTACTAAATGACGAGATCGGCGGGACCTGTTGATGGAGCCGACCACCGGAGTGGCGGCCACCCACACTTAGTGCTAGATGACAAGATCGGCGGAGCCTGTGGATGGAGCCGACCACCGGAGTAGCGGCCACCCAAACTTCGTGCTAGATGAAGAGATCGGCGGGACCTGTGGATGGAGCCGACCACCGGAGTGGCGGCCACCCACACTTAGTGCAAGATGACGAGATCGGCGGGACCTGTGGATGGAGAAGACCACCGGAGTAATGGCGGCCACCCACACTTAGTGCTAGATGACGAGATCGGCGGGACCAGTGGATGGAGCCGACCACGGAGTGGCGGCCACCCACACTTAGTGCTAGATGACGAGATCGGCGGGACCTGTGGATGGAGCCGACCACCGGAGTGGCGGCCACCCACACTTAGTGCTAGATGACGAGATCGGCGGAGCCTGTGGATGGAGACGACCACCGGAGTGGCGGCCATACCACACTTCGTGCTAGATGAAGAGATCGGCGGGACCTGAGGATGGAGCCGACCACGGAGTGGCGGCCACCCCACTTAGTGCAAGATGACGAGATCGGCGGGACTGTGGATGGAGAAGACCACCGGAGTGGCGGCCACCACACTTAGAAGTGCAAGATGACGAGATCGGCGGGACTGCGGATGGGCCGACCACCGGAGTGGCGGCTACCCACACTTAGGGATAGATGACGAGATCGGCGGGACCTGCGGATGGAGCCGACCACCGGAGTGGCGGCCACCCACACTTAGTGCAAGATGACGAGATCGGCGGGACCTGTGGATGGAATCGACCACCGGAGTGGCGGCCACCCACACTTAGTGCAAGATGACGAGATCGGCGGGACCTGCGGATAGAGCCGACCACCGGAGTGGCGGCCACCCACACTTAGTGCAAGATGACGAGATCGGCGGGACCTGTGGATGGAGCCGACCACCGGAGTGGCGGCCACCCACACTTAGGGCAAGATGACGAGATCGGCGGGACCTGTGGATGGAGCCGACCACCGGAGTGGCGGCCACCCATACTTAGGGCAAGATGACGAGATCGGCGGGACCTGTGGATAGAGCCGACCACCGGAGTGGCGGCCACCCACACTTAGTGCTAGATGACGAGATCGGCGGGACCTGTGGATCGAGCCGACCACCGGAGTGGCGGCCACCCACACTTAGTGCTAGATGACGAGATCGGCGGGACCTGTGGATGGTGCCGACCATCGAAGTGGCGGCCACCCACACTTAGGGCTACATAACGAGATCGGCAGGACCTGTGGATGGAGCCGACCACCGGAGTGGATACCACCCACACTTAGTGCAGTATGACGAGATCGGCGGGACCTGTGGATGGAGTCGACCACCGGAGTGGCGGCCACCCACACTTACTAAATGACGAGATCGGCGGGACCTGTTGATGGAGCCGACCACCGGAGTGGCGGCCACCCACACTTAGTGCTAGATGACAAGATCGGCGGAGCCTGTGGATGGAGCCGACCACCGGAGTAGCGGCCACCCAAACTTCGTGCTAGATGAAGAGATCGGCGGGACCTGTGGATGGAGCCGACCACCGGAGTGGCGGCCACCCACACTTAGTGCAAGATGACGAGATCGGCGGGACCTGTGGATGGAGAAGACCACCGGAGTAATGGCGGCCACCCACACTTAGTGCTAGATAGACGAGATCGGCGGGACCTGTGGATGGAGCCGACCACCGGAGTGGCGGCCACCCATACTTAGTGCAAGATGACGAGATCGGCGGGACCTGTGGATGGAGCCGACCACCGGAGTGGCGGCCACCAACACTTAGAGCTAGATGACGAGATCGGCGGGACCTGTGGATGGAGCCGACCACCGGAGTGGCGGCCACCCACACTTAGTGCTAGATGACGAGATCGGCGGGACCTGTGGATGGAGCCGACCACCGGATTGGCGGCCACCCACACAAGATAACGAGATCAGCGAGACCTGTGGATGGAGCCGACCACCGGAGTGGCGGGCACCCACACTTAAGACAAGATGACGAGATCGGCGGGACCTGTGGATGGAGCCGACCACCGGAGTGGCGACCACCCACACTTAGGGCTAGATGACGAGATCGGCGGGACCTGTGGATGGAGTCGATCACCGAAGTGGCGGCATCCACACTTTGGGCTAGATGACGAGATCGGCGGGACCTGTGGATGGAGCCGACCACCGGAGTGGCGGCCACCCACACTTCGTGCTAGATGAAGAGATAGGCGGGACCTGTGGATGGAGCCGACCACCGGAGTGGCGGCCACCCACATTTAGTGCAAGATGACGAGATCGGCGGGACCTGTGGATGGATCAGACCACCGGAGTGGCGGCCACCCACACTTAGTGCTAGATGACGAGATCGGCGGGACCTGTGGATGGATCAGACCACAGGAGTGGCGGCCACCCACACTTAGTGCTAGATGACGAGATCGGCGGGACCTGTGGATGGAGCCGACCACCGGAGTGGCGGCCACCCACACTTAGGGCTGGATGACGAGATCGGCGGGACCTGTGGATGGATCCGACCACCGGAGTGGCGGCCACCCACACTTAGGGCTAGATGACGATATCGGCGGGAACTGTGGATAGAGTCGACCACCGGAGTGGCGGACACCCACACTTAGGGCAAGATGACGAGATCGGCGGGACCTGTGGATGGAGCCGACCACCGGATTGGCGGCCACCCACACAAGATAACGAGATCAGCGAGACCTATGGATGGAGCCGACCACCGGAGTGGCGGGCACCCACACTTATTACAAGATGACGAGATCGGCGGGACCTGTGGATGGAGCCGACCACCGGAGTGGCGACCACCCACACTTAGGGCTAGATGACGAGATCGGCGGGACACGTGGATGGAGTCGATCACCTCAAAGTGGTGGCACCCACACTTTGGTCTAGATGACGAGATCGCGGGACCTGTGGATGGAGCCGACCACCGGAGTGGCAGCCACCCACACTTCGTGCTAGATGAAGAGATCGGCGGGACCTGTGGATGGAGCCGACCACCGCACAGCGGCCACCAACACTTAGTGCAAGATGACGAGATCGGTGGGACTGTGGATGGATAAGACCACTGGAGTGGCGGCCACCCACACTTAGTGCTGGATGACGAGATCGGCGGGACCTGTGGATGGAGCCGACCACCGGAGTGGAGGCAACCCACACTTAGGGCTGGATGACGAGATCGGCGGGACCTGCGGATGAAGCCGACCACCGGAGTGGCGGCCACCCACACTTAGGGCTAGATGACGAGATCGGCGGGAACTGTGGATGGAGTCGACCACCGGAGTGGCGGCCACCCACACTTAGTGCAAGATGACGAGATCGGCGGGACCTGTGGATGGAGCCGACCACCGGAGTGGCGGCCACCCACACAAGAAGACGAGATCAGCGGGACCTTTGGATGGAGCCGACCACCACAGTGGCGGGCACACACACTTAAGACAAGATGACGAAATCGACGGGACCTGTGGATGGAGCCGACCACCGGAAATGGCGGCCACCCACACTTAGGGCTAGATGACGAGATCGGCGGGACCTGTGGATGGAGCCGACCACCGGAGTGGCGGCCACCCACACTTAGGGCAAGATGACGAGATCGGCGGGACCTGTGGATGGAGCCGACCACCGGAGTGGCGGCCACCCACACTTAGTGCTAGATGACGAGATCGGCGGGACTGTGGATGGAGCCGACCACCGGGAGCGCCGCCACCCACAAGATGACGAGATCAGGCGAGACTGTGGATGGAGCCGACCACCGGAGTGGCGGGCACCCACACTTAAGACAAGATGACGAGATCGGCGGGACCTGTGGATGGAGCCGACCACCGGAGTGGCGGCCACCCACACTTAGTGCAAGATGACGAGATCTGCGGGACCTGTGGATGGAGTCGATCACCGGAGTGGCGGCCACCCACACTTAGTGCTAGATGACGAGATCGGCGGGACCTGTGGATGGATCAGACCACAGGAGTGGCGGCCACCCACACTTAGTGCTAGATGACTAGATCGGCGGGACCTGTGGATGGAGCCGACCACCGTAGTGGCGGCCACCCACACTTAGGGCTGGATGACGAGATCGGCGGGACCTGTGGATAGAGCCGACCACCGGAGTGGCGGCCACCCACACTTAGGGCTAGATGACGATATCGGCGGGAACTGTGGATAGAGTCGACCACCGGAGTGGCGGCCACCCACACTTAGGGCAAGATGACGAGATCGGCGGGACCTGTGGATAGAGCCGACCACCGGATTGGCGGCCACCCACACAAGATAACGAGATCAGCGAGACCTATGGATGGAGCCGACCACCGGAGTGGCGGGCACCCACACTTAAGACAAGATGACGAGATCGGCGGGACCTGTGGATGGAGCCGACCACCGGAGTGGGTGGCACCCACACTTAGGGCTAGATGACGAGATCGGCGGGACCTGTGGATGGAGTCGATCACCGAAGTGGCGGCACCCACACTTTGGTCTAGATGACGAGATCGGCGGGACTCATTGGATGGAGCCGACCACCGGAGTGGCGGCCACCCACACTTCGTGCTAGATGAAGAGATCGGCGGGACCTGTGGATGGAGCCGACCACCGGATTGGCGGCCACCCACACTTAGTGCAAGATGACGAGATCGGTGGGACCTGTGGATGGATAAGACCACCGGAGTGGCGGCCACCCACACTTAGTGCCGGGATGACGAGATCGGCGGGACTGTGGATGGAGCCGACCACCGGAGTGGAGGCCACCCACACTTAGTTTGGATGACGAGATCGGCGGGACCTGTGGATGAAGCCGACCACCGGAGTGGCGGCCACCCACACTTAGGGCTAGATGACGAGATCGGCGGGAACTGTGGATGGAGTCGACCACCGGAGTGGCGGCCACCCACACTTAGTGCAAGATGACGAGATCGGCGGGACCTGTGGATGGAGCCGACCAGCGGAGTGGCGGCCACCCACACAAGAAGACGAGATCAGCGGGACCTTTGGATGGAGCCGACCACCACAGTGGCGGGCACCCACACTTAAGACAAGATGACGAAATCGACGGGACCTGTGGATGGAGCCGACCACCGCAGTGGCGGCCACCCACACTTAGGGCTAGATGACGAGATCGGCGGGACCTGTGGATGGAGCCGACCACCGGAGTGGCGGCCACCCACACTTAGGGCAAGATGACGAGATCGGCGGGACCTGTGGATGGAGCCGACCACCGGAGTGGCGGCCACCCACACTTCGTGCTAGATGAAGAGATCGGCGGGACCTGTGGATGGATCCGACCACCGGAGTGGCGGCCACCCACACTTAGTGCAAGATGACGAGATCGGCGGGACCTGTGGATGGAGCCGACCACCGGAGTGGCCGCCACCCACACAAGATGACGAGATCAGCGAGACCTGTGGATGGAGCCGACCACCGGAGTGGCGGGCACCCACACTTAAGACAAGATGACGAGATCAGCGAGACCTGTGGATGGAGCCGACCACCGGAGTGGCGGGCACCCACACTTAAGACAAGATGACGAGATCGGCGGGACCTGTGGATGGAGCCGACCACCGGAGTGGCGGCCACCCACACTTAGTGCAAGATGACGAGATCTGCGGGACCTGTGGATGGAGTCGATCACCGGTGTGGCGGCCACCCACACTTAGTGCTAGATGACGAGATCGGCGGGACCTGTGGATGGATCAGACCACAGGAGTGGCGGCCACCCACACTTAGTGCTAGATGACGAGATCGGCGGGACCTGCGGATGGAGCCGACCACCGGAGTGGCGGCCACCCACACTTAGGGCTGGATGACGAGATCGGCGGGACCTGTGGATGGAGCCGACCACCGGAGTGGCGGCCACCCACACTTAGGGCTAGATGACGATATCGGCGGGAACTGTGGATAGAGTCGACCACCGGAGTGGCGGCCACCCACACTTAGGGCAAGATGACGAGATCGGCGGGACCTGTGGATGGAGCCGACCACCGGATTGGCGGCCACCCACACAAGATAACGAGATCAGCGAGACCTATGGATGGAGCCGACCACCGGAGTGGCGGGCACCCACACTTAAGACAAGATGACGAGATCGCGGGACCTGTGGATGGAGCCGACCAAGGAGTGGGTGGCACCCACACTTAGGGCTAGATGACGAGATCGGCGGGACTGTGGATGGAGTCGATCACCGGAAGTGGCGGCACCCACACTTTGGTCTAGATGACGAGATCGGCGGGACATGGATGGAGCCGACCACCGGAGTGGCGGCCACCCACACTTCGTGCTAGATGAAGAGATCGGCGGGACCTGTGGATGGAGCCGACCACCGGAGATTGGCGGCCACCCACACTTAGTGCAAGATGACGAGATCGGTGGGACCTGTGGATGGATAAGACCACTTTGGGTGGCGACCACCCACACTTAGTCTTTGAGATGACGAGATCGGCGGGACTCCGTGGATGGAGCCGACCACCGGAGTGGAGGCCACCCACACTTAGGGCTGGATGACGAGATCGGCGGGACCTGTGGATGAAGCCGACCACCGGAGTGGCGGCCACCCATACTTAGGGCTAGATGACGAGATCGGCGGGAACTGTGGATGGAGTCGACCACCGGAGTGGCGGCCACCCACACTTAGTGCAAGATGACGAGATCGACAGACTGTGGATGGAGCCGACCACCGGAGTGGCGGCCACCCACACAAGAAGACGAGATCGCGGGACTGTGGATGGAGCCGACCACCTGGTGGCGGCACCCACACTTAAGACAAGATGACGAAATCGACGGGACTGTGGATGCAGCCGACCACAGAGTGGCGGCCACCCACACTTAGGGCTAGATGACGAGATCGGCGGGACCTGTGGATGGAGCCGACCACCGGAGTGGCGGCCACCCACACTTAGGGCAAGATGACGAGATCGGCGGGACCTGTGGATGGAGCCGACCACCGGAGTGGCGGCCACCCACACTTCGTGCTAGATGAAGAGATCGGCGGGACCTGTGGATGGATCCGACTACCGGAGTGGCGGCCACCCACACTTAGTGCAAGATGACGAGATCGGCGGGACCTGTGGATGGAGCCGACCACCGGAGTGGCCGCCACCCACACAAGATGACGAGATCAGCGAGACCTGTGGATGGAGCCGACCACCGGAGTGGCGGGCACCCACACTTAAGACAAGATGACGAGATCAGCGAGACACGTGGATGGAGCCGACCACCGAGTGGCGGGCACCCACACTTAAGACAAGATGACGAGATCGGCGGGGACTGTGGATGGAGCCGACCACTTAGGAGTGGCGCCATCCACACTTAGTGCAAGATGACGAGATCTGCGGGACCTGTGGATGGAGTCGATCACCGGAGTGGCGGCCACCCACACTTAGTGCTAGATGACGAGATCGGCGGGACCTGTGGATGGATCAGACCACAGGAGTGGCGGCCACCCACACTTAGTGCTAGATGACGAGATCGGCGGGGACGTGGATGGAGCCGACCACCGGAGTGGCGGCCACCCACACTTAGGGTGGATGATGAGATCGGCGGGACACTGTGGATGGAGCCGACCACCGAGTGGCGGCCACCCACACTTAGGGCTAGATGACGATATCGGCGCGGAATGTGGATGGAGTCGACCACCGAGTGGCGGCCACCCACACTTAGGGCAAGATGACGAGATCGGCGGGACTCGTGGATGGAGCCGACCACCGGATGGCGGCCACCCACACAAGATAACGAGATCAGCGAGACCTATGGATGGAGCCGACCACCGGAGTGGCGGGCACCCACACTTAGGGCTAGATGACGAGATCGGCGGGACCTGTGGATGGAGTCGATCACCGAAGTGGCGGCACCCACACTTTGGTCTAGATGACGAGATCGGCGGGACCTGTGGATGGAGCCGACCACCGGAGTGGCGGCCACCCACACTTCGTGCTAGATGAAGAGATCGGCGGGACCTGTGGATGGAGCCGACCACCGGATTGGCGGCCACCCACACTTAGTGCAAGATGACGAGATCGGTGGGACCTGTGGATGGATAAGACCACTGGAGTGGCGGCCACCCACACTTAGTGCTGGATGACGAGATCGGCGGGACCTGTGGATGGAGCCGACCACCGGAGTGGAGGCCACCCACACTTAGGGCTGGATGACGAGATCGGCGGGACCTGTGGATGAAGCCGACCACCGGAGTGGCGGCCACCCACACTTAGTGCAAGATGACGAGATCGGCGGGACCTGTGGATGAAGCCGACCACCGGAGTGGCGGCCACCCACACTTCGTGCTAGATGAAGAGATCGGCGGGACCTGTGGATGGATCCGACTACCGGAGTGGCAGCCACCCACACTTAGTGCAAGATGACGAGATCGGCGGGACCTGTGGATGGAGCCGACCACCGGAGAGGCCGCCACCCACACAAGATGACGAGATCGGCGAGTCCAGTGGATGGAGCCGACCACCGGAGTGGCGGGCACCCACACTTAAGACAAGATGACGAGATCGGCGGGACCTGTGGATGGAGCCGACCACAGGAGTGGCGGCCACCCACACTTAGTGCAAGATGACGAGATCTGCGGGACCTGTGGATGGAGTCGATCACCGGAGTGGCGCCACCCACACTTAGTGCTAGATGACGAGATCGGCGGGACTGTGGATGGATCGAGACCACCGGAGTGGCGGCCACCCACACTTAGTGCTAGATGACTAGATCGGCGGGACCTGTGGATGGAGCCGACCACCGTAGTGGCGGCCACCCACACTTAGGGCTGGATGACGAGATCGGCGGGACCTGTGGATAGAGCCGACCACCGGAGTGGCGGCCACCCACACTTAGGGCTAGATGACGATATCGGCGTGAACTGTGGATGGAGTCGACCACCGGAGTGGCGGCCACCCACACTTAGGGCAAGATGACGAGATCGGCGGGACCTGTGGATGGAGCCGACCACCGGATTGGCGGCCACCCACACAAGATAACGAGATCATCGAGACCTATGGATGGAGCCGACCACCGGAGTGGCGGGCACCCACACTTAAGACAAGATGACGAGATCGGCGGGACCTGTGGATGGAGCCGACCACCGGAGTGGCGGGCACCCACACTTTGGGCTAGATGACGAGATCGGCGGGACCTGTGGATGGAGTCGATCACCGAAGTGGCGGCACCCACACTTTGGTCTAGATGACGAGATCGGCGGGATCTGTGGATGGAGCCGACCACCGGAGTGGCGGCCACCCACACTTCGTGCTAGATGAAGAGATCGGCGGGACCTGTGGATGGAGCCGACCACCGGATTGGCGGCCACCCACACTTAGTGCAAGATGACGAGATCGGTGGGACCTGTGGATGGATAAGACCACCGGAGTGGCGGCCACCCACACTTAATCTTTGGATGACGAGATCGGCGGGACTGTGGATGGAGCCGACCACCGGAGTGGAGGCCACCCACACTTAGGGCTAGATGACGAGATCGGCGGGACTGTGGATGGAAGCCGACCACCGGAGTGGCGGCCACCCACACTTAGGGCTAGATGACGAGATCGGCGGGAACTGTGGATGGAGTCGACCACCGGAGTGGCGGCCACCCACACTTAGTGCAAGATGACGAGATCGGCGGGACCTGTGGATGGAGCCGACCACCGGAGTGGCGGCCACCCACACAAGAAGACGAGATCAGCGGGACCTGTGGATGGATCCGACCACCACAGTGGCGGGCACCCACACTTAAGACAAGATGACTAAATCGGACGGGACTGTGGATGGAGCCGACCACCGCAGTGGCGCCACCCACACTTAGGGCTAGATGACGAGATCGGCGGGACACGTGGATGGAGCCGACCACCGGAGTGGCGCCACCCACACTTGGGGAAAGATGACGAGATCGGCGGGGACCGTGGATGGAGCCGACCACCGGAGTGGCGGCCACCCACACTTCGTGCTAGATGAAGAGATCGGCGGGACTGTGGATGGATCCGACCACGGAGTGGCGGCCACCCACACTTAGTGCAAGATGACGAGATCGGCGGGACCTGTGGATGGAGCCGACCACCGGAGTGGCCGCCACCCACACAAGATGACGAGATCAGCGAGACCTGTGGATGGAGCCGACCACCGGAGTGGCGGGCACCCACACTTAAGACAAGATGACGAGATCGGCGGGACCTGTGGATGGAGCCGATCACGGAGTGGCGCCACCCACACTAGTGCAAGATGCTAGATGACGAGGATGGATGGAGTCGATCACCGAGTGGACTTAGTGGATGGAGATCGACGGGACACTGTGGATGGATCGAGACCACGGGAGTGGCCACCCCCACTTAGTGCAAGATGACGAGATCGGCGGGACTGTGGATGGAGCCGTGGATGGCGGCCACCCACGTCTTTGGATGGCGAGATCGGCCACGTGGACACTTAGACCAAGATGACGAGATCGGCGGATCGGCGGAACTGTGGATAGAGTCGACCACCGGAGTGGCGGCCACCCACACTTAGGGCAAGATGACGAGACGGACTGTGGATGGAGCCGACCACCGGATTGGGCCACCCATGGAGCTAGATGACGAGATCGGCGGGACTGTGGATGGAGCCGACCACCGGAGTGGCGGCCACCCACACTTAGGGCAAGATGACGAGATCGGCGGGAACTGTGGATGGAGCCGACCACCGGAGTGGCGGCCACCCACACTTAGTGCAAGATTACAAGATCGGCGGGACCTGTGGATGGAGCCGACCAGCGGAGTGGCGGCCACCCACACAAGAAGACGAGATCAGCGGGACCTGTGGATGGAGCCGACCACCGCAGTGGCGGGCACCCACACTTAAGACAAGATGACGAAATCGGCGGGACTTGTGGATGGAGCCGACCACCGCAGTAGCGGCCACCCACACTTAGGGCTAGATGACGAGATCGGCGGGACCTGTGGATGGAGCCGACCACCGGAGTGGCGGCCACCCACACTTAGGGCAAGATGACGAGATCGGCGGGACCTGTGGATGGAGCCGACCACCGGAGTGGCGGCCACCCACACTTCGTGCTAGATGAAGGGATCGGCGAGACCTGTGGATGGAGCCGACCACCGGAGTGGCGGCCACCCACACTTAGTGCAAGATGACGAGATCGGTGGGACCTGTGGATGGAGTCGACCACCAGAGTGGCGGCCACCCACACTTAGGGCTAGATGACGAGATCGGCGGGACCTGTGGATGGAGCCGACCTCCGGAGTGGCGGCCACCCACACTTAGGGCTAGATGACGAGATCGGCGGGACCTGTGGATGGAGCCGACCACCAGAGTGGCGGCCACCCACACTTAGAGCAAGATGACGAGATCGCGGTACCTGTGGATGGAGCCGACCACCGGAGTGGCCGCCACCCACACTTAGTGCTAGATGACGAGATCGGCGGGACTTGTGGATGGAGCCGACTACCGGAGTGGCGGCCACCCACACTTATTGCTAGATGACGAGATCGGCGGGACCTGTAGATGGAGCCGACCACCGGAGTGGCGGCCACCCACACTTAGGGCTAGATGACGAGATCGGCGGGACTTGTGGATGGAGCCGACCTCGGAGTGGCGACCACCCACACTTAGTGCAAGATGGGGACCTGTGGATGGAGCCGACTACCGGAGTGGCGGCCACCCACACTTATTGCTAGATGACGAGATCGGCGGGACCTGTGGATGGAGCCGGCCACCCACACTTAGTGCTAGATGACGAGATCGGCGGGACCTGTGGATGGAGCCGACCACCGGAGTGGCGGCCACCCACACTTAGGGCTAGATGACGAGATCGGCAGGACCTGTGGATGGAGTCTATCACCGAAGTGGCGGCATCCACACTTTGGGCAAGATGACGAGATCGGCGGGACCTGTGGATGGAGCCGACCACCGGAGTGGCGGCCACCCACACTTCGTGCTAGATGAAGAGATAGGCGGGACCTGTGGATGGAGCCGACCACCGGAGTGGCGGCCACCCACATTTAGTGCAAGATGAAGAGATCGGCGGGACCTGTGGATGGAGCCGACCACCGGAGTGGCGGCCACCCACACATAGTGCTAGATGACGAGATCGGCGGGACCTTTGGATGGAGCCGACCACCGGAGTGGCGGCCACCCACACTTAGGGCTAGATGACGAGATCGGCGGGACCTGTAGATGGAGCCGACCACCGGAGTGTCGGCTACCCACACTTAAGGCTAGATGACGAGATCGGCGGGACCTGTGGATGGAGCCGACCACCGGAGTGGCGGCCAACCACACTTAGTGCTAGATGACGAGATCGGCGGGACCTGTGGATGGAGCCGACCACCGGAGTGGCGGCCACCCACACAAGATGACAAGATCCGCGGGACCTGTGGATGGAGCCGACCACCGGAGTGGCGGGCACCCATACTTAAGACAAGATGACGAGATCGGCGGGACCTGTGGATGGAGCCGACCACCGGAGTGGCGGCCACTCACACTTAGGGCAGTATGACGAGATCGGCGGGAACAGTGGATGGATCCGACCACCGGAGTGGCGGCCACCCACACTTAGGGCTAGATGACGAGATCGGCGGGACCTGTGGATGGAGCCGACCACCGGAGTGGCGGCCACCCACACTTAGGGCTAGATGACGAGATCGGCGGGACCTGTGGATGGATCCAACCACCGGAGTGGCGGCCACCCACACTTCGTGCAAGATGACAAGATCGGCTGGACCTGTAGATGGAGCCGACCACCGGAGTGGCGGCCACCCACACTTAGTGCTAGATGACGAGATCGGCGGGACATGTGGATGGAGCCGACCACCGGAGTGGCGCCACCCACACTTAGTTCAAGATGACGAGACGGCGGACTGTGGATGGAGCCGACCACCGGAGTGGCGGCCACCCACACTTAGTGCTAGATGACGAGATCGGCGGACCTGTGGATGGAGCCGACCACCGGAGTGGCGGCCACCCACACTTAGGGCAAGATGACGAGATCGGCGGGACCTAGGGATGGATCCGACCACCGGAGTGGCGGCCACCCACACTTCGTGCTAGATGAAAAGATCGGCGGGACCTGTGGATGGAGCCGACCACCGGAGTGGCGCCACCCACACTTAGTGCAAGATGACGAGATCGGCGGAACACGTGGATGGAGCCGACCACCGGAGATAGCGCCACCCACACTTAGGGCTAGATGACGAGATCGGCGGGACTGTGGATGGAGCCGACCACCGAGTGGCGGCCACCCACACTTAGGGCAAGATGACGAGATTGGCGGGACTGTGGATGGAGCCGACCACCGGAGTGGCGCCACCCACACTTAGTGGCAAGATGACGAGATCTACGGACTCGTGGATGGAGCCGACCACCGGGAGTGGCGCCACCCGGTAGTTGGAGGACTCGCATGCCTGAACTTAATTCTGAGTGGCGGCCACCCACACTTAGGGCAAGATAACGAGATCGGCAGGACCTGTGGATGGAGCCAACCACCGGAGTGGCGGCCACCCACACTTAGGGCTAGATGACGAGATCGGCGGGACCTATGGATGGAGCCGACCACCGGAGTGGCGGCCACTCACACTTAGGGCAAGATGACGAGATCGGCGGGAACAGTGGATGGAGCCGACCACCGGAGTGGCGGCCACCCACACTTAGGACTAGATGACGAGATCGGCGGGACCTGTGGATGGAGCCGACCACCGGGAGTGGCGCCACCCACACTTAGGGCTAGATGACGAGATCGGCGGGACCTGTGGATGGAGCCGACCACCGGAGTGGCGGCCACCCACACAAGACGACAAGATCCGCGGGACCTGTGGATGGAGCCGACCACCGGAGTGGCGGGCACCCACACTTAAGACAAGATGACGAGATCGGCGGGACCTGTGGATGGAGCCGACCACCGTGAGTGGCGGCCACTCACACTTAGGGCAAGTATGACGAGATCGGCGGAACTGGTGGATGGAGCCGACCACCGGAGTGGCGCCACCCACACTTAGGGCTAGATGACGAGATCGGCGGGACCTGTGGATGGAGCCGACCACCGGAGTGGCGGCCACCCACACTTAGGGCTAGATGACGAGATCGGCGGGACCTGTGGATGGAGCCGACCACCGGAGTGGCGGCCACCCACACTTCGTGCAAGATGACAAGATCGGCTGGACCTGTAGATGGAGCCGACCACCGGAGTGGCGGCCACCCACACTTAGTGCTAGATGACGAGATCGGCGGGACATGTGGATGGAGCCGACCACCGGAGTGGCGGCCACCCACACTTAGTTCAAGATGACGAGATCGGCGGGACCTGTGGATGGAGCCGACCACCGGAGTGGCGGCCACCCACACTTCGTGCTAGATGACGAGATCGGCGGGACCTGTGGATGGAGCCGACCACCGGAGTGGCGGCCACCCACACTTAGGGCAAGATGACGAGATCGGCGGGACCTAGGGATGGATCCGACCACCGGAGTGGCGGCCACCCACACTTCGTGCTAGATGAAGAGATCGGCGAGACATGTGGATGGAGCCGACCACCGGAGTGGCGGCCACCCACACTTAGTGCAAGATGACGAGATCGGCGGAACCTGTGGATGGAGCCGACCACCGGAGTAGCGGCCACCCACACTTAGGGCTAGATGACGAGATCGGCGGGACTCGTGGATGGAGCCGACCACCGAGTGGCGCCACCCACACTTAGGCAAGATGACGAGATCGGCGGGACCTGTGGATGGAGCCGACCACCGGAGTGGCGGCCACCCACACTTAGGGCTAGATGACGAGATCGGCGGGACCTGTGGATGGAGCCGACCACCGGAGTGGCGTTGAAGCGGTAGTTGGAGGACTCGCATGCCTGAACTTAATTCTGAGTGGCGGCCACCCACACTTAGGGCAAGATAACGAGATCGGCAGGACCTGTGGATGACATTGACCAACGGAGTGGCGGCCACCCACACTTAGGGCAAGATGACGAGATCGGCGGGACCTATGGATGGAGCCGACCACCGGAGTGGCGGCCACCCACACTTAGGAAGATGACGAGATCGGCGGGACCTGTGGATGGAGCCGACCACCGGAGTGGCGGCCACCCACACTTAGGACTAGATGACGAGATCGGCGGGACCTGTGGATGGAGCCGACCACCTGAGTGGCGGCCACCCACACTTAGGGCTAGATGACGAGATCGGCGGGACCTGTGGATGGAGCCGACCACCGGAGTGGCGGCCACCCACACTTCGTGCAAGATGACGAGATCGGTTGGACCTGCGGATGGAGCCGACCACCGGAGTGGCGGCCACCCACACTTAGTGCTAGATGACGAGATCGGCGGGACCTGTGGATGGAGCCGACCACCGGAGTGGCGCCACCCACACTTAGTTCAAGATGACGAGATCGGCGGACTCGTGTGGATGGAGCCGACCACCGGAGTGGGCGCCACCCACACCAGGGCAAGATGACGAGATCGGCGGACTGTGGATGGAGCCGACCACCGGAGTGGCGGCCACCCACACTTAAGGCAAGATGACGAGATCGGCGGACCTAGGGATGGAGCCGACCACCGGAGTGGCGGCCACCCACACTTAGGGCAAGATGACGAGATCGGCGGACCTGTGGATGGAGCCGACCACCGGAGTGGCGCCACCCACACTTAGTGCAAGATGACGAGATCGGGACTCGTGGATGGAGATGGAGTGGCGCCACCCACACTTAGGGCAAGATGACGAGATCGGGGGACTGTGGATGGAGCCGACCACTAGGAGTGGCGGCCACCCACACTTAGGGCAAGATGACGAGATCGGCGGGACTTTGGATGGATGGAGCCGACCACCGGGAGTGGCGGCCACCCACACTTAGGTGCAAGATGACAAGATCGGTTGGCCTGTGGATGGAGCCGACCACCGGAGTGGCGGCCACCCACACTTAGGGCAAGATGACGAGATCGGCGGGACATGTGGATGGAGCCGACCACCGGAGTGGCCGCCACCCACACTTAGTTCAAGATGACGAGATCGGCGGGACCTGTGGATGGAGCCGACCACCGGAGTGGCGGCCACCCACACTTCGTGCTAGATGACGAGATCGGCGGGACCTGTGGATGGAGCCGACCACCTGAGTGGCGCCACCCACACTTTAAGGGCAAGATGACGAGATCGGCGGGACTGTGGATGGAGCCGACCACCGGGAGTGGCGGCCACCCACACTTCGGGGCAAGATGACGAGATCGGTGGGACCTGTGGATGGAGCCGACCACCGAGTGGCGCCACCCTCACTTAGTTCAAGATGACGAGATCGGCGGAACCTGTGGATGGAGCCCGACCACCGGGAGTGGCGCCACCCACACTTAGGGCTAGATGACGAGATCGGTGGGACAGTGGATGGAGCCGACCACCGGAGTGGCGCCACCCACACTTAGGGCAAGATGACGAGATCGGCGGGACCTGTGGATGGAGCCGACCACCGGAGTGGCGCCACCCACACTAGGGCAAGATGACGAGATCGGCGGGACAAGATGACCAGAGTGGCGTTGACGAGCGGAGTTGGAGGATGGAGCCGAACACCGAGTGGCGGCCACCCACACTTAGGCAAGATGACGAGATCGCGGGACTGTGGATGGAGCCGACCACCGAGTGGCGCCACCCACACTTAGGGCAAGATGACGAGATCGGCGGGACTGTGGATGGAGCCGACCACCGGAGTGGCGCCACCCACACTTAGTGCAAGATGACGAGATCGGGCGGACTGTGGATGGAGCCGACCACCGGAGTGGCGCCACCCACACTTAGTGCAAGATGACGAGATCGGCGGGCCTCCGTGGATGGAGCCGACCACCGGAGTGGCGCCACCCACACTTAGTGCAAGATGACGAGATCGGCGGGACTGTGGATGGAGAAGACCACCGAGTGCGGCGCCACCCACACTTAGTGCTAGATGACGAGACGGCGGGACTGTGGATGGAGCCGACCACCGGAGTGGCGGCCACCCACACTTAGGGAAAGATGACGAGATCGGCGGGACAAGTGGATGGATCCGACCACCGGAGTGGATACCACCCACACTTAGTGCAAGATGACGAGATCGGCGGGACCTGTGGATGGAGCCGACCACCGGAGTGGCGCCACCCACACTTAGTGCAAGATGACGAGATCGGCGGACTCGTGGATGGAGCCGACCACGGAGTGGCGCCACCCACACTTCGTGCAAGATGACGAGATCGGCGGGACCTGTGGATGGAGCCGACCACCGGAGTGGCGGCCACCCACACTTCGTGCTAGATGACGAGATCGGCGGGACCTGTGGATGGAGCCGACCACCGGAGTGGCGGCCACCCACACTTAGTGCAAGATGACGAGATCGGCGGGACCTGTGGATGGAAGACCACCGAGTGGCGCCACCCACACTTAATGCAAGATGACGAGATCGGCGGACTGTGGATGGAGCCGACCACCGGAGTGGCGCCACCCACACTTAGTGCAAGATGACGAGATCACGCGGGACCTGTGGATGGAGCCGACCACCGAGTGGCGCCACCCACACTTAGGGCAAGATGACGAGATCGGCGGGACTCGTGGATGGAGCCGACCACCGAGTGGCGCCACCCACACTTAGTGCAAGATGACGAGATCGGCGGGACTGTGGATGGAGCCGACCACCGAGTGGCGGCCACCCACACTTAGGAGCTAGATGACGAGATCGGCGGGACTGTGGATGGAGCCGACCACCGGAGTGGCGCCACCCACACTTAGTGCAAGATGACGAGATCGGCGGGACTGTGGATGGAGTCGACCACCGAGTGGCGCCACCCACACTTAGTGCAAGATGACGAGATTAGCGGACTGTGGATGGAGCCGACCACCGGAGTGGCGCCACCCACACTTAGTGCAAGATGACGAGATCGGCGGGACTGTGGATGGAGCCGACCACCGAGTGGCGCCACCCACACTTAGGCGTAAGATGACGAGATCGGCGGGACTGGGTGGATGGAGCCGACCACCGGAGTGGCGCCACCCACACTTAGTGCTAGATGACGAGATCGGCGGACTGGTGGATGGAGCCGACCACCGAGTGGCGCCACCCACACTTAGTGCAAGATGACGAGATCGGCGGGACTCGTGGATGGAGCCGACCACCGGAGTGGCGGCCACCCACACTTAGATAGATGAAGATCGGCGGATCTAGCCCGGAGTGGCGGACTGTGGATGGAGCCGACCACCGAGTGGCGCCACCCACACTTAGTAGGCAAGATGACGAGATCGGCGGGACTGTGGATGGAGCCGACCACCGTGAGTGGCGCCACCCACACTTAGGGCAAGATGACGAGATCGGCGGGACCGTGGATGGAGCCGACCACCGAGTGGCGGCCACCCACACTTAGTTCAAGATGACGAGATCGGCGGGACTCGTGGATGGAGCCGACCACCGGAGTGGCGCCACCCACACTTAGTGCAAGATGACGAGATCGGCGGACTGTGGATGGAGCCGACCACCGGAGTGGCGCCACCCACACTTAGGGCAAGATGACGAGATCGGCGGACTCCGTGGATGGAGCCGACCACCGGAGTGGCGCCACCCACACTTAGTGCAAGATGACGAGATCGGCGGACTGTGGATGGAGTCGACCACCGAGTGGCGCCACCCACACTTAGGGCTAGATGACGAGATCGGCGGACTCAGGACGGAGCCGACCACCGTGAGTGGCGCCACCCACACTTAGTGCAAGATGACGAGATCGGCGGACTCGTGGATGGAGCCGACCACCACCGGAGTGGCGCCACCCACACTTAGTGCTAGATGACGAGATCGGCGGACTGTGGATGGAGCCGACCACCGAGCGCGCCACCCACACTTACACAAGATGACGAGATCGGCGGACTCGTGGATGGAGCCGACCACCTGAGTGGCGCCACCCACACTTAGTGCAAGATGACGAGATCGGCGGGACACCGTGGATGGAGCCGACCACCGGAGTGGCGCCACCCACACTTAGTGCAAGATGACGAGACGGCGGACTCGTGGATGGAGCCGACCACCGAGTGGCGCCACCCACACTTAGTGCAAGATGACGAGATCGGCGGACTCGTGGATGGAGCCGACCACGGAGTGGCGCCACCCACACTTAGTGCAAGATGACGAGACGGCGGACGTGGATGGAGCCGACCACCGAGTGGCGGCCACCCACACTTAGTGCAAGATGACGAGATCGGCGGACCGTGGATGGAGCCGACCACCGGAGAGGCCGCCACCCACACTTAGTTCAAGATGACGAGATCGGCGGGACCTGTGGATGGAGCCGACCACCGGAGTGGCGCCACCCACACTTAGTGCAAGATGACGAGATCGGCGGGACTAGATGTGGATGGAGCCGACCACCGGAGTGGCGCCACCCACACTTAGTGCAAGATGACGAGACGGCGGGACTCGTGGATGGAGCCGACCACCGAGTGGCGGCCACCCACACTTAGTGCAAGATGACGAGACGGGCGGACTGTGGATGGAGCCGACCACCGGAGTGGCGCCACCCACACTTAGGGCAAGATGACGAGATCGGAGCGGACTGTGGATGGAGCCGACCACCGGAGTGGCGGCCACCCACACTTAGTGCAAGATGACGAGACGGCGGACTCGTGGATGGAGCCGACCACCGGAGTGGCGCCACCCACACTTAGTGCAAGATGACGAGATCGGCGGACTGTGGATGGAGCCGACCACCGAGTGGCGCCACCCACACTTAGGGCTCAAGATGACGAGACGGCGGACTCGTGGATGGAGCCGACCACCGGAGTGGCGCCACCCACACTTAGTGCAAGATGACGAGATCGGCGGACTCGTGGATGGAGCCGACCACCGAGTGGCGCCACCCACACTTAGGCAAGATGACGAGATCGGGCGGACTCGTGGATGGAGCCGACCACCGGAGTGGCGCCACCCACACTTAGTGCAAGATGACGAGACGGCGGGACTCCGTGGATGGAGCCGACCACCGGAGTGGTGGCGCCACCCACACTTAGGGCTAGATGACGAGACGGGCGGACTCCGTGGATGGAGCCGACCACCGGAGTGGCGCCACCCACACTTAGTGCAAGATGACGAGACGGGCGGGACTCATGGATGGAGCCGACCACCGAGTGGCGCCACCCACACTTAGTGCAAGATGACGAGATCGGCGGGACCTGTGGATGGAGCCGACCACCGGAGTGGCGGCCACCCACACTTAGTGCAAGATGACGAGATCGGCGGGACCTGTGGATGGAGCCGACCACCGGAGTGGCGGCCACCCACACTTAGTGCTAGATGACGAGATCGGCGGGACCTGTGGATGGAGCCGACCACCGGAGTGGCGGCCACCCACACTTAGTGCAAGATGACGAGATCGGCGGACTGGATGGAGGATGGAGCCGTGGATGGAGCCACCAGACGAGTGGCGCCACCCACACTTAGTGCAAGATGACGAGATCGGCGGGACTCGTGGGATGGAGCCGACCACCGGAGTGGCGCCACCCACACTTGGCAAGAGCAAGATGACGAGATCGGCGGGACTGTGGATGGAGCCGACCACCGGAGTGGCGGCCACCCACACTTAGGCAAGATGACGAGATCGGCGGACTCGTGGATGGAGCCGACCACCGAGTGGCGCCACCCACACTTAGGCAAGATGACGAGACGGCGGGACTGTGGATGGAGCCGACCACCGAGTGGCGCCACCCACACTTAGTGCAAGATGACGAGATCGGCGGACTGTGGATGGAGCCGACCACCGAGTGGCGCCACCCACACTTAGTGCAAGATGACGAGATCGGGCGGGACTGTGGGATGGAGCCGACCACCGGAGTGGCGCCACCCACACTTAGTGCTAGATGACGAGATCGGCGGACTTGTGGATGGAGCCGACCACCGGAGTGGCGCCACCCACACTTAGTGCAAGATGACGAGATCGGCGGGACCGTGGATGGAGCCGACCACCGGAGTGGCGCCACCCACACTTAGTGCAAGATGACGAGATCGGCGGGACTGTGGATGGAGCCGACCACCGCGAGTGGCGCGCCACCCACACTTAGTGCAAGATGACGAGATCGGCGGACTGTGGATGGAGCCGACCACCGAGTGGCGCCACCCACACTTAGTGCAAGATGACGAGACGCGGACTCGTGGATGGAGCCGACCACCGGAGTGGCGCCACCCACACTTAGGCAAGATGACGAGACGGCGGGACTGTGGATGGAGCCGACCACCGGAGTGGCGCCACCCACACTTAGTTCAAGATGACGAGATCGGCGGGACTCGTGGATGGAGCCGACCACCGGAGTGGCGCCACCCACACTTAGTGCTAGATGACGAGATCGGCGGACTGTGGATGGAGCCGACCACCGGAGTGGCGCCACCCACACTTAGGGCAAGATGACGAGATCGGCGGGACGTGGATGGAGCCGACCCACCGGGAGTGGCGCCACCCACACTTAGTGCTCAAGATGACGAGATCGGCGGGACTCGGTGGATGGAGCCGACCACCGGAGTGGCGCCACCCACACTTAGTGCAAGATGACGAGATCGGCGGACTCGTGGATGGAGCCGACCACCGGGAGTGGCGCCACCCACACTTAGTGCAAGATGACGAGATCGGCGGGACTGTGGATGGAGCCGACCACCGAGTGGCGGCCACCCACACTTAGTGCAAGATGACGAGATCGGCGGACTGTGGATGGAGCCGACCACCGGAGTGGCGCCACCCACACTTAGTGCAAGATGACGAGACGGCGGACTCGTGGATGGAGCCGACCACCGGAGTGGCGGCCACCCACACTTAGTGCAAGATGACGAGACGGCGGACTTGTGGATGGAGCTGACCACCGGAGTGGCCGCCACCCACACTTAGTGCAAGATGATCGGCGGGACCTGTGGATGGAGCCGACCACCGGAGTGGCCGCCACCCACACTTAGTGCAAGATGACGAGACGGCGGACTCGTGGATGGAGCCGACCACCGGAGTGGCGCCACCCACACTTAGTGCTAGATGACGAGATCGGCGGGACTCGGTGGATGGAGCCGACCACCGGGAGTGGCGCCACCCACACTTAGCAAGATGACGAGATCGGCGGGACTCGTGGATGGAGCCGACCACCGGAGTGGCGCCACCCACACTTAGTGCAAGATGACGAGATCGGCGGGACGTGGATGGAGCCGACCACCGGAGTGGCGCCACCCACACTTAGTGCAAGATGACGAGATCGGCGGGACCGTGGATGGAGAGCGACCACCGTGAGTGGCGGCCACCCACACTTAGTGCAAGATGACGAGATCGGCGGGACTGTGGATGGAGCCGACCACCGAGTGGCGCCACCCACACTTAGTGCTAGATGACGAGATCGGCGGGACTCGTGGATGGAGCCGACCACCGAGTGGCGCCACCCACACTTAGTGCAAGATGACGAGATCGCGGGACTGTGGATGGAGCCGACCACCGGAGTGGCGCCACCCACACTTAGTGCAAGATGACGAGATCGGCGGGACTCGTGGATGGAGCCGACCACCGGAGTGGCGCCACCCACACTTAGTGCAAGATGACGAGATCGGCGGACTGTGGATGGAGCCGACCACCGGAGTGGCGCCACCCACACTTAGTGCAAGATGACGAGATCGGCGGGACTCGTGGATGGAGCCGACCACCGGAGTGGCGCCACCCACACTTAGTGCAAGATGACGAGATCGGCGGGCGTGGATGGAGCCGACCAGATGGCGGCCACCCACACTTAGTGCAAGATGACGAGATCGGCGGGGGACATGGATGGAGCCGACCACCGGAGTGGCGCCACCCACACTTAGTTCAAGATGACGAGATCGGCGGGACTCGTGGATGGAGCCGACCACCGGAGTGGCGCCACCCACACTTAGTGCTAGATGACGAGATCGGCGGACTGTGGATGGAGCCGACCACCGGAGTGGCGCCACCCACACTTAGTGCAAGATGACGAGATCGGGGGGACTGTGGATGGAGCCGACCACCGGAGTGGCGCCACCCACACTTAGTGCAAGATGACGAGATCGGCGGACGAGACGGTGGATGGAGCCGACCACCGGAGTGGCGCCACCCACACTTAGTGCAAGATGACGAGATCGGCGGACTGTGGATGGAGCCGACCACCGGAGGAGTGGCGGCCACCCACACTTAGTGCTAGATGACGAGATCGGCGGACTCGTGGATGGAGCCGACCACCGGAGTGGCGCCACCCACACTTAGGGCAAGATGACGAGATCGGCGGGACTCGTGGATGGAGCCGACCACCGGAGTGGCGGCCACCCACACTTAGTGCAAGATGACGAGATCGGCGGACCGTGGATGGAGCCGACCACCGGAGTGGCGCCACCCACACTTAGTGCAAGATGACGAGATCGGCGGACTGTGGATGGAGCCGACCACCGTGAGTGGCGGCCACCCACACTTAGTGCAAGATGACGAGATCGGCGGACTGTGGATGGAGCCGACCACCGGAGTGGCGCCACCCACACTTAGTGCAAGATGACGAGATCGGCGGACTCGTGGATGGAGCCGACCACCGGGAGTGGCGCCACCCACACTTAGTGCAAGATGACGAGATCGGCGGGACTGTGGATGGAGCCGACCACCGAGTGGCGCCACCCACACTTAGTGCAAGATGACGAGACGGCGGGACTGTGGATGGAGCCGACCACCGAGTGGCGCCACCCACACTTAGGGCTAGATGACGAGATCGGCGGGACCTGTGGATGGAGCCGACCACCGGAGTGGCGGCCACCCACACTTAGTTCAAGATGACGAGATCGGCGGGACCTGTGGATGGAGCCGACCACCGGAGTGGCGGCCACCCACACTTAGTGCAAGATGACGAGATCGGCGGACTCGTGGATGGAGCCGACCACCTGGGAGTGGCGGCCACCCACACTTAGTGCAAGATGACGAGATCGGCGGGACTGTGGATGGAGCCGACCACCGGGAGTGGCGCCACCCACACTTAGTGGCAAGATGACGAGATCGGCGGACTCGTGGATGGAGCCGACCACCGAGTGGCGCCACCCACACTTAGTGCAAGATGACGAGATCGGCGGACTGTGGATGGAGCCGACCACCGGAGTGGCGCCACCCACACTTAGTGCTCAAGATGACGAGACGGCGGACTCGTGGATGGAGCCGACCACCGGAGTGGCGCCACCCACACTTAGTGCAAGATGACGAGATCGGCGGACTGTGGATGGAGCCGACCACCGTGAGTGGCGCCACCCACACTTAGTGCAAGATGACGAGATCGGCGGGACTGTGGATGGAGCCGACCACCGGAGTGGCGGCCACCCACACTTAGTGCAAGATGACGAGATCGGCGGACTGTGGATGGAGCCGACCACCGGAGTAGCGCCACCCACACTTAGTGCAAGATGACGAGATCGGCGGGACTGTGGATGGAGCCGACCACCGGAGTGGCGCCACCCACACTTAGGGCAAGATGACGAGATCGGCGGGACTGCGTGGATGGAGCCGACCACCGGAGTGGCGCCACCCACACTTAGTTCAAGATGACGAGATCGGCGGGACTCGTGGATGGAGCCGACCACCGGAGTGGCGCCACCCACACTTAGTGCAAGATGACGAGATCGGCGGGACTGTGGATGGAGCCGACCACCGGAGTGGCGCCACCCACACTTAGGCAAGATGACGAGACGCGGACTCGTGGATGGAGCCGACCACCTGAGTGGCGCCACCCACACTTAGTGCAAGATGACGAGATCAGCGGACCTGTGGATGGAGCCGACCACCGGAGTGGCGCCACCCACACTTAGTGCAAGATGACGAGATCGGCGGACTGTGGATGGAGCCGACCACCGAGTGGCGCCACCCACACTTAGTGCAAGATGACGAGATCGGGGACTCGTGGATGGAGCCGACCACCGGAGTGGCGGCCACCCACACTTAGTGCAAGATGACGAGATCGGCGGGACTGTGGATGGAGCCGACCACCGGAGTGGCGCCACCCACACTTAGTGCAAGATGACGAGATCGGCGGGACTGTGGATGGAGCCGACCACCGGAGTGGCGGCCACCCACACTTAGGCAAGATGACGAGATCGGCGGGGACTCGTGGATGGAGCCGACCACCGGAGTGGCGCCACCCACACTTAGTGCAAGATGACGAGATCGGCGGCGGGACATGGATGGAGCCGACCACCGGAGTGGCGCCACCCACACTTAGTGCAAGATGACGAGATCGGCGGACTCGTGGATGGAGCCGACCACCGAGTGGCGCCACCCACACTTAGTGCAAGATGACGAGATCGGTGGGACTGTGGATGGAGCCGACCACCTGAGTGGCGCCACCCACACTTAGTGCTAGATGACGAGATCGGCGGGACTGTGGATGGAGCCGACCACCGGAGTGGCGCGCCACCCACACTTAGTGCAAGATGACGAGATCGGCGGACTGTGGATGGAGCCGACCACCGGAGTGGCGCCACCCACACTTAGTGCTAGATGACGAGATCGGCGGGACTGTGGATGGAGCCGACCACCGGAGTGGCGCCACCCACACTTAGTTCAAGATGACGAGATCGGCGGGACCTGTGGATGGAGCCGACCACCGGAGTGGCGGCCACCCACACTTAGTGCAAGATGACGAGATCGCGGGACCTGTGGATGGAGCCGACCACCGGAGTGGCGGCCAC
Source organism: Papaver armeniacum (assembly GCA_023531295.1). Taxonomy (NCBI): domain Eukaryota; kingdom Viridiplantae; phylum Streptophyta; class Magnoliopsida; order Ranunculales; family Papaveraceae; genus Papaver; species Papaver armeniacum. The sequence goes on from JAJJWW010009487.1 coordinate 93,746, forward strand.
CCACACTTAGTGCAAGATGACGAGATCGGCGGGACTCGTGGATGGAGCCGACCACCGGAGTGGGCGCCACCCACACTTAGTGCAAGATGACGAGACGCGGGACTGTGGATGGAGCCGACCACCGGAGTGGCGGCCACCCACACTTAGTGCAAGATGACGAGAGATCGGATGGAGCGGGACTCAAGATGACGTGGATGGAGCCGACCACCGGAGTGGCGCCACCCACACTTAGTGCAAGATGACGAGACGGCGGACCCGTGGATGGAGCCGACCACCGAGTGGCGCCACCCACACTTAGTGCAAGATGACGAGATCGGCGGGCTGGATGGAGCCGACCACCGAGTGGCGCGGCCACCCACACTTAGTGCAAGATGACGAGATCGGCGGGACTGTGGATGGAGCCGACCACCTGAGTGGCGCCACCCACACTTAGTTCAAGATGACGAGATCGGCGGGACCTGTGGATGGAGCCGACCACCGGAGTGGCGGCCACCCACACTTATTGCAAGATGACGAGATCGGCGGGACCTGTGGATGGAGCCGACCACCGGAGTGGCGGCCACCCACACTTAGTTCAAGATGACGAGATCGGCGGGACTCGTGGATGGGAGCCGACCACCGGAGTGGCGGCCACCCACACTTCGTGCAAGATGACGAGACTTAGTGCGGACTCGTGGATGGAGCCGACCACCGGGAGTGGCGCCACCCACACTTAGGGCAAGATGACGAGATCGGCGGGACTCGTGGATGGAGCCGACCACCGAGTGGCGCCACCCACACTTAGTGCAAGATGACGAGATCGGCGGACTGTGGATGGAGCCGACCACCGGAGTGGCGCCACCCACACTTAGTGCAAGATGACGAGATCGGCGGGACTCGTGGATGGAGCCGACCACCGGAGTGGCGCCACCCACACTTAGTGCAAGATGACGAGATCGGCGGACACGTGGATGGAGCCGACCACCGAGTGGCGCCACCACCCACACTTACTCGTGGGATGGAGCCAAGATGACGAGATAGTTCAAGATGACGAGAAGGATGACTGGACGGTGGATGGAGCCGACCACCGGAGTGGCGCCACCCACACTTAGTGCAAGATGACGAGATCGGCGGACTGTGGATGGAGCCGACCACCGGAGTGGCGCCACCCACACTTAGTGCAAGATGACGAGATCGGGCGGGACGTGGATGGAGCCGACCACCGGAGTGGCGGCCACCCACACTTAGGGCAAGATGACGAGATCGGCGGACTCGTGGATGGAGCCGACCACCGGAGTGGCGCCACCCACACTTAGTGCAAGATGACGAGACGGCGGGACTGTGGATGGAGCCGACCACCGGAGTGGCGGCCACCCACACTTAGGGCAAGATGACGAGATCGGCGGACTGTGGATGGAGCCGACCACCGGAGTGGCGCCACCCACACTTAGTGCAAGATGACGAGATCGGCGGACTCGTGGATGGAGCCGACCACCGGAGTGGCGCCACCCACACTTAGTTCAAGATGACGAGATCGGCGGGACTCGTGGATGGAGCCGACCACCGAGTGGCGCCACCCACACTTAGTGCAAGATGACGAGATCGGCGGACTCGTGGATGGAGCCGACCACCGAGTGGCGCCACCCACACTTAGGCAAGATGACGAGATCGGGGGACTCGTGGATGGAGCCGACCACCGGAGTGGCGCCACCCACACTTAGTGCAAGATGACGAGACGGCGGACTCGTGGATGGAGCCGACCACCGGAGTGGCGGCCACCCACACTTAGGGCAAGATGACGAGATCGGCGGGACTCGTGGATGGAGCCGACCACCGGAGTGGCGCCACCCACACTTAGTGCAAGATGACGAGATCGGCGGGACTGTGGATGGAGCCGACCACCGGAGTGGCGCCACCCACACTTAGTGCTAGATGACGAGATCGGCGGGACTCGTGGATGGAGCCGACCACCGAGTGGCGCCACCCACACTTAGTGCAAGATGACGAGATCGGCGGACTCGTGGATGGAGCCGACCACCGGAGTGGCGCCACCCACACTTAGTGCAAGATGACGAGATCGGCGGGACTCGTGGATGGAGCCGACCACCGAGTGGCGCCACCCACACTTAGTGCAAGATGACGAGATCGGCGGGACGGTGGATGGAGCCGACCACCGAGTGGCGCCACCCACACTTAGGCAAGATGACGAGATCGGCGGGACTGTGGATGGAGCCGACCACCGAGTGGCGGCCACCCACACTTAGTGCAAGATGACGAGATCGGCGGACATGTGGATGGAGCCGACCACCGGAGTGGCGCCACCCACACTTAGTGCAAGATGACGAGACGGCGGACTGTGGATGGAGCCGACCACCGAGTGGCGCCACCCACACTTAGTGCAAGATGACGAGATCGGCGGACTCGTGGATGGAGCCGACCACCGGAGTGGCGCCACCCACACTTAGTGCAAGATGACGAGACGGCGGACTGTGGATGGAGCCGACCACCGAGTGGCGCCACCCACACTTAGTGCAAGATGACGAGATCGGCGGACTGTGGATGGAGCCGACCACCGGAGTGGCGGCCACCCACACTTAGTGCAAGATGACGAGATCGGCGGACTCGTGGATGGAGCCGACCACCGAGTGGCGCCACCCACACTTAGTGCAAGATGACGAGATCGGCGGACTCCGTGGATGGAGCCGACCACCGGAGTGGCGGCCACCCACACTTAGGGCAAGATGACGAGATCGGCGGGACTGTGGATGGAGCCGACCACCGGAGTGGCGCCACCCACACTTAGTGCAAGATGACGAGATCGGCGGACTGTGGATGGAGCCGACCACACGGAGTGGCGCCACCCACACTTAGTGCAAGATGACGAGATCGATGGGGACACCCGTGGATGGAGCCGACCACCGGAGTGGCGCCACCCACACTTAGTGCAAGATGACGAGATCGGGGGACCTGTGGATGGAGCCGACCACCAGAGTGGCGGCCACCCACACTTAGGGCAAGATGACGAGATCGGCGGGACCTGTGGATGGAGCCGACTACCGGAGTGGCGCCACCCACACTTAGTGCAAGATGACGAGATCGGCGGACTGTGGATGGAGCCGACCACCGAGTGGCGCCACCCACACTTAGTGCAAGATGACGAGATCGGCGGACTGTGGATGGAGCCGACCACCGAGTGGCGGCCACCCACACTTAGTGCAAGATGACGAGATCGGGCGGGACTGTGGATGGAGATGACGAGTGGATGGAGCCGACCACCGGAGTGGCGCCACCCACACTTAGTGCAAGATGACGAGACGGCGGACTGTGGATGGAGCCGACCACCGGAGTGGCGGCCACCCACACTTAGTGCAAGATGACGAGATCGGAGGGACTGTGGATGGAGCCGACCACCGGAGTGGCGCCACCCACACTTAGTTCAAGATGACGAGATCGGCGGACTGTGGATGGAGCCGACCACCGGAGTGGCGCCACCCACACTTAGGGCTAGATGACGAGATCGGCGGGACCTGTGGATGGAGCCGACCACCGGAGTGGCGGCCACCCACACTTAGTTCAAGATGACGAGATCGGCGGACTGTGGATGGAGCCGACCACCGGGAGTGGCGCCACCCACACTTCGTGCAAGATGACGAGATCGGCGGACCCGTGGATGGAGCCGACCACCGAGTGGCGCCACCCACACTTAGTTCAAGATGACGAGATCGGTGGGACATGTGGATGGAGCCGACCACCGGAGTGGCCGCCCACACTTAGGGCAAGATGACGAGATCGGCAGGACCTGTGGATGGAGCCGACCACCGGAGTGGCGGCCACCCACACTTAGGGCAAGATGACGAGATCGGCGGGACCTGTGGATGGAGCCGACCACCGAGTGGCGCCACCCACACTTAGTGCAAGATGACGAGATCGGCGGACTCGTGGATGGAGCCGACCACCGGAGTGGCGCCACCCACACTTAGTGCAAGATGACGAGATCGGCGGACTGTGGATGGAGCCGACCACCGGGAGTGGCGCCACCCACACTTAGTGCAAGATGACGAGACGGCGGGACTGTGGATGGAGCCGACCACCGGAGTGGCGCCACCCACACTTAGTTCAAGATGACGAGATCGGCGGGACTCGTGGATGGAGCCGACCACCGGAGTGGCGCCACCCACACACTTCGGCAAGATGACGAGATCGGCGGGACTGTGGATGGAGCCGACCACCGGAGTGGCGCCACCCACACTTAGTTCAAGATGACGAGATCGGCGGGACTTGTGGATGGAGCCGACCACCGGAGTGGCGGCCACCCACACTTAGTGCAAGATGACGAGATCGATGGGACTCGTGGATGGAGCCGACCACCGGAGTGGCGCCACCCACACTTAGGCAAGATGACGAGATCGCGGCGGACTGTGGATGGAGCCGACCACCGGAGTGGCGCCACCCACACTTAGTGCAAGATGACGAGATCGGCGGGACTCGTGGATGGAGCCGACCACCGGAGTGGCGGCCACCCACACTTAGTGCAAGATGACGAGACGGGGCGGACTCATGGATGGAGCCGACCACCGGAGTGGCGCCACCCACACTTAGTGCAAGATGACGAGATCGGCGGACTCGTGGATGGAGCCGACCACCGAGTGGCGGCCACCCACACTTAGTGCAAGATGACGAGATCGGCGGGACTCCGTGGATGGAGCCGACCACCGGAGTGGCGCCACCCACACTTAGTGCAAGATGACGAGACGGCGGGGACTGTGGATGGAGCCGACCACCGGAGTGGCGCCACCCACACTTAGTGCAAGATGACGAGATCGGCGGGACCTGTGGATGGAGCCGACCACCGGAGTGGCGGCCACCCACACTTAGTGCAAGATGACGAGATCGGCGGACTCGTGGATGGAGCCGACCACCGAGTGGCGCCACCCACACTTAGTGCAAGATGACGAGATCGGCGGGACGTGGATGGAGCCGACCACCGGAGTGGCGGCCACCCACACTTAGTTCAAGATGACGAGATCGGCGGACTCGTGGATGGAGCCGACCACCGGAGTGGCGCCACCCACACTTAGGGCAAGATGACGAGATCGGCGGGACTCGTGGATGGAGCCGACCACCGGAGTGGCGCCACCCACACTTAGTGCTAAGATGACGAGATCGGCGGGACTCGTGGATGGAGCCGACCACCCGAGTGGCGCCACCCACACTTAGTGCAAGATGACGAGATCGAGTGGACTGTGGATGGAGCCGACCACCTGGAGTGGCGCCACCCACACTTAGTGCAAGATGACGAGATCGGGCGGGACCTGTGGATGGAGCCGACCACCGGAGTGGCGGCCACCCACACTTAGTGCTAGATGACGAGATCGGAGGGACCTGTGGATGGAGCCGACCACCGGAGTGGCGGCCACCCACACTTAGTTCAAGATGACGAGATCGGGCATGGGACTCGTGGATGGAGCCGACCACCGGAGTGGCGGCCACCCACACTTCGTGCAAGATGACGAGACGGCGGGACATGTGGATGGAGCCGACCACCGGAGTGGCGCCACCCACACTTAGTTCAAGATGACGAGATCGGGCGTGGATGGAGCCGACCACCGGAGTGGCGCCACCCACACTTCGTGCTAGATGACGAGATCGGCGGGACTGTGGATGGAGCCGACCACCGGGAGTGGCGCCACCCACACTTAGTGCAAGATGACGAGATCGCGCGGACTGTGGATGGAGCCGACCACCGGAGTGGGCCACCCACACTTAGTGCAAGATGACGAGATCGGCGGACTCGTGGATGGAGCCGACCACCGGAGTGGCGCCACCCACACTTAGGGCAAGATGACGAGATCGGCGGGACTCGTGGATGGAGCCGACCACCGGAGTGGCGCCACCCACACTTAGTGCAAGATGACGAGATCGGCGGGACTGTGGATGGAGCCGACCACCGAGTGGCGCCACCCACACTTAGTGCAAGATGACGAGATCGGCGGACTCGTGGATGGAGCCGACCACCGCAGTGGCGCCACCCACACTTAGTGCAAGATGACGAGATCGGGCGGACTGTGGATGGAGCCGACCACCGGAGTGGCGCCACCCACACTTAGTGACAAGATGACGAGATCGGCGGACTCGTGGATGGAGCCGACCACCGAGTGGCGCCACCCACACTTAGTGCAAGATGACGAGATCGGCGGACGTGGATGGAGCCGACCACCGGAGTGGCGGCCACCCACACTAGGTGCAAGATGACGAGATCGGGGGACTCGTGGATGGAGCCGACCACCGGAGTGGCGCCACCCACACTTAGTGCAAGATGACGAGACGGCGGACTCGTGGATGGAGCCGACCACCGGAGTGGCGCCACCCACACTTAGTGCAAGATGACGAGATCGGCGGACTGGGTGGATGGAGCCGACCACCGAGTGGCGCCACCCACACTTAGGCAAGATGACGAGATCGGCGGACCGTGGATGGAGCCGACCACCGGAGTGGCGCCACCCACACTTAGTGCAAGATGACGAGATCGGCGGGACCGTGGATGGAGCCGACCACCGAGTGGCGCCACCCACACTTAGTGCAAGATGACGAGATCGGCGGGACTGTGGATGGAGCCGACCACCGATGAGTGGCGCCACCCACACTTAGTTCAAGATGACGAGATCGGCGGACTGTGGATGGAGCCGACCACCGGAGTGGTGGCCACCCACACTTAGTGCAAGATGACGAGATCGGAGGGACATGTGGATGGAGCCGACCACCGGAGTGGCGCCACCCACACTTAGTTTAAGATGACGAGATCGGCGGGACTCGTGGATGGAGCCGACCACGGGAGTGGCGCCACCCACACTTAGTGCTAGATGACGAGATCGGCGGGACATGTGGATGGAGCCGACCACCGGAGTGGCGCCACCCACACTTAGTGCAAGATGACGAGATCGGCGGACTCGTGGATGGAGCCGACCACCGGAGTGGTGGCCACCCACACTTAGTGCAAGATGACGAGATCGGCGGACCGTGGATGGAGCCGACCACCGGAGTGGCGCCACCCACATTTAGTTCAAGATGACGAGATCGGCGTGACTCCGTGGATGGAGCCGACCACCTGAGTGGCGCCACCCACACTTAGTGCAAGATGACGAGATCGGCGGACTCGTGGATGGAGCCGACCACCGGAGTGGCGCCACCCACACTTAGGGCAAGATGACGAGATCGGCGGACTCGTGGATGGAGCCGACCACCGGGAGTGGCGCCACCCACACTTAGTGCAAGATGACGAGATCGGGGACTGTGGATGGAGCCGACCACCGAGTGGCGGCCACCCACACTTAGTGCTAGATGACGAGATCGGCGGACTGTGGATGGAGCCGACCACCGCAGTGAGTGGCGCCACCCACACTTAGTGCAAGATGACGAGATCGGCGGACTCCGTGGATGGAGCCGACCACCGGAGTGGCGCCACCCACACTTAGTTGCTAGATGACGAGATCGGCGGGACTCGTGGATGGAATGGAGTGGCGCCACCCACACTTAGTGCAAGATGACGAGATCGGGGACTCGTGGATGGAGCCGACCACCGGAGTGGCGGCCACCCACACTTAGTGCAAGATGAAGATGGACGAGATGACGAGATCGGGCGGGACTGGTGGATGGAGCCGACCACCGGAGTGGCGCCACCCACACTTAGTGCAAGATGACGAGATCGGCGGACTTGTGGATGGAGCCGACCACCGGAGTGGCGCCACCCACACTTAGTGCAAGATGACGAGATCGGCGGGACCTGTGGATGGAGCCGACCACCGGAGTGGCGGCCACCCACACTTAGTGCAAGATGACGAGATCGGCGGGACCTGTGGATGGAGCCGACCACCGGAGTGGCGGCCACCCACACTTAGTGCAAGATGACGAGATCGGCGGGACCTGTGGATGGAGCCGACCACCGGAGTGGCGCCACCCACACTTAGTTCAAGATGACGAGATCGGCGGGGCCTGTGGATGGAGCCGACCACCGAGTGGCGCCACCCACACTTAAGGCTAGATGACGAGATCGGCGGGACTCGTGGATGGAGCCGACCACCGAGTGGCGCCACCCACACTTAGTGCAAGATGACGAGATCGGCGGGACTCCGTGGATGGAGCCGACCACCGAGTGGCGCCACCCACACTTTGCAAGATGACAAGATGACTCGTGGAGAGATGACGAGATCGGGACTGTGGATGGAGCCGACCACCGGAGTGGCGCCACCCACACTTAGTGCAAGATGACGAGACGGCGGGACTCGTGGATGGAGCCGACCACTGAGTGGTGGCCACCCACACTTAGTGCAAGATAACGAGACGATGGGACTGTGGATGGAGCCGACCACCGGAGTGGCGCCACCCACACTTAGTTCAAGATGAAGAGATCGGCGGGACTGTGGATGGAGCCGACCACCGGAGTGGCGCCACCCACACTTCGTGCTAGATGACGAGATCGGCGGGACATGTGGATGGAGCCGACCACCGGAGTGGCGGCCACCCACACTTAGTTCAAGATGACGAGATCGGCGGGACATGTGGATGGAGCCGACCACCGGAGTGGTGGCCACCCACACTTAGTGCAAGATGACGAGATCGGCGGGACCTGTGGATGGAGCCGACCACCGGAGTGGCGGCCACCCACACTTAGGGCAAGATGACGAGATCGGCGGGACCTGTGGATGGAGCCGACCACCGGAGTGGCGACCACCCACACTTAGTGCAAGATGACGAGATCGGCGGGACCCGTGGATGGAGCCGACCACCAGAGTGGCGGCCACCCACACTTAGTGCTAGATGACGAGATCGGCGGGACTCGTGGATGGAGCCGACCACCGCAGTGGCGCCACCCACACTTAGTGCAAGATGACGAGATCGGCGGACTCGTGGATGGAGCCGACCACCTGAGTGGCGGCCACCCACACTTAGTGCAAGATGACGAGATCGGCGGGACCTGTGGATGGAGCCGACCACCGGAGTGGCGGCCACCCACACTTAGTGCAAGATGACGAGATCGGCGGGACCTGTGGATGGAGCCGACCACCGGAGTGGCGGCCACCCACACTTAGGGTGCAAGATGACGAGATCGGCGGGACTCGTGGATGGAGCCGACCACCGGAGTGGCGCCACCCACACTTAGTGCAAGATGACGAGATCGGCGGGACCGTGGATGGAGCCGACCACCGGAGTGGCGCCACCCACACTTAGTTCAAGATGACGAGATCGGCGGGAGACCGTGGATGGAGCCGACCACCGGAGTGGCGGCCACCCACACTTAGTGCAAGATGACGAGATCGGCGGGACATGTGGATGGAGCCGACCACCGAGTGGGCGCCACCCACACTTAGTTCAAGATGACGAGATCGGCGGGACTCGTGGATGGAGCCGACCACCGGAGTGGCGCCACCCACACTTAGTGCTAGATGACGAGATCGGCGGGACCTGTGGATGGAGCCGACCACCGGAGTGGCGGCCACCCACACTTAGTTCAAGATGACGAGATCGGCGGGACTGTGGTGGATGGAGCCGACCACCTGGAGTGGTGGCCACCCACACTTCGTGCTAGATGACGAGATCGGCGGACTGTGGATGGAGCCGACCACCGAGTGGCGGCCACCCACACTTAGGGCAAGATGACGAGATCGGCGGGACCTGTGGATGGAGCCGACCACCGGAGTGGTGGCCACCCACACTTAGTGCAAGATGACGAGATCGGCGGGACCTGTGGATGGAGCAGACCACCGAGTGGCGGCCACCCACACTTAGTGCTAGATGACGAGATCGGCGGGACCTGTGGATGGAGCCGACCACCGCAGCGGCCACCCACACTTAGTGCAAGATGACGAGATCAGCGGACCTGTGGATGGAGCCGACCACCGCAGTGGCGGCCACCCACACTTAGTGCAAGATGACGAGATCGGCGGGACCTGTGGATGGAGCCGACCACCGGAGTGGCGGCCACCCACACTTAGTTCAAGATGACGAGATCGGCGGGACCTGTGGATGGAATCGACCACCGGAGTGGCGGCCACCCACACATCGTGCTAGATGACGAGATCGGCGGGACGGTGGATGGAGCCGACCACCGGAGTGGCGGCCACCCACACTTAGTGCAAGATGACGAGATCGGCGGGACTCGTGGATGGAGCCGACCACCGGAGTGGCGCCACCCACACTTGGTGCAAGATGACGAGATCGGCGGGACTGTGGATGGAGCCGACCACCGGAGTGGCGCCACCCACACTTAGGGCTAGATGACGAGATCGGCGGGACTGTGGATGGAGCCGACCACCGAGTGGCGGCCACCCACACTTAGTGCAAGATGACGAGATCGGCGGGACCTGTGGATGGAGCCGACCACCGGAGTGGTGGCCACCCACACTTAGTTCAAGATGACGAGATCGGCGGGACCTGTGGATGGAGCCGACCACCGGAGTGGCGGCCACCCACACTTAGTGCTAGATGACGAGATCGGCGGGACATGTGGATGGAGCCGACCACCGGAGTGGCCGCCACCCACACTTAGTTCAAGATGAAGAGATCGGCGGGACCTGTGGATGGAGCCGACCACCGGAGTGGCGCCACCCACACTTCGTGCTAGATGACGAGATCGGCGGGACTCGTGGATGGAGCCGACCACCGGAGTGGCGCCACCCACACTTAGTGCAAGATGACGAGATCGGGCGGACTGTGGATGGAGCCGACCACCGAGTGGTGGCCACCCACACTTCGTGCTAGATGACGAGATCGGCGGACTCGTGGATGGAGCCGACCACCGGAGTGGCGCCACCCACACTTAGGGCAAGATGACGAGATCGTGGCGGGACTCCGTGGATGGAGCCGACCACCGGAGTGGCGCCACCCACACTTAGTGCAAGATGACGAGATCGGCGGGACTCGTGGATGGAGCCGACCACCGGAGTGGCGGCCACCCACACTTAGTGCAAGATGACGAGATCGGCGGGACCTGTGGATGGAGCCGACCACAGAAGTGGCGGCCACCCACACTTAGTGCAAGATGACGAGATCGGCGGGACTTGTGGATGGAGCCGACCACCGGAGTGGCGGCCACCCACACTTAGTGCAAGATGACGAGATCGGCGGGACCTGTGGATGGAGCCGACCACCGGAGTGGCGGCCACCCACACTTAGTTCAAGATGACGAGATCGGCGGGACCTGTGGATGGAATCGACCACAGGAGTGGCGGCCACCCACACTTCGTGCTAGATGACGAGATCGGCGGGACCTGTGGATGGAGCCGACCACCGGAGTGGCGGCCACCCACACTTAGTGCAAGATGACGAGATCGACGGGACCTGTGGATGGAGCCGACCACCGGAGAGCCGGCCACCCACACTTGGTGCAAGATGACGAGATCGGCGGGACCTGTGGATGGAGCCGACCACCGGAGTGGCGCCACCCACACTTAGGGCTAGATGACGAGATCGGCGGGACTCGTGGATGGAGCCGACCACCGGAGTGGCGGCCACCCACACTTAGTGCAAGATGACGAGATCGGCGGGACTCGTGGATGGAGCCGACCACCGAGTGGCGCCACCCACACTTAGTGCATGATGACGAGATCGGCGGGACCTGTGGATGGAGCCGACCACCGGAGTGGCGGCCACCCACACTTAGTGCAAGATGACGAGATCGGCGGGACATGTGGATGGAGCCGACCACCGGAGTGGCCGCCACCCACACTTAGTTCAAGATGAAGAGACGGCGGGACCTGTGGATGGAGCCGACCACCGGAGTGGCGCCACCCACACTTGTGCAAGATGACGAGATCGGCGGACATGTGGATGGAGCCGACCACCGGAGTGGCGGCCACCCACACTTAGTTCAAGATGACGAGATCGGCGGGACCTGTGGATGGAGCCGACCACCGGAGTGGTGGCCACCCACACTTCGTGCTAGATGACGAGATCGGCGGGACCTGTGGATGGAGCCGACCACCGGAGTGGCGGCCACCCACACTTAGGGCAAGATGACGAGATCGGCGGGACCGGTGGATGGAGCCGACCACCGGAGTGGCGGCCACCCACACTTAGTGCAAGATGACGAGATCGGCGGGACCTGTGGATGGAGCCGACCACCGGAGTGGCGGCCACCCACACTTAGTGCAAGATGACGAGATCGGCGAGACTGTGGATGGAGCCGACCACCGGAGTGGCGCCACCCACACTTAGTGCAAGATGACGAGATCGGCGGGACTGGTGGATGGAGCCGACCACCGGGAGTGGCGCCACCCACACTTAGTGCAAGATGACGAGATCGGCGGGACTCGTGGATGGAGCCGACCACCGGAGTGGCGCCACCCACACTTAGTGCAAGATGACGAGATCGGCGGGACCTGTGGATGGAGCCGACCACCGGAGTGGCGGCCACCCACACTTAGTTCAAGATGACGAGATCGGCGGGACCTGTGGATGGAGCCGACCACCGGAGTGGCGGCCACCCACATTTTGTGCTAGATGACGAGATCGGCGGGACCTGTGGATGGAGCCGACCACCGAGTGGCGGCCACCCACACTTAGTGCAAGATGACGAGATCGGCGGGACCTGTGGATGGAGCCGACCACCGGAGTGGCGGCCACCCACACTTCGTGCTAGATGACGAGATCGGCGGGACCTGTGGATGGAGCCGACCACCGGAGTGGCGGCCACCCACACTTAGTGCAAGATGACGAGATCGGCGGGACCTGTGGATGGAGCCGACCACCGGAGTGGCGGCCACCCACACTTAGTTCAAGATGACGAGATCGGCGGGACTGTGGATGGAGCCGACCACCGGAGTGGCGGCCACCCACACTTCGTGCTAGATGACGAGATCGGCGGGACCTGTGGATGGAGCCGACCACCGGAGTGGCCGCCACCCACACTTAGTGCAAGATGACGAGATCGACCACCGGAGTGGCGGCCACCCACACTTCGTACTAGTTGACGAGATCGGCGGGACCTGTGGATGGAGCCGACCACCGGAGTGGCGGCCACCCACACTTAGTGCAAGATGACGAGATCGGCGGGACTTGTGGATGGAGCCGACCACCGGAGTGGCGACCACCCACACTTAGGGCTAGATGACGAGATCGGAGGGACCTGTGGATGGAGCCGACCACCGGAGTGGCGGCCACCCACACTTAGTGCAAGATGACGAGATCGGCGGGACCTGTGGATGGAGCCGACCACCGGAGTGGCGGCCACCCACACTTCGTGCTAGATGACGAGATCGGCGGGACCTGTGGATGGAGCCGACCACCGGAGTGGCAGCCACCCACACTTAGGGCTAGATGACGAGATCGGCGGGACCTGTGGATGGAGCCGACCACCGGAGTGGCGCCACCCACACTTAGTGCAAGATGACGAGATCGGCGGGACTCGTGGATGGAGCCGACCACCGGAGTGGCGCCACCCACATTTCGTGCTGCAAGATGACGAGATCGGCGGGACTGTGGATGGAGCCGACCACCGGAGTGGCGCCACCCACACTTAGGCTAGATGACGAGATCGGCGGGACTGTGGACGAGTGGCGGCCACCCACATAGTGCTAGATAACGAGATCGGCGGACATGTGGATGGAGCCGACCACCGGAGTGGCGCCACCCACACTTAGTTCAAGATGAAGAGATCGGCGGGACTGTGGATGGAGCCGACCACCGGAGTGGCGGCCACCCACACTTCGTGCTAGATGACGAGATCGGCGGGACATGTGGATGGAGCCGACCACCGGAGTGGCGGCCACCCACACTTAGTTCAAGATGACGAGATCGGCGGGACCTGTGGATGGAGCCGACCACTGGAGTGGTGGCCACCCACACTTCGTGCTAGATGACGAGATCGGCGAACCTGTCGATGGAGCCGACCACCGGAGTGGCGGCCACCCACACTTAGGGCAAGATGACGAGATCGGCGGGACATGTGGATGGAGCCGACCACCGGAGTGGCGGCCACCCACTTAGTGCAAGATGACGAGAACGGCGGGACTGTGGATGGAGCCGACCACCGGAGTGGCGCCACCCACACTTAGTGCTAGATGACGAGATCGGCGGGACTCGTGGATGGAGCCGACCACCCGAGTGGCCACCCACACTTAGTGCAAGATGACGAGATCGGCGGACCGTGGATGGAGCCGACCACCGAGTGGGCGCCACCCACACTTAGTGCAAGATGACGAGATCGGCGGGACCTGTGGATGGAGCCGACCACCGGAGTGGCGGCCACCCACACTTAGTTCAAGATGACGAGATCGGCGGGACCTGTGGATGGAATCGACCACAGGAGTGGCGACCACCCACACATCGTGCTAGATGACGAGATCGGCGGGACCTGTGGATGGAGCCGACCACCGGAGTGGCGCCCACCCACACTTAGTGCAAGATGACGAGATCGACGGGACCTGTGGATGGAGCCGACCACCGGAGAGCCGGCCACCCACACTTGGTGCAAGATGACGAGATCGGCGGGACCTGTGGATGGAGCCGACCACCGGAGTGGCGGCCACCCACACTTATGGCTAGATGACGAGATCGGCGGGACCTGTGGATGGAGCCGACCACCGGAGTGGCGGCCACCCACACTTAGTGCAAGATGACGAGATCGGCGGGACCTGTGGATGGAGCCAGATGACGAGATCGGCGGGACCTGTGGATGGAGCCGACCACCGGAGTGGCGGCCACCCACATTTTGTGCTAGATGACGAGATCGGCGGGACCTGTGGATGGAGCCGACCACCATAGTGGCGGCCACCCACACTTCGGGCTAGATGACGAGATCGGCGGGACCTGTGGATGGAGCCGACCCCCGGAGTGGCGGCCACCCACACTTCGTGCTAGATGACGAGATCGGCGGGACCTGTGGATGGAGCCGACCACCGAGTGGCGGCCACCCACACTTAGTGCAAGATGACGAGATCGGCGGGACCCGTGGATGGAGCCGACCACCGGAGTGGCGGCCACCCACATTTAGTTCAAGATGACGAGATCGGCGGGACCTGTGGATGGAGCCGACCACCGGAGTGGCGGCCACCCACACTTCGTGCTAGATGACGAGATCGGCGGGACCTGTGGATGGAGCCGACCACCGCAGTGGCCGCCACCCACACTTAGTGCAAGATGACGAGATCGACCACCGGAGTGGCGGCCACCCACAATTCGTACTAGATGACGAGATCGGCGGGACCTGTGGATGGAGCCGACCACCGAGTGGCGCCACCCACACTTAGTGCAAGATGACGAGATCGGCGGGACTTGTGGATGGAGCCGACCACCGGAGTGGCGACCACCCACACTTAGGGCTAGATGACGAGATCAGAGGGACCTATGGATGGAGCCGACCACCGGAGTAGCGGCCACCCACACTTAGTGCAAGATGACGAGATCGGCGGGACCTGTGGATGGAGCCGACCACCGGAGTGGCGGCCACCCACATTTCGTGCTAGATGACGAGATCGGCGGGACCTGTGGATGGAGCCGACCACCGGAGTGGCGGCCACCCACACTTAGGGCTAGATGACGAGATCGGCGGGACCTGTGGATGGAGCCGACCACCGGAGTGGCGGCCACCCACACTTAGTGCAAGATGACGAGATCGGCGGACTCCGTGGATGGAGCCGACCACCGCAGTGGCGGCCACCCACACTTAGTGCAAGATGATGAGATCGGCGGGATGGATGGAGATGACGATATCGGCGGGACCTGTGGATGGAGCCGACCACCGGAGTGGCGGCCACCCACACTTCGTGCAAGATGACGAGATCGGCGGGACCTGTGGATGGAGCCGACCACCGGAGTGGTGGCCACCCACACTTAGTGCTAGATAACGAGATCGGCGGGACATGTGGATGGAGCCGACCACCGGAGTGGCCGCCACCCACACTTAGTTCAAGATGAAGAGATCGGCGGGACCTGTGGATGGAGCCGACCACCGGAGTGGCCGCCACCCACACTTCGTGCTAGAGGACGAGATCGGCGGGACATGTGGATGGAGCCGACCACCGGAGTGGCGGCCACCCACACTTAGTTCAAGATGACGGGATCGGCGAGACCTGTGGATGGAGCCGACCACCGGAGTGGCGGCCACCCACACTTAGTGCAAGATGACGAGATCGGCGGACCTGTGGATGGAGCCGACCACCGGAGTGGCGGCCACCCACACTTAGTTCAAGATGACGAGATCGGCGGGACTCGTGGATGGAGCCGACCACCGGAGTGGCGCCACCCACACTTCGTGCAAGATGACGAGATCGGCGGACTCGTGGATGGAGCCGACCACCGAGTGGCGGCCACCCACACTTAGGGCAAGATGACGAGATCGGCGGGGACTGTGGATGGAGCCGACCACCGGAGTGGCAGCCACCCACACTTCGTGCTAGATGAAGAGATCGGCGGGACCTGTGGATGGAGCCGACCACCGGAGTGGCGGCCACCCACACTTAGTGCAAGATAACGAGATCGGCGGGACCTGTGGATGGATCCGACCACCGGAGTGGCGGCCACCCACACTTAGTTCAAGATGACGAGATCGGCGGGACCTGTGGATGGAGCCGACCACCTGAGTGGCGGCCACCCACACTTAGTGCAAGATGACGAGATCGGCGGGACCTGTGGATGGAGTGGCGCCACCCACACTTAGTTCTAGATGACGAGATCGGCGGGACTCGTGGATGGAGCCGACCACCGGGAGTGGCGGCCACCCACACTTAGGGCTAGATGACGAGATCGGCGGGACCTGTGGATGGAGCCGACAACCGGAGTGGCGGCCACCCACACTTAGTGCAAGATGACGAGATCGGCGGGACCTGTGGATGGAGCCGACCACCGGAGTGGCGGCCACCCACACTTAGTGCAAGATGACGAGATCGGCGGGACCTGTGGATGGAGATGACGAGATCGGCGGGACCTGTGGATGGAGCCGACCACCGGAGTGCCTGCCACCCACACTTCGTGCAAGATGACGAGATCGGCGGGACCTGTGGATGGAGCCGACCACCGGAGTGGTGGCCACCCACACTTAGTGCTAGATAACGAGATCGGAGGGACATGTGGATGGAGCCGACCACCGGAGTGGCCGCCAC
Organism: Papaver armeniacum; assembly: GCA_023531295.1. Lineage (NCBI taxonomy): Eukaryota > Viridiplantae > Streptophyta > Magnoliopsida > Ranunculales > Papaveraceae > Papaver > Papaver armeniacum. The sequence continues at coordinate 110,818 of JAJJWW010009487.1, forward strand.
CCACACTTAGTTCAAGATGAAGAGATCGGCGGGACCTGTGGATGGAGCCGACCACCGGAGTGGCCGCCACCCACACTTCGTGCTAGATGACGAGATCGGCGGGACATGTGGATGGAGCCGACCACCGGAGTGGCGGCCACCCACACTTAGTTCAAGATGACGAGATCGGCGAGACCTGTGGATGGAGCCGACCACCGGAGTGGTGGCCACCCACACTTCGTAATAGATGACGAGATCGGCGGACCTGTGGATGGAGCCGAACACCGGAGTGGCGGCCACCCACATTTAGTTCAAGATGACGAGATCGGCGGGACCTGTGGATGGAGCCGACCACCGGAGTGGCGGCCACCCACACTTCGTGCTAGATGACGAGATCGGCGGGACCTGTGGATGGAGCCGAACACCGGAGTGGCGGCCACCCACACTTAGGGCAAGATGACGAGATCGGCGGGACCTGTGGATGGAGCCGACCACCGGAGTGGCGGCCACCCACACTTATTGCAAGATGACGAGATCGACCACCGGAGTGGCGGCCACCCACACTTAGTGCAAGATGACGAGATCGGCGGGACCTGTGGATGGAGCCGACCACCGCAGTGGCGTCCACCCACACTTAGTGCAAGATGACGAGATCGGCGGGACCTGTGGATGGAGCCGACCACCGGAGTGGCGGCCACCCACACTTAGTTCTAGATGACGAGATCGGCGGGACCTGTGGATGGAATCGACCACCGGAGTGGCGGCCACCCACACTTCGTGCTAGATGACGAGATCGGCGGGACCTGTGGATGGAATCGACCACCGGAGTGGCGCCACCCACACTTCGTGCTAGATGACGAGATCGGCGGGACTCGTGGATGGAGCCGACCACCGGAGTGGCGCCACCCACACTTCGTGCAAGATGACGAGATCGGCGGGACCTGTGGATGGAGCCGACCACCTGAGTGGCGGCCACCCACACTTAGTTCTAGATGACGAGATCGGCGGGACCTGTGGATGGAATCGACCACCGGAGTGGCGGCCACCCACACTTCGTGCTAGATGACGAGATCGGCGGGACCTGTGGATGGAGCCGACCACCGTTGTGGCGGCCACCCACACTTAGTGCAAGATGACGAGATCGGCGGGACCTGTGGATGGAGATGACGAGATCGGCGGGACCTGTGGATGGAGCCGACCACCGGAGTGGCGGCCACCCACACTTGGTGCTAGATGAAGAGATCGGCGGGACCTGTGGATGGAGCCGACCACCGGAGTGGCGGCCACCCACACTTAGTGCAAGATAACGAGATCGGCGAGACCTGTGGATGGAGCCGACCACCGGAGTGGCGCCACCCACACTTAGTTCAAGATGACGAGATCGGCGGACCGGTGGATGGAGCCGACCACCGCGAGTGGGCCACCCACACTTAGTGCAAGATGACGAGATCGGCGGGACCTGTGGATGGAGCCGACCACCGGAGTGGCGGCCACCCACACTTAGTTCAAGATGACGAGATCGGCGGGACCGGTGGATGGAGCCGACCACCGGAGTGGCGGCCACCCACACTTAAGGCTAGATGACGAGATCGGCGGGACCTGTGGATGGAGCAGACAACCGGAGTGGCGGCCACCCACACTTAGTGCAAGATGACGAGATCGGCGGGACCTGTGGATGGAGCCGACCACCGCAGTGGCGGCCATCCACACTTAGTGCAAGATGACGAGATCGGCGGGACCTGTGGATGGAGATGACGAGATCGGCGGGACCTGTGGATGGAGCCGACCACCGGAGTGGCGGCCACCCACACTTCGTGCAAGATGACGAGATCGGCGGGACCTGTGGATGGAGCCGACCACCGGAGTGGTGGCCACCCACACTTAGTGCTAGATAACGAGATCGGCGGGACATGTGAATGGAGCCGAACACCGGAGTGGCCGCCACCCACACTTAGTTCAAGATGAAGAGATCGGCGGGACCTGTGGATGGAGCCGACCACCGGAGTGGCCGCCACCCACACTTCGTGCTAGATGACGAGATCGGCGAGACATGTGGATGGAGCCGACCACCGGAGTGGCGGCCACCCACACTTAGTTCAAGATGACGAGATCGGCGGGACATGTGGATGGAGCCGACCACCGGAGTGGTGGCCACCCACACTTCGTGCTAGATGACGAGATCGGCGGACCTGTGGATGGAGCCGAACACCGGAGTGGCGGCCACCCACACTTCGTGCTAGATGACGAGATCGGCGGGACCTGTGGATGGAGCCGACCACCGGAGTGGCGGCCACCCACACTTCGTGCTAGATGACGAGATCGGCGGACCTGTGGATGGAGCCGAACACCGGAGTGGCGGCCACCCACACTTAGGGCAAGATGACGAGATCGGCGGGACCTGTGGATGGAGCCGACCACCGGAGTGGCGGCCACCCACACTTAGTGCTAGATGACGAGATCGGCGGGACCTGTGGATGGAGCCGACCACCGCAGCTGCCACCCACACTTAGTGCAAGATGACGAGATCGGCGGACTCGTGGATGGAGCCGACCACCGGAGTGGCGGCCACCCACACTTAGTTCTAGATGACGAGATCGGCGGGACTGTGGATGGAATCGACCACCGAGTGGCGCCACCCACACTTAGTTCAAGATGACGAGATCGGCGGGACCTGTGGATGGAATCGACCACCGGAGTGGCGGCCACCCACACTTCGTGCTAGATGACGAGATCGGCGGGACCTGTGGATGGAGCCGACCACCGGAGTGGCGGCCACCCACACTTAGTGCAAGATGACGAGATCGGCGGGACCTGTGGATGGAGCCGACCACCGGAGTGGCGGCCACCCACACTTAGTTCTAGATGACGAGATCGGCGGGACCTGTGGATGGAATCGACCACCGGAGTGGCGGCCACCCACACTTCGTGCTAGATGACGAGATCGGCGGGACCTGTGGATGGAGCCACCACCGGAGTGGCGCCACCCACACTTAGTGCAAGATGACGAGATCGGCGGGACCTGTGGATGGATATGACGAGATCGGCGGGACCTGTGGATGGAGCCGACCACCGGAGTGGCGGCCACCCACACTTAGTGCTAGATGACGAGATCGGCGGGACCTGTGGATGGAGCCGACCACCGGAGTGGCGGCCACCCACACATTCGTTCAAGATGACGAGATCGGCGGGACTCGTGGATAGAGCCGACCACCGCGAGTGGCGGCCACCCACACTTAGTGCAAGATGACGAGATCGGCGGACATGTGGATGGAGCCGACCACCGGAGTGGCGCCACCCACACTTAGTTCTAGATGACGAGATCGGCGGGACTGTGGATGGAGCCGACCACGGAGCCGACCACCGAGTGGCGCCACCCACACTTAGTTCTAGATGACGAGATCGGCGGGACTGTGGATGGAATCGACCACCTGAGTGGCGGCCACCCACACTTCGTGCTAGATGACGAGATCGGCGGGACCTGTGGATGGAATCGACCACCGGAGTGGCGGCCACCCACACTTCGTGCTAGATGACGAGATTGGCGGGACCTGTGGATGGAGCCGACCACCGAGTGGCGGCCACCCACATTTCGTTAAAGATGACGAGATCGGCGGGACTCGTGGATGGAGCCGACCACCGGAGTGGCGCCACCCACACTTAGGCTAGATGACGAGATCGGCGGGACCGTGGATGGAGCGAGACCACCGGAGTGGCGCCACCCACACTTAGTGCAAGATGACGAGATCGGCGGGACCTGTGGATGGAGATGACGAGATCGGCGGGACCTGTGGATGGGATGGAGCCGACCACCGGAGTGGCGGCCACCCACACTTAGTTCAAGATGACGAGATCGGCGGGACCTGTGGATGGAGCCGACCACCGGAGTGGCGGCCACCCACACTTCGTTCAAGATGACGAGATCGGCGGACTGGTGGATGGAGCCGACCACCGCAGGTGGCGCCACCCACACTTAGTGCAAGATGACGAGATCGGCGGGACTGTGGATGGAGCCGACCACCGGAGTGGCGCCACCCACACTTAGTTCTAGATGACGAGATCGGCGGGACTCGTGGATGGAGCCAACCACCGGAGTGGCGCCACCCACACTTAGTTCTAGATGACGAGATCGGCGGGACCTGTGGATGGAATCGACCACCGGAGTGGCGGCCACCCACACTTCGTGCTAGATGACGAGATCGGCGGGACCTGTGGATGGAATCGACCACCGGAGTGGCGGCCACCCACACTTCGTGCTAGATGACGAGATGAGCGGGACCTGTGGATGGAGCCGACCACCGGAGTGGCGGCCACCCACATTTCGTGCTAGATGACGAGATCGGCGGGACCTGTGGATGGAGCCGACCACCGGAGTGGCGGCCACCCACACTTAGGGCTAGATGACGAGATCGGCGGGACCTGTGGATGGAGCCGACCACCGGAGTGGCGGCCACCCACACTTAGTGCAAGATGACGAGATCGGCGGGACCTGTGGATGGAGCCGACCACCGCAGTGGCGGCCACCCACACTTAGTGCAAGATGACGAGATCGGCGGGACCTGTGGATGGAGATGACGAGATCGGCGGGACCTGTGGATGGAGCCGACCACCGGAGTGGCGGCCACCCACACTTAGTTCAAGATGAAGAGATCGAGGCGGGACTGTGGATGGAGCCGACCACGGAGTGGCCGCCACCCACACTTCGTGCTAGATGACGAGATCGGCGGGACCTGTGGATGGAGCCGACCACCGGAGTGGCGGCCACCCACACTTAGTTCAAGATGACGAGATCGGCGGGACTGTGGATGGAGACGACCACGGAGTGGTGGCCACCCACACTTCGTGCTAGATGACGAGATCGACGGACTGTGGATGGAGCCGACCACCGGAGTAATGGCGGCCACCCACACTTAGGGCTGGATGACGAGATCGGCGGAGCCTGTGGATGGAGCCGACCACCGGAGTAGCGGCCACCCACACTTCGTGCTGGGATGACGAGATCGTCGGGACCTGTGGACGGAGCCGACCACCGGAGTGGCCGCCACCCACACTTCGTGCTAGATGACGAGATCGGCGGGACCTGTGGATGGAGCCGACCACCGGAGTGGCCGCCACCCACACTTAGTGTAAGATGACGAGATCGGCGGGACCTGTGGATGGAGCCGACCACCGGAGTGGCCGCCACCCACACTTAGTTCTAGATGACGAGATCGGGCGGGACTGTGGATGGAATCGACCACCGAGTGGCGCCACCCACACTTCGTTCTAGATGACGAGATCGGCGGGACTCGTGGATGGAGCCGACCACGGAGTGGCGGCCACCCACACTTAGTGCAAGATGACGAGATCGGCGGGACCTGTGGATGGAGCCGACCACCGGAGTGGCCGCCACCCACACTTAGTGCAAGATGACGAGATCGGCGGGACCTGTGGATGGAGCCGACCACCGGAGTGGCGGCCACCCACACTTAGGGCTAGATGACGAGATCGGCGGGACCTGTGGATGGAGCCGACCACCGGAGTGGCGGCCACCCACACTTAGTTCAAGATGACGAGATCGGCGGGACTGTGGATGGAGCCGACCACCGGGAGTGGCGGCCACCCACACTTAGGGCTAGATGACGAGATCGGCGGGACTCCGTGAATGGAGCCGACCACCTAGGAGTGGCGGCCACCCACATTTCGTGCTAGATGACGAGATCGGCGGGACTCGTGGATGGAGCCGACCACCGGAGTGGCGGCCACCCACACTTAGTTCTAGATGACGAGATCGGCGGACGTGGATGGAGCCGACCAGGGAGTGGCGGCCACCCACACTTCGTGCTAGATGGCGAGATTGGCGGGACTCGTGGATGGAGCCGACCACCGGAGTGGCGCCACCCACACTTAGTGCAAGATGACGAGTTCGGCGGGACTGTGGATGGAGCCGACCACTCCAGTGGCGGCCACCCACACTTAGGGCTAGATGACGAGATCGGCGGGACACGTGGATGGAGCCGACCACCGGAGTGGCGCCACCCACACTTAGTGCAAGATGACGAGATCGGCGGGACCTGTGGATGGAGCCGACCACCGGAGTGGCGGCCACCCACACTTAGTTCTAGATGACGAGATCGGCGGGACCTGTGGATGGAATCGACCACCGAGTGGCGGCCACCCACACTTCGTGCTAGATGACGAGATCGGCGGGACCTGTGGATGGAGCCGACCACCGGAGCGGCGGCCACCCACACTTAGTGCAAGATGACGAGATCGGCGGGACCTGTGGATGGAGATGACGAGATCGGCGGGACCTGTGGATGGAGCCGACCACCGGAGTGGCGGCCACCCACACTTAGTGCTAGATGACGAGATCGGCGGGACCTGTGGATGGAGCCGACCACCGGAGTGGCGGCCACCCACACTTCGTTCAAGATGACGAGATCGGCGGGACCTGTGGATGGAGCCGACCACCGGAGTGGCGGCCACCCACACTTAGTGCAAGATGACGAGATCGGCGGGACCAGTGGATGGAGCCGACCACCATGAGTGGCGGCCACCCACACTTAGTTCTAGATGACGAGATCGGCGGGACCTGTGGATGGAGCCGACCACCGGAGCCGACCACCGGAGTGGCGGCCACCCACACTTCGTGGATGGAATCGACCACCACACTTAGTTCTAGATGACGAGATCGGCGGGACCTGTGGATGGAATCGACCACCGGAGTGGCGGCCACCCACACTTCGTGCTAGATGACGAGATCGGCGGGACCTGTGGATGGAATCGACCACCGGAGTGGCGGCCACCCACACTTCGTGCTAGATGACGAGATCGGCGGGACCTGTGGATGGAGCCGACCACCGGAGTGGCGGCCACCCACATTTCGTGCTAGATGACGAGATCGGCGGGACCTGTGGATGGAGCCGACCACCGGAGTGGCGGCCACCCACACTTAGGGCAAGATGACGAGATCGGCGGGACCTGTGGATGGAGCCGACCACGGGAGTGGCGGCCACCCACACTTAGTGCAAGATGACGCGATCGGCGGGACCTGTGGATGGAGATGACGAGATCGGCGGGACTGTGGATGGAGCCGACCACGGGAGTGGCGCCACCCACACTTAGTGCTAGATGACGAGATCGGCGGGACTGTGGATGGAGCCGACCACCGAGTGGCGCCACCCACACTTCGTTCAAGATGACGAGATCGGCGGGACTCGTGGATGGAGCCGACCACCGCAGTGGCGGCCACCCACACTTAGTGCTAGATGACGAGATCGGCGGGACCTGTGGATGGAGCCGACCACCGGAGTGGCGGCCACCCACACTTAGTTCTAGATGACGAGATCGGCGGGACCTGTGGATGGAATCGACCACCGGAGTGGCGGCCACCCACACTTCGTGCTAGATGACGAGATCGGCGGGACCTGTGGATGGAATCGACCACCGGAGTGGCGGCCACCCACACTTCGTGCTAGATAACGAGATCGGCGGGACTGTGGATGGAGCCGACCACCGGAGTGGCGCCATCCACACTTAGTTCTAGATGACGAGATCGGCGGACTGTGGATGGAGCCGACCACGGGAGTGGCGGCCACCCACATTTCGTGCTAGATGACGAGATTGGCGGGACCTGTGGATGGAGCCGACCACCGGAGTGGCGGCCACCCACACTTAGTGCAAGATGACGAGTCGGGCGGGACTCCGTGGATGGAGCCGACCACCGAGTGGCGGCCACCCACACTTAGGGCTAGATGACGAGATCGGCGGGACCTGTGGATGGAGCCGACCACCGGAGTGGCGGCCACCCACACTTAGTGCAAGATGACGAGATCGGCGGGACCTGTGGATGGAGCCGACCACCGGAGTGGCGGCCACCCACACTTAGTTCTAGATGACGAGATCGGCGGGACCTGTGGATGGAATCGACCACCGGAGTGGCGGCCACCCACACTTCGTGCTAGATGACGAGATCGGCGGGACCTGTGGATGGAGCCGACACCGGAGTGGCGGCCACCCACACTTAGTGCAAGATGACGAGATCGGCGGGACTCCGTGGATGGAGATGACGAGATCGGCGGGACTGTGGATGGAGCCGACCACCGGAGTGGCGGCCACCCACACTTAGTGCTAGATGACGAGATCTCGGGACTGTGGATGGAGCCGACCACCGGGAGTGGCGGCCACCCACACTTCGTTCAAGATGACGAGATCGGCGGGACTCGTGGATGGAGCCGACCACCGCGAGTGGCGGCCACCCACACTTAGTGCAAGATGACGAGATCGGCGCGGACTGGGTGGATGGAGCCGACCACCGGAGTGGCGCCACCCACACTTAGTTCTAGATGACGAGATCGGCGGGACTGTGGATGGAGCCGACCACCGTGAGCCGACCACTTAGGGAGTGGCGGCCACCCACACTCGTGGATGGAATCGACCACCACACTTAGTTCTAGATGACGAGATCGGCGGGACTGTGGATGGAATCGACCACGGAGTGGCGCCACCCACACTTCGTGCTAGATGACGAGATCGGCGGGACCCGTGGATGGAATCGACCACCGGAGTGGCGGCCACCACACTTCGTGCTAGATGACGAGATCGGCGGGACTGTGGATGGAGCCGACCACCGGAGTGGCGCCACCCACATTTCGTGCTAGATGACGAGATCGGCGGGACCTGTGGATGGAGCCGACCACCGGAGTGGCGGCCACCCACACTTAGGGCTACATGACGAGATCGGCGGGACCTGTGGATGGAGCAGACCACCGGAGTGGCGGCCACCCACACTTAGTGCAAGATGACGAGAACGGCGGGACCTGTGGATGGAGCCGACCACCGCAGTGGCGGCCACCCACACTTAGTGCAAGATGACGAGATCGGCGGGACCTGTGGATGGAGATGACGAGATCGGCGGGACCTGTGGATAGAGCCGACCACCGGAGTGGCGGCCACCCACACTTAGTTCAAGATGAAGAGATCGGCGGGACTGTGGATGGAGCCGACCACCGAGTGGCCGCCACCCACACTTCGTGCTGGATGACGAGATCGGCGGGACTGTGGATGGAGCGACCACCGAGTGGCGCCACCCACACTTAGTTCAAGATGACGAGATCGGCGGGACTGTGGATGGAGCCGACCACGGAGTGGTGGCCACCCACACTTCGTGCTAGATGACGAGATCGGCGGACTGTGGATGGAGCCGACCACCGGAGTGACTCGCCACCCACACTTAGGGCTAGATGACGAGATCGGCGGGACTGTGGATGGAGCTGACCACCGGAGTGGCGGCCACCCACACTTCGTGCTAGATGACGAGATCGCCGGGACCTGTGGACGGAGCCGACCACCGGAGTGGCCGCCACCCACACTTCGTGCTAGATGACGAGATCGGCGGGACCTGTGGACGGAGCCGACCACCGGAGTGGCCGCCACCCACACTTAGTGCAAGATGACGAGATCGGCGGGACCTGTGGATGGAGCCGACCACCGGAGTGGCCGCCACCCACACTTAGTTCTAGATGACGAGATCGGCGGGACCTGTGGATGGAATCGACCACCGGAGTGGCGGCACCCACACTTCGTTCTAGATGACGAGATCGGCGGGACCTGTGGATGGAGCCGACCACCGGAGTGGCCGCCACCCACACTTAGTGCAAGATGACGAGATCGGCGGGACCTGTGGATGGAGCCGACCACCGGAGTGGCGGCCACCCACACTTATTGCAAGATGACGAGATCGGCGGGACCTGTGGATGGAGCCGACCACCGGAGTGGCGGCCACCCACACTTAGTGCAAGATGACGAGATCGGCGGGACCTGTGGATGGAGCCGACCACCGGAGTGGCGGCCACCCACACTTAGTTCTAAATGACGAGATCGGCGGGACCTGTGGATGGAGCCGACCACCGGAGTGGCGCCACCCACACTTAGTGCAAGATGACGAGATCGGCGGGACTGTGGATGGAGCCGACCACCGAGTGGCGGCCACCCACACTTAGTTCTAGATGACGAGATCGGCGGGACTCGTGGATGGAATCGACCACGGGAGTGACGGCCACCCACACTTCGTGCTAGATGACGAGATCGGCGGGACCTGTGGATGGAGCCGACACCGGAGTGGCGGCCACCCACACTTAGTGCAAGATGACGAGATCGGCGGGACCTGTGGATGGAGATGACGAGATCGGCGGGACCTGTGGATGGAGCCGACCACCGGAGTGGCGGCCACCCACACTTAGTTCTAGATGACGAGATCGGCGGGACCTGTGGATGGAGCCGACCACCGGAGTGGCGGCCACCCACACTTCGTTCAAGATGACGAGATCGGCGGGACCTGTGGATGGAGCCGACCACCGCAGCGGCCACCCACACTTAGTGCAAGATGACGAGATCGGCGGGACTGTGGATGGAGCCGACCACCGGGAGTGGCGCCACCCACACTTAGTTCTAGATGACGAGATCGGCGGGACTCGTGGATGGAGCCGACCACGGAGCCGACCACCGGAGTGGCGCCACCCACACTTAGTTCTAGATGACGAGATCGGCGGGACCTGTGGATGAAATCGACCACCGGAGTGGCGGCCACCCACACTTCGTGCTCTTTAGATGACGAGATAGAGGCGGGACCTGTGGATGGAATCGACCACCGGAGTGGCGGCCACCCACACTTCGTGCTAGATGACGAGATCGGCGGGACCTGTGGATGGAGCCGACCACCGGAGTGGCGGCCACTCACATTTCGTGCTACATGACGAGATCGGCGGAACCTGTGGATGGAGCCGACCACCGGAGTAGCGGCCACCCACACTTAGGGCTAGATGACGAGATCGGCGGGACCTGTGGATGGAGCAGACCACCGGAGTGGCGGCCACCCACACTTAGTGCAAGATGACGAGATCGGCGGGACCTGTGGATGGAGCCGACCACCGGAGTGGCGGCCACCCACACTTGGTGCAAGATGACGAGATCGGCGGGACCTGTGGATGGAGATGACTAGATCGGCGGGACCTGTGGATGGAGCCGACCACCGGAGTGGCGGCCACCCACACTTAGTTCAAGATGAAGAGATCGGCGGGACCTGTGGATGGAGCCGACCACCGGAGTGGCCGCCACCCACACTTCGTGCTAGATGACGAGATCGGCGGGACTTGTGGATGGAGCCGACCACCGGAGTGGCGGCCACCCACACTTAGTTCAAGATGACGAGATCGGCGGGACCTGTGGATGGAGCCGACCACCTGAGTGGTGGCCACCCACACTTCGTGCTAGATGACGAGATCGGCGGACCTGTGGATGGAGCCGACCACCGGAGTGGCGGCCACCCACACTTAGGGCTAGATGACGAGATCGGCGGGACCTGTGGATGGAGCTGACCACCGGAGTGGCGGCCACCCACACTTCGTGCTAGATGACGAGATCGCCGGGACCTGTGGACGGAGCCAACCACCGGATTGGCCGCCACCCACACTTCGTGCTAGATGACGAGATCGGCGGGACCTGTGGATGGAGCCGACCACCGGAGTGGCCGCCACCCACACTTAGTGCAAGATGACGAGATCGGCGGGACCTGTGGATGGAGCCGACCACCGGAGTGGCCGCCACCCACACTTAGTTCTAGATGACGAGATCGGCGGGACCTGTGGATGGAATCGACCACCGGAGTGGCGGCCACCCACACTTCGTTCAAGATGACGAGATCGGCGGGACCTGTGGATGGAGCCGACCATCGGAGTGGCCGCCACCCACACTTAGTGCAAGATGACGAGATCGGCGGGACTGTGGATGGAGCCCACCACGGGAGTGGCCGCCACCCACACTTATTGCAAGATGACGAGATCGGCGGGACTGTGGATGGAGCCGACCACCGAGTGGCGGCCACCCACACTTAGGGCTAGATGACGAGATCGGCGGGACTTTGTGGATGGAGCCGACCACCGGAGTGGCGGCACCCACACTTAGTTCTAGATGACGAGATCCGGGACTCGTGGATGGAATCGACCACCGGGAGTGGCGCCACCCACACTTCGTTCTAGATGACGAGATCGGCGGGACCTGTGGATGGAGCAGACCACCGGAGTGGCCGCCACCCACACTTAGTGCAAGATGACGAGATCGGCGGGACCTGTGGATGGAGCCGACCACCGGAGTGGCCGCGACCCACACTTATTGCAAGATAACGAGATCGGCGGGACCTGTGGATGGAACCCACCGGAGTGGCGGCCACCCACACTTAGTTCAAGATGACGAGATCGGCGGGACCTGTGGATGGAGCCGACCACCGGAGTGGCGGCCACCCACACTTAGTGCAAGATGACGAGATCGGCGGGACTCGTGGATGGAGCCGACCACCGAGTGGTGGCCACCCACACTTCGTGCTAGATGACGAGATCGACGGACTGTGGATGGAGCCGACCACCGGAGTGGCGGCCACCCACACTTAGGGCTAGATGACGAGATCGGCGGGACCTGTGGATGGAGCCGACCACCGGAGTGGCGGCCACCCACACTTCGTGCTAGATGACGAGATCGTCTGGACACGTGGATGGAGCCGACCACGGAGTGGCCGCCACCACACTTCGTGCTAGATGACGAGATAGGCGGGACCTGTGGATGGAGCCGACCACCGGAGTGGCCGCCACCCACACTTAGTGTAAGATGACGAGATCGGCGGGACCTGTGGATGGAGCCGACCACCGGAGTGGCCGCCACCCACACTTAGTTCTAGATGACGAGATCGGCGGGACCTGTGGATGGAATCGACCACCGGAGTGGCGGCCACCCACACTTCGTTCTAGATGACGAGATCGGCGGGACCTGTGGATGGAGCCGACCACCGGAGTGGCCGCCACCCACACTTAGTGCAAGATGACGAGATCGGCGGGACCTGTGGATGGAGCCGACCACCGGAGTGGCCGCCACCCACACTTATTGCAAGATGACGAGATCGGCGGGACCCGTGGATGGAGCCGACCACCGGAGTGGCGGCCACCCACACTTAGGGCTAGATGACGAGATCGGCGGGACACGTGGATGGAGCCGACCACCGGAGTGGCGGCCACCCACACTTAGTTCAAGATGACGAGATCGGCGGGACCTGTGGATGGAGCCGACCACCGGAGTGGCGGCCACCCACACTTAGGGCTAGATGACGAGATCGGCGGGACCTGTGAATGGAGCCGACCACCGGAGTGGCGGCCACCCACATTTCGTGCTAGATGACGAGATCGGCGGGACCTGTGGATGGAGCCGACCACGAGTGGCGCCACCCACACTTAGTTCTAGATGACGAGATCGGCGGACTCGTGGATGGAGCCGACCACCGGAGTGGCGCCACCCACATTTCGTGCTAGATGACGAGAGCGGGACATGTGGATGGAGCCGACCACCGGAGTGGCGCCACCCACACTTAGTGCAAGATGACGAGTTCGGCGGGACTCGTGGATGGAGCCGACCACCGAGTGGCGGCCACCCACACTTAGGGCTAGATGACGAGATCGGCGGGACTGTGGATGGAGCCTACCACGGAGTGGCGCCACCCACACTTAGTGCAAGATGACGAGATCGGCGGGACTCGTGGATGGAGCCGACCACCGGAGTGGCGCCACCCACACTTAGTTCTAGATGACGAGATCGGCGGGACCCGTGGATGGAATCGACCACCGGAGTGGCGGCCACCCACACTTCGTGCTAGATGACGAGATCGGCGGGACCTGTGGATGGAGCCGACCACCGGAGTGGCGGCCACCCACACTTAGTGCAAGATGACGAGATCGGCGGGACCTGTGGATGGAGATGACGAGATCGGCGGGACCTCCTGTGGATGGAGCCGACCACCGGAGTGGCGGCCACCCACACTTAGGGCTAGATGACGAGATCGGCGGGACCTGTGGATGGAGCCGACCACAGGAGTGGCGGCCACCCACACTTCGTTCAAGATGACGAGATCGGGCGGGACTCGTGGATGGAGCCGACCACCGCGGTGGCGGCCACCCACACTTAGTGCAAGATGACGAGATCGGCGGGACCTGTGGATGGAGCCGACCACCGGAGTGGCGGCCACCCACACTTAGTTCTAGATGACGAGATCGGCGGGACCTGTGGATGGAGCCGACCACCGGAGCCGACCACCGGAGTGGCGGCCACCCACACTTAGTGCAAGATGACGAGATCGGCGGGACCTGTGGATGGAGCCGACCACGGAGTGGCGGCCACCCACACTTAGTTCTAAATGACGAGATCGGCGGGACTGTGGATGGAGCCGACCACCGGAGTGGCGCCACCCACACTTAGTGCAAGATGACGAGATCGGCGGGACTCGTGGATGGAGCCGACCAGGAGTGGCGCCACCCACACTTAGTTCTAGATGACGAGATCGGCGGGACCTGTGGATGGAATCGACCACCGAGTGGCGCCACCCACACTTCGTGCTAGATGACGAGATCGGCGGGACTCGTGGATGGAGCCGACACCGGGAGTGGCGGCCACCCACACTTAGTGCAAGATGACGAGATCGGCGGACTCCGTGGATGGAGATGACGAGATCGGCGGGACCTGTGGATGGAGCCGACCACCGGAGTGGCGGCCACCCACACTTAGTGCTAGATGACAAGATCGGCGGGACCTGTGGATGGAGCCGACCACCGGAGTGGCGGCCACCCACACTTCGTTCAAGATGACGAGATCGGCGGGACCTGTGGATGGAGCCGACCACCGCAGTGGCCGCCACCCACACTTAGTGCAAGATGACGAGATCGGCGGGACCTGTGGATGGAGCCGACCACCGGAGTGGCGGCCACCCACACTTAGTTCTAGATGACGAGATCGGCGGGACCTGTGGATGGAGCCGACCACCGGAGTGGCGGCCACCCACACTTAGTTCAAGATGACGAGATCGGCGGGACCTGTGGATGAAATCGACCACCGGAGTGGCGGCCACCCACACTTCGTGCTAGATGACGAGATCGGCGGGACCTGTGGATGGAATCGACCACCGGAGTGGCGGCCACCCACACTTCGTGCTAGATGACGAGATCGGCGGGACCTGTGGATGGAGCCGACCACCGGAGTGGCGGCCACCCACATTTCGTGCTAAATGACGAGATCGGCGGGACCTGTGGATGGAGCCGACCACCGGAGTAGCGGCCACCCACACTTAGGGCTAGATGACGAGATCGGCGGGACCTGTGGATGGAGCAGACCACCGGAGTGGCGGCCACCCACACTTAGTGCAAGATGACGAGATCGGCGGGACCTGTGGATGGAGCCGACCACCGCAGTGGCGGCCACCCACACTTGGTGCAAGATGACGAGATCGGCGGGACCTGTGGATGGAGATGACTAGATCGGCGGGACCTGTGGATGGAGCCGACCACCGGAGTGGCGGCCACCCACACTTAGTTCAAGATGAAGAGATCGGCGGGACCTGTGGATGGAGCCGACCACCGGAGTGGCCGCCACCCACACTTCGTGCTAGATGACGAGATCGGCGGGACCTGTGGATGGAGCCGACCACCGGAGTGGCGGCCACCCACACTTAGTTCAAGATGACGAGATCGGCGGGACCTGTGGATGGAGCCGACCACCGGAGTGGTGGCCACCCACACTTCGTGCTAGATGACGAGATCGGCGGACCTGTCGATGGAGCCGACCACCGGAGTGGCGGCCACCCACACTTAGGGCTAGATGACGAGATCGGCGGGACCTGTGGATGGAGCCGACCACCGGAGTGGCGGCCACCCACACTTCGTGCTAGATGACGAGATCGCCGGGACCTGTGGACGGAGCCAACCACCGGATTGGCCGCCACCCACACTTCGTGCTAGATGACGAGATCGGCGGGACCTGTGGATGGAGCCGACCACCGGAGTGGCCGCCACCCACACTTAGTGCAAGATGACGAGATCGGCGGGACCTGTGGATGGAGCCGACCACCGGAGTGGCCGCCACCCACACTTAGTTCTAGATGACGAGATCGGCGGGACTCCGTGGATGGAATCGACCACCGGAGTGGCGGCCACCCACACTTCGTTCTAGATGACGAGATCGGCGGGACCTGTGGATGGAGCCGACCACCGGAGTGGCCGCCACCCACACTTAGTGCAAGATGACGAGATCGGCGGGACCTGTGGATGGAGCCCACCACCGGAGTGGCCGCCACCCACACTTATTGCAAGATGACGAGATCGGCGGGACCTGTGGATGGAGCCGACCACGGAGTGGCGGCCACCCACACTTAGGGCTAGATGACGAGATCGGCGGGACCTGTGGATGGAGCCGACCACCGGAGTGGCCGGCACCCACACTTAGTTCTAGATGACGAGATCTCGCGGGACTGTGGATGGAATCGACCACGGAGTGGCGGCCACCCACACTTCGTTCAAGATGACGAGATCGGCGGGACTGTGGATGGAGCGAGACCACCGGAGTGGCGCCACCCACACTTAGTGCAAGATGACGAGATCGGCGGGACTGTGGATGGAGCCGACCACTTAGAGTGGCGCGACCCACACTTATTGCAAGATAACGAGATCGGCGGGACTGTGGATGGAACCCACGGAGTGGCGGCCACCCACACTTAGTTCAAGATGACGAGATCGGCGGGACCTGTGGATGGAGCCGACCACCGGAGTGGCGGCCACCCACACTTAGTGCAAGATGACGAGATCGGCGGGACCTGTGGATGGAGCCGACCACCGGAGTGGTGGCCACCCACACTTCGTGCTAGATGACGAGATCGACGGACCTGTGGATGGAGCCGACCACCGGAGTGGCGGCCACCCACACTTAGGGCTAGATGACGAGATCGGCGGGACCTGTGGATGGAGCCGACCACCGGAGTGGCGGCCACCCACACTTCGTGCAAGATGACGAGATCGTCGGGACCTGTGGACGGAGCCGACCACCGGAGTGGCCGCCACCCACACTTCGTGCTAGATGACGAGATCGGCGGGACCTGTGGATGGAGCCGACCACCGGAGTGGCCGCCACCCACACTTAGTGTAAGATGACGAGATCGGCGGGACCTGTGGATGGAGCCGACCACCGGAGTGGCCGCCACCCACACTTAGTTCTAGATGACGAGATCGGCGGGACCTGTGGATGGAATCGACCACCGGAGTGGCGGCCACCCACACTTCGTTCTAGATGACGAGATCGGCGGGACCTGTGGATGGAGCCGACCACCGGAGTGGCCGCCACCCACACTTAGTGCAAGATGACGAGATCGGCGGGACCTGTGGATGGAGCCGACCACCGGAGTGGCCGCCACCCACACTTATTGCAAGATGACGAGATCGGCGGGACCTGTGGATGGAGCCGACCACCGGAGTGGCGGCCACCCACACTTAGGGCTAGATGACGAGATCGGCGGGACCTGTGGATGGAGCCGACCACCGGAGTGGCGGCCACCCACACTTAGTTCAAGATGACGAGATCGGCGGGACCTGTGGATGGAGCCGACCACGGGAGTGGCGGCCACCCACACTTAGGGCTAGATGACGAGATCGGCGGGACCTGTGAATGGAGCCGACCACCGGAGTGGCGGCCACCCACATTTCGTGCTAGATGACGAGATCGGCGGGACCTGTGGATGGAGCCGACCACCGGAGTGGCGGCCACCCACACTTAGTTCTAGATGACGAGATCGGCGGACCTGTGGATGGAGCCGACCACCGGAGTGGCGGCCACCCACATTTCGTGCTAGATGACGAGATTGGCGGGACCTGTGGATGGAGCCGACCACCGGAGTGGCGGCCACCCACACTTAGTGCAAGATGACGAGTTCGGCGGGACCTGTGGATGGAGCCGACCACCGCAGTGGCGGCCACCCACACTTAGGGCTAGATGACGAGATCGGCGGGACCTGTGGATGGAGCCTACCACCGGAGTGGCGGCCACCCACACTTAGTGCAAGATGACGAGATCGGCGGGACCTGTGGATGGAGCCGACCACCGGAGTGGCGGCCACCCACACTTAGTTCTAGATGACGAGATCGGCGGGACCTGTGGATGGAATCGACCACCGGAGTGGCGGCCACCCACACTTCGTGCTAGATGACGAGATCGGCGGGACCTGTGGATGGAGCCGACCACCGGAGCGGCGGCCACCCACACTTAGTGCAAGATGACGAGATCGGCGGGACCTGTGGATGGAGATGACGAGATCAGCGGGACCTGTGGATGGAGCCGACCACCGGAGTGGCGGCCACCCACACTTAGTGCTAGATGACGAGATCTGCGGGACCTGTGGATGGAGCCGACCACCGGAGTGGCGGCCACCCACACTTCGTTCAAGATGACGAGATCGGCGGGACCTGTGGATGGAGCCGACCACCGCAGTGGCGGCCACCCACACTTAGTGCAAGATGACGAGATCGGCGGGACCTGTGGATGGAGCCGACCACCGGAGTGGCCGCCACCCACACTTAGTTCTAGATGACGAGATCGGCGGGACCTGTGGATGGAAACGACCACTTAGGAGTGGCGCCACCCACACTTCGTTCTAGATGACGAGATCGGCGGGACTACGTGGATGGAGCCGACCACTGAGTGGCCGCCACCCACACTTAGTGCAAGATGACGAGATCGGCGGGACTGTGGATGGAGCCGACCACGGAGTGGGCGCCACCCACACTTATTGCAAGATGACGAGATCGGCGGGACTGTGGATGGAGCCGACCACGGGAGTGGGGCCACCCACACTTAGGGCTAGATGACGAGATCGGCGGGACCTGTGGATGGAGCCGACCACCGGAGTGGCGGCCACCCACACTTAGTTCAAGATGACGAGATCGGCGGGACCTGTGGATGGAGCCGACCACCGGAGTGGCGGCCACCCACACTTAGGGCTAGATGACGAGATCGGCGGGACCTGTGAATGGAGCCGACCACCGGAGTGGCGGCCACCCACATTTCGTGCTAGATGACGAGATCGGCGGGACCTGTGGATGGAGCCGACCACCGGAGTGGCGGCCACCCACACTTAGTTCTAGATGACGAGATCGGCGGACCTGTGGATGGAGCCGACCACCGGAGTGGCGGCCACCCACATTTCGTGCTAGATGACGAGATTGGCGGGACCTGTGGATGGAGCCGACCACCGGAGTGGCGGCCACCCACACTTAGTGCAAGATGACGAGTTCGGCGGGACTTTGTGGATGGAGCCGACCACCCAGTGGCGGCCACCCACACTTAGGGCTAGATGACGAGATCGGCGGGACTTGTGGATGGAGCCGACCAGGAGTGGCGGCCACCCACACTTAGTGCAAGATGACGAGATCGGCGGGACTGTGGATGGAGCCGACCAGGAGTGGCGGCCACCCACACTTAGTTCTAGATGACGAGATCGGCGGGACCTGTGGATGGAATCGACCACCGGAGTGGCGGCCACCCACACTTCGTGCTAGATGACGAGATCGGCGGGACCTGTGGATGGAGCCGACCACCGGAGCGGCGGCCACCCACACTTCGTGCAAGATGACGAGGTCGGCGGGACTGTGGATGGAGATGGACGAGATCGGCGGGACTGTGGATGGAGCCGACCACCGTGAGTGGCGGCCACCCACACTTAGTGCTAGATGACGAGACGCGGGACCTGTGGATGGAGCCGACCACCGGAGTGGCGGCCACCCACACTTCGTTCAAGATGACGAGATCGGCAGGACCTGTGGATGGAGCCGACCACCGCGATGGCGCCACCCACACTTAGTGCAAGATGACGAGATCGGCGGGACCTGTGGATGGAACCGACCACCGGAGTGGCGGCCACCCACACTTAGTTCTAGATGACGAGATCGGCGGGACCTGTGGATGGAGCCGACCACCGGAGCCGACCACCGGAGTGGCGGCCACCCACACTTCGTGGATGGAATCGACCACCACACTTAGTTTAGATGACGAGATCGAGGCGGGACTGTGGATGGAATCGACCACCTGGGAGTGGCGGCCACCACACTTCGTGCTAGATGACGAGATCGGCGGGACCTGTGGATGGAATCGACCACCGGAGTGGCGGCCACCCACACTTCGTGCTAGATGACGAGATCGGGCGGGCGTGGATGGAGCCGACCACCGGAGTGGCGGCCACCCACACTTAGGGCTACATGACGAGATCGGCGGGACCTGTGGATGGAGCAGACCACCGGAGTGGCGGCCACCCACACTTAGTGCAAGATGACGAGAACGGCGGGACCTGTGGATGGAGCCGACCACCGCAGTGGCGGCCACCCACACTTAGTGCAAGATGACGAGATCGCACTACACCAAATTTGGGTTTTTGTAACAATAGGATTCCTAACTAAATTTTTTATGGTAACTCAAATGATCCATTATAAATCTAGTAACTCATATAAAGGGTTAGAAAATTAAGAAATAGTTACCATAATTTGGAATTAATTCATAAAAACTAAATAACTATTGAAAGTGTGAGATCATTAGTTATACATCCCTAACACATTTTACACTAAATCACTATTACTAATATTCCTACCCAAAATCCATGTATACCAAGATCCACCCCATCTTTATAACTCTTTGTCATTTTTAGTAGTAACACAATTTTACATAGCTAACACAATAAGGAAAAATTGAAATTTAGAAAATGTAAAATAAAATTATAGGATTTTATAATCTTTTCTTTGGAACCAATTTCAGTTCTAGAACCTGAGAACAACTTATATCCTGGAACCAAAATGATATGGGAACCGCAACAACTTAACTACTTCCCAACTCGATATCTTCAAGGACCAAATCTTATCTTTGAGTTTTCCGACGGAACTCCATTATCTTCACCAACAAAGGCGTTTAATTTTGATCTCCCAAATCGTCTAACAACGATAGTTGAAGGAATTAGAGGATTGAATCTCAGTTAATCAAGGAATTAGTCGTTTAATTTGGATCTCCCAAATCGTGTAATTTTGCTAAACTTGGTCAATTACAGGTTGGTTTTCTTTCTTTTTTTTTGTTTCTTTAAGATTGTCTAATACTGAGTCTCTCAGATTTCATGCTATGTGAATTGGTTGTTGTCTGGATTATTATAACATTGTGTTTAGCAATTGGATTTACATTAACTAACCTAAATGCATGATATTGCCCAAAATATGTTTGCTTTCTTTAACCGATTGATTAAACATATGGTAAATTTGTGGAATGCTCACCGTCTGCAAAGGTAGAGTTAACTTTAGTGAGAATTCCTAGACTTAGAGTGTTTAGCTTAAGCTACAGGACAGAGTTCAGTTGTGATTTCTTCCGAGGTTTTGGTAGGCTTTTGATGTGAAACCTGAAAACAAAGATGAGATAAATTAAGAGTGACCAATTAGTGTTTAAATTGAAGTACTAGCTTATTGGTCTTTCATTGTGATTTCAATAGCCACTGTACAGTCAATCAACCCATTACTGCCAGCAACTTCAGTTCGATGCCATCTGTATTTCTAAACCAAATCACCGTTGAGAAATCAGTATTGGCAGCTGTTCGTAGGAGATCTAATACAAGCCACCACCTTGCTGTGAAGAAATGGAGAATTTCTTTCTGTTTTGGCAAAGAAAAGAATACTCCCTTGGTTGAAAACTACCACAAAGAAATGTGGTGAATAAGTAACCATGTCCCACTTTATTCTTTAACCCAAAATGAAGCGTCACATGCTTGACATTTGCAAATGCCACTAACGAGAAATTTAATGGAAATTTAGTGAACAACTTCCTGTATTCACTGGCCGTGAGTGGTGCTACCAAAGGAATATGGATGGCCTTCTCATTCCTTGCAACGGTGAACTGAATTGCTGGTGATTTTAGTCGTACTTGCCGGTTAGCTTTCATTTCACCATTTATTCTTCCGATGATCGGATTCACTCGTAATTTCTACAAAAGCACTAAAATGATATTATTAGCCAATTAACGTGTCCTAGCTAGTGTAAATATGGGTACAATTATGTCCCATTTGCGTGCTTATCAAGATAGCTATAAATTTCTGATCAGTTTAGCATTCTGAGTTCCATTGACTAAATTTATGTGTAGGTTGTATTGTACATTAGTTCAATAATGCAGCAAATGTTAGCTTGTTGCCACTATTTTATCAGTTTGACTTGGCTACGTTGTTCAGGTAACTTTTTGATTTGCACACTAGCTAGGATGATAAAATTGTGCGTTTCATTATCAGTCAGGCTCCATTATGTGCTTGATGCAGGGGCATAATCATTTTGGTGTCTAATCTGTTTATTTGCATTATTCTATCTGTTTATTTACTTCTAAGAAACGCATCAGTTGTGTTATTCATTTTTCATTGTGTACCCCTTTTTTCTAAGTATGGATAGGTCGTTATGTGTTTGGTTATGGTTTTCTTAGTGCTGCTGTACTAGGCTGCCTCACAGCATTTACTTGTATCATTGGAAACCATTAGAACTGACTGGATGTGCTTAAACATAATAGTTATAGGGAAGTAATTGATTTATTTGTTTGTCAGTAGCTTGCTTTTTTAAGCTGTCTTCTTTTCGATCTTTTGGCTATCCATTAATAAAATTTGTGAATTAGGAAAAAAAAAAGGGAACATGCATTTCATAAACAGGCGAATAAGGCTTTTGTCAAAATTGTCCACAAAGAGGGCTGGATTTGTATGTTCAAACTTTTAAAACCAGCATTAACAATTCAATACTCGTTAACATCTTATGCTTAATTAGTTATATAGAAATATTCTTTGCATAAATCTATATCTAAAGATGCCATTAGCTATCGTAGACTTTACTGCTTTCTTTCACACCAGATGAGATGCTAATGTGGTTAATTTTGATTTTTCAGAAAAGAGAGGTTGGATGGAAACAGACAGCCTGTATATTGTAGAGAAAACAGAGGAGCTCTCTATTCTATCGCCAGGTCAGGAATTTTTAGAAGCATCAAAAAACAGAGTCCTTCACTTAACTACAAACGTGGGTGTATAAAACACATGCTGTCATTAATTCGTTTTGGTTTTCTATTTTAGTGAATCTGCCAAATTATAAGTGACGGTAATGGGTGTAATGTTATTTTGTACAGCTAAAGTTTGGTTGACTTGTCACATTTGCATAGAGGACCATGATACTCAAGATAGTGGTTTTATGTTTTGACTTCTCACATTCGCGTAAATGGTTTTATGTTTTCTCCTAGATCTTATGAAGAAAACCATGATACTCAAGATAGTGGTGTCTGCGTAGAGCCATACACCACGTTTAAATCTCCTGAAACTCACCTATCAAAGTGGTATGGAGTGATTAACCAAATCCTAAAATTGGATTATACTACTTTTCATGAGACTGTGTTATACTGTGACTGGGTGAAGGTAGGAAGTGGAATCAAAATTTGTCCAGATTCCAACTTGGTTTTGGTAAAGTTGAACAGTATGAGAAGTTCCAGTATAATGTATGACGAAAGATTTTTATAAGAGTAACACATTGCTTCTCATTTGCATTTTCCAGTTGAAGATACTTATCAGAATTCTCCTACAGGATCTTGTTGACATTGATGTCTTCTGCGATGCGAAGGAGGTTATTGATGCTCTTCAAAGCAAGGACGTAGTTGTGGATTTAGCTTGGTGTGCAGAGAACAAATACAGGTTGAAGAAATCAAAGGTGCATCATTATTTCTCTAGTTTTTGTTTGTGTTGTGATACTTTCTAGGTGAAAAGCCCTTTATCTTTATATTATGCTCATTTTACTTTAACATTCTCTAGTGATTTTTCAGAAACTTTAACTATCCAAATAGATTGGATATTCACGTATCCAGGATTTTGGACGATATTCTTTACGCAATAGTGCTAAGTGACTGTTGTTTGTCTAGGTCTGGATTAATCTTATGAATCAGTTTTTATTGTTGTGTATATCCCTTAGACCTATGTGTTGAATGGTCGTTCTACACTTAAAAGTGGGGATACTGGATACAAATGATACAGCATGTTAGTTTGGTTAAGCTTAGCAACGTGGCTATAGTTTGATGGTAAGCTTTATTGAGGTTAGTATAGTGGGGATACCGGATACAAATGATACATCATGTTAGTTTGGTCAAGGTTGGCGAAGGGGCTAGTGTGATGGTAAGATTTCTTGAGGTTAGTATGGGTTCTGCATTTTTACTTGTTGCATTGGAAAACGTGGCAATCGAAACATGTTAAGTTGCGAGATTGTCTTCTTGATTTGATTCTGGACTTGCAACTCTGTTTTTCTTTTTTCTCGGGCGGCTTGATTTGATGTCCGTCATTTATTTTTATCACTTGGGTAGGCAGGCATTAGCATATGTACAACAGTAGTTGTGTATGTGTACAAGTATTGCTCCCTTTATCTACTTTCTGTAACCTCTATCTATATAACTTTATTTAAAATCCTTAGAAACATTGAAACTCACATACAAAACATAACCCGAACTTGTGGTGCAATGGTAGCACATCTGACCCAACGTCAGAAGTTGCGTGTTCGAATCACGCCTGGTTCACTCTATCTTGTCTATTTATCAGTGCTAAATTCACTCTATCTTGCGTGTTCAAAGACACAAGTTTGTGTTGTGATCCAACAAAACATCTGGAGTTTATAACAAAATCGGATTCGTGTCTCAAAAATTGATTAGTGACTCGAAATCTTTCGATTTTGTTTGCATTGTGGACCAAAACATGCCTTGACCGATCTCTGATTAACAAAATTTGATTCTTGTCTCAGAAATTGATTAATGATTCGAAATTACCAATTTTGTTTCCTAGCGTCTATTTCCTCAATCTTGTTTTTATTATAGACTTCCTATGAGAAATTAAATCGACCTTGGTATCCAAAACCTAATATGTAGTCTAGAAATGTGCAACTCAATTTGATATGTCCTCATGACGACTCAAGTTAGTTGTTATCGAATTGAATATTCCATAGTATGCAACACAATTAGATTTGCGCCTCAAAAATGGATTAGTGAACCAAAATCTACCGATTTTACGTATTTACGTCCGTCAAAATCGAGTTTTCATTATTTAGACTTCAGATTAGAATTATAATTGACCACGGTGATCTAAAAATTACTTCTTGATCCAGGTACGCATAACTTAATTCGATAATATCCTTTCGATATTTGTACAATCCAAAATACATTCATGGATGAGTGTTCGACCTTTCTCAAAATCTTGTTCTTAAACAATTCATTATCTGAAACTCGTGCTTTATTTTTGACCATGATAATTATCAAAGTTATAGGTCAGAATTAAAATAGTTGGATGAATGTTCAATTCCTAAAGTCGGAGTCATTTGTATAAATTAATTTTCTAACTCAATTTTTTCTATTTACCAAAGATAATCCACATTATTTCACAAATCCATTTCGTTAATTGCATTCATCCTCGTATACGTTATTTGGATTTTTGTTTGGGACGAAGGTTGATACTCGTTCTATTACTTTTGTCGTTATACCGAATTTGAAGTTCGAATCGACACTGAGCTTCATATTTATTGATTTCGAGGATGTATCATGCTAAGTTTGAAGTCAGAACCATCCCAAAGCTTCGTGGTTCATAGTTTGTTTGTCGTTATACCACCTTTGAAGTTCGAATCGACACTGCGCTATATTTATCGATTTTCGATAATGTATCATGCTAAGTTTGAAGTTGGAACCCTCCCGGAGCTTATTGGTTCATAGTTTGTTTGTCGTTATACCACATTTGAAGTTCGAATCAATACCGAACTTCATATTTATCGATTTCGATGATGTATCCTATTAAGTTTGAAGTCGGAACCCTCCCGGAGCTTCGTGGTTCATAGTTTGTTTGCCGTTATACCACATTTGAAGTTTGAATCGACACTGAGCTTCATATTTATCAATTTCGATAATGTATCATGCTAAGTTTGAAGTTGGAACCCTCCCGGAGCTTATTGGTTCATAGTTTGTTTGTCGTTATACCACATTTGAAGTTCGAATCAACACCGAGCTTCATATTTATTGATTTCGATGATGTATCATGCTAAGTATGAAGTCAGAAGCCTCTCGGAGCTACGTGGTTCATAGTTTGTTTGTCGTTATACTGAATTTGAAGTTTGAATCAACACTGAGCTTCATATTTATCGATTTCGATGATGTAGCATGCTAAGTTTGAAGACAAAACCCTCCCAGAGCTTCATATTTATCGATTTCGATGATATATCATACACTAAAGCTACTTCATCAAATGTATGACTAGTCGAAATCACTTCATGACCTATGTGACTCGTCTAAATTCCAACCGGAAGCACAAACAGAAAGCACAAAAGCACAAAGAAAACACACTTCCCCTAATGCAACTGCTGTCATCGATTTCATTTTTCTTTCTTTTGATTCATTTTTATATATTTTTCGGATTTCTGTATAGTCGAAGCTCGATAACAATATCCAAATTTATTCTGATTTATATGTAGTCTATAGATTTTTGCCTTGACGAAGGTTGAGAAGAAACACACTTTGTCTTGAAAAGAAACACACTTTCTCGATCTGTATCAGTATCCAGAACCAGTTGTCCACCGTCAGATATCTCCACAATCCGTATGAAAATTCATCTCAACCGTCCAAAATATTTTATACAAAAACCTAAAGGTGTTTTCTCATCTCACTTCCCCCTTTCTCTTCTTTCTTTTCTCTTTCTTCGTCTGTTCTCCTCTCTAACTCCGCCTCTACTCCAAAACCCTCTCTTCCTAACAAAATTTCCAAATCGAAGTCTAATTAACATAAACTACAAGTATAGCTGTGATGACATACATGGCATTGGATCTGAACTTTGGGAGTTATTAAGAACTTAAACTCACTGATTGAAGAAAAATCTAGGGTTTGTGAGATCTTCTCTTAAATCTATATAGGTTAACCTGTTCTTTCGTAGTTTATTTTGTTTTTTTCCCTGGTTGATAACGATTATTTCATGATTCTGAACTGTTTGAGCGTGTATTATGCATATTTCACCATGTAAAGGGCGTAAAGATGGGTTTCCATTTTAGGTTATTTCCAATTCCTCAACAACCCAAAGCATCGACATCAAGGAATTGGTATTCTCAGTAACTTTTTACCATTAGCATCAGTGGTCTTAACTGTTCTCGTAGCTAATTAGAATTATAGGGTTTCCGGTGTTAATTTCGTTTGTTGAATGATGCAGATGTTATCTTGTGGGGAAATTTGGGGGAAAATTTCCTGTGGGTGAGGAAGATGATTCTTAAGGTTATTACAATTCAGAGTCTCTGGTTTCTCTAGATTTTGAGTAAAGTCTGTAAATCTTATATCATCTTTTTATGCATAAGGGTATCAATTGCTGGCCGGTGTAGTTGAACAAAGGATTCTACAGCCCATTCAACACCAACACAAGCTTTTACTTAGTGCTCTGCACTTTGTTGTTGGTATGGCAAGCACCTTTTGGGATCTTTATCGTAAGGCGCCTTAATGTTTGATCTCATCATGACTTGGCAGACCATGCCCAGTTTCTCAAAATGCCATAACTTGTTTATGTAGGTGGGAGGACTATGCACGCCTGATTGGAATTCAAAAAGGGGAGGAGTAGAGAAAAAGGGTAGGATCCTAAAAATAACTACTAATTATAGAGCATTCTTATCCTGGATTTTATTTATTCGTGACCATCACTTTCGTTGTTTCATTTTTATATAGTGAGAGAAATGATGATATTCATTTGGATCATAGTACTAATAGGCTAAGTGGCATGACCATTATCCCATCATTTAATATTAACTTAGAACTTGATGTACTCTCACTTGGGAAATTTGGTTCCTACCTCGAGACTGTAAGTAATTGATGGTGTATGCTATTACAAGTGGTAAAATTACTGACTACATTTGCCTAAAAGGGGCAAGTTAATGAACAATGGAAGTTATTCTGAGATACAATGTATTTTTGGGTTTTGACTAATTGTATTTTTTCCTTTCATAATTTACTCCCGGTTTCTTAACTTCTTGAGTTGAACAGGTAATGTTGGTGTCAGCTGTTTTTGGCATTGGAGGATGGTTTGCTATCTACATCTCTAAGGTGTTTATATCATCTCAAGTCAGTGTTATATGGTTGTTATTTATCATATCACAGGGAGTTGTGTCACTTGGCATTGGAAGGGTGTGCCCAGGTTATGGGACTTCTCTCTTTCGTGATGCGTTTATATATTTTTTTTACCTTTACTTCGCTGCCAATTGTCATGGATAGTTGGGTTATGTCACTGTAGTCTTTTAGTTTTAGCCCATTAATCTGTGATGAAGTAGTGCCATGAATGATAACAACTTAATTTTTTAATCAGGTTGGCGTTGGTTTGATATTGTTTCAACATTTTGGAGGAATAAATGGTGTCTCATTCCACATATTCGTGTTTGCAGGTAAATCCATTTAGTCCAGCTATTTCTAATAAACCAGAATGTCCATAATCTGTTCACATGTTGGGTATAATCCAGTTTCTTCTTTGTGATTTTCCGTTGTTATATGTATTTGCAAAATTAGCTTGAAGATAATGTACATATGCTGGTTAGCCCTTGTCACATGAAGATTAAAGAACTTTCGTGCTTGTTATTAGTCAGTATAATTTGCCGGTATGAAGTAGATTTTTGGTGCCTTTTTTGTTAATTTTCATTTTATAGAAATTTCTGAAGTCATTACTGAATAATGATGATTGTATGTGGTTATGCATTGGTTTTGACCAAGATGACATAGCTTTACAATACTAGCATTCTTTAGTTTTCCTGCCAGTATTGTATTTTAGATATTTTAGCTTTACAATGTGTTGCACTAATATACATGCTGATGTTTAATGAACCTCATGCTGTGGACTGTCTCTTTCTAACACATGTCGGTGTCTAACTTAACACCCACCTCTTATTATGTGCAGGATTCTACTTTTGTCTGTCTTCCTAGCTGTTGTAACGACATTTGTTGATGGAACTGTAGTTAAGTGTATCTCGGTGAAACATTTAAGTGCAGGTCTGCATGTAATACTCTCTTGATTGTTTGGAGTTCATTTTATATTTTGTTTCTTCATTAACACAGTCATTGTTTGATTTTTGCAGGCAGATATGGAGCTGCTCCTGCAGTTTATGAGCCTAAATAGGTATGCTTTGTCATTCAAAAATATCGAGACTGGTAGTGTTTGATGGTTGGGGCTTTAAGTTTTAACATCTACACGTATCAAGACCAGCATTATTCTTGTTAAATGGTTTTGCTCAATGTCATGTGTGCAAGTTAACCAACTGTTTGTTTTTTGTTACAGGTTATTCTGCAAGTTATGGGGAAGCAACAAGAAAACCAACATCGTGCCAACAACAATTTAGTACCACAAGGAGTTTGTGCAGGAACGAGAACTTCTTGAGTAGCTATTTTTGCTTTAATTTTGAGGAGCCAACACTTTTTTTTGGATAACTAAAAGCCTGTAATTTGTGCATACTTTCTTCAATGTAACATCTGGCTCTCTTTGTATACGATTATGTTTACATAATAAAAAAATATATATTTTTCCAGTGTTCAATCATTTTATTTGGTGACTTCAATTATTGATGGATGGGTTGTCGGAAATGTTTTTAGTTGACCGGAAACTTTCAGTCAGTCACCCGAAACCGCAAGGTTCCGGTTCGGAGTCATCGAAGGTGTTCTCACAACGGAAAATGTAGTGTTGCAATCGTGAAACCAAAAGACACATGTCCTTTGTTTAGTGGTCATTTAATTAGTTAT
The DNA here is from genome assembly GCA_023531295.1 of Papaver armeniacum. NCBI lineage: Eukaryota > Viridiplantae > Streptophyta > Magnoliopsida > Ranunculales > Papaveraceae > Papaver > Papaver armeniacum. The sequence goes on from JAJJWW010009487.1 coordinate 140,434, forward strand.
AGAAACAGTTAGTAAAGATTATAACACAATCTCTACATTACAAAGTAAATATAAAGTGTAAAATGTCAACAGTTAGGATATTTATTATAATGAAGATGAAGTGTTAGCTTATTTCATTTCCCTAATGGATTAAAAGAGTTATATAAAATACTAACACATTATATAACTGCATATGGGTAACCATTTTTCTTAGTTAGGGAAATTAGCTTTTTATTTTTCCCTAACACTTTCTTTCCATTACAAAAACTTGAATATGGTGTAGTGTCGGCGGGACCTGTGGATGGAGATGACGAGATCGGCGGGACCTGTGGATAGAGCCGACCACCGGAGTGGCGGCCACCCACACTTAGTTCAAGATGAAGAGATCGGCGGGACCTGTGGATGGAGCCGACCACCGGAGTGGCCGCCACCCACACTTCGTGCTAGATGACGAGATCGGCGGGACCTGTGGATGGAGCCGACCACCGGAGTGGCGGCCACCCACACTTAGTTCAAGATGACGAGATCGGCGGGACCTGTGGATGGAGCCGACCACCGGAGTGGTGGCCACCCACACTTCGTGCTAGATGACGAGATCGGCGGACCTGTGGATGGAGCTGACCACCGGAGTGACGGCCACCCACACTTAGGGCTAGATGACGAGATCGGCGGGACCTGTGGATGGAGCCGACCACCGGAGTGGCGGCCACCCACACTTCGTGCTAGATGACGAGATCGCCGGGACCTGTGGACGGAGCCGACCACCGGAGTGGCCGCCACCCACACTTCGTGCTAGATGACGAGATCGGCGGGACCTGTGGACGGAGCCGACCACCGGAGTGGCCGCCACCCACACTTAGTTCAAGATGAAGAGATCGGCGGGACCTGTGGATGGAGCCGACCACCGGAGTGGCCGCCACCCACACTTCGTGCTAGATGACGAGATCGGCGGGACACGTGGATGGAGCCGACCACCGGAGTGGCGCCACCCACACTTAGTTCAAGATGACGAGATCGGCGGGACCCGTGGATGGAGCCGACCACCGAGTGGTGGCCACCCACACTTCGTGCTAGATGACGAGATCGGCGGACTCCGTGGATGGAGCCGACCACCGGAGTGGCGCCACCCACACTTAGTGGCTAGATGACGAGATCGGCGGACTCGTGGATGGAGCGACCACCGGAGTGGCGGCCACCCACACTTCGTGCTAGATGACGAGATCGCCGGACCTGTGGACGAGCCAACCACTGGATTGGCCGTCACCCACACTTCGTGCTAGATGACGAGATCGGCGGGACACGTGGACTTCGAGCCGACCACCGAGTGGCCGCCACCCACACTTAGTGCAAGATGACGAGATCGGCGGACTGTGGATGGAGCCGACCACCGAGTGGCCGCCACCCACACTTAGTTTTAGATGACGAGACGGCGGACTCCGTGGATGGAATCGACCACCGGACCGGGCGGCCACCCACACTTCGTTCTAGATGACGAGATCGGCGGGACCTGTGGATGGAGCCGACCACCGGAGTGGCCGCCACCCACACTTAGTGCAAGATAACGAGATCGGCGGGACCTGTGGATGGAGCCCACCACCGGAGTGGCCGCCACCCACACTTATTGCAAGATGACGAGATCGGCGGGACCTGTGGATGGAGCCGACCACCGGAGTGGCGCCACCCACACTTAGGCTGATGACGAGATCGGCGGGACTCGTGGATGGAGCCGACCACCGGGTGGCCAAGCACCCACACTTAGTTCTAGATGACGAGATCTGCGGGACCTGTGGATGGAATCGACCACCGGAGTGGCGGCCACCCACACTTCGTTCTAGATGACGAGATCGGCGGGACTCGTGGATGGAGCGAGACGGGGAGTGGCCGCCACCCACACTTAGTGCAAGATGACGAGATCGGCGGGACCTGTGGATGGAGCCGACCACCGGAGTGGCCGCGACCCACACTTATTGCAAGATAACGAGATCGGCGGGACCTGTGGATGGAACCCACCGGAGTGGCGGCCACCCACACTTAGTTCAAGATGACGAGATCGGCGGGACCTGTGGATGGAGCCGACCACCGGAGTGGCGGCCACCCACACTTAGTTCAAGATGACGAGATCGGCGGGACCTGTGGATGGAGCCGACCACCGAGTGGCGGCCACCCACACTTAGTGCTAGATGACGAGATCGGCGGACTGTGGACGGAGCCGACCACCGCAGTGGCGGCCACCCACACTTAGGCTAGATGACGAGATCGGCGGACTGTGGGATGGAGCCGACCACCGGAGTGGCGCCACCCACACTTAGTGCAAGATGACGAGATCGGCGGGACACGTGGATGGAGCCGACCACCGCGGTGGCGGCCACCCACACTTCGTGCAAGATGACGAGATCGGCGGGACCTGTGGATGGAGCCGACCACCGCAGTGGCGCCACCCACACTTAGGGCTAGATGACGAGATCGGCGGGACTCGTGGATGGAGCCGACCACCTGGGATGGCCACCCACACTTGGTCCAAGATGACGAGATCGGCGGGACTGTGGATGGAGCCGACCACCGGGAGTGGCGCCACCCACACTTAGTGCAAGATGACGAGATCGGCGGGACCTGTGGATGGAGCCGACCACCGAGTGGTGGCCACCCACACTTCGTGCTAGATGACGAGATCGACGGACTCCGTGGATGGAGCCGACCACCGGAGTGGCGCCACCCACACCTTAGGGCTAGATGACGAGATCGGCGGGACCTGTGGATGGAGCTGACCACCGGAGTGGCGGCCACCCACACTTCGTGCTAGATGACGAGATCGTCGGGACCTGTGGACGGAGCCGACCACCGGAGTGGCCGCCACCCACACTTCGTGCTAGATGACGAGATCGGCGGGACCTGTGGATGGAGCCGACCACCGAGTGGCCGCCACCCACACTTAGTGTAAGATGACGAGATCGGCGGGACCCGTGGATGGAGCCGACCACGAGTGGCCGCCACCCACACTTAGTTCTAGATGACGAGATCGGCGGGACTCGTGGATGGAATCGACCACCGGAGTGGCGGCCACCCACACTTCGTTCTAGATGACGAGATCGGCGGACTCCGTGGATGGAGCCGACCATCGAGTGGCCGCCACCCACACTTAGTGCAAGATGACGAGATCGGCGGGACTCCGTGGGATGGAGCCGACCATCGGGAGTGGCCGCCACCCACACTTATTGCAAGATGACGAGATCGGCGGGACCCGTGGATGGAGCCGACCACCGGAGTGGCGGCCACCCACACTTAGGGCTAGATGACGAGATCGGCGGGACAGTGGATGGAGCCGACCACCGGAGTGGCGCCACCCACACTTAGTTCAAGATGACGAGATCGGCGGGACTGGGTGGATGGAGCCGACCACCTGAGTGGCGGCCACCCACACTTAGGGCTAGATGACGAGATCGGCGGGACTGTGAATGGAGCCGACCACCGAGTGGCGCCACCCACATTTCGTGCTAGATGACGAGATCGGCGGGACTAGTGGATGGAGCCGACCTGGGAGTGGCGGCCACCCACACTTAGTTCTAGATGACGAGATCGGGGCGGACTTGTGGATGGAGCCGACCACGGAGTGGCGCCACCCACATTTCGTGCTAGATGACGAGAGATCATGACTGTGGATGGGAGCCGACCAATAGGGAGTGGCGGCCACCCACACTTAGTGCAAGATGACGAGTTCGGAGCGGGACCCGTGGATGGAGCCGACCACCGGAGCGGCGCCACCCACACTTAGGCTAGATGACGAGATCGGCGGACTCGTGGATGGAGCCGACCACCGGAGTGGCGGCCACCCACAGCAGTGCAAGATGACGAGATCGGCGGGACTGTGGATGGAGCCGACCACCATGGAGTGGCGCCACCCACACTTAGTTCTAGATGACGAGATCGGCGGGACCTGTGGATGGAGCCGACCACCGGAGTGGCGGCCACCCACACTTCGTTCAAGATGACGAGATCGGCGGGACCTGTGGATGGAGCCGACCACCGCAGTGGCGGCCACCCACACTTAGTGCAAGATGACGAGATCGGCGGGACCTGTGGATGGAGCCGACCACCGGAGTGGCGGCCACCCACACTTAGTTCTAGATGACGAGATCGGCGGGACCTGTGGATGGAGCCGACCACCGGAGCCGACCACCGGAGTGGCGGCCACCCACACTTCGTGGATGGAATCGACCACCACACTTAGTTCTAGATGACGAGATCGGCGGGACCTGTGGATGGAATCGACCACCGGAGTGGCGGCCACCCACACTTCGTGCTAGATGACGAGATCGGCGGACTCGTGGATGGAATCGACCACCGGAGTGGCGCCACCACACTTCGTGCTAGATGACGAGATCGGCGGGACTCGTGGATGGAGCCGACCACCGGAGTGGCGCCACCCACACTTAGGGCCATGACGAGATCGACGGGACTGTGGATGGAGCACCACCGGGAGTGGCGCCACCCACACTTAGTGCTAGATGACGAGATCTCGCGGGACTGTGGATGGGCCGACCACCGAGTGGCGCCACCCACACTTCGTTCAAGATGACGAGATCGGCGGGACTGTGGATGGAGCCGACCACCGCAATGGCGCCACCCACACTTAGTGCAAGATGACGAGATCGGCGGGACTCCGTGGATGGAGCCGACCACCGGAGCGGCGGCCACCCACACTTAGTTCTAGATGACGAGACGGCGGACTGTGGATGGAGCCGACCACCGGAGCCGACCACCGGAGTGGCGGCCACCCACACTTCGTGGATGGAATCGACCACCACACTTAGTTCTAGATGACGAGATCGGCGGGACCGTGGATGGAATCGACCACGGAAAACAAGGCCACCCACACTTCGTGCTGGGATGACGAGATCGGGCGGGACCTGTGGATGGAATCGACCACCGGAGTGGCGGCCACCCACACTTCGTGCTAGATGACGAGACGGCGGGACACGTGGACGGAGCCGACCACCGGAGCGGCGCCACCCACACTTAGGGCTACATGACGAGATCGACGGGACTCGTGGATGGAGCTGCACCACCGGAGTGGCGGCCACCCACACTTAGTGCAAGACGACGAGAACGGCGGGACTGTGGATGGAGCCGACCACCGCAGTGGCGCCACCCACACTTAGTGCAAGATGACGAGATCGGCGGGACTCGTGGATGGAGATGACGAGATCGCGGGACTGTGGATGAGCCGACCACCGGAGTGGCGCCACCCACACTTAGTTCAAGATGAAGAGATCGGCGGGACGTGGATGGAGCCGACCACCGAGTGGCCGCCACCCACACTCGTGCTAGATGACGAGACGGCGGACTGTGGATGGAGCCGACCACGGGAGTGGCGGCCACCCACACTTAGTTCAAGATGACGAGACGGGCGGACTCGTGGATGGAGCCGACCACCGAGTGGTGGCCACCCACACTTCGTGCTAGATGACGAGACGGGGCGTGGACTGTGGATGGAGCCGACCACCGGGAGTGACGGCCACTCACACTTAGGGCTAGATGACGAGACGGCGGGACTGTGGATGGAGCCGACCACTTAGGAGTGGCGCCACCCACACTTCGTGCTAGATGACGAGATCGCGGGGACCGTGGACGGAGCCGACCACGGAGTGGCCGCCACCCACACTTCGTGCTGGGATGACGAGATCGGCGGGACTCTGGACTGGAGCGACCACCGGAGTGGCCGCCACCCACACTTAGTGCAAGATGATCGGCGGGACACAGTGGGATGGAGCCGACCACGGAGTGGCCGCCACCCACACTTAGTTCTAGATGACGAGATCGGCGGGACCCGTGGATGGAATCACCACCGGAGTGGCGCCACCCACACTTCGTTCTAGATGACGAGATCGGCGGACCTGTGGATGGAGCCGACCACCGAGTGGCCGCCACCCACACTTAGTGCAAGATGACGAGATCGGCGAGACCTGTGGATGGAGCCGACCACCTGAGTGGCGGCCACCCACACTTATTGCAAGATGACGAGATCGGCGGGACTGTGGATGGAGCCGACCAATGGAGTGGCGGCCACCCACACTTAGTGCAAGATTACGAGATCGGCGGGACTGTGGATGGAGCCGACCACGGGAGTGGCGCCACCCACACTTAGTTCTAAATGACGAGATCGGCGGGACTGTGGATGGAGCCGACCACGGGAGTGGCGGCCACCCACACTTAGTGCAAGATGACGAGATCGGCGGGACTGTGGATGGAGCCGACCACGGGAGTGGCGGCCACCCACACTTAGTTCTAGATGACGAGATCGGCGGGACGTGGATGGAATCGACCACGGGAGTGGCGCCACCCACACTTCGTGCTAGATGACGAGATCGGGCGGGACTGTGGGATGGAGCCGACACCGAGAGTGGCGCCACCTACACTAGTGCAAGATGACGAGATCGAGGCGGACTGTGGATGGAGATGACGAGATCGGCGGACTGTGGATGGAGCGACCACCGAGTGGCGGCCACCCACACTTAGTGCTAGATGACGAGACGGCGGACTCTGTGGATGGAGCCGACCACCGGAGTGGCGCCACCCACACTTCGGCTCAAGATGACGAGACGGCGGGGACTCGTGGATGGAGCCGACCACCGCAGGGGCGCCACCCACACTTAGTGCAAGATGACGAGATCGGGCGGGACTGTGGATGGAGCCGACCACCGAGTGGCGGCCACCCACACTTAGTTCTAGATGACGAGATCGGCGGACTCGTGGATGGAGCCGACCACTGAGCCGACCACGGGAGTGGCGCCACCCACACCAGTTCTAGATGACGAGATCGGCGGGACTCGTGGATGGAATCCACCACCGAGTGGCCACCCACACTTCGTCTAGATGACGAGATCGGCGGGACTGTGGATGGGAATCGACCACCGGAGTGGCGGGCCACCACACTTCGTGCTAGATGACGAGATCGGCGGACTGTGGATGGAGCCGACCACCGAGTGGCGGCCACCCACATTTCGTGCTAAATGACGAGACGCATGACTGTGGACGGAGCCGACCACCGAGAGTAGCGCCACCCACACTTAGGGCTAGATGACGAGATCAAGGGCGGGACTCGTGGATGGAGCAAAGACCACCGGAGTGGCGCCACCCACACTTAGTGCAAGATGACGAGACGGCGGGACTGGTGGATGGAGCCGACCACCGCAGTGGCGCCACCCACACTTGGTGCAAGAAGACGAGAGGCGGGACTGGGTGGGATGGAGATGACGAGATCGGCGGACTGGGGATGGAGCCGACCACCGGAGTGGCGCCACCCACACTTAGTTCAAGATGAAGAGACGGCGGGACTCGTGGATGGAGTCGACCACCGAGTGGCCGCCACCCACACTTCGTGCTGGGATGACGAGATCGGCGGGACCCGTGGATGGAGCCGACCACCGGAGTGGCGCCACCCACACTTAGTTTAAGATGACGAGATCGGCGGGACTCGTGGACGGAGCCGACCACCGAGTGGTGGCCACCCACACTTCGTGCTAGATGACGAGACGGCGGACTGCTGGATGGAGCCGACCACCGAGTGGCGCCACCCACACTTAGGGCTAGATGACGAGATCATGACTCGTGGATGGAGCCGACCACCTGAGGTGGCGCCACCCACACTTCGTGCTAGATGACGAGATCGCGGGACCGTGTGGAACGGCCAACCATCGGATTGGCCGCCACCCACACTTCGTGCTAGATGACGAGATCGGCGGACTCCGTGGACCTGAGCCGACCCACCGAGTGGCCGCCACCCACACTTAGCGCAAGATGACGAGATCGGCGGACTCGTGGATGGAGCCGACCACCGAGTGGCCGCCACCCACACTTAGTTCTGATGACGAGACGGCGGGACCCGTGGATGGAATCGACCACCAGGAGGCGCCACCCACACTTCGTTCTAGATGACGAGACGGGCGGACTGGTGGACGGAGCCGACCACCAGGGGAGTGGCCGCCACCCACAATTAGTGCAAGATGACGAGACGGCGGGACTCGTGGATGGAGCCCACCACCGTGAGTGGCCGCCACCCACACTTATTGCAAGATGACGAGATCGGCGGACTGTGGACGGAGCCGACCACCGAGTGGCGCCACCCACACTTAGGGCTAGATGACGAGATCGGCGGACTCGTGGATGGAGCCGACCACCGTGGAGTGGCCGTCACCCACACTTAGTTCTAGATGACGAGATCTCATGACTCGTGGATGGAATCGACCAACGGAGTGGCGGCCACCCACACTTCGTTCTAGATGACGAGATCGGCTGGGACCGTGGATGGAGCAGACCATCGGAGCGGCCGCCACCCACACTTAGTGCAAGATGACGAGATCGGCGGGGACTCTGTGGATGGAGCCGACCACCGAGCGGCCGCGACCCACACTTATTGCAAGATAACGAGATCGCGGGACTCCGTGGATGGAACCCACCGGGAGTGGCGCCACCCACACTTAGTTCAAGATGACGAGATCCATGGGACTCCGTGGATGGAGCCGACCACCGGAGTGGCGCCACCACCACACTTAGTTCAAGACGACGAGATCGGCGGGACTGTGGATGGAGCCGACCACCGAGTGGCGCCACCCACACTTAGTTAGATGACGAGATCGGCGGACTCGTGGATGGAGCCGACCACCGCAGATGGCGCCACCCACACTTAGGGCTAGATGACGAGATCGGCGGACTCGTGGATGGAGCCGACCACGGAGTGGTGGCCACCCACACTTAGTGCAAGATGACGAGATCGGCGGACTGTGGATGGAGCCGACCACCGCAGGTGGCGCCACCCACACTTAGTGCAAGATGACGAGATCGCGGGGACTGGGATGGAGCCGACCACCGCAGGGCGCCACCCACACTTGGGGCTAGATGACGAGATCGGCGGGACCGTGGATGGAGCCGACCACCGGATGGCGCCACCCACACTTGGTCCAAGATGACGAGATCGGCAGGACCTGTCGATGGAGCCGACCACCGGAGTGGCCGCCACCCACACTTAGTGTAAGATGACGAGATCGGCGGGACTGTGGATGGAGCCGACCACCGAGTGGCGGCCACCCACACTTAGTGCAAGATGACGAGACGGCGGACTGTGGATGGAGCGACCACGAGTGGCGCCACCCACACTTAGTGCAAGATGACGAGATCGGCATGACTCAGTGGATGGAGCCGACCAAGGTTCAAAACGGTCACGGCCAGTCACGGACACTCAGGTGTGACCGTTATAATGCGTTTTTTTCTTAGGTGTGAGCACGTTTTGGGCTAAAAACGCGTTATATAGTCCAAAAACGCGTTTTTGGACGTTTTTGAAAATAATCGGGCGTTGTAACGGTTAAATAGGAAATAAAAAAATTATTGATCCAATTTCCTATGTAACGGTTATAACGTGCGTGAAAACGTTTTTAACGAGTCTAAAAACGTTGTTACAAGGTATTTTAATTTTTTAATACTCCCACGTCCATAAATAGATGACCTATTAATTTTTTAAATTTTGTCCAACTAATAGATGACCTATTTCATTAAGAAATTCTAATACTACCATTTTATTTGATTATTGTTAGTATAAGAAATGTGTATAATTTGATAGTCATGTTTATATTCTTTACATAGGTGTTTTAAAATGCTTTTCACTATACAATTTACGAAAGTTTGATAAAATTGTGTTTCAGAAATTATAGCCACTAAAATTTCATCGGCAACAATTAGCTAGGTATACTTGTCCCTTTATTAAATCGCACTTTCCATCAAATGCCAAGAAGTAGGCAGTGGTTTTAACAAGTCTATATGGTACTAGACTACTATTTTCTAAAAGTTAATCATTGAATGCTTAAAACTCGGGTAAAGTAGGAATTGCATTATGAGTTAGGTAGAGTCAATCAACCCATTATCGATTCAATCTAAAATTGCACTTCTTATAAGATGAAATAATTATTAGTCCAAATCATGTACCCACCACCACCGCATGATGATGCATATATAGTTCTTTTATTTCATTTTAAGTTTTAACATGTACCCCGTAACCACGTCCAAATCATGTACCCATTTTAACATGTACCCACCACCACGTCCAAATCATGTACCCCTTTTTGTCTTTGAAAGAAGTGAAGAACTAAAGCAAATTGAGTTCTCTCTTCATGTTGCATCATATTTTCTCAATCCTTATTACATCTTTTAACCCAAAGAACTAATATGATCAATAATGATATTTCGAGCCGCAAATTTGTCTTACCGGGTTATATCAAAAATGGTTAGTGGCCCATAAAGAACAAGCGTAATGCATGCTAGAGGTACAAAAATACTAATATTATCTCCAAATATGTATAATTAAGTAATTTGAATTTCTAGTAATAATTGTACTTTTCTTTGTAGGTGGAAGAATGCGAATGATGAAAGGTCAATTTGGATCACCATCAAGACGTATCGCCTCTCAACATGGTGATCCGATAAGTTGGTGGTTATCTTATGGTGTTGAGTATACATCCCTCCAAAAGATTGCTAAATTAAAGATATTAAGTCAAACAAATACATCGTCACGGATCGAGAGAGGAATTGGAGTGTGTTTGAAAGAATCCACACCAAACTACGCAATCGCTTACTTTCATCGAGATTAAATGATCGGTGTATGTCCAAGACAATTTGAAGTTGGAGCAACAAATAATTAAAGGTAAAGCAAGGAGACATAACATTGATGTTCACGACGTCCATAGTCTACCGAGGGATGACAATATGCTTGATTGGATAGCGAGGAAGATGAAACACCGGCTTTACCTCAAGAAAAACAAAGTGGTTAAATATGCCGGAAGAGGAGGCCGTTAATAATCCAGAGCATGTCCCTCTACCATACAACCGGCATGAGGAAGTTCAAATCTCAAACGAAAGGTTAGGTGAGTGACTTTGTTTATGACTTTGGTAATCTTTCATTTGGGGACAATACACAATGTTGTGAGAATGTGAATCCAACATATGATTCTCGTTACACATCCGATCGCTCTGACCATGGTGTTCAACATATGAACTAAGGATATAATTCTAATAATGATAATAATAATGAAGTAGGTAACAATAATGATGATACTTAATGAGGTTATGATAACGATAATGATGGTTATTATGATGATGATACTTATGCAAACGAAGATAGACAAGCTGTACTGACAACGATGACTATGATGTGGAAAGGAACCGTCGAGAAAATAAAGAATACTTGAAAAAGGTGGTGGTCGTAGTTGGTTCGCGTAGCTTTTTAAATGATGAATACTAGTTTAACAATCCTATGTTTTTTAAATTTGTAGTTTTAATCGTAGTTAGTTTCCTTGTATCATTTAAAAATATTTAATTCAAGTTTTGACTTTCAATCCAGAAGAAGAAAAAAATCAAAAGAAACAGAAGAAAGTTATTTACACTGCTATAACGTGCGTGATAACTAGAAAATAGTTAAAAAACGCACGTTAAAATGTTATTTAGAAGAAAAAAACATTCAAACTAATTTTAGAAAACAGTTACAACGTGAATGAAAACTCGAAAATCGGTACTATAAAACCGCTGCTTTTTCCTATTTATCTACTAATAAAGGCACGAGGTTCGGGGACCCTCACGGCCACGGTATATGGGTGTGACCGTTTTAACGGTCGTTTTTTCGGTAAAAACGGACGTTTTTAAAACCTTGGAGCCGACCACCGGAGTGGCGGCCACCCACACTTAGTGCAAGATGACGAGATCGGCAGGACCTGTGGATGGAGCCGACCAAGGGAGTGGCGGCCACCCACACTTCGTGCTAGATGACGAGATACCACCGGAGTGGCGGCCACCCACACTTGGTGCAAGATGACGAGATCGGCGGGACCTGTGGATGGAGCCGACCACCGGAGTGGCGGCCACCCACACTTGGTGCAAGATGACGAGATCGGCGGGACCCGTGGATGGAGCCGACCACCGGATTTGCGGCCACCCACACTTAATGCAAGATGACGAGATCGGCGGGACCTGTGGATGGAGCCGACCACCGGAGTGGCGGCCACCCACACTTAGGGCTAGATGACGAGATCGGTGGGACCTGTGGATGGAGCCGACCACCGGAGTGGCGGCCACCCACACTAAGGGATAGATGACGAGATCGGCGGACTCATGGACGGAGCCGACCACCGGAGTGGCGCCACCCACACTTAGTGCAAGATGACGAGATCGGCGGACTGGTGGATGGAGCCGACCACCTGAGTGGCGCCACCCACATTTCGTGTTAGATGACGAGATCGGCGGGACCTGTGGATGGAGCCGACCACCGGAGTGGCGGCCACCCACACTTAGGGTTAGATGACGAGATCGGCGGGACCTGTGGATGGAGCCGACCACCGGAGTGGCGGCCACCCACACTTAGTGCAAGATGACGAGATCGGCGGGACCTGTGGATGACATGGACCACCGGAGTGGCAGCCATCCACAATTAGGAACCATGTGGGTACTCCCCAAAGGAAAAAAGGGAACATACTGAAGAGGTACTCGAGATTATCGTTCGCCGCGCAAAGCAGAGAGCCAACAAGCATGCGAGAACCAAACACCACTCATACGCCAACACGTAGTCCACTAAACAACAACCATCTTTAGAAGAACTAGCAACACATGCCAATAAAAGGCATGGAATGCACGATCATCAAAGACAAATTGATCCAAGTGGACACGGCGTGCACGTGCACAATTTTGCACGACTAATAATTCCCTCGTAAGGCCATAGCCAATCAAATCCATGCAATCCTTAGTGCCTGCAATCACAATGTACACGTTTTAGTTACACGGTAAATTCTGCACTTATTGCACATTGGTTATCCATATACTTCTTTATTTAAGTGTGCTTTCTGCACACTTGTACATTTTGCACTTAGAGCCTAGGAATTACTCAATATCAAAACACGCACGCATGGAAGAAATCCAATGTTAACTATCGATCACCATTAAAACACATCTCAAAGACATAAACTAACTATAAAAATTCAATTTTTACCTAAGAATATCTTTTAAGTCAGAACTGTTACTGCATTCCTACTAGAGCTTAAGGATACAGACTAGTTTATATTTCCAGGACTTATGTATCACGTTTTAGTGATCTACTCTTACTAAATGTTTATCTTAAACAAGTATTCGAGGTAAAAAATAAACTCATTGACAGGGAATTTGTGGGTGTTAGAGATCTTACCTCCTATCTAGATAGGGGATGAATACGCCGAGCCAATCCAAGCAGTCATCTGATTGATATCCACACTTCCTCTCTCCTTCCTAGAACTATTACATATAGTGCACGAATGAAAACTACCTAACTAGTGAACCTTACCCTAGAACTATTATTACATACAATGCACGAATGAAATGAAAACTACCTAACTAGTGAACTTCACAATAATTTCCAAAAAGAAGAAAAACTGCTGAAAAAAAGTCTTCTTTTGCTTTATACTCCCTTGTATCTTAGATCTGCAACAGAACAAGAAAGATCTAAAATTACAATGGATTTAGATTATAAAATTAAAAAGAAATATCTTGAAGACAAACTGGAACTATCAGTAAATTTCAAAAAGGTCATTGGGACCAACCAACAAAATCAGGAATGGCATATAACAGCTTCAAAATATTTTGGTCTTTTCAATTTGTTACTCCTAGTCAGATTAGCACAGATAATATTCCTATATGAGCAATAAATGTTACAGGGAGACGAGTACACCAAAATTAAGTTATGTAGTCGTATTACTCCATCAAGACAGATCAAAAGTATTAAGTAAACATGTTTAACATTACTTAGATATGCTCTCTTTCAAAGTAGACTGACACAGGAGATTAAATTTCAGCAACAATAATAAAAAGCAAAGAAGGTATCGCTAATATGTATTAATAAATTAGAGATGTATCTAGCATAAACTTCCCCCCCAGGTTTGTTATTTAAGTTCCAAAATAAATCTAATTTCACAAGGTTAGCCGTTTAAAAGCAAAAACTTACCAATTTTCTTAGTCTCTTTTTTTCCTTCACTTGTACGCTTATTTCTTATCACTACCGTAGCTTGTCTAATTAGAAAAGGTTATATCCCTTATGACATGTAAGGTCGTTACCATTTACATTGATGATAAAAAATCACTCTGCATGTATGCCAAAACGAAAAAGCGTAACAATAGAACACATCTCAGACAACAGTTGGAAAAAAAAAAAAAATACCTTCAAATCACCATTAGAAGTTCCACCACTCTTAGTAGGAAACTGGAACAGCTGGTCATCTTCGTCAACAACTTCATCACGGATCCTCTGAACTACTTCTTTTTGTGTTTGCCTTACCAATTAACAAAAATTCACGTGAGAAACCAAACGTCACAGATAAAATTATAACCAATATAAGTTCATCAAAATGTTGACTCCTTTCATTATTTGTTACAATGAATAGTATCTGGGTTACAAATCAAACACCACCTAATAACTTTTTGGTTTCTTTTTTTAAAACTGTGACTTGCTTACCTACACTTACTGGTTCAAGAGATCACCCAACTGCAGCTTGATAACACTATGTTACACTGTGTCTGTCCATACCAGCTCCACACTGTACAGCCTGCAAATTGACCTCACTTGTTGATACATAGCTAACAAGGTACCCCTTTTAAGTAAAGTACGTTACAAATTGACCGCTCATACCCAAGTCCCCGATAGCTTGTGACTTCAAAACTGAAACGGTTATCCAAATACCCCTAGTCTAATCTAACATATAGTTCAATTTTATGCCAAGATGAATTTGGATGTGTTCCCAGCTTGTCTCCAAAAGTTTAGTCCAACTTTTTGCCCCATCCACGTGGCATCATTTTATTGGTTCTCAAACCACCGGGAATCCTGGATAACCCTTTGACTAAAATTGGTCGGACCCAGTTGTATACTTTGGTAGCCAATAAAATCGAGCCAAAGAATTTGGCCAGGTTTGGACTAGAACTTTGGAATCAAATGACATGTGTCTGGGCACATTTCTCATATTAAGCGAGATGTCAGATTATAGTGGAAGTAGTGAGACAGCTTAATGTTGCAAAAGGTTACCTGGTTGGCCAAATTATAGAAATGGATAATGTTGCCCATGATTCAAATGAACATGTAGAAGGGACAGAATATATCGTATCTGCAAAGCACGAACAAACCGAGTCAAACAAGACAAACGCAATAATCAAAAGAATGGACACAACTGAACAGAGGTTATTATATTAGTACATACAGCATAAATGCATTATGAGCAAGGTAATCCTCTCTTAGAAGCTTTGCAATTCCGAATGATCTTGCCAGTTTCCGCCAAGGCATCTTCACTGAGAAGCTAAAATAACAAAAAAAAAGCCATTGGTGTAAGCTCATCAATATTGAGTAATTAGTTTGGGTAGGAAGAAAATGCGGCGTACACGAGAACCAACAAAAATTTGTAACAAACCTACTGGACAATTTCATTCAGATAACCTTCTCTCTGGAGCACCTCACGAGCTTTCGTCCTGATGTCAATAAAGTCTGAATCAAACATTTCATAGAAAGATTCCAAGGCATGTAAATGCAGAAGATAGTAAGTTAGAAACAATGTAGTCAAGGGAAGAGGAAAATATATGTGTACTATGCAAAAGAATCAAAATAATAGCATGTATGATACGTCACAAGATTAACACATAAACAAAGGATGAAATTACCAGTTTCCCTGAAATTTCAGGCTAAGCATCTGCCCATCGAGATGTAAAATCAGCCATCATCGTAACATTGTAACCCATATCTCGCAAGTATTCAGCATCCGTGATTCCTGTAATCGCCATAATTAGATATTTTTTTCAATATAGAAAGCAAATTACTTGCATGTTTATAGTGACCACTTGTAGCTATGACCAGAACAGCACAACCAAAGTCAATAGAATTGAAAACAGATACATTACCAAGTGTGGAATAATCAGCTATAACACTGTCTTTGAAAATTAAAGGTAGAGTTTAACGAGGTGCATGTATGATTATTTTTTTACTTTTTAACAGAAAGTTAACCTATGCCCTGGTCAACCTAAACACAATTCAGCCATGCCCAAGATAAAACATACAAAGGCTGAATATGCTCGAAAGAGCTCCACAAAGGTAAACCAAGCGCCAAAGTGGCATTATTTTCCACTGGGCGCCACGCAGAGGTAACGAAGATGCTACTTTAAAAGGGACGTCCCAACGACGCCGCCAGTTCTCTCGGCACCTAAGAGGTATCGATCTAAAAATATAAACCAATTTTTTTTCAAATCTTCTCCCATATATGATATCATTATAACCTTACTAAAATAGATGTATAAATATTTGTTGTACCAGAAAATATTTGCATTAATTTTCGTATTCCTATATTATGTTTATTCTAATCAACCTCCATAAATTTTGGTATTTTAATTATGGTAAAAATAATTTTATTATGTATTCCTATTTCTTTGACTATTATAATTATACTATGCAGCTCGTGATTTCACACCCAATGCCGCTTCGCGCCTTACAGCCTAAACTCCATAGCACAGTAGGATCATCTGGAATTTTCTTCCGAAAGGAGCACAAACTAAAGCAGTGTAAATAGAATAGACTTACTCTTGAGGTAGGTGTTGTCTGAGGAACTTCTAGAGCTGGACTGGAAGTAGACTGGGATGCCTACAGAGATCACACAGCCAACCAATGTCAGTAAAATTGGTAACAATAATAACATGAGCGAGTACTAGTTTTAAAGAGTATGCTGCCTCAGTAGGAAGTCATGACTGGTAAGTACAAGTAAGGTAAGTTACAATTACAAGGTAAAAAAACTAATAATCAGAAGTTCATTTTGGAAAGGTTAGCGTGGTTGTTTACCTCAGAATTGAAAGAATTAATTACTAATTTCAGATTGAAGCAAAAACTGAAAAAAAAAAAAAAAAAAAGTAACCCCTTGAAGTTGTTTTTGTTGAGGATGCCAAATGATGTATTAGCTTCTTCAATTATACAAGTAATAGACAGCATCCATCAAAAAAAAAGCAACAAACATTTGAAGAAGTAAGATCCATACCTGAAGAAATGATTGAACCCATGCCTCAACAAACAATTTCAGGATAATCTTTATCCTGAAACATAAAATATAATCATCATAAGGCTTGTATATATTTTCATACTTGTATCAATCTTTTTTTAAATAAAAATAAATTAATACCTGCTTCAGTTCAAATTTTTCAACTTTGGATTCCTGAAACACAGTGAAAACAAAAAAAAAGTCACTTCTTCATCATCAAACTAAAAACACAAGAAAACACTCTAAATACAGTGGAAAGCGTCGTGTTCTAAGAAGTCGGAAAAAGAGCTATCAGATTTATGACTCCATCACGGACTACTTGGAAAAATTCTTTAGATCTCCAGTTATATTGCCACCCTACAATAATCACACAACTTATGTAACTGTCTTCTGCAATTAACTTAATCAAAGGTCCCTGTGGCACAATGCTAAACTTAAGCTACCTCTTCTTTTGTTGCAGATAGGTCGGAAGTAAAGTTACCTATTTTGGACCAGCTAGAGCACCAAAAGGTCCCTGTGGCATTATTGACATTTCATCCATTCACAGGGAGCGAAGAGCATGTAAAGCCCACAACAATGTTGTTCTCGCAACGCGAGCACACCAGAATTACGGTAAAATCAACTATAAGACCTTCAGAATCTAAGGCTGAGACAAGATTATTTGAGATTTTCTTCCTACAGTCTCCTGATTAACATCATCGAGTTTAATGTACTTGATGAATTCAAACCTCTATTGTCCAAGTGATTGCCTATGCCCAAAATAATAAATAATAAATCAAAGGAGAAAGTTGAAGTTTTCTAAATGATCAGTACAAGTGGGAGCACAACTCTCCATTCTACTCTTTTTAAAACAAATTAACATTGGAGATTAAATTACAGCAATAATAATAAAAAGCAAAGAAGATGTCACTACTAGGTATTGATAAACTTTGGATGAATCTAGCATAAACTTCCCCTCGGATTTGCTAATATTTATAGTTCAGCTGTAAACTGTACTAATAGCATTAAACTGAAGTCACTCAAGTCAACTTACCTTTTTTACTGAAGTTCTCAGTAACACTGCTTTGTCAAAGAAAATCTGTTGGATTCCCAAGATCTTCACAAATGTTTATTCTCTGCAAAAACACGAGACTGATGCTCATCGCTGATAGAACGCAAAACTATTTCAATGTAAAAAACACAGCATGTGATTATTTTCAGTCACCTGTAATCTGATTGTCAGAAAAGAGTGAATGACAAATTCAACAGGGGACCGGTAACGTTAAGCACTGATACCCACACCTTCTCTAAAGAACTGAAACAAAAGATAAAAAAATGAACACACAATGGTCAAAACCGTTTGGCAGATAAAATGAAAATATCATATTCGAATCTACCATTTCAACTATGAGATGCCCATTGTTCAGTCATAGTTCCAAGTGGATTTTCCTTGCAATGTTAGAGACTGAAGTTTCTCTATGAGTCAGGTGGGAAACTGAGCATATCACCTCTATCGGGGAATTCCAAGCTCCCTGAAAACAAGAAATTTATTGGAGAAACCACCTGCATAAGAAACTAGACATCAAATCCTTCGCAATCAAAAGGTCCAAGACAACCATATGGAGGAACCAAGTTTCACCACTAACAAGACTTTTGTTGCGGCTCTTTCAGTAAAAATTAACATTACCTAGTACACACAGCTTAAAAGAACTTTAAGATATGAATAGGCAATATTCAAGAATCCAAATTGACACATGCAACTCTGGTGTATACTGTGAACCACAACTATCTGGTTTGCAGAATATCTGCAAATAAGATTCGGGTATATACCATACAAGTGCTCCGATCTAACCTGGAATTTTCCCAAAGATAACTCTGAACTGATCTGCAGCTCTTCTGCAACTTCAGGAGCATATTCGGCAAGAAGTTTGAATCCACCACGGAAAATCGTAACTGGACTCAGCAACTGACCTTCCATCTGCGGTCCTCAAAAGATAACATTTCAGTAACAGAAGTACAACAACAACCAAGACGTTTCTCCTAAACAAGTTGGGGTAAGCTAGAAATGAAACCCGTGTCGTAACAAAAGTAAAAAATAAGAATCAAAACATGCAACCAAATGTAGACTGATAAGAGAGATAACTACAGTTCAACCTACAAAAACTCGCACAATAAAACAATATACAAATTAGTCCACTTTCAGAAAAGTCCAGTTGACATGCATATTCTGTGATGATGATGACATTTTTATTTTATGAGAAACGTATATAGCACCCACAAGAGAACAAACTAGAAGCTAATTTTCAGTGATGATCATCTGTAGAGCATCCCTACAAAAATCATCATCGTCATAAAGACAAAGATATTTTCAACTACTTATTTTAGCTGTGCGCCCATTCATGATATTAATCACAACTTTATAAATTGAGTGATTTCTCACAAAAAAAAAAAAAAGAGCGAGGAGTACATGACTTGAATAGCAATATCACCACAAATTAAGCCTAAGTTCGTCTTTATGTAGGCTGTACAATACATTGTAAACGCAACATCAAAATAAACATGTTAGTAGAAAATTCCTCTGATCCTTGAAGTACAATATAATCAATGCATACACCGTAAATGCTACGGCAATTCTTTAGAGGTTGAGTTATCATGAGAATTCATATTTCTGATATGAACAACGCTGACCAGTCAAGAAACACAAGCCTAGTAAAACACCTTCTCCCTACTCACCTATTCTTAAAATAATAGCATACATTTTTTCAAGGAACACTGGTTATGTTTCGGAATCATAAGTTACATGGGATTGTTGTGAGTCAAAAAAAATATGAACATACCTGAAAAATATTATTTGGTCGAGCTTTTGTTTACCCGAACTCTTATAAAAATCCAGAATCAGCTCCCTGGCAAAGAAATAAAATACAGAAATCATTCAGCCAAACCATGATGTCAGACCCAAAATTTTATTATAAAACAAAAATGGAGCATACAGCCAAAAATAAAATTACATCTGGTTAGGTTTTGAAGATGACTACGGATATTACATCTAGCAGAGAAACAGAGTATAACTTGTTAGGTAACATAACATGCAAGAACCTCGCCGGAATAGCAGAGTCAAGACCATTTGGCACCCAACATGCAAGGGAGAAAACATCATTTTGTATAACTTCTAGTGTTTAATATATTTTCATTTCATTTAAGAAAAGACCATTCGGCACCTTATTATTAAATTCAATCTCCCATTACGCGGACAGAAATTTTTACCATTTCCCATCTTATTGTGTTGCTGATACGCAACACAACATATGTAGCCATATTAGCAAAGCCCCACATTATCAGCTTTTCAAGTATAGATTCCTAAAAAGAACATTAACCACAGAGAACATGTAAGTAGAGTTCCCTAACAATGAATAATACCTTGGGAAACATAAGAACGCGCCCTTCAATTTGAGTAAACTCTGACTGCTAATTGTAACAGCGTTAGATTTTAGCATCGGATCATTATCATAGTTGCTGATTTCTGACACCTGCAACAAAGCTAAATTTAATAAGAAAAGCAACATATAAAATAAAAGCTCTGGCTGCATACAATTAAAAAAGAAAAAATAAAGGACACTTACATCACTCAAAGCTCTCATTCGCTCCCAGGGGTTTTGCCTTGATGTTTCCACAAGCGAAAATCTGTGAAGAGTAGACAGTGCCTTAGTGCAGCGTTGCAAAGATAGATACCAACGAACAAAGCTACCAAGAACGAGAACCACAATCTATACTGAGTATCAGTACATTCAATACACCAGTTTCAAGACAAAACATACAATGGATGTCATCTTTACCTCGACTGGGATATATGTCGGCCTTTTCGGCTTCCCAACATTGATGTATGGGTAATCAGCACAGTACTCTAGCTCAGTATGCCGGTGGTTAACAAAAAAATCATACACTGTAATATCAACAGTTCCACCATCTGCATCTGCACCTTTCGGCTTCATGGTAAACCTGCAATGTTAAAAGGTTCAGAGACATGAAATAGAAGTCTGTAAGCCAGATGAGAAGTGCGCCTTTGATAGTTAACAGGATACTATTTTCAAAAAACAATAAAGGAAAAAGAACTACTATACTTACATCTGTTGACGACAAGGCAACTCACCCAGTCCAGTGATTTTATACTCTGAATTTGAGGGAGTAACCTTGACACTTAGATTTTTAAGTTCGCTTAGCCTGTCAACATTCAAGACTTTCAATGAGATAACTATTAACAATAAAATATATGCCAATGTTTTAAAGAAAAATTATGTTTACCTTGTCCCACTTAATATGGTTTGGATGATTCACATTTTGGTGGCCCAATAAAAAATCTACTACAGGTCCTGGCCTTATTATCATGGTACACGGGCCCCAAACACTGCTTCTATACTCGCTTAGCATGTCTCAACTGAAATGAAACCAGGAAAATAAAGATACCAGTAAGTATTTCTCAATTTAAATGCCGTCTCGTAACAACTAAAAATATGTGAACGACACTAAGTTTCATAATGAGAAGCATTGGAAGTTTAAAATATTCAGGTACCTTCATAGACTTCACTTCATCAAGAGCAGCTAGTATGTACATCTCTCTCTTGGAGTCCAGTATTCTATTCCCCAGATATTTCATTACATCCCCCTTCTCTACATGATTGTCTTTCTTTTGATCCTTGTCTGCTTCCTAATGGAATAAGGATGTAGCGGTCAACAATGAAACCCTGATGCAAGTATCCCCGAAATGCAAAGGAAGAAACACTATACTTGCCTTGATAGATGTAGACACCTGATCAAATTGTTTGGCTACAAATCTGCGATAATCGTTCAAACTGCGGTTTGTGGAAAACATCAATGAATAAAACTTCCATCCCTGAAAACAACAAAGGAGGAGTTGAGTGAGGATTTATGTGGGAGAGAGAGAGAGAGAGAGAGAGAGAGAGAGAGAGAGTTGCAACATGAAAAAATAACAGAGTAAATAGATTGTCCCAGTCCTATTTCAATTGGAGAAAAAGACATTATATATAATGCATTATAATAGGTTCATGGAGATTGTTATAGACAGATCAAGAGATTATAATGCAAAATTAGCTTCCAACAACTATTTTAAACATACTTGGAGGCAATGGAAAGATTCCACAAATGTTCTTGCAGATAATACAAGAAAGCATGCCCAATTGTACCTTTCATCTAAATCATGTAAAAAATGGCTCATATGTAATCCTGTGAGATTGAAACTTAAGATCAACAACGCCAAATTACCTTGTAATATAAGATAAGACACCCAATTGGAGAACGTTGCGCTCATTTCTCTCAATCTGGTGGCAATCTTCGTCTACAAACTGCAAAATTGTGTAGGTAAACAAAGAACAGCTTCTAACAAGGCTAGGAATAATGCATATCCACAGGAAGATCATATCTTACCATTTGGAGTGATTATCAGGCGCATAAAACTTTCATGCTCTGGCACTTTTCTAAGAATGTCAGCTGCTATCGGATCATGCTGGCTGCAGATATAGGATTTTGCTCCACGATGGCACTCATGTGACCAAGCATATTTTGAAAAATGCCTACCACATCAAAAGTTTATGATTCATTAGATTCTACATCAATTACAGAAACTGGTTGGTGTGTGTACATATACATACATTAGAGAGAGAGCGAGAACGAGAGAGAGAGAGAGAGAGAGAGAGAGAGAGAGAGAGAGAGAGAACAAGAGAACTTACAGCATCTCCATTGGCTTGCAAATAGCTAGAGTTGAGTTTAAAATTCAATGACGTAAGCTTCCCTCCCTGAAAACAACAAATGTAGAGTTGACTGAGGATTTAAATATCGAATAATCAAAAATTCAAACATATAAACAGTCAATTAAACAATCCAACAAAAATAAAACACCAATCCAAATTAGGATTTCTCAGTCACAATCATGCAATTAACAATCAAAAATAGAACCATACCAACAGTCAATCAAACAATCCAACAAAAATAAAACATCAAACCCCCTACACAAAACAAAGCCCTAAATTTGGGTTTTTCAGTCACAGACAAGCAATTAACAATCAAAAATTGAACCATACCAACAGTCAATTAAGCAATCCAACAAAAATAAAACATCAATCCCCCTAGACAACACAAAGCCCTAAATTAGGGTTTCTCAGTCACACACAACAATCAAAAATTGAACCATACCAACAGTCAATTAAGCAATCCAACAAAAATAGAACATCAATCCCCCTAGACAACACAAAGCCCTAAATTAGGGTTTCTCAGTCACAAACAACAATCAAAAATTGAACCATACCAACAGTCAATTAAACAATCCAACAAAAATAAAACATCAATTCCCCTAGACAAAACAAATCCCTAAATTAGGGTTTCTCAGTCACAAACAAGCAAAAAATCAATCACACAGAACAATCGAACACACAGAGAATCAAAAATCAACCACCAAACACATATCCACCAAAAACCCTAGGAAAAAAAAAACCCAGATTCTCAGGAAACACATCAAGTGATGCAAAACGAACCCTAGAATAACAAACAAATCAAGCAGCGAAATATCAAACTTTGTATTAGAGAGTGAAGGAACTTATCTTCATCAAGTAACGAAACCAATATTCACCGATATCAGATTCCAGACTATCAAGAGTTCAGGGTTTAATGGAAATGCTTGTGAAGGAAATACATCGTCTTCCTCTATCAGTCTCCATGTCTTCGCAACATAATCTTCATTTTCGTCCACCATTATTTCGTCCGCCATAGAAAGAAGAAGAAGAAGATTTCGGGTTCTTTCCGCTGCTGTTTCTCTTCTTCTACAGAGAAAGACTCGATATATGTTTTTCCCTTGTTGTCATCGATAAAACTTGATACTGTGTATGTGGTTGCAGGTTATTAGCGTGTGCGACTTCATCATAACTTTGTGCTGGCTAGTACTTACGCGTGTCAATATTTAGCCGTGAGTATTCAAAAATATCTTTTCAGTACTATGGCCCGGCTATAAACTGTGACGTGGGTAATGAACCCGTTTTTTTTTCATCTTTTTTTGGAATCGGATCCTGTGGTAACATTTTGGAAAGAAGTACATGTAAAAACCTAGTAGAGCTAGATTTGCTTCTCCGCCCAAATTACGGCTGCTTTATCAGATCCCATACTTCAGTTTTGGTCATTTTCATGTAATCCACCTATTGTACGTATTGAGCTGCACAAAAACACCAAATAAGGTCAAAAGTAAATCAAAGCACAATAATTCTATTCAGCCTACCAGAACATCCCACAGTCAATCCCACTATGACGTGGCAATGACTTTTCTGTTTTAGGTCTTTTTTTTTCTTTCTTCTCAAAGGTGTTTACTATTTTCAGTTATTCCCCTTTCAAAAAAAAAAAAAAAAAAAAAAGAAAACAGGATTTTGTTCTCCATCATCCGTACGATTTTAGGCGGAACAAGAATCTTAAGACTAGAAATTCTCAATCGAATGCACTATTTTTTTCCTTCGTCTCTTTTTTGCAAAACGAGGAATGGCATATAACAGGAATGGCATATAACAGCTTCAAAATATTTTGGTCTTTTCAATTTGTTACTCCTAGTCAGATTAGCACAGATAATCTTCATATATGAGCAATAAATGTTACAGGGAGACGACTACACCAAAATTAAGTTATGTAGTCGTATTACTCCATCAAGACAGATCAAAAGTATTAAGTAAACATGTTTAACATTACTTAGTTATACTCTCTTTCAAAGTAAACTGACACAGGAGATTAAATTTCAGCAACAATAATAAAAAGCAAAGAAGGTATCGCTAATAGGTATTAATAAATTAGAGATGTATCTAGCATAAACTTCCCCCCAGGTTTGTTATATAAGTTCCAAAATCAATCTAACTTCACAAGGTTAGCCGTTTAAAAGCAAAAACTTACCAATTTTCTTAGTCTCTTTTTTTCCTTCACTTGTACGCTTATTTCTTATCACTACCGTAGCTTGTCTAATTAGAAAAGGTTATATCCCTTATGACATGTAAGGTCGTTACCATTTACATTGATGATAAAAAAATCACTCTGCATGTATGCCAAAACGAAAAAGCGTAACAATAGAACACATCTCAGACAACAGTTGGAAAAAAAAAAAATACCTTCAAATCACCATTAGAAGTTCCACCACTCTTAGTAGGAAACTGGAACAGCTGGTCATCTTCGTCAACAACTTCATCACGGATCCTCTGAACTACTTCTTTTTGTGTTTGCCTTACCAATTAACAAAAATTCACGTGAGAAACCAAACGTCACAGATAAAATTATAACCAATATAAGTTCATCAAAATGTTGACTCCTTTCATTATTTGTTACAATGAATAGTATCTGGGTTACAAATCAAACACCACCTAATAACTTTTTGGTTTCTTTTTTTAATACTGTGACTTGCTTACCTACACTTACTGGTTCAAGAGATCACCCAACTGCAGCTTGATAACACTATGTTACACTGTGTCTGTCCATACCAGCTCCACACTGTACAGCCTGCAAATTGACCTCACTTGTTGATACATAGCTAACAAGGTACCCCTTTTAAGTAAAGTACGTTACAAATTGACCGCTCATACCCAAGTCCCCGATAGCTTGTGACTTCAAAACTGAAACGGTTATCCAAATACCCCTAGTCTAATCTAACATATAGTTCAATTTTATGCCAAGATGAATTTGGATGTGTTCCCAGCTTGTCTCCAAAAGTTTAGTCCAACTTTTTGCCCCATCCACGTGGCATCATTTTATTGGTTCTCAAACCACCGGGAATCCTGGATAACCCTTTGAATAAAATTGGTCGGACCCAGTTGTATACTTTGGTAGCCAATAAAATCAAGCCAAAGAATTTGGCCAGGTTTGGACTAGAACTTTGGAATCAAATGACATGCGTCTGGGCACATTTCTCATATTAAGCGAGATGTCAGATTATAGCGGAAGTAGTCAGACAGCTTAATGTTGCAAAAGGTTACCTAGTAGAGCTAGATTTGCTTCTCCGCCCAAATTACGGCTGCTTTATCAGATCCCATACTTCAGTTTTGGTCCTTTTCATGTAATCCACCTATTGTACGTATTCAGCTGCACAAAAACACCAAATAAGGTCAAAAGTAAATCAAAGCACAATAATTTTAGTTGACAAATCTAAGGAAATGGTTGAAGCAGCTCTCTTAAAAGCTAGTTACAAGAAAAGAATAGTGTGTACAAGGTTACAAGATAATATTGCCATATCCAAGGTTGGTAAACACCCCATTAAATCTTCTTAGACCCGTCTCTTAGTGATCTCAGTTTGACCAATTAATACAACTATAAGTCTATAACCGAACAACAAAGTTAGCCACGGTAAATAGGAGAATACGTATTGAAAGTTCAGGTAGCAACCAACTGATTCCCAAATAATAAATCATAATATAAACGTTACACAAGCAAGACAAACTTTTAGAAATTGATTTAACCTTGATGTAAATAATTTGTTCAAGACGTGGATTTACCAATCTGCCTGAGATACCAATACATATTCAGTGTCTCAAATTTATACCAAAACTCAGACCTTCGGATTACAAAAGAGATACAGAAATTATACTAATAACAATTGGAGAATTAATGACTAAATCAAACAAAGCTAACCAGCTGACCTTAGATATCACGCACAAGCAAAACATAAGACTGACGCAGTTGATAAAGCTTGTTAATACTAGAGATGATCCAACTCATTATCTCTTATTACCCTTACAAAGTTACCATACAGTAGACCACCTAACACAAGGTGCCATCATAAAATTAGCTACCTATATTCCAGGCAGTTAATACCGATTCAAAATTCAACAGTTGCAATACGGCGGCATCACATATTACACAAGAGTTCTTTAACTATCAAAAAGACATCCTTTATTATCACCCAAAAAATCAAAACCGCTCCACTGACTAAAAGGATCTACCATACTATTAATACGGGTCAAAAATACTATCATCGATGGCATTTGCTTTTAAGAAAAATAAAAATGAAGGCATACCAATACAATTATCAAAACAAAAACGCCCTAAGCTCGCTCCTCAAGTCCTAATCATATAAATAAAATAATGTATCCAAACCATGGACTTAACAACTTGGGTCACTCAACATCTAATGATGAACACACACAGGTCCAAACAGTGAGTACCTAATAAGAAGCTTTTTTCTATCACTAAGATTAGTATTTGTACAAAATAATCTGCCTCTTCAAAACAATTTCCTTAAGAATAGTGAAAGAGTAATGAGCAAAACGCATGCTTACCATTATGCAATAAGGTTGAAAAAATTGAAAACTAACAATGAGATTTCATAATAGGAAAATCATATTATAATGGTTGTCCATATTAGGTTGAACAAAGAGAAATAGAAATTGTAGCCAATGCGGCTAGGAAGAAACCATACCTGAAGCAATCCAGGTGATGAAATGGTCAGATTTTTCACATTATGAAATGCTTTTATGAATTCCATTGTACGCTTAGGATACAATATTTCTTTCTCTTCTTCTGAAATCTCCAAATCATGATATTCAAGAGCTTCGTATTCACCTTCTCTGACAATTTCAATATCAGCAGCGATTAGAGAAGAAACGTTCTCTAGACAATACTCTTGTAACATGTAATCTTTGCAGATGAATGATGTCAAGTTCGGAGCCGATAACTTGATAATCTTCGCCATGTTATAATGGGACCAAACAAGCAAGTTATTATTGATAATTTCTAAATGCTTCAGTTCATGTGACTCAATATTGACATTCATTTCATAACCATCTCCAATCCAAATATCTCTCAAGATCAGTAATTCAAGAATCGGACAGCTAGAGATAAGTATATTAAGCGAATCTCCATCCTCAACGAAGAAGCAACTAAGCGACATAAATTTGAGCCTAGGTAAATCCACTGATTTAGGAAGAATAACTTTTGATTCATAATTAGGAGTCATTTTTAACACCAACTTCGATAAGGATTGAGAATTGAACAGAGAATGTGGAAACCTCATTTCCAGAATATAATTATCGTTCTCCTCGCCTTCAATTTGAATAGATAAGTCTTGAACATTACAATTTAAGGCAACAAGTATCCAGTCATTTAGATATTCGTACAATATTTTATCTGTCTGCCGATCTTCCCAATGAAGATGAAACTTATGTATATCGTAAAAGCCTCTTAGCATGAGTACCTTATCAACAAACTTTCTAAGCTTCTTCAGCTGCTCAACTCCACGTTCACCAAAAGCATCGCCAGTGAAGACTAAATTCGACACAGAACGCCATACATACCTCCACCTTTTGGACAAAAGACATGTTTGAACTACAAATTTCATGTCAAGGAAAGACAGAATGTGATGAATTAGGGCTTCAGGTAAGTTACTGATTCTATCACCCTCATTATCAATAAATGAGCTTGTCGATTCTTCCATAACCTAAAACCAGAAAGATAAATCCTATGGTGAACTAGGGTTTAAGAAATTTCAATCAAGAACGAAATTAACCTAGCAAATTTGTGCAGAGTAAAGTGAAACAAATTGACTGAACCAAGTAAAGAAATGTCTTATGTTGAGATTAATTTCATCAAGAAACCCTAATTTCAAAACAATTTCATTGAAAACCAAAATGAATCGAGATAAAGATTACCTGATATGATGATTTTAACAGCCTTTGAGGTGATAAAATAGCGCCAGCATCAGTTGAGATCTTCTACTACGGATGGAGATGATGGAAGTAGATAATCAAAAATTTCACCGATTTGATTTCGATCCTTCTCTGGGGTTTTATTTTGGTTAAACCCCAATTTCACCGCAATTCTAGCGATGACGCTCAAGAGAAAAGAAAAGAAGAGTTTCTCTGAACCGAGTCCGACTACTTTTAACGATTTTATTTTGTATTTACACTCTCCTTACACCAGTGATTCGGTAACTTTATGTTCTTTTTTCTTGTTTACCGTCCTCCAATCAAAATGACAAGCAGTAAAATTCTTAGAAAAATTAAGGAATCAAAATGAACAGAGGGAAACGTTTTTGCAGAACCAATAAGTGGAGCACAATTTGTAGATTTTCCATCTCAACATATATCAATCTCATTGCATCATTATCAACCAACACAGACAATTTAACAAGGATGGAATTCTGTAATACTTGCAAGTTTGGTTATATAAAGTAAATATTTCCAGAGATTACAGTGACACCGGGGATGCTGGTTCACTGCAAACCAGCCAGCATAATCATTCTTACACTAAATGAAGAACAGAAAAGAAGAAATTGAAAAGATAGAAATTTGTAGTATAGCATAACATTGCAAAATAGTGGCTTCAGGAGATACGCTGATTCAAATTCAGAGAGTTACACCCTTGAAATTGGTGTACAAGGCAGATAATTGTTTTTGTTTAGGTTTAATTTCGTTAAACTTGCAAATAATCATGAAGAGGTAGATTTGCTTCTCTGCCAAAACAACGGCTTCTGCTTTATCAGATCCGCTACTTTGGGTTTGATCCTTTTCATGTAATCCACTTACTGTATGCACTCGGCTGCACAACAAGACCAAATCAAGTCAAAAGTAAATCAAAGAAATAGCTTGAATCACGGTTAATAGGAGAAACAAGAAAATAAAAACATTAAAAAATTACCAAGTAACACACCTGCAGGCTGAACTAGAAGATGGAATCTCTATTTTTGTTTATGATTGAAAACGAGCAAGAAAGGGACACGGTATTTCCATCTTTCCTTGTAGGATTTATTTACGAGAAGATCATTGCCAAACTTGAGCTTCGTGATCTCAGCTTCTCATTCAACTTCTTCGCAACCTGCAATCTATCCGGTGAGCTCGATTCGTCAAAAGACAAAACCATTTTCTCCAATACCGGAGCATTCATCATCAGAAGTCCTAGAAACTTGACTTCACCATCACACCCTTTAAGATTTCTGATTTCCATACGCTTGAGGTGAAACAATATGGATGACAACGATAATTCCACTTCAGCATCATATTTGTCGGCTCTAAAGTCCAACTACATCCAAGATATTACAGGAAATATTAGTAAACATTTGTCATCCTGTAATAATTCCTTAAACATCAAATACAACTTAAAAAGTCTAATTATTACCTCCGCAGATGTGAGATAAAGGGATTCTATACTAGGACAGCTCTTAAGTAAGGATGTTACTGCAGCCAAGCAGCGTCTTGTAAACCATATATTCAAATCCAAACATTGAAGATTACAGAATTGAAGGGATCGACCCTCTATCAACTCTGGAGACCCTGCGAGAATCTTGACAAACAATTAAAAAAATTAGTATTTGGATAATGCTGCACACCAAGGATGTATTCAAAAAGGCTGAAAGTATATGAACCATTTAATAAATAAAGACAAAAATCTAATTCGTATTTTAATATACATGTATATATAATCTTTGTTCTTCTACTTATCGGTATCCAAATTTCTTAACCTCAACTGCAATAATTTGTTAGTTGTCACATCGAAGGAACTAGTTGAAGCAGCGCTCTTAAAAGCTAGTTACACAGGAAAAGAATAGTGTGTACAAGGTTACAAGATAATATTGCCATATCCAAGGTTGGTAACATCCCAGTTTGAAATAGGACAATACTGTATTAAATGTTCGGGTAGCAATCAATTGATTACCAAATAATAAATCATAATATAAATGTTACACGGGCAAGTCAGATTTTTGGAAATTGATTTAACCTTGATCTAAATAATTTGTTGAAGACGTAGATTCACTAATCTGCCCGAGATACCAACAAATACACCATTTCATTGTTTCAAACTTCTACCAAAACTTGGACCTTTGGATTACAAAAGAGGTAAGAAAATAATACTAATAACAAGTGGAAATGCATAAGAAAATCAAGAATTAAAGACTAAATCAAACAAAGCTAAAATTACAGATACTCTCTCTTTACTTGCCGTGTAAAAATCACCTTAGCTAAAAACTAAACAAGCCAATATTACTTTTCAAATCTTGCAAAAATCTAGTACTCTCTCAAGGCTTCCAAACCTAACCTTACGTGTTCCTCAGTGCTAACCCTTATTTGTAAGAACATTAAGTGAGCTGTCTTTCTTATCCAGAGACGAAACTGGAGCACCCCACAGTGACAAACTAAGTCAAATAATTTCCCAACTTAACAGTTTCTCTATCCAACCCTTAAGTACTCTCGCATATCTAGTGGGATAACAATTTCACACAGAATAGAGCTTTATTCTGTGTGACCACTCGGTAGTAAATCAAGGACCTCTTGAAACACATCCGCAAAACTCCAGTCACCACTGGGTTTTCCGAATGATAAGACTCTCATCAGTTATCGTTAGACTCAATCTGTCTAAGGAAACCAATTACAAACAATTTCACGGTGAAGTCTCCACTATGCCTCGAATTAATTAGGCTTTGTAAATGTGATTGTTTTAATAGGTATTATCAAGTTACCCAAAACGAGAGCACACCCAATCCATCCCTAGTATAACATCATATGTCATCTTTTCTAACACATAAAGATTCAATATGCTTTAAATCACTTGTCCCAAAAACAAAAAAAAATTCACTCATATCATAGTAGTCTGACCATCTTTCACTACTAAATGCTTACCTGTGAAAATTTCACAACCTAAAAAGAATAAGCATTGGGAGAGATCACGTGTTACTACAAAGGCCATACGTACTCTATTACCATTCCTTTTGGGAAAACATCCAGCCGTCTCTCTCTCTCTCTCTCTCTGATCCATATTGAGAAGAATTTAGAGGCATACACAAACCTCTTAAATGATTTACTAATATCACCAAAATTATAATGCTGATTCACCATCGAAACAACATACCTCAGAATAACAGAATCAAGCAACAAAGACAATGGCCTAATAACCAAAAACATAGCCCACATCCACAGGTGAAACATAGGACTGGTGCAGTAGATAAAGTTTGTTAATACTAGAGTTGATCCAACTCATCATCGTTTACTACCCTTACAAAGTTACCATACAGCAGACCACCTAACACAAGGTGCCATCATAAAATTCAGCTACCTATTCCAAGCAGTTGATACTTCATAGTGATCCTAAATTCAAGAGTTGCAATATGACGGCATCACATATTACACAAGAGTTCTTCAACTAGCAAAAAAGAAATCCTTTATAGCACCCCCAAAAAATCAGTACTACTCCACTAACTAAAATTAGCTACCATACTGTTACTAGAGGTCAATAAACCTATCATCCATAGCAGTTTCTTTTAGAAAAATATAAAAGAAGCATATCAGTAGAATAATCAAAAGAGAAAACATCCTAAGATCACTCCCCAAGTCCTAATCGTAAAAATAAAATAATGCATCCAATTATCCAAACCATGGACTTAACAACTATGGTCACTCAACATATACGATGAACACAGGTCCACACAGGGAGTAACAACAACCTAATGAGTAGCTATTTTTCTATCACGAAGATTAGTATTTGTACAAAATAATCTGCCTCTTCAAAACAATTACCATATAATAGTGAAAGGTTGAAAACATTGAAAAGTAAACAAAGAGATATCGTAGTAGGAAGATCATGTTATAATGGTTATCTATATTAGGTTGAACAGAGAAAACAAGAAATTGTAACCAATATGGCTAGAAAGAAACATACCTGAAGGAATTCAGGTGATGAAACTGTCATCTGTTTTACATTACGAAATGCTTTCATGAATTCCATCATACGCTTAGGATACAATATTTCTTTCTCTTCTTCGGAAAGCTCGAACTCGCTATTTTCAAAGGAATCATAAGTGCCTTCTTTGAAAATTTCAATATCAGCAGTAACAAGAGAAGAAACGTTCTCTAGACAATATTCTTGTAGCATGTAATCTTTGCAGATGAATGATTCCAGATTCGGAGTAAATAACTTGATAATCTTCGCCATGTTATAATGGGACCAAACAAGCATGTCAATATTATTGATAATTTCGAAGTGCTTCAGTTTATGAGACTCAATATTAACAATCATATCATAGCCATCTTCTATCCAAATATCTCTCAAGATCAGTGATTCAAGAATTGGAGAGCTTGAGATAAGTTTATTAATCGAACCTCCATTCTCAACAAAAAACGAACTAAGCGACATAAACTTTAGTCTAGGTAAATCCATTGATTCAGGAAGAATAACTTGTGATTCATAATTGCGAGTCATTTCTAACACCAATTTTGATAATGATTGAGAATTAAATAAAGAATGTGGAAGCCCGATTTTCAAATCATACCTGCCATTGTCAATTTCATCACCTTCAATATGAATAGATAAGTCTTGAACATTAAACTTTAACGCAACAAGTATCCATGAATTTAGATGTTCGTTTATTATTTTATCTGTCTGACAATTCCCCCAATGAAGATGAAACTTATGTATATCATTAAGCCCTCTTAGCATAAGTACCTTATCAACAAATTTCCTAAACTTCTTCAGTTGTTTCACTTCACGTTCTCCTCCGAAAGCATCACCTCTGAAGACTAAATCTGACACAGAAGTCCATACATACCTCCACTTTTTAGACAAAACGCATGTTTGAACCACACATCTCATATCAAGGAAAGACAGAATGTGATGAATTAAAGCTTCCGGTAAATTACTGATTCTATCATAACCTTCATTGTCAACAATCGACGAGCTTCCCGATTCCTCCATGGTTTTGTGTAACCTAAAACCAGAAAGATAAATCCTATAGTGGACTAAGATTTCAAATCAAGACCAAAATTAACCTAGAAATTAGTTGTGTAACCTAAAGTGAAATCCATGAATTGAATCAAGTACTCAATTTCTAATGTTGAAACCCCTAATTTCAAAACATTTTCAATTCAGAACAGAAATTAATCAAGATGGAGATTACCTGATTTGAGGATTGTAACTGATTTGAGGTAGATTCTTCTATGGCGATGATCAAAGTAGATATTCAAAAATTTCACTGATTTGATTTCGATGCTTCTCTAGGGTTTTATTTCGGTTAAACCCCTAACTGCAGAGCGACGACGCTCAACTTAGCGAAAAAGAAGAGTTTCTCTGGATCGATGATGAAAGTAGAGATGATGGAAATTTTATCCTTTTCTTACCCTTTATTTTGTATTTACACTTCCTTTACACTTCGGTAAGTTTGGGTTTTCCCTTTTTACCGTCGTCCGGTTATAATAAATAGTAAGCCCCATATTTTTTTTGTGTGCCTCACACTTCCTTGCCATCTATTTCACCCTGGATAAATGAATACCTTTGGACTGGGAAAAGATATTCATTTAGCCAGGTTATATACTTATTGATAAATGCGTTAACCGGTAAATGAATATTTACATGTTCATAGAGTTATTTTAGTTTTTTACATATTTGATTTTTGATGTTTTCGGATTAGAAGTCGGACAATTTAAAAAAATAAAAAAACATTAAGAATTATTTGATGTCATTTCTAATTTATAGTATAGAAATGTAATGGATTTCGAATATCTTTTGAACTATACTAACAAGAATTACAAAATTAAGGAATAGCATAAGGACACACTAGAGTTTTTATAAAATTCACTCAAGACCAAATTTGACCTAGTAAAATAAACAGTACAACCTAAAGTGAAACATAAATTGAATCAAGTAAAAATGTCAAACGTTGAGATTATTTTCATCAACAAGCCCTAATTTCAAAGCAAATTCATTCGAACCAAAATTAATCCAGATAGAAATTACCTAATAAGCTGATATGATAATTTTGAGGTGACTTGTATACAATCAAATACTTCACAGCAATTCTAGTGATGATATGGCGCTCAAATGAGTGAAATAAAAGAAGAAGAGTTTCGAACTTTGACTCCTTTTTAACAACATTATATTTTGTACTCCCTCTGTCCTTTTTTATCTATCCTAATTTCTACTATGGTATGTCCATTTTTATCTGTCCGCTCTGTTTATAGACATACTTTTCCCTTAAACTATCAAATATACCCTTTATTTTTTATAATCATAAAATTATTTTTAATATCTAAATCTTAAATAATATCACCATATAAGAAAAAAAACTTACTCAATATCTTTGTATTAATTGTCATATGTTTTTAAATAAAAATATTTATGAATAATTATAAAATTTCTAATAAACTTCTACTTATTTTAACATTAATAATTTAATTTTGGTAATAATATAACATTAAATAGGCTAGTCAAGGGCTAGTCATGACAATTTATAGGATTTCCTTAATATCTTGACTTAGTCAAAGCGGACTCTTAATTTAGGACGGAGGGAGTATTTAGTATTTACAT
Organism: Papaver armeniacum; assembly: GCA_023531295.1. Classification (NCBI taxonomy): domain Eukaryota; kingdom Viridiplantae; phylum Streptophyta; class Magnoliopsida; order Ranunculales; family Papaveraceae; genus Papaver; species Papaver armeniacum. The sequence continues at coordinate 175,758 of JAJJWW010009487.1, forward strand.
TTTCCTTACAACTTGTGTTTTGGTAACTTTATGTTGTTGTTTTTTCCGCTTTTTTACCGTCCTTTGGTCAAAATGAGAAACATTAATATTCAACTTACACCTGAGTATACCACTGATCATCCTGTCTAGCATAACCATACACAAAAAGTTTCCATCCAATTAAAATCCAAATAAAAAAACTCTGGGTCCAAGCTTATAGCTCAATGGTTTCTCATCAACTCCACTAATAAGGAGGTAGTCAGGGGTACGACTTTCATGTATAAAACATAATAATAATTAATAATAATGGTTGCCTTCTATTATTAATTATTTGATTCTTTTGTTAATAAAAGCCTTTGCGGCGCTTTTTTTTTATAATAATCATAGTTATAAAAAGGTATGAGGTTTGTGTCCATGATAGCCAGGGCTATCAGACGGACATCATTTAATGGGGACCCTGATCCGAAGGTCGGGAAGCTCCGGATGGGAAAATCATTTGGCTGAAAAGGACTCCCGGTATTCAAGAGTGGGTCCTGTGCGGGTAAAAAAAAAACATATAGTCACGAAAAGAAAGAACAATCTGATTATATGTTCGCCGTCCGTGAGCTCTCTCCATAAACCTAGCCATTGGAATCACCGAGAAGATTAGTTTGGAGATGAAATTAAATCAATCAATCTCCAGAGAGAGATTTGTTATGAGATGGCATTATGATGGGGAATCAAAGGGAACAAAGGAAGGTGTTACAATTTCTGAATGTATGTCAAATTGTAGAGAACCTAAAGATTGTGCTAAAGAGGTTCGTTTGTTCATTTTTTTTTTTTTTTTTTTATGGATCTGATTACTGAATTTCTAATTAACATGAAATTTTAATGAAAACCCTAGCTTTAAATTTAGAGATAACTTTTTGTTTTAAATTTTAATGAAAACCCTAGCTTTCTATTTAGAGGTAACTTTTTGTTTTTGCAGAGCAAGAATTGCAAGACGACATTCACTACAAAAACAGGTCTCAATTGTGAGGGTTTTTTAAAGAGGGGCGTCACAAATAAGGGTTATTTGTGAGGGTTTATGACCAACCGCCACAAATACATAGGTTAGTCAAAGTCAAATAAAATCTGGTCAGTTTCAGGGGTCCGACAGATATAATTTGTGAGGGTTTTGGAACAACCGCCACAAATAGTTAAGTTAGTCAAGGTCAAGCATTTTTTTTCGTCAGTTTGAAGTTTCCGACCGAAGAAAATATCTTACAAACCCTCTTCAATTGCTGCGGTTCTCAATCCGTAGAGAAGTTTTCAGAAAAGGCGGTGAAAGTGTCGATCTCTCCCGCTGAAATTTTCACTAAATTTTTTACTTTATATTTCTTTATTTCTTTTCTTTCTCTTATCTTCTTCCCTGGATAGATCTGGTTTTCTTCTGTTATTACCTTCTTGTTTTCTCCGACTAAGAAATTTGCAGAGGTTTGCTTCTCTTACCTGTTATTACCTTAAAGAAGGGCTTAATATTACTTTTAATTTCTGTTTCTTTGTTCTACAGGATCTAAAGGAGTAAACTTTAAGGTGAAATTTCCCCTCTTTTTTTTCTTTTGTATTACTATTAATCTCGTTTTGTTTCTTTGATTAAGGACTGGGTTTTCTTTTGATTGCTTGTTTTCATGTTTATTTGTTTTGCAGGATCTAAAGGAGGCAACTTTCAGGTGAAATTTCCAGGCCTTTTCTTTGTATTAAGAAAAATTAAATTTGTTTTTCTTTAGTTTCAATTTCTTAGGGTTTACTAGAAAAAAAAAATTTCTTTAATTTCTGAGTTCTGAGTGTTTGTGTCATGGATTTCATTATTTTTTTTAATTTCTTAGGGTTTGTTTTATGGATTGGTGGTCTAGAAACGAAATCTGGATATGGGTTTTTGTTGATGGAACTTTATATTGTGGTTTGAGCTTTGGATTTCTTAGATTCGAGCTTAGAATTTCTGATTGGGGTTTGGGTTTTATCTGTTTTGTACATGATATTGGGGTTTTGTGAAATTTCTTAGTTTCTGATTGTGTTTGTGTTGTTTTCTTTAATTTGTTGAATGGGAAAGCATGAGAAAAGGCTGAGCCTTTTCATTTTGGTGTTGTGAGCTAAATTATTGGATCAATCTTGAGATATTTAACTCGGTACATATCCTTGTTATCTGATTCTGTGCATGATTGAATAGATGCGTTAACTGCCTCTTGTATGGTCAGAATTTCAATCAACACACCTCTTTGTAATTCTTTGATACTTGCTTTAGGTATTATTAATGCTCTTTTAGTCTTCAAATTATGTAGCATCGATTAGTTTGCTTTAACGATTTTGGATTGCATCCTTATTTGGTTACGCTTCTTAAGTTCGGGGTACAAAACAGTCTTTGGCTCTTAGTAATTTACACTGCGTTGGATTTTCTCCTGTTCTAGTTAAAGTATATATATTATTAGTGAACATCTATATGTCATCTTTATTAATTGCTATGAATTAGTGCTTGCGGTTTGAACTTAAGGCATGCTTCTTTGTTATTTTTGAATTAATGCTTGCAGTTTGAACTTAAAGAACGCTTCTTTTTTATTTTTGATCACGATGGTGACATTTACGTAGTTAATAATCTCTTGGTCGTTTTTTCTTGATGGAATCTGTGGTCATTTTTGTTTAGTGAATTAGACTATTAGAAAAAGCTATTTAATCTGAAGTTTTTTTCTAGAAAAATGTACAAGGCACTTGTTTCCTTTTCTTCTCTGCCAGAGCTTATTGTGCTTCTTCAGGCCTGGTTGCACTGAAGGTCCTAATTCTAGCTTTTTGATATATATCACCTCAATTTCAGTGTCATTAGTTACCAACTAGAATAATACTCCATAAATGGAGATTCGACCCTTTGGGAATCATACCACGGCGTTGAACATCCATCTTTCTTCGTCACCTTATTGTTGCTCTTTAATCAAATGGAGTGAACAGCCATTTTTTCATCACCTTATTGTTGCTTATATGAATGAAATTTGTATGTGTGAAGTCTACTGAGATGCTTAAATTGGAAATTGTATTTGTATATAGCATAACAATTGTCTCAATTTACTATCCGACTTTTGGTTTTTTTATGGATTGGTGTCATTTGCAAAGAGTAGTGTAAACAAATTTAACATAATGTACGAGGAATCGAGTGGTTTCATGATATTGAATGTAGATGTGTAGTAGTTATTGTAGTCTCTCGACTTTTCCATGTCTAGTGGCATTTGCGAGAGAGTAATATGTATGTGTTAATTGGCATTTGCATAGAGTAATATGTATGTGTTAATGATCAAAATCGGTAGAAGATTTCCTTGAAGAGATAATATCTCGAGATTAATGTCATAGCATTTGTGGTGAAGATGAAATTTAGTATGTTATTGATCCGTAGTTGTAAACAATGACTATGAAGTCACGTCTTGAAGTCTTCACATTGGTGTATATTGATTTTATTCTTTTGCATTAGCAAGTTTCGGGGAATACTCAAATGTTGGTTAGTCAAGACAGGATAAACATCTTTAGCCAAGCCACTTTTAGTTATCTTTCTTTGCTAATAGGGCCGGGAATGAAGATTTTAGTAATGTAGACTCTTACTAGTGACCTAATTAGATGTTGTAATGTTGACTCTTTTATTTGCACATGTTCCTTGCATAAAATACTTAAATTTGGGGTTCTCTTAGGGTCTACAGTATTTCAACAATTGTATCATTTAGAGACTTAAATCCTTGAACATTTATTGTTAACAAAACTTGGGTATTAATGAGAATAATTTTGTGATTTTCTTGTATAATTTCGGTTTCAAGTTTGCGATTTTCTTGTACTTTGTATACTAGTAATTGTTTATGGCATTCTTAGTCAAACTTTTTACTTAATTATATATTACTTGTGTCTGTGACTTGGAATCATTTCTTGCACTCAATTGTTGAGAATTAGAACGAGAAGTTCAATTTGTAATTTTCTAATGTTCCTTTGTATTTTGATGTCGGTACTTACGGTCCAAGAATATTGATTGAAGAAATTTATACTGATTGTATCCGTCGTTATCTTAGTTCAATAATATATTGTGATTGATAAATGGATAAGAGTTGGGTTCATTTTGAAAGATCAAGTAAGGAGTTTCATGAAGGGTTGTGTTTGTTCTTGAACTATGCGTTTGAAAATGGGTTTGTTCTTGAAGATAACAAAGTGAAGTGTCCATGCAAGGAGTGTGCCAATATACATTACAAGACTAGAGATGAGATATATGATGACTTAGTTACCTGTGGTATGTTAAGGAGCTATACAGTATGGTATCATCACGGTGAAGGGTTCAGAACAACATTTCCATGTAATTTGGGGGCGAAAATATCAATGCGGATCGAGGTTATTATGGATAACAATGGCGAAGAGGTTTGGAGATGACATTGCGGAATGTTGCGAGATGCATATGGATTACGTTTGATGAGGATATGAGTGATATGTTGGATGCAGAAATGAGTGGGATGCCAAGTGATAGTTCAGCTGCGCAGTTTTATAAGTTGTTAGAAGATTCAAAGAAGCCGTTATACCCCGGATGCGATAAGATGTCGATGATGTCTTTTCTTGTTAGATTTTGGAACTACAAATGCGTTGGTGGGATGTCGACAAGTCATTCAAAGAGATGCTTCAACTCATGAGAGAATCATTTCCAGAAGGGTGCACATTGCCAGAAAATTTCACACAGTGTAAGAAGGTACTATCAGATTTGGGATTGTCTTACGTTAAGATTGATGCATGTCCCAATGATTGTATCTTTGTATTATAAGGAGACAACGGATCTTGAATCTTGTACGGTTTGCAAAGCTTCTCGTTACAAAGACGGAAGATTAAAAACGCCAGCTAAAATACTTCGTCACTTTCCTTTAAAACCTCGGCTACAACGGTTGTTCATGTGTTCTAAGACTGCAGGAGATATGAGATGGCATCATGAAGGGCGTACAAAAGATGGGGTATTGAGACATCCGCTGATTCGAAGCTTGGAGGCATTTTGATGAGATGAATCCAACTTTTAAGGCGAGATCAAGGAATATCGAGTTAGGTTTGTCAAGCGATGGGTTTAGTCCATACAGTTCAATGAGAAATCCGCATAGCACATGGCCTGTGGTTCTGTTACCCTATAACTTACCACCATGGTTATGCATGAAACAACCTAACATGATATTGTCTTTGCTTATACCAGGCCCGCATAGTCCAGGTAATGATATTTATCTTGATTTTTATATGTTTTGTCAAGATTACATATTATATTAATATTCTTTCATAACCAAATATTAAAACTGATCACAACCTTCTATGTCAAAAATTACAGGTAACGACATTGATGTGTATTTGAGACCATTGATAGATGAGCTTGAAGGAATTATGGGAGGAAGGGGTGGACACGTATGATTCCTCACGAAATGAGATGTTCAACGAAAGCGGGATTATTATGGACTATAAGTGATTATCCTGGACTTGCAATGCTCTCTGGATGGAGTAATAAAGGTAAATTGGCATGTTCAACGTGTCTTGAAGAAACTCGGCACCAGTGGTTGAAGAATGGAAGGAAAACAGTCTACATGGGCCATCGGCGATTCTTAGATGAATCATAGGTAATAATATTTATACTTCAAGCGAGTTCTGTCAAAATGATTTTTTCTCAACCGAGATGATTACAATCCTTGACCGGTGGTTCGAATAACATAGAACATAAATTACAAGAAGTCAAAGATGGTGAACATGTTGACAAAATTAGTTTTTTTCTTTTTATAGATAAAATAGATAAACATGTATAGCTTCAAATGAACCAAGAGGCGTCATTCTACATTGTATTTCAGTTGTGTGTTTTACAAGTTTTCGCAGTAGTGCTTAATCTTGAAAAAGCATAATAATCCTATATTAATCTATTTGTTAGTAAATTGAATGAATCTCTATCTGTGATGCAAATAACATTAGCTTTTGATGGTTTCGGTTCTAGTTTTATTGATCGATTCTAGATTTTAGGAGTTATATCTTTGCTTTGATTTACTTATGCAATCTTAACAGTAAACTTTGAGAATATATGAGTGTTATTGCCACTGTGTTAGCTTGTGAATTCTCACATCTTCTACATATGGATGCTAAGCTTAGTCAAGTGTTACTTTATTAATGATGTTTGTTTTAAAATTGTTGTGTATTTGACAGTTGTCTGAATTGTTATCATAGGTTTCGCACCACACTTAAGAAAGATTTTGATGGGAAAGTAGAACTTATCCCACGTCCAAACCCATTGTTAGGGCAGGATATCTTGAGCTTCTTTGAAAGACATTCCACACATATTTGGGAAACAGTTCGAGGAGAATTTGAGGGGAGATCGTCACGCAAGAGAAAATCACGAGGATCAAGTAGAGCGCAAATAATATGCCAAGCAATTGGAAGAAATTGAGTATATTTTACGAACTTCCATCTTTGGGTAAATAATCTTCTCAAACATAACATAGATGTGATGCACACTTGAAAAAAATGTATGTGATAGTGTTAAGGTACGATAATGGATATTCTTTGGAAAAACTAAGGATGGTCTTAAAGCAAGATTTGATATGCAACTCCTGAAGATTAGACCTGAACTTCATCCAAGGCCATTACCAAATGGGAAGTACTTCTTGCCAGGAGCATGTTATTCCATGGATAATCCAAAAAAGACTATGTTTCTCAATGTCTTGAAGAATTTGAAGACCCCGGATGGGTACTCAGCATACATTGCGAGGTGTGTAAATGTCCAACAACGTAAAATTTTTGGTCTAAAAAGTCATGATTCACATGTGCTCATGCAGCAGCTTCTACCTTTGGCATTCCGAAAGACATTACCATCTAAGGTCAGTAAAGTGCTAATGGAGTTGAGTTCCTTTTTCCGTGAACTATGCTCCAAGGTGTCGCGCCCAGAAGATTTTGAAGAGTTGGAGAAGCGCATTGTTACCATTGTTTGCGAATTAGAGAGGATTTTTCCACCTGCCTTCTTCGACATTATGGTTCACTTGCCTATCCATCTCGCGACGAAGCACGTTTAGGAGGACTGTGCAAGATCGGTGGATGTACCCCATTGAACGGTATACATTTTAAACTTTTGTTTGCTTTGCTTTGTTTGTTTCTTACTTATTTACGTTCAATAAAGTTATTTGCTCTCTTTATTGTTGGTTTTTGTTCACTCACTTATTATTCTTTTGGCGGGTATTTGTACACTTTGAAGAAATATGTAAGGAATAAAGCTCATCCGGAGGGATCTATTCTTTGAAGGCTATTTGGGTGATGAATGTGTTACATTCTTGTCGAGGTACCTCAAAGATATCGAGTCAAGAACCAATAGACCACCTAGATACGTAGATGATACTCCCATTGGGAAAGCCGTGAGATTTGCTTTAACTGGCGATCAAAAGAAGAAGATGCATGACTATATCTTGTCTAATGATGATGATGTGGCTCCGTACATAGCGTAAGCAGCACTTTATTTACCCAAGTTTTATGTTAAGTCTTTTACTTTCGCTTTCCCGGCCGGCCACACTATTTAATTTATCTGTTTTAATTATATTTTGTAGGCAACACAAAACTACACTGGCTATGGTGCACCCAAGATTGAGTGACCGTGAACGCCAGCTAAAGCACAAATATGAGTTTCTTTGATTGGTTTAAGAATCATATTAGGTTGCTTGTGAAATCTAAAGTGAGTATTGTTGAAGGATTAGATTTGCTTCTTGAAGGTCCTTTTCAAGCTGAGAAAATTTCTGGCTATACAACACAAGGCTATAATTTCAAAGTTGTAAGTAAAGAAAATGGAGCAAAGACACGAGAATAGTGGTGTGGTAGTCGATTCAACGGCGCCTTCCTTTAGAAGTGGAGCGGCTCGAGAACCCAAGCAATGATACGGAGCGCTCGTACTATGGAGTACTTACAAACATAATTGAGTTGACATATAGACAAGGTCACTCATATGTGTTGTTTGAGTGCAATTGGGCTAATGTGGTGAACACTTCTGGCAGAACAAGGACTTCTGGTTTGAAGACTGATAGTTTAGGGTTCACTCTTGTGAATTTTAACCATCTCTTGGGAACACAACGTGAGGAGCCTTATGTGTTGGCCTCTCAATGCCGACAAGTATTTTATGCCCAAGACCCTCTAGAACCTGAATGGGATGTTGTGGTCAGGAATAAACCTAGGGATATCTTTGACATGGGTGATGATAGTCCAGATCAACTATTGGATAACCTTCCATTTGGAAATGAAGTCAACAATGAAGAGGATGACAGTATTGGTGCTATAAATGATGGGACTGGGGTGATAGTTGATGCTCCTATGAGTGGAGATCAAATATGGGTAGAAGAAGAAGAAGAAGAGGAGGAGGAAGAAGAGGAAGAAGAAGAGGTAGAAGAAGAAAAAGAAGAAGAAGACGCCGACAAAGAATTAGAGTCAGAAGAAGAGGAATTTGTGGATGGGTTTTCAGAAGATGAGAATGATGGCCCTGATGTTGAGTTTGACAGTGGATCAGATGATGACTCTTGAACATATTACAATTTTTTCATTCCTGCATTGCTTGTTCTCCTTATAGTGTGTTATTAATATAATATTTGAATATATAGTTCTTTTGAAATTGTGTCTTTCTACAAGTTAGGCTTATTTCAGTTGTTTCTCATTGTTAGATTATTACTTAAGTATACTAACATCATAACTTTTAGATTTTTTTGTAGGATGCCTCGTGGTGGAGCGGCTTTGAGGTTCTTGCATGACCTATTACCAAATCAAAGGCTTGCAGTTGAAGTGGACATGGAACACCTTTGTCCTATGGGGGAAAATGGTACGTATATAACCAAATATATCACTCATCTAGCGAATGATGGACACAAACTACCGTTGACAATACATGACTGGAAATACATGCCTTCACAGTTAGTTGAGAATGTGGTGCTTGAAATAAAGGTACAATAACATATGCATGTATTTTCATATAACCACTGAATCCATATCTTTTCAAAATCTGAAATGTTCGTCTTTTGTGGTTGTATATTTGATGTCAGCAAATATTTGAGTACCCAGAAGTGTTGGATGACTGGATCTACACCAAGATAAATGATAGGTGGAAGGATCACAAATATCATGTTAAAAAGGATGCTTATAAAAAATGGAATACGGTGGAAGAACGTCTTGCTAATCCACCACACAATGTTGTTGAGAGCCAGTGGAGGGTACTCGTTGAGGTTTGGAATACTGATGTGAAGAAACAAGTAAGCATTAGTATTTTTGTTTTTCATGAGAAGTCTCATAATTAAGCAGGCACGACATTTTAAGATCTTATGTTTGGTGTAGGCAATATGCCAAAAAAACAAGGAAAACGAGGGAGAAACAAAAATCTCACCATACTACGGCTCTAAACCACATGCTAAGTGTCCGCGAGAGGTAAGTTTCTATTCCACTGCCAAGTCTTAAATACTCTTTCCTATGCTAATAGTGATGGATCTTCCTTGCCTTTAATACATAAAACTTGAATAGTAGAACTTAGAATTGAACTTAATCACTATGCCCCTACCTTCCTTAGCTACTTTTTTTTCCGCTTCTGTTTGTTATGTTTGATTCTTAAGCCGGAAATTCATCAACTGTCTTTAAGAATTATCTTTTTAAGTGTTCAATGAGTTTGTATGTATATGTTTCCGTTTTTAAATTTATGTTGATTTTCTTTTTGAATTATCTATATATAGCTGGGAAAGAAACTAGGACGGCGTCCTAAACGTCACGAGATCTTTGGTGCTACCCATACTAAAAAGAAGAAAATCAAGACCCGGATGAAGTATTGATGGATCCAGAAGTGGCTGCAGAACTTGTACGTATTTTGATTTATTATGAATCAATTTTTAATTTGTTTAGATATTATTACTTAAGCACTAGATCTAAATGTGGTTTTGGCATCCATGGCCACTCCAACATTATGTGTAGTAAAAGTCACTTCTACTTCAGCTGTATAATCTAGCATGGATGGTGGACTGGTTTCACAAAAAACCAGTGGGGCAAGGTCTTTACACATAGATATTTGGCTAAGAAAGAAAGATGTATTTACGTATGTGATGCTTGGCTAAGACGAAAGATGTATTACTTTTAATTCTTAATATGACACATAATGAAGTAGGGATGCAAATTTTAGTGGTGCAATAATGATACAATAAGTTAGGATGAAATATCTCTCCTAGTACATATATCAGCACACAACTTTTCATGTGTTTCCTGATGGTATATCTGAGTGAACAATGCATTTTGATCTGTTATGGTTGTTGCCTACTTTTTAAATGAAAATGTAGTTTTCAAGGCTATTTCCCTAACTTTTTAAATGCATTTGCTCTTATATTGATATTTGTGTAGAAGGAAATGGAGGAAGTAGAGATCCAAGCTAGACAACCAGGTTCTCATATTGTGTTGCAAGGACGACATGATGCTTTTGCCCAAGTGCGAGGACGAGATAAAGGTGGTCGTGTTCGCTGTCTAGGCAATGGTATAAAGCCAAAGAAATATTGGGGTGAAGAATCATCCACCAATCCTACCAGCGACCCAAATGCTGAAGTTTTGAACCTTAGACAACAATTGGAGAGTCTTTGTTGCACAACTTCAAGCAAAGAATGCAACGGATAGTGAACCGGAGGCCCTTTTTGCGCATCATGGGTAAGGGAAGCGCCAACACCGTTACCCCATCGGCGAGGCGAGACCGGGGAAAGTCCATGAATGGAAGATCTTGGTGCACATAGATGCTCGACTAATATACTACTAATATATAACTCTGGCGACTCAGGTGCTTGTTTTTTTTGGATACAAGGGAATGTGATCTTTTTTTTTTTTGTTTTCATGCCATCAGGTGTGTTCTTATCATGTCCCAAACTTTCTACAAGCATTTTGAATGTTGATAATCTTAGTTGCCATCTTTTTGAGCTCTCTAGATGTTTTTTTGCCCAGATTTATGTTTTTTAAACAGTGAAACATCTTACTGTTGTTTCTATGGTGCATCAATGTAAAATGTAAAACTTATTGTTGTTTCAGTGAAACATCTTCCGTTGTTTCTATAGTGCATCAATGTAAAATGTAAAACTTACTGTTGTTTCTATTTTGCAATGGAAGGTTATACAGTAGTGTGAATCAAGAATGGCTTAAAAATTTTGAGAATCTAAAATCCGACGCCGGTGACTGACAACCGAAGCCGGTATCGATGTCCGATGAACGTCGGCAAAAATCGACGTCAAGAATTTATATATTAGTGACGGTTTTTAAACCGTCACAACATAAAAAAAATCCGGCAACGGACGCCGTTATCGGGAAAAAATCCGGCGAAAAGAAAACAATTTATGACGGTTTGACCGACCGCCACAAATATTCGTGACGGTTGACTAAACGTCACAAATGATCCCAACCGTCACAAAAAACATTTGTGACCCCAGTAGTAACGACGGATTGCCGCCCGTCACAAAGTCACATTAGTGACGGTTTTTTTGGTATTTGTGACGGTTTTTTGCTATTTGTGACGGTTTGGAAACCGTCACAATAGGCCCTCTGTTTTGTAGTGATTGTAACTCTGTCCATAATCGTCTAACATAGTTGGCGTTTGATTTCCAACTCTTAATGTGGGGTTTAATTTTGTATTTCTATATATAATGGATGGTTTGTGTATGTATACGCAGTGTAAAACTGTGAATATGAAAAAGTATTAGTGATTTCTCTTTTCCTGTGTAGTATTGGTCCAATTTAAACTGTTATTGTATTATCGGGTCTTGAAGGAAGAGAAGCAGATTGGTATAAGGTCTTGAAGGAAGAGAAGCAGATTGGGGTTGGTGGTTGATCTCACCAGGAAGTTTCACTCTTTACTTAATAAGGTATGACTTCAGTTAGTCTGTCTTTTTTCTCCCTTTATATAGAAAATTGCGAACTGTATCAGGGCAAATCTGAATTTGGATGGGGATTCACAGGGAAAACCTGAACTGTGCACCTCAGTTAGCCTATCTTTTATTGCATGTTTCTCTGATTTTGTTATTTTGTTGGATTTTGCGGGGTTTAGGTGTTGATGAATTTGTCCACTGATTAGAAGGTTTTTCTTTAACATCAAAAATAAGGACAAATTTCATGTAGGGAAAAAAAGATAGAGGTAGCCTTCTCATCATGTTTATCTCCTTCAATCTTTTTATGGATTTGGCTAGAGGCCATCAATATCACTTTTTAACAAAAAAAAAAAAAAAATCTTCTCTTCATAATCAATTTTGCATATATTATTTGATATAAGAGCAATTTGATTTCATCTATCATGTTAATAGTTGTTTCTCGATCCAACGAGACCAAATATGCAGAGGAAGATATTTCTCTGTGTGCAAGGGTATGGGATGCTCACTGAGATGCTTGGAATCTCAGAGTTACATCTAGTGCCTGATGCTTATGTACCTCTAGGTTGTATTACTTTATCCAGTAATGGTTCACAATTATATATGTAGGACGGACAATGGAGTGAATAGGTCTGAACAAAGTTTTAAAGAAACTTTCAATTTTCAATTGCGATGTCGGTCTTTCTGTATTATCTATAGTAACTTGATGAAATTTTCAATATATGTCCTGACATGTTCCTTGAATCTACTTTTTGACCCTTAGGATGAGAGACTATATTACTTTGGAGGCATGGTACTAATCCAAAATTATGTTTCAATTTCATCAAACCAATGAAATCTGTTTGAATAAGAAAATTTTGTGACCAAGTTTTTTGTGTTCTTGCACTGCTGCACTAATACTCTTCGGTGAAAAATCCCATTTACACCGTTAGCTATATTCAACAGAAAAGAAAAAAAGAAAAGTACATAAATGTTGAGGAAGTTGGGAATGAATGGGAAGGGACTGGAACTGAAGAGAGTTGGCCTAAACTAAGGGACTGGAACTGTTGGTTCAATATAATATCGTTAGAATTTAATTTCCATGCTTCACTGTTTTTTCTCTTTTGTTAAATATGATTTCTGGAATGAATGGTGTGTATTCAATGTGAATTGTAGGTATTCAAAACCGGTGGATCAAAAGCTACGTACTGTGTTTTGCTAGCTAGGTGAACACAGAGAGGAAGTAGAAACAACAATGAAGATGAACACAGGATCAAGAAACGCGGAGCACCTTTCTATAAAAACACATGTGTTTACCTAGGCACTAGCTGCTATCTTCATTTCCTAAAATCTCAATTATCTTTGTTTTATCTTTCGTAAGGATGTTCATATCGGCAATTGGTCCACCTTTTAACATTTTGCAACACAGGTAAGCTATTAATTTTTTATTTTTGATAGATTTTCAAAAGTATGATTTGATACACGTGATTAGAAAGATTTGGCTTCAATTTTGAGACAGGTATCACGGTTTACATAAACCGAAATAGTCTAAATCCTTTTTTTTTTTACCGTAGAAGCTACGTGAGTAAGTGCTTCTATGATGTTAAATGACCTACCTTTTTACTTCCATGCTTCTGACTATTAAGCTAAGAGAATATAACTAAATAGTTTTTGGATGACTAGCAATAGCATGCGTAAGACAAACTTACCTGTTTCATTAGACTGCTGAAAATTACTAATTTTCTTTTTAATGTAATTCTTCCTCAGATGCACCTGGGAATATAACTGATTTGGTATCTGAAAAGATTCAAGGTGTTGTTAGCTGGTGAACTTCTAAGATAATTTAGTCCTCATCTTTAAGGGTCCATACTTTGTTTTGCTATCAATTAGGAATTATTATTTTTATGGAAGTGTTCTGGGTAGGATCATGTATTAGGATTATTTTTATGCCTTTGTAGGATTATATAAGCATTCAAACTCTTTCTCTGGGCTGTAGAAATTTTGATGGCTTAGGTCAAACTGAAAACTTAAGGTCATTTGGTTTCCATGAGATATCCATAGTGAACAATCTATTTTATTATGAAGATAAGTTCAAACAAAACAAGCATGCAAAAGAGTTTATATATTAGTCATTTGCAGAAGAATGGAGATGGCAGGTTGGCTTACTGCTGCTTCACCAGTTGTGGCTGATGTAAGAGCTCCCTTTGGTGATTGTATGGTTGATGTGCATTCAGGATAACAATATGGAATGAAGGTTTTAGAGCATTGGACAAGAGTTTGGTTGGTCAAAGTGAGGTTTATTTTCAGGTTTCAAAATAGTTTGTATCAATATTATTTAGTGATCTTCACACCCTCATATTTCTGATTTTTTTATAGGCATCATCTGATTATTATTTTTATTGACCTTTGATCGATAGCATTTATATCAATAGATGAATCTATACCGACCAAACCGATTGCAGCATAGAGAGGACTTGCAAATTTATGATGAAGTTATTATGATGATAACTTGCTGGAAGATATGATAAGTTAGGTGTATGCTTATTTATCAGAATTAAAAAAATTGATAGACAGAGGTACAATGGACATGAAATTTCTTAGATTATTTATTACCTCTGATGAAAATCTTTACTGTTAAGGCTATCCACCTCCACCACTCTTGCTGCAGGTGGGCCCTTTTTTTGGCGAGGCTATCAATACACGCCACAAAAGCACAAACCTCTGTTCTTAGAGAAAGATAAATGATATGACTTTTTAGATGAGTTTCATTTTTCCCTTTTGTGAATAAATTTTACTCTTCAGATTTCTAACTTTGACAATTTAAATTAGTTCTGAGATTCACTTATAATTCACTGAACTATATATTCATATCCTTATAGAAGTGTGCAAATTTCTTGATGAAACACCTAATGGAATTTTTTTTTTTTTTTTTTTTTTTTTTTTGTTATCTTGACTTTGCTATGTTATAGGCTGACAACAGATCCTGATCAGTGACCGGTTTGTTTGTATGCTTTCAAAGCCAATCCTTAGTTCCATTCTGGAAATAATGCGGTATGTTTTGTGTTGAACCTTCAAGTAAATTACTGTATTTATTCATGATGTTAGTTGCAATGACAAACTGAACTTTATTTTGTTTCAGACCCATTTAATTATGGGTTCCAATTCTATTAGAGGCTCATTTTCCTTACTTTTGCATCCATATTTGGAATTACACGAATGATTTATCTAAGATTTAAGTTAGAGGAACAATTGTTGTTGTTGACCATTAAGTTAGACTAAGATACAAGTATACAGATGCACCAAAGGTAAATCATGTTTCTGTCCCATACTAAGACAAATATTTTAAACTAAGGATCTGTGGCGCAATGGTAGCGCATCCGACTCCATGTCCGAAGGTTACGTGTTCGATTCACGTCAGGTCCATTTCCAGATTTTAACGGCGTTCAGAAAAGGTTTTGGTCATGTATAACAAAAACTGTTGATTAGTCGTTGCATGCTTTTCTATTTGATATTTTTTTAAAGAATGATTGACGTGTTCATTTCATAGAATCATCAATTCATACGCCAACATGGATTTAAATACCACTGTTATACAAAAAAAAATGACACACTTCTTGCTTAAAGGTATATTTGAAGGCAGAATTAGAAATATAAAAGGTGCACGTTCTTTTGAGTTACTTGCTCTGTGATCTAAGGATTTTGCATCATGTGACATAAATCTCATGCACACAATTTTTGCTTTTTCATTTCTTGACTGTAATTGCTTGACTACTTTTTTTTTTTTGTTCCTTAATGCTTAACAGGATCATGCACACAACAACCACAACCTTCTATTATTCGGATGACGCTAATTCGACTGACGAACATTCAGACTTAGGTTATTCTGTACCATGTACAATAAATTTATTCCAATGCTTGACTACATTCAGACTTAGGTTATTCCAATGACGTTAATTCTCATGTCATTTTGAGCAGTACCATGTACAATATTCTTCTACTCTGTATTAATATAATTGGAATTATGTTTTCTTTCTAATGATTGATTTTCTGATTTACCTATATAATGCAGCTTGGCTAAGAATACCATAATTTCTTAGGTGAATTTATGAACGCCATAGTACTTTTTATTAGTATTTATGAAAGGAAATGCACCAAATTTTCAATAGTCCTTTTCAATCTCAAGAAACCGAAAGAAGTCTGTCAACAATAGCATTAACCTTTTACTATTGACCCGTGTCTAGAAAGATTACTCATGGGAGAGAAGAAACTCAGACACAAGGGAAATGTCATTAAATTTTGCCTACTTTTGTCTATGTTTATAATTAATATATGTCTAAGTTATGGGTATCTCGAACACAGATTCCTAGATAAAGCACTCTTTGGTATGGTACGAATCTGATCCTAGATAACACACTCTTTGAATTCAAATAATGTGTAGTTAGATTTTGCTTGCTAATAATCTAACTATTGTAGAAAAGTTAACAATTTTTAGTTTTTAGTTTTAACATACATAATGCATAGGCAGCCGCATTCATTTCACTATGAGTGAATTTGTTGTTTAATCCCCTAGGAAAACTGTCTCAATGCGAA
The DNA here is from genome assembly GCA_023531295.1 of Papaver armeniacum. Taxonomy (NCBI): domain Eukaryota; kingdom Viridiplantae; phylum Streptophyta; class Magnoliopsida; order Ranunculales; family Papaveraceae; genus Papaver; species Papaver armeniacum. Next base: position 192,182 of record JAJJWW010009487.1, read on the forward strand.
TATAATTCACGGGTTTATATAATATTGTTGAATCAGATGATTTCACCTCTGTCGAATATTCTTCATCCCAGTCTTACATAAGGGGTTTCAAAACATCATTCTTCATCCCAGTCTTACATAAGGGGGTTCCAAAACATCGGGAGCATCAAGCACGTAAGAAAAGCCTTGGGCAGTTTGGAATAGTCTGTGAAACTCTGTGAAATGAAGTTCATAATTAAGCAACTAATGTCCATGGAGATATACAATATTAGGTTTTGGGAGGGTTTAGCAATTGTGTTTGTTAATATTAAATGTCAAACAAGATGATATTGTTGTTGTTGTTTTTCCGACGAAATTGTTTTCTTAACTGTTTCATTTTAAAGTGTTAAGGTGTGCAGGGTGGTGTTAGTTGTTGGCCAGGATTTAAGTGATGTAAGTATTTTTCCTTTACTATTTTTTCATTGATTTGCATATCATAATAAGTTAGTCGTACGTGGATATATCCATCCATGGACATCTTTTGAAACTAGGTTACAACAACACTTATCACCTAAAACTAACAAAAATCAATAAAAATGTACGTACTACTGCTCAAGAGTTTAAATTTCTACATAGGTTTCATTGAGAACTTTAGTGCCGAGAGTATTTGACCCGGTTGGAAATAAGGGAGTTCATGTGGTAGTGTCTGATTCTCGGGGATACATTGCTCCCCTTGCACTAGATATTCAGGGATACATTGCTCCCTTGCACTAGATACTCAGGGTATAAATATAGGACCCCCTTAAAAATTTGGGTACGAGTAAATAATTTTGTAGCTATAAATGAAGCGTATGTAGATGACCACTATAAATAACAATTAAATTAGTACAACGGAGAGATGATACGAGCTGACACATCATATACTGAATTTTTATGAACGTTTCACATGGTAAGAAGATGTACATTTCATATGCACACTTTCCATCAACAATGGAAAAATGCACCCGACTTTGTACAAAATGAAGACTATCAACCCATAGTTGGGAATCCCATATTCGATGCGGAAGTGTAACATTTTGTATTTAATTTAGCAATAAATTAGAGAAAGCAATTGGGCATTGTAAAAGCTTAACTCATAATAGGTTGAGTTAACTTGAATTTTAAGGAATATTTAATGTATTCTATAATTTGTATATGGTTTTCCTTGATGTATTCTTTTCCCATTACTGTATGGTCTACTTTTGTCTATTTAACAGAGGCAGACAAAAGTTAAGATTTTTTTTGGATGACCTGCTTTTACCGATATTTGTTAGGTGACTAAGTTCTATCTGCAGTAAGATAAGTGGTTACTGCTGGCATATAGGATGTAAATAATCAGATGCTATGTACAGCAAAAACTCTCGGCCATGATTATAAATCGAGGATTTGAGACAACCTCTACGCTTGATTTAGAAATGGACGAGTTTTTCGTACACAATTCTACCTTAAACGACAAGTAAAATAAGTGATTGCTTAAAGTCTACTAAAAATAGATAAATAAAAACTGTAATTTCCGATATTTTGGGAAATACTGGATACAATGAAGAAGGAATAATAACAAGGTTAGTGGTGCACACTCAAACACTCCAATATACTGCTCAATTCAGGGTCAGTTAGAGCAACCACAGCGGGCGACTAAACTCAAATATTTGGTAAAAGAACTAGACGTAATGGGACGTACTATCGACTAAACCCCGACTATCGACTAAATCTCAGACTATATTTGGTCTGGGACTAAGACCAAACCCAAATATATAGTCGAGCGAACGTATAGTTAACTCCCCACACCAGGCGAACGTATAGTTAACGCCCCACAACAGGCGTACATAAAGTTAACGCTCCACACCAGGCGTTGACTATACCTCCGCCCCCTTTTTTTTTAAATTTCTCTTTAGTGGGATGGGTGTTTATACCACCGCCCCATTCATTGTTTTGCTTTCTCTTTAGTGGGGCGGGCTTTATACCTCCGCCCATTTTTTTTTTCAAATACATGAACAGGATTTCGTTTCATCGAGCGAACTTATAATGCACACTCCACCATCGGGCGAACTTATAATGCACGCTCCACCAAATTTAGTCTTTCTACCGTAGTGTCACAACGCAGACTGAACCAAAATTTTGGTCTTTTTTTCCCTCTTTGGTCTTTGGTTATACTCGCACCACTGCAGTTGCTCTTAGGCCTTAACTAACGTTGGTGTGCAGAAGTAGGGTTAATATTGCTGCAGAAAACTATAAGTCACATTGATGGCATTCATTGAGATTATTGCAAGAATCCCACTGCCAAAGCATATGCCTATCAAGAGTTTTAACAACAAGGGATTAAAGACGTGCCATGGGCAGGCATCGATGAGTTTCTACAATTTTTTTTTTTATAGAATCATATTACTTGATAAGTATTTTTGTTGGTTATTTGTATTCATATCATTCCTGTCAGACGTTTTAACACCTGTTCCAGTTTGTTGAAGGAATATGATTTATTGTTCAAACTCAATTCAAAAAGGAATTGCTGTCACATGCAATAATCTGCACGTGATTACAATAATCTGCTATCTTCCTTTAAAAAGAAAACTGACCTAACTCTTTCAGTTTTAAATACTATACCAATCTTTTTTTTTTCTTGAAGCAAGTATACCAATCTTTAAGTGATAAGCAGAAACAATATTTCATTACTTTTTCCTATCGACATTAATTTCATTAAATACTTTTTATTCCTTTAATGTAGATGTATTTTAGGTTTTTAATGAGACAATATTACATTATCTTTTTTCCATCCGCATGTATTTCATGGAATACATTGCTTCCTTAGTGGTTTTATAATATACGTTTTCATGATCGGAGAGCATCATAAATACACAAAGAGTAGTATCTTCGTTAATTTAACAATAACATGTGAACATCCTTGAGGGTCTAAGTAATTTTATCCTCTTTTAACTAATGACACTTGGTTACAATACTAGAATACTGCTTAAATTCCAAATTACGCAGGCTGATATACCGATTGCTTTTAGTTAAACTAGGAGCTTAGAAATATTGATGCATTAGTGTCACGTTGTTGTAGTCCCTGCACTCTACTAAATGCCATTTATGTAGTCTCGCCTTACCTTGGCCTGATTAGGCTCATGTTAAGTAAATAGCGTTATTTTGCTAAAATAGTCTAACATACTTTACTTTCAAAGTAAGTCACCAACAATTTAAAAAATGAAATGGGTACACTCAACACTAAATGGAGAGGTTGAGCCGGGGCCGTAAGGGCCCGCTGATACCTAGTAATAATAATAAATCTCTAGATGGGAATGAAAATCTAGGTATGTACTGATACAAAATGAGCCGTATAAACCATGCCACAAACGTGCCAATGATCGCTGTCGTAAGCGTCAAAAATAATTTCACTATCTTACTCACTAAATTTAAATGAAGTACAAGGTAAGGAAGAGTTCGTATCCACAGAGAGGCAATTGTTGTTATGCGATTTTCAGTTTCTAAGGTAACCAAGGCGGGATGTTTGTTGTTTTTATATCTAATAAATAAAAGTAATTGAAAGCAAAGTAAATAGTTGGAATAATCAATAAGGAGAAGATATTGATCACGGGATAGTATCATTCACAAACATGTATTTTCATCAATGATTAGAATTGGTATGTTAATCTCTTATTTACTAAAAGTCCTAGGATACCTTGATCGCAAGTATATCCCGCTAATTCCCTGTTTTCATCACAACCACATTAAAAGATGCATATGTGAATTCTTCCTAGAAAGCAACCTAAAGTGTAAAAGCACAATTAGATTTAACTCCATAAAAGCAATAAGTTCTATGGAATAAGACTAATCAATGCAAACGAATGTGTAAAAGCACTAAACGTTTTAACAAAAGTTATGATTCACTTGTGACTAGTAGGATATATCACTACAAGCACTACCCACAATTATGCTACTTAGAATCAGGGATAAACAACTTTTTCGTATTGAAAACCATAATATAGCTCTAGAGATGAATGTAAATCGGATTGATTCCGGACTCAACCAAACAAACTATCAATACATATAACTCTATTAATTGTGAATCACAAACAATAAAATATTGAGACAAAACTAATTCATTGAATCATATAACATATTGAGAAATCAACTTTATCCCATAACCAATAATATTTGTTTAGATACTCATAGCTATGGAGTTCATCATAAAAATATTAATTGAATAGAAGAAGATGAACAAAAGCAAACCCTAGAAGCGTAAACAAAACCGGCTCTCCAAAGTTCCAAGAAAAATATATGTCATATAAAAGTTGTAGGATTTCTCTTTTATAGTTCCCCTTGTTCCAAAATTAGGTCTAGTCTTCAAAGTCCATTAGATGCAAATCCACCAAGCCCATAAGAGAGAAACCCATATAGAAAATATGTCCAAAAATACGTAATAGGAAAACTGGTATTATGGCGAAAATCACTTGAATCCGGACCTTAGGAAAGTAGCTCGGGTGACCGGCAAAGTCCGCCGGTCACCGGTCAACGAGTCAAATCGGCTAGGTCAACTCAGTCAAGTTACTGAGTCAACCGGGTCAGATCATGAGTTAGTTCGGCTATTCAGACGAGTCAGTCTGGCTCAGTCTGAATCACTTTGGCCTAGGCCATTTGCACTGGCCAGATTTTGCTGCACAATGTAATGCAGTCCAGCCATGATGGCCCTGTCTGTTGCACCATCTGTAGCTCAACTTCACAGCTGCAACTCCATTTCTGCAGCTCACACATTCCCTTTGCATCACACTCATCACAAACTGCAACTATACTTCATAAACACCACCCAGTCCACGGCACTAAGCTATATCAACTCATCCTCACGTTCTCGTCGTGACACCATCAATACCTGCTCTTCCTCTTAAACTCACAAGTCTGCTGCCCATTCTCGGTTCCTGCAACTAGCAATAGTCAGCTACAAGACCAGCTGCTCCTTCATCATACATTCCCATCTCAGGCCATACTTCTCAGCTCCTTAAAGCGGCACACAACATCTGCAACTTGAGCTACATCCGAGTCTCCAACCGCAGCTGCGATTCCACCATTTTCAGTTCCCATCTCTTGCTCTAAACCTCAGTTCCTCCATCACTGGTTCTCACAGCAAGAACAGATTCAATTCCTCACTTCAGACAACTTACTCATTGTTTGAGTTCAAACACCACCAGCTTCAGTTCAAGGCCATCATCACCAGATTCTCGGCACAACCAACCCATTACCAGTTCATCTCACTACATAGTTACAGTCCATGGCAGCAACAGCTACAGCTGCAACACACACTACTATGCCAAGCTCAAACCACAAACATAAAGCACGGAACTGTGAGTTAACACAACTGATTCCCTTTTCTTCAACTCGGCTCAAACCATTCGAGCACCAGAATCAACTCTTGTAGTCTTCATCTGCAAGAACAGCTCCACAGCAGAACCCCCTTTAGCCATAGTTCCATTTGCAATCACCACATCCTTCCATTTCAGCTCAAGGTTACCTGCAATTTCAGGATGAACCACAACCTGTGACCTAAGAAGCATACATCTAATTAACATCCTTGAGTAGCACCAACTCCAATTCCAGTTCCAGCCTTGCTCCTCCTGCAACTTCTCATTGCATCAAACCATTCTCACACAGAATCAAACCACCAGGAATCTCTCAAACCCTTTCAGTGAGAGATCACCATCGGCACCACCTTCCATCAACATCACAACATCTTCTCAAATTCTCAGGTTCAAATTTGAGCTCATAACTTTCCCATCTGTTTTAGCTCAAAAGTCTCATCAATTACACAGAGACCCATATAAACAATTGCGGGAACACATAATTTCTTTCATGAGCTCAAACACCATCAACCCCTGAATCTTCCTCTTCTTTCGTGTTCAAACCCTTATTCTTCCTAACCTTCACTCCCATTCATTGCTCCATAAAGGACAACAGAAACCCAATCTTCTAATTCATCTGTTGAGCTTCAAACTCATAACAGATTCAACTCCTAGATTCAGTTCTTCAAATCGAGCCATCCATCACAATGTTCAATTTCTTCATTGTTTTCACAAAATAGAGCAAACCCAAACTTTTAATTTCTCTATTCAACTCAAATATATAAAAACCCTAACCTGAAGGTGAATCGATGGTAATAATTTCATTATCTCCTTTCTCTGGTCCTCCAGTCAACAACAACACAGCATTTTCTCAGCAGTATCCACCATTTCTCGATCTGAAACTCACAGCGTCTCTTTTTACTCTTCTTCTCCGCGTCGGCTTCACCTTACAGCAGCCGCAACTCTCTGAGTTCGTGAAGAATGATTGAGAGAATCATCTTCTCAGAAATCTGGGCTAGGTAAGAACTAGAATTGCTATAAGCACCCAGCAGATTGATACATGCCACCACAGTGACAATTTTGACCTGTCAGTTATATGGAACTAACAGTTCATTCTTCACTCTTTTTTTCCGCAACATTAGCTCGCTCCAAGTATATCTCGCATGTGAATTGACCTTTGTGCTCCTTTACGCTCCAAATGGCTAATTTCTTCTTCTTTTGCTCAAAATGACTCCGTTGTACCTGATCACTCAGAAGCACACATAAGATACGTAATTCCCAAGAAAAATAACAAAGAAAGAATAAATACTAGATATAATATTAGGTATTTTACAACACCTATCAGATTCCCCCATACTTAGACTTTGCTAGTCCTCGAGCAAATCAAACAAAACAAATTATGAAAAATACATACAACTCCGTGTCGTCGAGGCTACGGTCACTTTTAGCATAAATAACAAGCCTTTAAACCACTAAGTGTCCCTAGTGGACGAGTTATAGTCTCGTGAGGGTTTACTAGAGATATACCCACAAAACCTACTTTTCCAACTTACTAGTTCTCCGTAATAATATCATCCAACGCGCTAAGAAGACATAGAGATTCTGCACACTAGTCATAAGAAGTTAGACACATAAATGAACACAATCTCATTCTTAAAAGTTGAGAGAGAAATAACCATCCCTTCTCGACAAAAATTCGGGTTCGGAGTGATCGAAAGTCTCGACTCTGCCTTACAAGAAAGGGTTTTATGATATTGCTCTCAATAATAAACAACTTTTTATGGGTCACACATGTGTCAGGTAGGAATGAAGAGAGAATCTGTGACACGTTGAATGGTAGGAAGGTAAAAAACCCTCCGAAGTATTTTGAAAACCCACATCTTTTATAATTTTTGAAAACCCATTTTTCTGACGATCTCTAAGAAAGGAAATCAACCACTTAATGAAGGTGGGACTATGCTTACTTACCTCGTTATCTGTTCGACGTGCAGCTAGCAACACTCTCACAGCATCCATAGAAACGTCTTCGGTCTTCTATCGGTGTCTTCATCTTCGTCTTCGGTCTTCAACTCTTGATGATAACTCTTGAACTTCGTAGAATCTTGACAATATAATTCTTTCCCTCAAATTCCTTGTCGCTTGAAACTTCATTATAGATATTCCTTCTTTCCATTGGCTTTATTGAAAGAATACAAAACTACATACGAACCCCAATTTTTTTTTATCAAATTTTTTTTTTTGAACATAAAAAAAATAAAACAAATACAAAATAAAAACGAAATAAAACAATAAAACTAGTAATGAACCTAAAGAAATTTTCTCTTGTCTCTTTTTCTTTTATTTTTTTTTTTTTATTTTTTTACTTTTTTTTTTTTTTTAAAGACAAGAGAAAGTAAAATACAAATAAAATAAAAACGTAAGTACAAAGGCCATGGTGTAAGTACTTTACCGCTTGATTCTTTACAACTTATATGTCTTGATATCATAAACTTCTCGAACTCTCATCTTGATAATTTTCACTCTTGTACAATAGTCTTCAACTTATACAAATTCTTCTCCTTGTTTTGTTGCAATACTTGAATCTGAAATCTGCTCATTTTTGTACCGTTGCTTGTAAACCTCGAACGTGTTCAACTTTCCTTCAAATTTGTGATGCTCCTCTTGTTGATGATGATGGTGTTTCTATGGACCTGTTGGTGTAGAGAGAGATAAGGTGGATGGTGCTAACTGCGAACAAGATTACAAGTGGTATGTAAGTTAGCAATTCGATGTCACCATCATGGTTGATAAAAATAGCACTCAAGAGATCAAAATAGTGCTTCTATGGTGGGAGGTTGGTAAGCTCACCATTCTGCCGGAGTTTACGTACGGTGACACACACTCTAAAAGCACAAATTTAGACGGTACAAAGAATTGAAGGTTGGTGCCTCACATTATGTAACTTGGGTAGTCTCCACTATAGGGGATCCTTTGCTCTAATGCCGAATTGGATCTGCACCTTATTTGCCACTGGCATTGTTAAATCCAACTTTAACTCTCATACAATTAAGAAACCCGATCATGTTCTCTGTCATCTCTAAGTTCGGTCACTATTATGAGATTCTTGATGTAATCTTAGCGACATGTATACTATGTGACTCTAAACTAACCATAAGTTGGAGTTGCCTTATTCACTATTTCACAAAAAAGTTGAAAAATTTAAAAAATTTACAAAGCAAATGCTTAACCACTCCCCCACACTTAAACTTTACATTGTCCTCAATGTAATTGAATCGTCCAAAGCAAGTCAATGTGGGAAATTCTATCAAGAAATCAGAAAAAATAAAAAAAACAAGACACGAAAAAGCTAAAAACAAGACAAGAAATAAATACAAGACAAGAAATACTCATCCTTTGGGTTGCCTCCCAATTAGCGCTTGGTTTAAAGTCGTTAGCCTGACTATCTCCTTGCTTTCTAATGCTCCTCCAGAGGGAGCACATCCACAAAGTTAACTCCTTCCACCACTTCAGAAGTGAAATTCTCATAATATGGTTTCAACCGGTGCCCATTAACTTTAAGTTCTTGTAGCTATGCTTGATAGGGCTTTTGGATGTGTTTCTATTTAGTCCTACAATTTATACCGCAAGTGCACGGTGTCTAGTTTATAGACAGTGGCAAATACGGGTCATTCCCACAGAGAACTAGAGTGCGTAAGATGATCCAAGGCTTCTCTTAAGCGATTTCGAGGCAAGGTAAAGATATTTTGATTTGTTGTGTGTCGATACGACAAATTTGAGTAGTTGCAGTGATTGTAAACTAAGGTAATGACAAGCAAAACTGTTGTAACTGATGAATTGAGGGCACTAGGGTGATTGAATTCACCTCCTAAACCTATACTAAGGTAATACACACAAGTTCTAGTCTTACACTACCCTTGGAGGTATTATATGGAAATTTTGCTAATTGCTTTCACTAATCGGCTCCTAGTATAGAGTGTCTTTTGATGAGTACACTCTATCACAAACTCATTTGTTCAACAATTAGTTAATAATCCTAATGCATTACACAATAATAAGAACTGAAACTTGATAGTGAATTAACTTTTTATAGACATAAGTGGTTTCATCTACACCCTAGCGAGTGTTTAGAACATGATGCGAGAGAATAAAAGCAATTTCAAATAAAAATTACGGAGCTGAAACTATGAACCCTAAAATTGACTAGTTTTCTCTTTCATCTCAAATATCAATTTATACTCTCAAAATACTCAAAATAACCAATAATCGATGACCCAAACCTGCTCACGATGCGCCATGTCTTTCCTCGACCTACGAATCGACATGCAATGGGGGTTTGGTGAAAACCCTAACCCTAATTATCTCTAACCTAGCTTCTAGGTTGATAAGAAGCTAAGAACGAGATAATCGAGAGATAGGGTGATGGAGTAGGAGCTAGTAGTGATGGTGTTGACGGAGAGAGGCGATGATGGAGGTGGTGATGGCTGCACGGGGGTATGGAAGGGGAAAGTGAAGACATGGGTTTTGCGGAGGGGGTGGTCGAGAGAGGAAAGAGAAGATGGAAGGGGAAATGGGTTTGCTCGAGTGGGGGTATAGGGATAGGCGATTTTCTTTGTGAGGCGGGGGGGCGATGATCGATGAGGAAGGCTGCGGCGGCGTAGGATCTCGGCGAGGAAGATCCGGGCGAAGGCGAATGAGGCGATTCGGTGTGGAGCGGAAGTATCAAGACTTGATGTGAACGATGAAGCGGCCGTAGGATGTATCTAGACGCGATCTGAACGGCTTGGGATGAACGGGTTCGGATCCGGGTCATGGGTAGCTCTAGCCCATGTCTTCTTTGTTGGGTTGCAGGCCGATTCGCACGCGGGCTTTGGCTCTCTGCTCCATAGATGCTTGACTCCAATTCTTCGCTCTTTTGGCTCCTCAGATTCTCCGATCTTTATTTATTACCTAAAAACACAAAATTAATTAATACAAATATTTATTCTTGAAAACAAAGAAAACACAGAATTTGGGATAATATCTGATTTCTAAGCGCAAAAGATGAGTAAAATGCCAATAAAAAGGTGTATAAATATGCACTATTTAGCACTCATCAAATACCCCCAAACCTGAATTTTACTTGTCCTCAAGTGAAACAGAAATGAAGAAATCCTAACTATACCCTTGTCGCAGGTCTCTCGAATGCATTTAGCGTATGCACTAAGCCTTTAAACCGCTAGGTGTCCCTAGTGGACGAGTTGTAGTCTCGTGAGGGTTTACAAGAGGTGTACCCACAAAACCTTCTCCAACTTCAGAGTGTAAAAGAGTCTCAAGCCTCCAAGAAGCTATGAGGACATAGAGTTTCGCATACTAGTAACAAGAAGTTAGAACTACTAAAGAACGCATTCTCATCCTTAAGTCTTTGAGCGAAGTAACCATACCATATGAAAGAATTCGGATTCGATTGTGATCATAACTCTCAACTTCACGCCTCACCATTAGGGTTTTATGATAATTGCACTCAAAAAGATCGCTTTTTAGTCTTTCATGTGTGCATGCGGGAATAAAGAGAGAAATCCACGCACACGTTGTAGGTAAGAAGGATAACCTTAGAAATAATTTACGGAGACTCCACGAAGTGTGGACAAAAAGAATCTTTTACGATGATCTCTACGAAGGAAATCAACCATTAGCAAGGGTTGGGAGTACTCACTCACTTCTCACCCGATCGGCAATTAATATCACTCTCTCATAAGAACCATAGAAACGTCTTCAATCTTCGGTCTTCGGTCTTCAATTGTTGATGACGAACTTCTAATCTTCACAAAACTTGACAAATTTTTAACTTTTATACTCAATTTCTTTGTTACTTGGAATTTTTCTTCTTGAACTCTTCTTTACCATGGTGGTATTAAAACTAAAAATAAACTACAATATTTTTTTGATTTTTTTTTTTTTTTTTTTTTTTTTTTTTTTTTGGATGTGTACATTAATTGAAAATAACAACAAAAATAATGAAACTACTAACTCCATGGATGAAGGACTATATCACACAATTTCCATAACTTGTATTGTCTTAATTTTAAAAATTTCATTAATTCTCATCTTCTTTTTCTTTTCTTTGTTGCACGTAACCTTGGACTATATCAACTTTTCTTCGAATATTCTGATGTTGCTCAAACTTGCTTTGATGATGATGTGTTTCTATGGGTCTGCTGATTGAGAGAGAGAGTGATGCTAACTACAAATCGATATTTAGAAGGAGTTTTCATCTTTAGACGTCACCCTCATGATTGACGGAATTAGCACTCAAGAGATCAAAAATAGTCTTTGAAAGTGGTGCGAAGTTGGGTAGCTCACCATTCCTACCCGGAATTGACGTACGGTGACACACACTCTAAAAGCTTTTCTAGAAAGTCACAAAGAGTGAAGGTCGGTACCTCGCTTGATGTAAAATGGGTAGTCTCCACTATGGTTGATCACAATTCTACTATCGACTATCTAAACAAACACCTAATTCGCCCTCCGGTATGGTTAAATCCAACTTTAACGCTCTAATCAACTAAGGAACCCGATTGCGTTCTCCAGTACTTCCAAGTTCTGTTATTTCGGTCAGACTCTCTATGTAAACATAGCTAGAAGCATGCTAGTGACTCTAAAATCTCTAAAAGTTGGAGGTTTTTATGCAATTTTTTTTTTTTTTTTTTTTAAGTGAAGTGAGGTAAAACAAAAAGACTAAAAACTCTATATGCAAATCACACCCCCAAACCTAGATCAAACATTGTCCTCAATGTGTCGACATATACAAAGAATTTAAACAGTCACATACCAAGAGAACTATGTTGAGAGGAGAAAAGGGAAGAGATTACCGGATGCAAGAGGGTGTTGCTAAACCATAGAAAAATGAATGCTTTGAAAGCAAACAATCACGAGCGCAAGACAAAAAGGTTGGTTAGCACACATCAAAATTATGCAAAAAGAAAAAGAAAAGGGAAATATGATGGATTTTAGTCCATATGTATGTACAAAAGTGGACTAGATCAGTCCATATAGATGGGGTCTTCAAGTCAACGGTCTCAACCACGGTGGAAGATGCTCCAGAAATGGTTTCAATCTTGACCATTGACTTTGAAAATGTTCTTGTTTGCTGGGTTTTCAACTTCTACGGCTCCATGGGGAAAGACGGTAATTACCACGAATGGTTCAGACCATCGGGAACGTAGCTTCCCTGGAAACAAGTGCAATCTAGTGTTGTACAGTAAAACTTTCTGTCCTGGGGTGAAAGACTTGCGCAGAATGCGCTTGTCGTGAAACACCTTCATTCTATGTTTGTACGTTTTGGCACTATCATATGCATCGTTTCTCAATTCTTCTAACTCATTGAGTTGAAGCTTCCTACGGGTACCAGCTTTATCAAGATCAAAATTCAGCTTTTTCACAGCCCAAAATGCACGGTGTTCTAACTCAACAGGTAAATGGCATGCTTTTCCGTACACAAGTCTGTAAGGCGACATCCCAATGGGAGTCTTGTAGGCAGTCCTATAGGCCCATAAAGCATCATTTAAGCGCAAAGACCAATCTTTCCTAGAAGGATTGACGGTCTTCTCAAGAATATGCTTAATTTCCCTATTAGAAACTTCTACTTGGCCCTTTGGTTTGAGGATGGTAAGGTGTTGCGACCTTGTGAGTGATTCCATACTTGCGCACTAGTGATTCAAAGGGTCTATTGCAGAAATGACTACCTCCATCACTGATTATCGCTCTCGGGGTTCCAAAACGGGAGAAAATGTTCTCCTTAAGAAAAGAAAGAACAACTTTATGGTCGTTGGTTTTGGATGCAATGGCCTCTACCCACTTGGAGACATAATCGACAGCTACAAGGATGTACAACTTACCTTGATTGGGAAATGGACCCATGAAATCAATGCCCCAAACATCAAACAGTTCAACAATCAATATGGGTTGTAAGGGCATCATGTTTCTCCTAGATATACTTCTAGTTTCGGCATCGGTCACAAGCAACACGAGAATGCATGGCAATCCTTAAAAGTGTTGGCCAATAGAAACCGCTTTGCAAGATCTTTGCGGCAGTTTTCTTGGCACTAAAGTGGCCTCCACATGCATGGTCATGATGAGAAAGAGATGACGTCCCTTTGTTCGAAGTGGGGACACATCTCCTAATGATTTGGTCTTAGCGGTACTTAAACAAATATGGGTCATCCCAAAGGAAATGTTTAACTTCAGCCAAGAACTTAGCATGATCTTGTTTAGACCAATGCAAGGGCATTCTACCTGTAGCAAGGTAGTTCACAATATCAGCAAACCAAGGCATCTCAGACACGAGCATCAATTGCTCATAGGAATGATTCCCTAATTATCACAGACTCATCACCAGATTCAACATTCAACCTAGACAAGTGATCGGCAACAACATTCTCTGACCCTTTCTTGTCTCGAATTTCGAGATTAAACTCTTGTAGCAAGAGTATCCATCGAATTAGACGAGCCTTAGCATCTTTCTTAGAAAGAAGATATCTCAATGCAGCATGATCAGAATAAATGATGACCTTAGACCCTATCAAATAAGATCTAAACTTGTCTAATGCAAACACAACAGCTAGTAACTCCTTCTCAGTAGTGGAGTAATTCAATTGAGAATCATTAAGGGTTTTACTAGCATAGTAGATCACATACGGAAGTTTGTCTACTTTTTGGCCTAAAACAGCTCCTACAGCATAGTCAGACGCATCACACATAATCTCAAATGGTAATGACCAATCATGGGGTCTGACTATAGGGGCAGATGTAAGGAGAGCCTTCAGTTGCTCCCATGCTTCCTTACAAGCATCATCAAAGACAAATGCAACATCTTTTGCAAGAAGATTGCACAAAGGTCGTGAAATTTTACTAAAGTCTTTGATGAATCGGCGGTAAAAACCCGCATGGCCTAGAAATGATCTAATGTCCCTCACAGAACGAGGTTGAGGCAACTGTTGAATGAGATCTACCTTGGCTTTGTCTACTTCTATGCCTTTTCCGAGATGATATGCCCTAGAACAATGCCCGAATTAACCATAAAATGGCATTTTTCCCAATTCAAGACCAAACTCTTCTCCTTACACCTAACTAGCACACATGTGAGGTGATGCAAACACTCATCAAATGAAGATCCAAACACAGAAAAATCATCCATAAAAATCTCAAGGAACTTATCTACCATGTCGGAAAAAATGCTCATCATGCAACGTTGAAAAGTAGCGGGTGCATTGCACAACCCAAAAGGCATACGACGATAAGCAAACGTTCCATAAGGACATGTAAATGTGGTCTTTTGTTGGTCTTCGGGTGCTATGTGAATTTGGTTGTAGCCAGAATAGCCATCTAAGAAGCAGTAGTACTTATGTTTGGCTAACCTTTCCAGCATTTGGTCAATGAAGGGAAGGGGAAAATGGTCTTTCTTGGTTACTGTGTTCAGTTTTCTATAATCAATACATACTCGCCACCCAGTGGTCACACGGGTGGGAAGGAGCTCATTCATCTCGTTTTGAACAACGGTAATGCCAGATTTCTTGGGTACTACCTGAATAGGACTGACCCACTGGCTATCAGGGACGGGGTATATGATACCCGCGTTAAGCAGTTTCAGAATCTCACCCTTGACAACATCTCTCATGTTGGGGTTAAGCCTCCTTTGCATTTCTCTAGATGGTTTAGTGTTCTCTTCGAGGTTTATGTGATGCATGCAAACAGTGGGACTTATACCCTTAAGATCGGAGATGGTCCAACCTAAGGCACCTTTATGTTCTTGAAGTACCTCTAAGAGTCTACTTTCCTGTTCCGTGTCTAAACATGATGCAATAATCACAGGTAAAGTCTCAGAAGGACCTAAGAATGCATACTTCAAGGTATCAGGTAATGGTTTCAAATCAAGCTTAGGTGGTGTGTCAAGAGGTGGGGCAGATTTGGTATCAGAGAGTGGAAGTGGTTCCTTTGCATTACGCCATTTAGCAATATCCATGGGTGGGACCGATTCAAGCAAAGAGTTAATTTCACCAATGTACTTAGACTCAAAGAGATCTAAGTCAAAGTTATCTAAACAGGCTTGCAAAGGGTCCATTGACAAAATGTCGGGCAAAGAGTCTTGGATCAGACTCTCGATCATGTTAATCTCATGCAAATCGGTATCATCACAATCAATGGGTTGTTGACTAGTGTTAAAAACATTCAGCTCTACGGTCATGTTACCAAAAGACAATTTCAACACTCCATTACGACAGTTGATGATAGCATTGGACGTCGCCAGGAAAGGACGTCCTAAAATCACAGGGATGTGATTACTTGGATTTTGCACGGGTTGAGTGTCTAAGACGATGAAGTCTACAGGAAAGAAAAATTTATCAACCTTGATTAACACATCTTCAACAATACCACGGGGGATTCTCACGGATCTGTCCGCTAAGCGTAGCGTAACATGGTGTGGGCTTGGCTCCCAAGGCCCAATTGTACATACACAGAGTATGGCAATAGATTCACACCGGCTCCTAAGTCTAGTAACGCCTTTTCGACCACATGGTCACCTATGGTGCATGTAATTGTTGGACTACCCGGGTCTCTAAACTTAGTTGGAATCTTGTTTTGGATTATGGAGCTCACTTGCTCGGTGGAGAAAGGCACGCTTATGCACATGAAGCTTTCGCTTTTGTGTGCATAAGTCCTTCAAAAACTTAGCATAGGTGGGTATTTGTCTAATTGCTTCGAGAAATGGAATGTTTATGTTAACTCTCTTGAACATTTCCAAAATCTCATTGTATTGGTTACCCCCCTTCTGTTGTACCAACCGTTGTGGGAATGGAGCAACAGGTACATGACTTGGCAAAGGAACATCTACATCAGTAGGACTCTTGGTTTTATCAACAAGCCTGATTCTTTCTCTACAATAGATGTTTTCTGCGGTGTTGTGTGTACTGGGGAGTCTGATGTAGACTCGCTTGACGGTGGTACACCTACATTGTTCTCAATAATTCTACCACTACGGAGAGCGGTGATAGCATTCACATGACTATGTGAAGTTTCATTGCGAGTAGAGGAGCACTGCTTGAAACACATTCTTTGGATTTTGTAGGGGTTGACTAGGGAACTTGCCTTTTTCTCTCTCATTCAATGCATCACAGATTTGACCAATCTTAAGATCTAGGTTGGTGAGACGTTGGTCGGTGGTTTTGCGAAGTTCAGCAAGATGTTGGTCGGTAGTTTTCTCAAGTTTTGAAAGACCTTGGGTTAACAGAATGACACAGTCTTCCAAGCTAGTCTTTTTCTCCACAGGGTACTGAGGGGGTGGTTGTACTTGGGGTTTCTAGGATATGAGTATCCTTGGTTGTTATGTGTTGGTCCCCCTTGGACCATGAGAAGTTAGGGTGATTCCTCCACCCTGGGTTGTAGGTTTGAGAATAAGGGTTGTTCTTTTGTCTCTGGTATAATGCATTGGCTTGCTCGGTTTGGGACTCTTGAAATGCATATAGATCTGGACAGCTGTCCACTAAGTGGTCAGAACTATGGCATGCGGCACAAGTGGCCATAGCAATTTGGTCACGGAGAGTAGGGGCATTAGATCTTACATGCTTTTCCAACTCAAGCTCTTCTATCTTAGGGCCATAGCAGCCATTTTTGCCCTTCCCTCAAAGTCGACTCGATTCTATAAACATTGTTCGTAGGGGTAGTCCGTTTTGGTTCTCGGATGGACTCCCACTGTTGAGTCTTTTCTGCGACTTCGATTAAGAAAGACCAACCGTCATCGGCACTCTTCTCAATAAATGCACCATTTCACATTGACTCGACTGTGGTCCGGGTTCTAACATCTAGACCCTCATACAAGATTTGCACGAGTCTCCATTTTTCAAAACCATGGTGGGGACATTGGAGTAGTAATTCATTGAATCTCTCCAAGTACCTTGCTAGAGTCTCATCTTCTAATTGCACAAAACCATTTAGACTTTGGCGAATTGCCTTGATCTTATGGTTTGGGAAAAACTTTTGAAAAACTCCTTTGTGAGGTCATCCAGGGTTCTAATGGTTTGTGGTTGTAGAGCATGTAGCCAAGACTTGGCTTTGTCTTTCGAGAGAAAAGGAAACAATCTCAATTTGAGGGACTCCTCGTCATTTGGTTAAAACGCAGAGTCCCACAAATATCCTCAAAGTCTCTCACGTGATGGTAGGGGTTCTCATCATTGACCCCTCTAAACACGGGTAGCATATGAATGGTGCTTGCTTTGGTTCAAACTGCCCAGCATCGGCTGGCAGAATGATGCAAGAGGGCTGGGTTGCCCTAGTTGGGTACATGTAGTCCTTGAGAATACGGGGTTGGTTAAGTTCCTCACCCATGGTTTCTGATTCGGATGGGCTCTCTGATGGAATTGGGCTTTGTTGAAGAAGCTGGGTATGCTAACGATTTCGTCCGGGCGGATTCTAACTAATCGATTTGTTTGGTCTCTAAAAGACACAATCATAGCCTAGTACGCGCCTCTAGCATGTTAACAAGCTCTCAATCTCAACACAGGAAAGCAAATACTCAAAATGACCCACCAAAACAAGATTCAAGCCCACAGGATAGCTTTCTGAAGTTGTGAAGCCCAACAGAATAGGTTAATCTCAGCCCAAAAGGTGTAGGTTTGATTGTTGCACGGCCCAGATGATTGGGTTGAGAAATGTATGGCCCAGTTTTTGTGGTGTTGGGCTCGGATTTGTGCAAGCCCGAAGTGGGTTGATAATGCACAGGCTTAGGTGAAGTGAGCCCAGTAGTTGGGTTTTTGTTTTTGGCAGGGTTACAACCCAGATTTGTGGGCTGAGGGTTTAGTGAAATGCAAAGCCCACAAATGGGTTTTAGCTTAAGCAGCCCAGGGTTGTGCTAACACTTTCATCAACCCACTTTTTGCTCTCCCATTTTTGCTAAGAGACAGCACAGCTTGAGCACAGCTTGCTAAGAGAACAACTCTTGCTAAGAGACAAGAGAACAGCACAGCTCAGGGCTAGTGCAGCTCAGCTTATGCACATGGAGACAGAACTCAGAAAAATACACAGCACACTGGTGAAGCAAAATTTTTGTGATGTGCACAGGTTATTGGATGTGCCCACTCAATGGTGCAGCATTGTGCAGGGTTGTGTTGTTTTGAAAAATCAACAGGCTAAATGCTATTCACCAGCTTTGCTACTTCATACACATTCAAACACAATTGATAGCAACACAGCAGGGTTGATTCACAGTCAATCGGACAACAATTTTAGCAGAATTCGAGTTAACAAGTATGCAAGTACTAGCATGGCAGATGGTCTTAACAAGCTCAGGTGCACAAATGAGCCAATAGAAGTCAGAGTCAACAACACCTAGCAGGGAAGCTAGTTTATCAGACAAGTATATTTCAATGATTTCCAGGGCATGCTCAGGTGCAAGGATGGTATTGTCAACTGGCTCAGTTGAGTTTGTGGCATCAACTCACTCAGATACCAAAAGTCTGAGTTGATGTCAAACTCAGAGCTCAGGGGTTTTGTGGCTCAAATGTTCACAATTGGCTCAACAGGCTAAGCTCACAGCTTGCAGCTTCAGGGGGCTAGCAAGAGCTGATGGCTCACAGGGGTCAAGGCACTGCAGCTACAGGGGCTTGCAGTTAAGCACAGATGTTGAGTAACAATGGCAGCTAAGTGTCTATGTGAACAAGGCTTAGCATGTGGCAAGTTAGCCAATGCATAGATGAAGCATAATCATACACAGATGCAAAAGAACATGCTCATGTTATACAAGGTTCATTCACAGATTCAAGATCTATTTCCAGTTATGCACAAATGAAGTTGACAGCAAGCTTAAGAAAATATCTAGCTTATCATGCAAAAGAGGCAGGCTGCTCAGTTTACCGCCAAGCTCGGGGTTTTGTGTACCACAGAATACAGGCCTACGGATGAGCAGATGAGAACTAACTCAAAGTCTCTCTTGAGCTTTCAGCCAACTAGGCGATCCAAGTGGTGGCTTACGAGTCTGCGGCTACGGGGGCTTGCGAGTGGCGGATGGCTCACAAGATTAAAGGTCTAGCGAGAATAATTCATGCATACACACGGGGTAGAAATGGGCTTATAGAACAATACCACCGGTGCAATATTTGGGTTTAGGCAAATCCACCACTCTGCTCCTTGGATTATGTCTCGGCTTGCTCCAAAAGTACACATTACTCAACACGAAATTTAGTTCCCCGAGTTACACGACCAAAGCAAAAAATGAGTAAGCTCAATGTACAGATATGACAGTGTACTGAGTTGAAAATGATAGCAAGTATCCAAGGCTAAGAATGAAACTCAGTGATGATTCAAGGCAACAGAAGACAGCACAGCAACTTCAGAGCATATATATACAAATATGGTTGGAAAACAGTGAAGAAAAACAGCAAAGATTAAACAGCACACTACAAGTTCCCCGACAACGGCGCCAAAAACTTGATAGGGCTTTTGGATGTGTTTCTATTTAGTCATACAATTTATACCGCAAGTGCACGGTGTCTAGTTTATAGACAGTGGCAAATACGGGTCATTCCTCAGAGAACTAGAGTGCGTAAGATGATCCAAGGCTTCTCTTAAGCGATTTTCAGGCAAGGTAAAGATATTTTGATTTGTTGTGTGTCGATACGACAAATTTGAGTAGTTGCGAGTGATTGTAAACTAAGGTAATGACAAGCAAAGCTGTTGTAACTGATGAATTGAGGGCACTAGGGTGATTGAATTCACCTCCTAAACCTATACTAAGGTAATACACACAAGTTCTAGTCTTACACTACCCTTGGAGGTATTATATGGAAATTTTGCTAATTGCTTTCACTAATCAGCTCCTAGTATAGAGTGTCTTTTGACAGTACACTCTATCACAAACTCATTTGTTCAACAATTAGTTAATAATCCTAATGCATTACACAATTTATAGGGCTTTTGGATGTGTTTCTGTTTAGTCCTACAATTTATACCGCAAGTGCACGGTGTCTAGTTTATAGACAGTGGCAAATACGGGTCATTCCCACAGAGAACTAGAGTGCGTAAGATGATCCAAGGCTTCTCTTAACTGATTTCAGGCAAGGTAAAGATATTTTGATTTGTTGTGTGTCGATACGACAAATTTGAGTAGTTGCAGTGATTGTAAACTAAGGTAATGACAAGCAAAACTGTTGTAACTGATGAATTGAGGGCACTAGGGTGATTGAATTCACCTCCTAAACCTATACTAAGGTAATACACACAAGTTCTAGTCTTACACTACCCTTGGAGGTATTATATGGAAATTTTGCTAATTGCTTTCACTAATCAGCTCCTAGTATAGAGTGTCTTTTGACAGTACACTCTATCACAAACTCATTTGTTCAACAATTAGTTAATAATCCTAATGCATTACACAATAATAAGAACTGAAACTTGATAGTGAATTAACTTTTTATAGACATAAGTGGTTTCATCTACACCCTAGCAGAGTGTTTAGAACATGATGCAGAGAATAAAAGCAATTTCAAATAAAAATTACAGAACTGAAACTATGAACCCTAAAATTGACTAGTTTTCTCTTTCATCTCAAATATCAATTTATACTCTCAAAATACTCAAAATAACCAATAATCAATGACCCAAAGCTGCTCTGATGCGCCATGTCTTTCCTCGACCTACGAATCGACATGCAATGGGGTTTGGTGAAAACCCTAACCTAATTATCTCTAACCTAGCTTCTAGGTTGATAAGAAGCTAAGAACGAGATAATCGAGAGATAGGGTGATGGAGTAGGAGCTAGTAGTGATGGTGTTGACGGAGAGGCGATGATGGAGGTGGTGATGGCTCGCGGGGGTATGGAAGGGAAAGTGAAGACATGGGTTTTGCGAGAGGGGGTGGTCGAGAGAGGAAAGAGAAGATGGAAGGGAAATGGGTTTGCTCGAGTGGGGGTATAGGGATAGGCGATTTTCTTTGTGAGGCGGGGATAAAGCGATGATCGATGAGGAAGGCTGCAGCGAGCGTAGGATCTCGGCGAGGAAGATCCAGAGCGGGGTGAAGGCGAATGAGGCGATTCGGTGTGGAGCGGAAGTATCAAGACTTGATGTGAACGATGAAGCGGCCGTAGGATGTATCTAGACGCGATCACGAACGGCTTGGGATGAACGGGTTCGGATCCGGGTCATGGGTAGCTCTAGCCCATGTCTTCTTTGTTGGGTTGCAACTGATTCGCACGCGGGCTTTGGCTCTCTGCTCCATAGATGCTTGACTCCAATTCTTCGCTCTTTTGGCTCCTCAGATTCTCCGAGCTTTATTTATTACCTAAAAACACAAAATTAATTAATACAAATATTTATTCTTGAAAACAAAGAAAACACAGAATTTGGGATAATATCTGATTTCTAAGCGCAAAAGATGAGTAAAATGCCAATAAAAAGGTGTATAAATATGCACTATTTAGCACTCATCAATGCTACGAATATCCACTGCACCATGAGAAAACACATTAGTATCAATAAAAGGTCCGATCCATCGTGACCTTAATTTACCCGGAAATAAATGCAAGCGAGAATTAAACAAAAGCACTTTCTTCCCAATGCAAAATTGTTTCCTAGAAATCATGTTATCATGAAATGCCTTCGTTTTCTCCTTGTAAATGCGTGAGCTTTCAAATGCATCATTGCGAAGCTCCTCTAGATCTTGGAGTTGTAACTTCCTTTGCTTTCCAGCCCCATCCATCTCCATGTTGCATTGTTTAATAGCCCTAAACGCCTTATGCTCAATTTCAACGGGTAAATGACAAGGTTTACCATAAACAAGCCTAAAGGGAGACATCCCAATAGGTGTTTTATATGCGGTTCTATACGCCCACAAAGCATCATTGAGTCGCATGCTCCAATCCTTCCTTGTTGGGTTCACCGTCTTTTCTAGAATGGATTTCACCTCCCGGTTAGACACCTCGGCTTGTCCATTTGTTTGGGGATGATAAGGTGTTGCAATCTTGTGCGACACATTGTACTTCGTCAACAAGCTTTGTAACATCCTGTTTTTGAAGTGAGAACCCCCATCGCTAATTATGGCTCTTGGAATTCCAAACCTTGCAAAAATATGAGCTTGCACAAAATCTGAAACCACTTTAGAATCATTAGTTGGGGTGGCCTTAGATTCCACCCATTTCGAGACATAATCAACCGCAAGTAAGATATAAAAATTTCCATGGGAGTTGACAAAAGGCCCCATAAAATCAATACCCCATACATCAAAAACCTCAATAAATTGAATAAAAGTTTGTGGCATTTGATTTCGGGCACTTAGATTGCCGGTTCTTTGGCACCTATCACAAGTTGTACAAAATATATGTGCATCCTTAAACAAAGTTGGCCAATAAAAACCACTTTCAAGTACCTTGTGAGCGGTTGTCTTACTCCCAAAATGTCCTCCGCAAGCATAAGAGTGACAAAAAGACAAGATAAAATTAAATTCAGATTCGGGAACGCACCTTCGTATTACATGGTCACTACCATGTTTCGGTAAGTATGGATCATCCCATATGTATTGGTTTCCCAACTTCTTAAGTTTGTCCCTCTCAGCACGAGACAAGTTCTTTGGGATTTGTTTAGAAACTAAGTAATTAACAATATCAGCGTACCATGGTTCTCCAAAGGCAATTGAGAATAGTTGCTCATCCGGGAAACTTTCACGCAATGGGATAGTCTCCTTGTCCACAGCAAGTCGGCTCAAGTGATCCGCAACGGTGTTCTCAATTCCTTTCTTGTCCTTGATTTCAAGATCAAACTCTTGCAAAAGTAAAATCCATCATATGAGCCTCGGTTTCGCCTCTTTCTTTGTAAGCAAGTACTTAAGCGCTGCATGATCAGAAAAGACAACAACTTTTGTACCAATTAGATAAGACGAAACTTTTCTAAAGCAAAAACAATGGCTAATAACTCTTTTTCAGTGGTTGTGTAGTTTTGTTGGGCCTCATTTAACGTTCTAGAAGCATAATAAATAGCATGAGGAAGCTTCCCCACACGTTGCCCAAGCACCACACCAACCGCATAGTCACTTGCATCACACATGAGCTCATAAGGCTTGCTCCAATCCGGTGGTTTAATGATAGGGGATGAAATCAAAAGTTCTTTCAAACGATTGAATGCCACCATACATTTTTCATCAAAATTAAAAACCACATTTTTTTGCAATAAGTTACAAAGTGGTGATGCTATCTTGGAAAAGTCCTTGATGAATCTACGATAGAAACCTGCATGACCAAGAAAAGAACGTATCTCCCTCACCGTAGTGGGAGGGGTTAGAGCACGAATAAGGTCTATCTTAGATTTATCGACTTCCAAGCGTTTAGAAGATATTATATGGCCTAAAACTATGCCATGAGTTACCATAAAATGGCACTTCTCCCAATTTAGCACAAGATTTGTTTCAACACATCGTTCAAGGATTAGAGACAAATTATTCAAGCAAAGGTCAAATGAATCACCAAAGACACTAAAGTCGTCCATGAACACTTGGATTATGTTTTCAACATATTCCGAAAAGATACTTACCATACACCTTTGAAAGGTAAGTTTGGAGCATTGCATAAGCCAAAAGGCATCCTTCTATAAGCAAAAGTACCGAAAGTACAAGTGAAAGTGGTTTTCTCTTGGTCCTCAGGTGCTATCACAATACGATTATAACTTTGAATAGCCATCAAGAAAGCAATAATAAGAGTGTCCAGCTAAACGTTCAAGCATTTGATCAATAAAAGGTAAAGGGAAATGATCTTTTCTAGTAGTGGCATTCAATTTTCTATAATCAATACAAACCCTCCAATAGGTTTGCACACGAGTTGGGACAAGTTCATTCTTATCATTCTCCACCACTTTCACACCCGATTTCTTTGGTACTACTTGTACGGGCTCACCCACTTGCTATCGGATATGGGGTAGATAACACCCACTTCCAAAAGCTTGAGTATCTCCTTTTTCACAACTTCCATCATGGGAGGATTCAAACGACGTTGCGCTTCCCTTGTAGGCTTTGCATCATCCTCCAAACGAATTTTGTGCATACAAACGGCAGGGCTTATACCCTTGATATCGGCAATTGTCCATCCTATGGCCGTCTTGTACTTACTTAGCACCCTTAGAAGTTTTTGCTCCTGTAAATCATTAAGCTCATTAGAAACAATCACCGGTAACTCTTCATTATCACCCAAGTACAAGTACTTTAGGTGATCGGGAAGAGGTTTCAATTCTAAAATTGGAGATTTAACAATTGAAGGTACAAGCTTTTCATCACTGCATGGTAAAGAAATAAAAGAGATATTATGAGTTTAGGGCATCCTTGTAGTGAATTAAGATCACCAAGGGCTTCCTTGACTTCATTACCACACTCTACACCATTATCCATGGATGTAGTTAACACGGTTTCCAAAGCATCATCACCATTTAATTCAAACATTTGTTGTGCCAATGAATCCATAACATCAATGGAGAAACAAGAGTGGACATCACTAGGATATCTCATCGTCTCGAAAATGTTGAAACGTATTGTTTCTCCATCAAACTCCATGGTCAACGTTCCCTTGTCCACATCAATTATGGTTTCGCCGTTTTCATGAAGGGACGCCCAAGTAGCAATGGAAGAGACAAGTCCAGGTGAACCTTCATCCATCTCTAACACGCAAAAGTCAATTTGGAAATACAAGTTGATTAACACCGCACAAGAACATCCTCAACAATACCCATTGGGTAGACATTAGAGCGATCGGCTAATTGCAATACAATTTCAGCCTTTTTAAGAGGACCAAGATCAAGTGAATTATACATTGACGCAGGCATAACATTAACGGATGCACCTAAATCCAACATAGCTTTGTTAAATGTCGTGTTACCAATTATGACGGGAATGTCAAAACTACCGGGATCCTTTCACTTAAGTGGGAGTTTGTGTTGTAATATTGCCGAGGCATTCTCCCCCACACTAAGCACTTCATTACTTTTGAGCCTTTGTTTGTTGGTACACAAGTCCTTCAACACCTTTGCATACTTTGGAACTTGCTTGATAGCATCAATGAGTGGTATGTTCACATGGATCTTTTTTAGAACGTCTAAAATCTCCTTTTCTAGTTCTGCCTTCTTAGAATTTGCAAATCTGCGAGGAAAAGGTAAAGGAGGAACATAAGTAGAAACCGAAGTTTTAGAGTTAGGAATAGGTACCTCAGAAGTTTGGGGAGAATCCTCATTCTTCTCCTCCAAAACAGGTTCCTTTGGTGTTTTCACCTTGCCCAAATCAGTAACTTCGGGTTGCACAAGTTGTGTACCACTTCTCAATGTAATAGCATTGACACCCTCTTTTGGGTTAATAGGTTGAGAAGGGAGTTTCCCACTATTTTTTGCCTTCAATTGGTTCAACTCTATAGCCATGGAGCCCATTTGTGTCTGCAACTCCTTGATAGCACTCTTAGTTTCCTGTTGACTCTCTTTGAACATGGTAGAAATGCCTTGCATCATTGTTTGAAGCTTTGAGTCAATATCAGAACCTTGATTCTGTATTGATTGTTGTGCTTGTGGTTGCTGAAATTGTTGTCTCGGCTGGAATTGTTGTTGTTGAGGTTGAAATCCACTCGAAAAGTTGAAGGTAGGTTGTTGAACCGCTCCTTGCTTGTTGGCATAGCTAAAATTGGGGTGATCTCTCCATCCCGGATTGTAAGTGTTAGAGTATGGATCATACCGTCTTTGTTGATTTGGAAAGATCGCATTAGCTTGCTTGTCCTCATAAGTTTGAGAGGAATTTGGTATCACCACAGCTGCAACTTGTTGCATCATTGCCGACATGTTCCCCATTTGTTGACGAAGTTCCTCAACCTCGCTCACTTCATTCACTCTTCTTAGAAGCACATCCGAACCACGACTTAAGAATTGTTGGGAGTTCGCTGCCATATTTTCAATCAACTCTCTAGCTTGTGCCACCGTCTTGTTAACTAGTGCACCACCACCCGCAGCGTCAATAAGATTCCTATCACTTGATTGGAGTCCTTCATAGAAGTATTGGATGATCATAGCGTCTTGGTGGTGAGGAGTGACTTCCAACCAATCTCTTGTATCGTTCCCAACATTCATATAGGGATTCTCCCACGTTTTGCTTCATCCCACAAATTTCCTTGCGAATTTGAGTAGCCTTTGATGCAGGAAAATATCTCTGTAAAAAGAGTTTCTTCAACCCATTCCATGTTGTGACACTTCCAGGAGGTAAATAGTACAACCAATCCTTAGCACTATCTATTAAAGAGAAACGGAAAACTTTCAACATTGCACCATCCGCCTCAACATCCGCCCGGAAGCATAGCCGTGACAATGGTGTGGAAGTCCATAAGATGTTTGTTTGGATCTTCATTCACCATGCCATGGAATTTTGGTAATTCTCTAAGCAACCCCGGCTTGATCTCAAAAGTAGAGTTTGTTTGAATACACCCCTGTTGTGTATCAAGCCTATGAGAAGACAAGTCCTTGAGTGAACGATTTGCATCACACATTGCTTCTTCTTCTTCAACTTGTGGTTCGTCTACGATTGGAACCTCTTGTTCTCCTTCTATTTGTACTTCTCCTTCCACCTCTAACTCTAGATTTTCTGTTGTGTCTTGACTTGGTTGGAGTATTGTGCCTCTTCGAGTACCTATCCCGCACCTTGGGTAGTTCCAATCTTTAGAAGCCAGGGATTAGGTACCTGAAAACAATTCTCCCAAACAAGTGAGAAACAAGACAAGAACCGAAAAGCAAATATAAAAGCAAAAATTGTAAAAAGAAACTAAAAACTTAATAACAAAGCTGTATGCCTCCCCGACAACGACGCCAAAATTTGATCGGTCAAAAATAATTTCACTTTCTTACTCACTAAATTTAAATGAAGTACAAGGTAAGGAAGAGTTCGTATCCACAGAGAGGCAATTGTTGTTATGCGATTTTCAGTTTCTAAGGTAACCAATGGGGGATGTTTGTTGTTTTATCTAATAAATAAAAGTAATTGAAAGCAAAGTAAATAGTTGGAATAATCAATAAGGAGAAGATATTGGTCACGGGATAGTATCATTCACAAACATGTATTTTCATCAATGATTAGAATTGGTATTTTAATCTCTTATTTACTAAAAGTCCTAGGATACCTTGATCGCAAGTATATCCCGCTAATTCCCTGTTTTCATCACAACCACATTAAAAGATGCATATGTGAATTCTTCCTAGAAAGCAACCTAAAGTGTAAAAGCACAATTATATTTAACTCCCTAAAAGCAATAAGTTCTATGGAATAAGACTAATCAATGCAAACAAATGTGTAAAAGCACTAAACGTTTTAACAAATGTTATGATTCACTTGTGACTAGTAGGATATATCACTACAAGCACTACCCACAATTATGCTACTTAGAATCAGGGATAAACAACTTTTTCGTATTGAAAACCCTAATATAGCTCTAGAGATGAATGTAAATCGGATTGATTCCGGACTCAACCAAAAAAACTATCAAATCATATAACTCTATTAATTGTGAATCACAAACAATAAAATATTGAGACAAAACTAATTCATTGAATCATATAACATATTGAGAAATCAACTTTATCCCATAACCAATAATATTTGTTTAGCTACTCATAGCTATGGAGTTCATCATAAAAATATTAATTGAATAGAAGAAGATGAACAAAAGCAAACCCTAGAAGCGTAAACAAAACCGGCTCTCCAAAGTTCCAAGAAAAATATATGTCATATAAAAGTTGTAGGATTTCTCTTTTATAGTTCCTCTTGTTCCAAAATTAGGTCTAGTCTTCAAATTCCATTAGATGAAAATCCACCAAGCCCATAAGAGAGAGAAACCCATGTAGAAAATATGTCAAAAAATACGTCGCCGGAAAACTGGTATTATGGCCGGAAATCGGCCGGAATCCGGCACCGGAAAGTAGCTCAGGTGACCGGCAAAGTCCGCCCGGTCACCGGTCAACGAGTCAAATCGGCTAGGTCAACTCAGTCAAGTTACTGAGTCAACCGGGTCGGATCATGAGTCAGTTCGGCTATTCAGACGAGTCAGTCTGGCTCAGTCTGAATCACTTTGGCCTAGGCCATTTGCACTGGCCAGATTTTGTTGCACAATGTAATGCAGTCCACCCATGATGGCCCTGTCTGTTGCACCATCTGTAGCTCAACTTCACAGTTGCAACTCCATTTCTGCAGCTCACACATTCCCTTTGCATCACACTCATCACAACCTGCAACTGTACTTCATAAACACCACCAGTCCCTGGCACTAAGCTATATCAACTCATCCTCACGTTCTCAGTCGCAGCACCATCAATACCAGCTCTTCCTCTTAAACTCACAAGTATGCTGCCCATTCTTAGTTCCTGCAACTACCAATAGTCAGCTACAAGACCAGCTGCTCCTTCATCATACATTCCCATCTCAGGCCATACTTCTCAGCTCCTTAAAGCGGCACACAACATCTGCAACTTGAGCTACATCCGAGTCTCCAACCGCAGCTGCGATTCCACCATTTTCAGTTCCTATCTCTTGCTCTAAACCTCAGTTCCTCCATCACTGGTTCTCACAGCAAAAACAGATTCAATTCCTCACTTCATACAGCTTACTCATTGTTTGAGTTCAAACACCACCAGCTTCAGTTCAAGGCCATCATCACCAGATTCTCGGCACAACCAACCCATTACCAGTTCATCTCACTACATAGTTACAGTCCATGGCAGCAACAGCTACAGCTGCAACACACACTACTATGCCAAGCTCAAACCAAAAACATAAAGCACCAGAACCTGTGAGTTAACACAACCAGATTCCCTTTTCTTCAACTCAGCTCAAACCATTCGAGCACCAGAATCAACTCTTGTAGTCTTCATCTGCAAGAACAGCTCCACAACAGAACCCCCTTTAGCCATAGTTCCATTTGCAATCACCACATCCTTCCATTTCCACTCAAGGGTTGCAATTTCGGGATGAACCACTTTGTGACCTAAGAAGCATACATCTAATTAACATCCTTGAGTAGCACCAACTCCAATTCCAGTTCCAGCCTTGCTCCTCCTGCAACTTCTCATTGCATCAAACCGTTCTCACACAGAATCAAACCACCAGGAATCTCTCAAACCCTTTCAACAGAGATCACCATCAGCACCACCTTCCATCAACATCACAACATCTTCTCAAATTCTCAGGTTCAAATTTGAGCTCATAACTTTCCCATCTGTTTTAGCTCAAAAGTCTCATCAATTACCACAGACCCATATAAACAATTGCAGGAACACATAATTTCTTTCATGAGCTCAAACACCATCAACCCCTGAATCTTCCTCTTCTTTCTGCGTTTAAACCCTTATTCTTCCTAACCTTCACTCCCATTCATTGCTCCATAAAGGACAACAGAAACCCAATCTTCTAATTCATCTGTTGAGCTTCAAACTCATAACAGATTCAACTCCTAGATTCAGTTCTTCAAATCGAGCCATCCATCACAGCGGATTCAATTTCTTCATTGTTTTCACAAAATAGAGCAAACCCAAACTTTTAATTTCTCTATTCAACTCAAATATATAAAAACCCTAACCTGAAGGTGAATCGATGGTAATAATTTCATTATCTCCTTTCTCTGGTCCTCCAGTCAACAGCAACACAGCATTTTCTCAACAGTATCCATCATTTCTCGATCTGAAACTCACAGCGTCTCTTTTTACTCTTCTTCTCCGCGTCGGCTTCACCTTATAGCAGCCGCAACTCTCTGAGTTCGTGAAGAATGATTGAGAGAATCATCTTCTTTGAAATCTGGGCTAGGTAAGAACTAGAATTGCTATAAGCACCCAGCAGATTGATACAGGCCACCACAGTGACAATTTTGACCTGTCAGTTATATGGAACTAACAGTTCATTCTTCACTATTTTTTTCCGCAACATTAGCTCGCTCCAAGTATATCTCGCATGTGAATTGACCTTTGTGCTCCTTTACGCTCCAAATGGCTAATTTCTTCTTCTTTTGCTCAAAATGACTCCGTTGTACCTGATCACTCAGAAGCACACATAAGATACGCAATTCCCAAGGAAAATAGCAAAGAAAGCATAAATACTAGATATAATATTAGGTGTTTTACAACACCTATCAGCCAAGGTCACTATAATGCGGTACTCATAAAATTGATCCCAAATTACTGTTAAGTTGATGGCCATAATACTAGCTAGCCTTTAGGAGCTGCTAATTGTGTTGGAGAGCAATTGATCCCAAATATGATTGTGAACATCACAAGTGCAAAAGCCAAGAGAAAAAAGAATCTTGTGCGGTAAAAAACGGAGGAAAAGCTTATTTAATGTACTTTGTGGAGAAAACTATGTAGCTACTTCCGCGAATCATCCATTACACTCCCTCGAGCTTTACACAAAGGGAGGAAAAGCTTGGAGACAAAACAAAAAAGACAAACGAAGGGAAGTAAAGACCAAATACGGTCATGCAGCATCAGTACACAGTAGCTCCACCGGCTGCAACATAATCCTCCTCCACAACCACATGTCTGTGCCGCAATGGACTGTGCCTGGCAAAAAAAAAAAAAAAGCCAAAAATTCCGATAACTGAAATAAGTTTCAAGTGGTTTGGAGACGCCATTTTTGTATCCGGAAGTAAAGGAATAGAGAGTGATTTAAAGATGAGTAAAACTAGATAAATTTTTTTTTTATATTATAAAAGTTCAGTGGTATTTTATATTATATCATAGTTCCAAGAAATTAGTTTCTCTTGTCACACTTTTGAATTTTGTGTTCCGAAATTCCATTTGTGAGCATAGTAAACTTTGTATGAATGATTTCCTCAGATATCCTTAGAAAGGGTAAGATAGCAGTTCTTATTATGTTGGCATACCGTCGAAGTCAGGCCCTGTGAATGAACAGTAGTTACATATGTGTTTAAGACTTTTTGTATGTTCACTTTCACTGTGAATTTAGTTGCATATTACCGTATGAATAATCTTTCCAGGAAGGGTTAAAGGTTTCTTAGAAAGCGCAGGAACATTCCATTTCAACAAGCCTTAGTGAACTTGTAAATAGACAGCATCACTTCAAAGGTTCTGTAAAGAAGAAACATAAGAGCATCTTCAAAAGGTTCTAGCATTTAGTAAGCTTACAAGACTATCATTGCCAAACTTGGCGAAGCTCTTGGAAGTGATCTCAGCTTCTCACTCAACTTCTTCGCAAGTTTCAATCTATCAGGTGCCCACGCTGTATTTGGCGAGTCTGATCTTTCCAAAGACAAAACCATTTCCTCCAGTACCGGGGCATTCATCAGCAAAAGTCCTAGAAAGATGACTTCGGCATCACACCCTTTGACTTCTCTGGTTTCAATACGCTTGAGGTGAGGCATAATGCATGACATCGATAGTCCAACTGCACCATCATCTTTGTCGGCCCTGAAGTTCGACTACATCCAAGATATTAAAGTAAATAATAGTAGAATGTTTGTGATAGCTTAATAGTTCCTTAAAAATTAAATACGACTTAAAGAGTCTAGTTATTACCTCGGCAGATGTAAGGAAAAGAGATTCTATACAAGGACAACTCTTAAGTAAGGTTGTTACTGTGGCCAAGCAGCATCTTGTAAACAATGTAGTCAACTGCAAACATTGAAGATTACCGAATTGAGGAAATCGACCCTCTATATAGTCTGGGGCTCCCGCCAGAACCTTCATAAACAATTGAAAAATTAGTATTTGGATAGTGTTACCCTAAGGCTGTATTCAACAAGTCTGAAAGTGGAAGAACAACTATTTAATAAATAAAGACGAGAATTTAATTAGTATCTCAATAAACATGTATATTTGTTATTCAATAAACAAGGCTGTATCTACTTATCAGTATACAAATTTCTTAAGCTCTAATGCACTAGCTTGTTAGTTGATACATCTAAGGAACTAGTTGAAGAAGCGCTCTTAAAAGCTAGTTACGCATAAAAAGCAAATGGAACAAGGTTACAAGTTGATGCTGCCATTTCTAACGTTTGTAAACATCCCAATAAGCTTCTATTTAAACCCGTCATCTAAGACGTTGAGTGACCCCAGTTTTGAGGTCAATCAATCAGCAAGGATAAACAGAGATCCAAACAGTGAGAAACAACAACTGAGAAGCTTTATGGTATCACTAAGATGAGTATTTGTACAAAATAATCTGCACTTATGAGCGAGTCACATGTATACCTATGTGTAATATGGTTGAAAAGATTAGAAAGTAAGCAATTGAATTTTGTAGTAGGATGACTATGTGACAATGGTTATCCACATTAGGTTGAACAAAGAAAAAGAGAAATTGTAACCAAAATGGCAAAGACGAAACCATACCTGAAGGAATAAAGGTGATGAAATTGTTAGCTCCGCTATATTACGAAATGCACTGATGAATTGCATCATACGCTTAGGATATAATATTTTTTTCTCTTTTTCAGAAATTTCCAATTCGTTGTATTCCAAAGGTTCGTCTTTAACGATTTCAATATCAGCAGTGATTAGAGAAGAAACGTCATGTAGAAAATACTCTTGTAACATAAAATCTTTGCAGATAAATGATGTCAAATTTGGAGTCGATAACTTGATAATCTTTGCCATGTTATAATGGGACCAAAGAAGGGTGTCATTATTGATAATTTCTAAATGCTTTAGTTTATTAGACTCAATATTAATATTCATATCATAGCCATCTTGGATCCAGATATCACTCAAGATCAGCGATTCAAGAATCGGACAGCTAGAGATAAGTTTATTAATCGAATCTCCATCCTCAACAAAAAACGAACCAAGCGACATAAATTTGAGCCTAGGCAAATCCATTGACTTCGGAAGAATAACTTGTGATTCATAATTAGAAGTCATTTGTAATACCAACTTCGATAATAATTGAGAATTGAACAGAGCATGTGGAAACCTCATTACCAAATCACAACGCTTGTCCTCATCACCTTCAATGTGAATAGATAGGTCTTGAACATTACCTTTTAACGCAACAAGTATCCAGGCATTCAGATGTTCGTCTACTATTTCATCCGTCTGACAATTCTCCCAGTGAAGATGAAACTTATGTATGCCATGAAAACCTCTTAGCATAAGTACCTTATCCACAAACATTTTAAACTTCTTCAGCTGTTCATCTCCGGATTCGCCAAATGCATCACCTCTGAAAACTAAATTTGACACCGAAGGCCATACATAGCTCCACTTTTTCGACAAAACACATGTTTGAACCACACATTTCATGTCAAGGAATGACAGGATGTGATGAATTAGAGCTTCTGGCAAGTTACTGATCCTATCAATAATTGGTGAGCTTCTGGATTCTTCCATGGTTTTGTGAATCCTAAAACCAGAAAGACAAATCCTATAGTGAGCTAGGGTTTAAGAAATTTCACTCTAGACCAAAATCGACCAAGCAAAATTGCGCAACATAAAGTGAAACCCATGAATTGAATCAAAGTAAAAAAAAAAAAAATCTCTAATGATGAAAAACCCTAATTTCAAAACCAAAATTAATCCACATGGAGATTACCTGATATAAGGATTTCCGCAGCGATTGAGGTATATTATTCTGCTCTAGCGATGATGAGAGTAGATAACCGAAAATTTGACTGATTTTATGTCGATGCTATCTCTAGGGTTTTATTTTCGTCAAACCCCCAACTGCGCAGCGATGACGCTCAGCTGAAGGAAGAAAACATTTAGTACTAAACCAGAGATTAGCTCTCACGGGTCACGGATCCTGAGATTGAGAACAAAATGGCTAGGCCCATTGGATAACAAGAAAGAGTTGGCGAGTATGCCCGATTAGCAATTCGCCAATTCGGCGTGCGGCAAAAAATCGGACAGCTAAAAATGCGTGCATTAATCGACCAAGTGAAATGCAAGTATGGTCAACTATGCGATCAATTATGGGGAGTGCAGAAAAAATTGGGGAGTTCGTTAATTCGTGTATAATGTGTTTTACATACGAAAATGCGGCAAGTAAAATTTGGGAAAGGCATTTTTTTTTTTGATGGAAAGACAAATTTTATTAATCAAATAACCAAGTACAAGAGATTTATAATCTTATTTTTTACAAAAACATTGGAAATAACACTAAATTTTGAAACTCTATGCTGAATATTGGTAGACATGTGCCTAAGATGCTTTATCCGAGCTTCTTTGACAAAAACATTAGAAATAACGCTCCTAAGATGCGTATAATGTGTTGTACATATGAAAATGCAGCAAGTAAAATTTGAGAAAGATATAGTAAATTACTTAAGGAGATTCTTATGCAATATATAATAAAACTAAAAATTATCATCCTTTAATACTTTGCATTTTTAGTCCTTTTCGAATTATTCAAAAAAAATTTAAAATGGACAGGGGACGAGATTCTTTTTGTACATCAAAATTACGTCTAGGCACTAAACACAATGAAATTGATGATTTGATGTGAGAACAAGGATAGAAAACAATAAATAAATGAGACACAAAATTTAACGTGGTTTTAGTGATGCCTATATCCAAGGAGAAATATTGTAGGGAGTGATTTATTGATGATCATGATCGATACAATTGCATTTCTTCGGGTTAGCTAACCTTGGATTCCATTTCCCCTAAGGGTTTATGATACATGTTATTTATATTGTTTATGTAACCTTAATTATGATATAAAGTTGATGTGCAAGCAACTTGGGAAACAAGACTTCTGGAAACTTGAGGAATCTTCATTACGGGCTTGATTAGCGGGCGTGTATTTTATACACGATACAAACATTGCCCCCTCTTAGCCTCCAACTTGTTGGAGGTTAAGAAGTTTGTTTTTCCTTCTGCGTCGACCGTTGATAACGTAACTGGTCCCCAAGCGTTTGTAGAGATATTACAAAGACTCCCCCAATTGTGATATATAACCTGCAATAAATTTGCTCATGTGCTAGGCAAGACTTTTTGCCAAGTAGTGGACTTGTGATACTCGAGAGCTGGTCGAGTCTTGATAGGAATGTAGTGTCCTTGTAGATGGGGCAAGGCTTTTTGATCGCAACGTGACAAGGCTGTAGCGCTTGCTGCTCGGAAAGGCTGGTTGTTGCTTGTGTTGAGTATGAGTCTCCGGGCGTTGGGCTCGTAATCAAGACGATACTTTATGCTTGATTTCATACTCGCGTGCAAGACGAGATTTTATGCTTGCGAAAGCAAGGATTAAGTGCTCACGTCAAAGGTGAGGCTTTAGGTGCTTGTGATGTGATGAAAGGAGCAATCATCATCATATCGAACTCGATCATGTCGCTATATATCCACATGAACCTCAAACTCGATCATGTTTCTGCTCTAAGTGCATATAAAAGTTTTTCGAACACATATATTTTTTATTTCATGTTATAGGGAACTGAAAACGATTGCAACGAGCCAAAAACCATTCGATTCGGACTTAAAACAAAGAAATTATTGACGAAACAAGATTTTTGCATAAGGAGCGTGATGTTGCTAACTGGCCCGGATGCATCTGACATGGAAGTAACCAACGAGGATGCAAGGACCAGTGACTGGACGGCTATGCTGTTGTGGCCAGTATCTTCCCTGACATGGCATAGGCAGATTGTACCAGTTTAGCTGACGTGTAAAAGGATGATTGTTCCTTGGAACTGACGTGGCAACTGTTGGGACCGAATATTCTGAACCGAGTTGGACCAGTACCGAACTAGAGAGACATAACCGGGTTGGACCATGACTAAAACAGTTAGAAGAACCTGATTTGAACAAGCCTGAACTAGTTTATCGGCTACGTGGCTTGGGCTCGGCTCGGCTTTGAGCGGCTCGAACAACTCGGCTCCTGACTTATTGTAACTATTTTTCTGAATTTCTTAAGAGTTTCTGTAACAATTTTCACAACACTTGCTTCATGTTTTCAACGACTTCACTGTGAACCCTAATTATTTTATTTTTTTTCTAATTTTTGCTGGAATACGTGCATGATTTCTTCCATATTTTTCTCAATGGAAAAACACGATTTTTTTACATGAATCCCCTTAGTAGGCGCCAGTGGTTGTTCCTAAAAATACTTCTAGGCACTAAACACGATGAAATTGATGACTTGATGTGAAATTAGGGCTAGAAAACGCTAAATAAAGGAGACAAAGA
This sequence comes from Papaver armeniacum, assembly GCA_023531295.1. Classification (NCBI taxonomy): domain Eukaryota; kingdom Viridiplantae; phylum Streptophyta; class Magnoliopsida; order Ranunculales; family Papaveraceae; genus Papaver; species Papaver armeniacum. The sequence continues at coordinate 228,645 of JAJJWW010009487.1, forward strand.
ATTTAACGTGGTTCGACAAGTGATGCCAACATTCACGGAGGAATCTCGTGAGAGTGATTTATCGATGATCATGATACAATTGTATTTCTTCAGGTTAGCTAACCTAGGATTTCATATCTCCTTAGGGTTTATGATACATGTATTTATATTGTTTATGTAACCTTAATTCTGATGTAAACTTGATGTGCAAGCAACTTGGGCAATAAGACTTCTGGAAAGTGCTGGAATCTTCTTCACATGCTTGATTAATGGGCATTCCGTGTATTTTATATACGGTACAAACAGATTCATTAATGCTTCAGTTCAGCAAGTTAAAACAGAAACTGAACTTATTCCACCATACACCATATATTAAAAAAAAAAAAAAGGAATCACAAACATAAGAGATTAATTACACATATATAATAACGACCAAAACAAATTAAATAAGTTTAAATGAATAGTAAAAAAAAAAACTACAAACATAAATTAGTTCATAAGATCTAAAGTAACAGAGAATAAAGATGGATGATTCTTAAACTGAAGTTGAAAAACTGTGCATCAAGAATGGAAATCAATCATATAAAAACTATAAAAATAAATGCACTCAGTTAGCTCAGTATTATTTCCAGATCCTTAGAGAAGGGAGAGAATGCAAGTGGAACGGGTATCATCAAAGGTTTGTATTTTATAAATGTTTACTTCGATTGGGTTTTTATTTGACAAAACATTAATGGTGGGTTTGGATGTAGAATTTTTAAAGTGGGATTTATGGGTCCATAAGATTTGGTGGAATTACGTTTCCCTCAGTATGTTTGGTTGCCCAAATCCCTGAAATCACAGTTCCCACGGGGAACAGTTTTCCAACAAATCCTTTATAAATAAATTACCAAACACACGAGGAATTTACATGAATCTTAGAATTTATAATTCCAAGGATTATAAATCCTTGAAATCGTGAATTCTGCGAACAAACGCACCATAACCTGAATTTTGACATATTTATTTCACTCTTCAAATACCACCGATTGTTTAAAGTTTTCAAACCGTCTGTTTTATAGGGCCTGACAGCTTAATGGTTCTATCATTGTAGAGTTAAGTTGCCCCTAGCACTAAAAGAGGCCCGTCTATCTTTAGCATTTGTTTTCGGGAAAATAAAAAAGGCCCGAATTTACCTTAACCTAATTATGTAACCCTAAAATAATTCTTGTAATCATATCAACGAAGTTTAGTGAAGAAACAGGAATGGTATTTAGCTCCATTTCCCTAATCCTGTTTTGTATGTACGTTGTACGTTTATGGTGAATATGCAGAGTAATGGACGCCGCCGACTTGAAAGAAGTTGTTAACCCTGTTAACAAAGAAACAAATATGAGAAAGAAGACGAAGATGAATGTTAGAGTTACTGGCGGTGGCGCTGACAATATTCCGGGTGGTGCCAGTCTTCCCGAAGAAATCATCTTTGACATCCTAACAATGTTACCGGTAAGATCTCTCTTTAGATTCAGGTGTGTATCCAAATCTTGGAACAATCTTTTCAAAACCAGTACTAGTTTCGCTAAACTCCAAGCTGATTACTCTTTGAAGCATCGTCCAGATGGTATCCTATTAGTTGGCTTAGCTGAAAGGATATGCTTTCTTGATTACGATTCATTAATATCGTCACCAGATTCATCAACATTAGATAACAAGCTTGTTCCTATCCGTTGGAATATAAAAAGAACGAAATTGTAGATTCTTGTAACGGTTTGGTTTGCTATACTTCATCTGAGGTTGACATTATCATTTGGAATCCGCTAACTAAAGAATACAGGAAAATACCAGAACTGCCAATAGATCCTTCCCTTTGGTATTACTATCAGACGAAATGACCATATCTACCTGTATTCATCAAAATTTAATTCGTGGAGAAGAATCACGACCACACCTGTTGAATGGCCTTACTATAGTAGCGTTGTATTTTTTGAAGGATTTTTTCACTGGGAGGGGAATCACTCTCCAGGGTCACATCCTAAACCTAAAGAGACTAGTTGTTTTGATATCGCTAATGAGACGGTGAAACATATTCTGCTACCCCAACACTTTCCAAACGAGTTTGAAAAAGTTCAAGTGTGTCTTTTGGGAGGTCGCCTTTGCCTAAGTGCTAGGTTTGCTGCTAGGTGTTACAAGCCCAGGAGTGCTAGGGGTGCTAGAAATCCTAAATACTACAACTGGGAAGTATGGACAATGAAGGATGATGGCACTGTAGAAGACTATTGGACTAAAATTTTCACTAATTGCGACGTGGAATCAGTCTCTCTTTCATTGCAAAACAAAATGAACCTTAGGCTTCAGCATCCGGAGTACTCGAAACCAACTTTCAAGGAAGCTTCTATTTTGGTATATCATGATAATCCTAAAACTTATTTGTATGATCTCAACAATGAAGTATTTAGAAAACTTGAGATCGATAATACTCTGCAATGGAGAAGAACATGGGCGTTTTGTGGGAGCTTAGTTTCGCCTAATTTTAGTACTTAAGCTTAAGATGGATTAAGAACAGAAGTCGAGACGTGAATGTTTTAAATTTATTTATTTTTGGATAGATAATGGATTTCTTTTCTTTTTTAACTTATCTAATTGTTTTTTTTGTTTTTTTGTTTTTTTGTTTTTTTTTTTTTTTTTGGGAGTTATTTTACTATTTTTGCTTGTTATGAGAACCGTTTTTTCATTTGAAAATTGAACGAATGGTGAAACATCATTTTTTTTTTTATCCCTAGCAATGCTTTCTTGGATGAAACAGCAGAGGTGATGATTGTGGGCTGGCCCTTGTGTTAGCTACATTCCACGTTCCAATTCTTGACCTAAGCCTAGCAAGGCTGGCCATATAACAAGCTACCCCGAAAAATGGGTGACTCTTTTTCCCGAAAATCATCACCTCTGCTGTTCTGACGATATTTTCTCATTGTATTTGCTAAAAATCTAACAACCACACCCACTTTGAATCCAACACTCAAGATAAGATCTACTAACAAGTAAGAGAAGAAGTGCATCAAAGTAAACATGAACACAAGGTTTTTACGTGATTCGGCTATTAATGAAGCCTACATCCATGGGGTTTTCACTATGATCGGAGTGTTGCATGAATATCCATTAATGGAGATCCTCAAGGGACTTGAAACTCCATCAATGGAAGAAGTGTTACATAGAGTTCTTGAGCTCTCGGGTTGTTGGAGGAGGAAAAAGAAGGATCCCCTAAACATATCTCTCTCTTCCCCTTATAAAGGGTAGGGATGTACACTGAGTTACAATAATGCCCTTAGGGCTGACTAGTTAGGATAAGAACTAGTGAGGTCTTATTTCTTACAAATAATTGCATCTAACTAAGCTACTTCTGCCTTGATCTCTCGACACGCGTCCGTTATATTTTCTGCTCCTACACTCATCTTTCAGTGTCATTTCTCGATCAGTTGCACCGATTTGCTATGCTGCTGATCATGCAGCTTCACACATGGGCCCGCCAGTTCAGGAAGTTCGAAGATTTCTTTGATTCTTCTGTGTCGAAGTCTCCTTTTCCAGAGCTTCCACTGCTTCATTAATGTGCGTGCGAAGCTCTATGTTCTTCTGCTGATCGAGTATATAGTTCGTGTATTTTTTTTTTCCGGGTTAAGGTTATACGTATATTAATAAACAGAGGTGATTTTTGGCTTATAATTGTTTAGGAAAGGATTTATTAATGATTTCTGGAAAGAGAACAACTTCATCTTTATCGATTTTTTTTTTTTTAAATTGAATTATATTTAGCAAGCTCCTAATATATTTATGTTTATTTATTTATTTATTTTGCTAGTTTTAGGGTGCATTTGGTCCGTGTTCTTTATCTGCATTATTTTTGTTTTGTTCATCAATTTGGTTTTCTTTTCTTTTGGCACAATTTGATTTATTTATGATGAAGTTTTGTAGGTGAAAAGATACATAATCACAAAATACAAAGTGAACTTTATAATTAGGAAGATTTATAATCAAGAATTCGTATATTCTTAAATGAAAAAGAATAAATACTCGGCAATTGTCTCAAAATATTTCACTAGTTATCAATGTCGATAGGTAGTCAAAGATGGAATAGTAATCATTAAAAGTGAACCATCGATTAGAACTTTAAAAACATACTAGTAATGCATGAACAAACGATAAAGATTAATGTTTTTTCTTTCCTAAAATCATTAATATTTTCTTTCCTTGATCAATAAAACCGTAAAAGCTAAAAAGCTAAAAACAGAAGATATCAATGATGAGGAAGGATCCCCTCACACCTTTATTATCACACTATCTCACATGTTGGGCGTCATTTTTGCGAATAAAAATCAAACCCTAACAGATTTGAAGCTAATATTTTGGGGATATGTTCATCTTACCAAGTTCTATATGCCTACCAAAAATGAACACATTTTTGAAATATAAAACCTCACAATCTACCAGTCTTTATTTCGACGGCCAGTAATCCGTTGATTTTCAACGGCTCATTTTCAAAGTAATAGATGGTGGTGTTATATGTTTCGAAATAAGCTCATTTTCTTTCCTTGATCAATAAAACCGTAAAAGCTAAAAACAGAAGATATCAATGATTAAATGGAAAATAATAATTTTGCAATTGAGACAAATAAAGGAGGACATGTGTCTCCAAGTCATTGGCTTGGCGCACTGGGCACATCCGTGCTTGGGCACAGAGGATCCGAACCCGAAGGTTTGAAGAAATTCTCATCTAAGAAAGATACCAAAGAAGATATGGATACGCATTTATTTTGTTTATCTATTTATGTAAACCAAATCAAAACAAGCTTAATTATATATACACTGTATGAATGTTTCTTCTTATCGCATTCTAACCAGATTCATCACCATGAACAACAAGCATAACCGGAGTCTCTGGTTCTTCTTAACTTCGTTTTATTTTCTAAGTATTTCAGTTTATATATTATGTTATGGTATTCAGCCTGCGATGGCACGAATCCAAATCAAGTTTCATGGGACTAGGAATTCTAGTTTCACGGAACGAACTTCTTCAATTCAAGCTCCTTTGCAAGGTCCTGGTGGTATTTCCGAAAGAAATCAATACAAAATCATTTTTCATCCATCCACGGGACTTTGCGTCCACAGAAAAGCGTTGTTCGCAGAACTGGGATTGAAACTGGGATCTTGTTCGACTAATGAGAGATGGGATTACACCCCACAAAAACAGATATCAATAAAGGGAACTTATTTCTGCGTACAAGCTGATGGAATAGGGAAGCCAGCTAAGCTTGGAACTATATGTACAGATACTAATTCGCAATGGGAAACGATATCCGATCATCTTCAATCTAAGCTCACCGATAAAAGCAACACCGCTGTCTGTTTGGATGTTGGTTCTAACAATACCATTGTGACTAATTCTTGCAAATGTTTGAGTAGAGATAAAAAAATGTGTGATCCTTCAAGCCAGTGGTTCAAAATTGTTAATAGTACGAGAAATACCAAGAGACTGAATTGGACGATTTGAGAAGGAGTGATAACCAAGAAAGTGTTGGATATCTTCTCCCTTTTTATGCCGCTGACGATGAGTCGATGATCCGAGATGCGAGAACCGGAGATTAAGAAAAGAAACCCAAAGAATTAGAAGACTACTAGGTATCACCGAGGCCGGCCTCGGTTCAACCTCCTTAGATTGTTTTTTTTTTTTTTTTTTTTTTTGGCATTAATTTCATAGCCTATGTATGTTGAAAGTTATTTTCGATTCGAATGTTAAAGTTCTGTACCTGGGAAATTTTGTTATTTAGGTTTCAGTCATATTGATTCACCCTCCCAGACCACACGATTCTCTAGCAATAACCAAATAAACAAACTTGTTGCTTTGATATATGTGTATACATGTTTCAGTTGATGTATAAACGATGGTATCGAAACATTAGATCAATCCCAATATGAAATAATTTAGGAAACCTTTTGGTCTCTTTAACTTTGTTGTTTTTTTGCTTGGCCTCTTCTTCGTGTTCTCTGTCTCTGTTTCAAATCACCCTAGAAACTGATTAACCCATTAATAATCCTATAGAGCTGAGCAATTATACCACTGTAATATTCCACTTATTACGATCACGATCGCTGAAGTAAAGCAACTCATACATTTAATTAACCACAAAAGGTTAAATCAAAGTAAATTAAACGATATGATTAATATTCTTCTCTAAAATAATGTAAAGTTAATTCCATAAGAAAAATATGCTAATTATGAAGTTGAAGAAAGAACAAACCTTGGATTTTGTGTTGGTTATGTATATCAACTAATTTCATGTGACTGTAGAATGAGGAGGCTGCTGACTCAAAATCGGCGAGAAGAAAACAAACAAAACGCCGATAAGCAGGGCCGGCCCTGAGATTTTGCTGCCCCAAAGTGGCAGTAATAGCGTTGCCCCATTTCACAGTACATTTAGCACATATAGCCTTAATCATATATCTACAGCGTTAAGATAATCATTTCCAATCTATCCCAAGTTCTAGAGTTTAATAAGAAATCCTAAATTTCAAAGTGAAAGTAGACATATGGTAACAGCCATAACATAATTCATGATATCAAGATCAAGCGATAGTGACGAAATGCACAAGAGTACATCTCATGTTCTTATAATGCTACTCTTTAGCTATACTTTAGGTGCATAAGAGTAACTTTATGTTGTGTACATCTCATGTTCTTTATCAGTGAGGCACTCCGGCAGATACCTTTGGATTGATTTAATGCAGAGATCCATACCCATTTGGTCTAGATCCTATCTGGCAAGGAAGTCTGTCAGAGCCTCCTTTTCTCAACACCCTTAAATGAGGCTGTCCATTCCATTTGGTGCGCCTACGTTGAACTTAGGAAGCTTACTAAGTTATTTTGAATGAAGGTCTTCTGGAAATTAAATAGACGTAAGGTTTGTCCATGTTTCTTTCTCCTCTTATTTTCCCCTATCAACTCCACTCCATTTAAAGGGCACTGGAAACAGCGTAGGGAAGGAACAGGATAGAAAGAAACTTCTCTGAATATGAAACTTGTTATATAATTAGCAATGAGCCATTAAAGTGACTAAGTACTTACAATATGCCCCTAAATCTATTAGGATTATATCCTTTTATTTTTTGTAATTACGATTTAACCCTCCATATTTTTCTTTCAAGTCAAACCACCCATAGACAAAAACTAAATTTGCTGCCCCTGTGCCGGTGCTGCCCCAAAGTCAACCTTCGTTGACCTTCCCTCGGGGCCGGCACTGCCGATAAGATCAAGATTATATATGGTCCCTCAATTGAGGTAACTATAAGAATTAAGAATTGATTAAATTGATCGCATTACCAAACGTAATTAACTGGAAACCCAAGAAATTCCAAAACATAAGCTTTCACGAGCTGACAGAAATTCATCTATCCACTTTTGTTACACACGTGCATATATTCAAGGAATAGAAAATAACAAAAAACATCTCAACTGTCAAAGCTCGTTTTTTTTTTTTTTGATCGAGCCCAGCTTCTTTCATATCTTCTCGTCATCACTCCGTTATAAACCACCGAATAAAACCCAACAGACCGTGGTTTTACGGCATTGAGAACCTGGTTGGAGCCATTGGTCGCAACACGGCCTTTAGCTTATGGGCCGCGACATAATCTCGTCCGTCCAGTTTAGAGAATATCTTGACCATCCTTTATCCATCATAGACACCACCTCTCCTTAGAACATTGATGAATTATGCATAGAACGAGTCGAGTATTGGATACTCTGTCCTTAAGACGAAATTCGCCCCACTCCGGTGCTAATGGGTTCTTACTTGCGAAACGTCTCCGAGGATACAACGATCTTTCTTCCTCGAGTAGAAGCACTCCAAACTCGAGGGTACTGCGAACCAAATTTAGTGTTTATCTCTCAATTCTATGACAACAATGAATGCAACTGAAATTAGATTTTGTGTGTGTGCTTTTCTTATGATTAGAATGAAACTAGAGTGGGTTTTATATACTTGATTGGTGTCTCTTAGGAAAGGACATAGTGTCTCTTCGCCAAGAGTCACATCACTTTGTAAGAGTCCTTTCATGGAGAGTCACAACTCTTGGAAAGAGTCTATTCATAGAGGGTCACATTTCTTGGAAACAACCCTTCAATTATAACTAACATAATTTCTATTCAAAATTTCCAACGGAAAGAAGCACCTCAGTAATAAAAAACAAACATAAATTTGCAAAACGTATAAACTCGTGATTTATGTTGTTTATTTGCTTTTTAATAATAAAAAAAAAGACATGATTTAGTTGTTTTTTTGATTGTTGATCTGCTGCGGTTGTTATTCATTCTCTCTTCTGTCATGTTTCTTGAGTTCGAAGCTGCGTTGTGAATTTTAGCCATAACTTCGGCGTATTCTAAAGTGCAAAATTCATTCTGTTTTTGCTTCAAGCGTTGTAATTGTTGCGACTGTAACAATAAAACACTAAAAAGAAGATGTGAATAAGTTATAAGTAAAATTGCTGAAAGGTAAATAAGCACTCAATGGACAGCAAACAGAAGACAGAGTCACGTGTTCAACACGCTGTCCTTAACACAATAGTTGACCGGTACGCCTCAAGAATGAGTGATGCCTATACCCTGTGGTCAAGTTGTATCCAGGATAAAACTGCCTGTTGCAAGTATTGTTAGCACTACAATACTTGCCCACTCTTACGAACTCAACGGCAAAGCACGGAATAAAAGAAAAAGACCACACAGAGGGAGAGAGACGAAAAGAAGAGGATATTAGCTCTTCTGGACACAAGTTAGAATGAAAAGTTCGAGTCTCTTTTATAGGCAGAAATGAGAGAGGCGCAGTAATGACAATTGATTCTCAATTAATTCCCTTCATAAATCTAATTAAATTAAAACGGAAATAAAACAGCCAATTTAATTTAATTTTCAAATCAAAATAAAGTTTAAAACGGAAAGAATATTTAAACGTTTTAAACCAGTCATTACTGCATGCAAAAGAGTTTTGGTAAGCAAAATATTTTGCGCCTGGTCAGACGTCCCCCCACATTAATGCAAATTTGATTTGATTTTCAAACTTTTTTAGGAATTAATTCAAAAGAATTATGACCAAAAAAGATAAGTCTTGGTTGACCTGTCCACGCCGGTAGCACGAGCCCGAGCCTTAAGCCCAAGCCTTAGTGGAATCAAAAATATTTCGCCCCACCCGTTCCACCCACATTGTTTTACTAACTATCCATAAAGGAATAGCTATATAGTGGATATCATCTTTAGTTATACCCAATGTGGGACTAAAGGTCCTATTTCATTCACTCATATGAAAATGAGTAAGAGCTCTTAGAGACCCAAAGGTTCTAAGTTCCATTCCCACCAAAACCATAAAATCAAAACATTAAAAACTCATTTTCTCCAACAATCCCCCACATTAATGAAATACCGATAAAATCGTAAAACGGAAAGCGAGAAATACCACTTAGGCAAGAGGTGTCCATGAGGTCTTGAACCTTTGCTTAGTGAGAAATTAGGGACTACTTGATGGACGAGTGAACGTGATGTCTTGAACTGCCATCGTTTTGTGTAATCCGCGATTATAACCACGCGTGATATCTCTCTAGGTGCTATCAAGTTCGTGCCGTTGTGTCCTTTTGGCCCTGGACAAATCCGTTTCTCGAATGCTCTAGAGAATCAGCTCTATTCTCATAGGAAGCGACCCACTTCCACATTCGGATAGGTGAGTTCCATCAAGAGTGTTTCTTGCTACACCCCACTTCAATCTTAAATTGAAACTATAGAACTCATTAAGACTTAGTTAAAATTCATCCTTCACACGCGGTCACACTATCACGTCTACACCATAGGGAAGGCGAGAGAATGAAATTCTCGATAGTGTTTACCTTGACCCGCCACAAATTAGTTGTCTCATTCAAAACCTTGATCTTGGGATCTCCAGTCAGCAAGGTTGAGTATCCTTCATGGCAAGTTTATTTGATGAGCCTAAGCCCCATCCCCCTCGATGCATTATTAACTATCTCCTTGGACAAACCTTTCGTCAAAGGGTCCGCGATATTCTCCTTAGACTTTACCCAATCAATTGAAATATCGCCTTTTGAGATTAGTTTTTTCGGGTATTGTGCCTTCTTTTAATGTGTATAGACTTCCCATTATAGTAGTTTGTTTTTAGCCTTAGCTATAGCAAACTTGATTATCACAATGTATAGATATAGGTGGCACAGGCCTATGCCGGAGAGGAATGTCTTCTAAAAGCATCTTAGCCAAGCGGCTGCCTCTCCCTGCTTTATCTAACTCAATAAACTCGGATTCCATAGTGGATCGAGCTATGTAGGTCTGTTTGGAACTCTTCCAAGAAACAGCCCCACTGCTAGAGTGAAAACATATCCACTCGTAGACTTAGTCTCCTTCCGAGTCGATATCCGGTTTGCATCACAAAATCCCTCAAGGACGGCAGGTACCCTTCATAATTTAAACTAAAGGTCAAAGTGTATTTCAAATACCTCAACACTCTAAAAAGTGCATCCCAGTGATCCTGCCATGGATTACAAGTATACCTACTTAACCTACTCACAACATAAGCAATGTCTGGCCTAGTACAGTTCATCAAATACATCATACTTCCTATCACTCGTGAGTATTCAAGTTGTGAAACTCCATTACCCTTATTCTTTTTGAGTCTACAACAAGGATCATACGGAGTATAAGCAGGTTTACAATCAAAATGATTGAATTTTCTAAGCACAGATTCAACATAATGAGATTGACTAAGATCAGAACCGTTAGAATTTCTTCTAATTTTCATCCCTAAGATTACATCTGCGGGGCCTAAATCTTTCATATCAAAGTTCTCATTTAGCATGCTCTTAGTGGAATTAATTACATCCATGTTTGTACCAAGTATAAGCATATCATCAACATACAAGCATACAATCACACAGGCATCATTCAAAAGTTTAGTATAGACACACTTGTCAGATTCATTGATTTTAAAACCACTAGAAAACATTACATGATCAAATTTTTTATGCCATTGTTTAGGTGCTTGTTTCAATCCATACAAAGATTTTTTCAGTTTACAAACTTTGTTTTCACAACCTTTCACTACAAAGCCTTCAGGTTGCTCCATGTAAATTTCTTCATCTAATTCACCATTTAAAAAAGCTGTCTTTACATCCATTTGATGTATCTCTAGGTTATGAACCGCAGCTATAGCAATTAACATCCTAATGGAAGTAATTCTCGTAACGGGTAAGTAAGTATCAAAGAAATCTACACCTTCTGTTGTTTATAGCCTTTAGCTACTAACCTAGCCTTGTATTTTTGAACAGTTCCATCTATGTTACGTTTCCTCGAAGATCCATCTACATCCTATGGCCTTACACCACGGAGGTAAATCTACCAGCTCCCACATATCATTTTCTTTGATGGATTCCATCTCACTAACGAGATGACTCTTTCCACCATGAAGCTTGAAGAAGTCATGGCTTCTCTATAAGTCGAGGATCGGCCTCGCTAGTGTTACGAAGTCGAGGTCCAAAGGAGGTTTTGGTTCTAGCCCTTTTACTTCTCCTAGGCTCAATTTCTACTTTGTCTTCCTATAAAGGTAAAGTCTGACTGGTTGAAGGGACATCTAGGGGATTAAGGCCTCTCTTACGAGAGTCAGATTTCAAAGGAAAAACATTTTCAAAGAACACAGCATCCCTAGATTCCATAATAGTATTCACACCAATTTCATAAATATCAGAACTCACAACCATAAATCTATATGCAGGAGTATGCTCAGGATACCCTATGAAGACACGGTCAATGTTTTGGGTCCTATCTTGGTTGCTTTAGGTTTAGGGATTCGAACCTTAGCCAAACACCCCCACACTTTGAAGTATGCAAAAGAAGGTTGTCTACCTTTCCATAATTCATATGGAGTTTTATACGATCCTTTAAAGGGTACTCTATTCCGGGATATAGCAGCCGAGAGGATAGCTTCCCCCACAAGTTCGAAGGTAATCTGAACTAATTAACATGGCATTCATCATATCCTTAAGGGTACGGTTCTTACGTTCGGCTACACCATTAGACCGAGGTGAATAAGGAGGGGTAACCTCGTGTATTATGCCATGTTCTACATGTAAATCTCCTAGGAACTCTGTACTCACCACCACAGTCGAGACCTAACTGTTTTAATGGTAGCATTCAATTGGTTTTCAACTTCTAGTTTACACATTTTAAAGGCTTCTAAGGCATCATCCTTACCTCTAAGCAAATATATATGACAATACCTCGTATTACTCGTCTATAAAAGTAACAAACCATTTCTTACCACCTCTAGTTTGAACCGATTTCATGTCAACTAGGTGCGAGTGAATTAATTCTAAGGGTTTATAATTTCTATGAACTTTTTTGCTAAAAGGTTTTCTAGCATACTTTGATTCTACGCATATTTCACATTTGTGTTCCTTTTCCAAACTAAATTTGGGTATGCAGCCTACATTAGCTTGATTTATGCATTGACTTATAATTTACATGTCCAAGTCTACCATGCCAAACATTCAAAGACTCACAAACATAAGCGGAAGAATCATTCTTATTCATTACGAAGAGTTTACATTAAGCTTATACGGACCCTCGGTCTTATAACCCCGCCCCACATAATCCTTACCCTTAGTTACAACACATTTCCCAGATTCTATTACAATTTTAAATCCCTTATCATCTAAAACACCACAAGAAACAAGATTTTTGCGGATGTAGGAACATGAAGAACTTCATTCAATGTGAGAGTTTTGCGGAAGTTAGCTTGAGCCCAACTTTGCCTTTTCCTACAACCGCAGCTGCAGATGAGTTACCCATATAGAGTTTTTATCCTTCCCTACCTTCTTTGTAGGAGGTGAACATATCTCTGTTTCCCACAGACATGTTTGGTAGCCCAGAGTCTACCCACCAATCTCTCACATTTGTTACCAAATTAACCCGGATAATCGTACCAGAAAATTCATCTTTGTTGTTTTCAACCAAATTAGCATTATTTTTCTTTTTAAGGTCCTTACGGTTTCTACGGTGAAGCGACCATATGGCCGGGATTTCGCAAGCATAGCAATCACCCTTAATTTTATTAATGCTAGATTTGGGTTTACGAAACATACCTTTGCCCGGAGGTTTCTTGGAGTTGTTTCGGTTCTTATCAGCATTGGAACCTTTGTGTTCGGTCACATGAGCTTTGTTTGACATGTCCCTTGCAGAAGATACATTTTTGTCCTTGGAGCACAACAATTCTTCAACTTGAATCTTCTTAATTAACCAAATCAACCATAGTGACTTCACCGAGTTTCATGTCTCGGTTTCTTCTTGTACTCGAGACCGGGGGAAGAAGGCAATTTCTCAATGAATGACGAGACACTTAAAAGTTTCATCAATCATCATACCTTCCGTAAGAATTTGATTGATAATTTGCCGGAATTCAAGGAATTGATCAACCATGTATTGATTTGTCATTCGACATTTTGTATTCCATGAACTTAGCTACCAAAATTTCTTACTTCCAGCGAGTTTCACTTGGTATTTTTCCTCTAAAGCGGCCCATAAATCAAAAGCATTAAAGTTCTCTTTTGCAATATAGAAGTCATACATAACATCTTCTAAACGAGTTGAGAATATGATTTTTGGCCATATAGTTCGCTTAACCCAATCCTCCAACTCAAGTTCACGTCCCATATCCTTCATACCCTCATCAAAAGGAACCAAAACATAATGATCCAACTCATGATAACTCGGAAAAATAACATCTTCGATTACCATCTTTTGATGTCTTTCCCATTGAACTTTGCGAGGCCTTTCAACATCGTTCTTACCCATTGTTACGCAGAGAAAAGAACTATTGTGTTAAGATTGTTGCATCTGTAACAATAAAACACTAAAAAGAAGATGTGAATAAGTTATAAGTAAAATTCTTTGAAAGGTAAATAAGCACTCAATGGACAATGACAAACAGAAGACGAGTCACGTGTTCAACACTGTTGTCCTTAACACAATAGTTGACCAAGTACGCCTCAAGAATGAGTGATGCCTATACCCGTGGTCAAGTTGTATCCAGGATAAAACTGCCTGTTGCAAGTATTGTTAGCACTACAATACTTGCCCACTCTTACGAACTCAACGGCAAAGCACGGAATAAAAGAAAAATACCACACAGAGGGAGAGAGACGAAAAGAAGAGGATAATAGCTCTTCTGGACACAAGTTAGAATGAAAAGTTCGAGTCTCTTTTATAGGCAGAAATGAGAGAGGCGCAGTAATGAAAATTGATTCTCAATTAATTCTCTTCATAAATCTAATTAAATTAAAACGGAAATAAAATAACCAATTTAATTTAATTTTCAAATCAAAATAAAGTTTAAAACGGAAAGAATATTAAAACGTTTTAAACCGGTCATTACTGCATGCAAAAGAGTTTTGGTAAGCAAAATATTTTGCGCCTGGTCAGACGTCCCCCCACATTAATGCAAATTTGATTTGATTTTCAAAACGTTTTTAGGAATTAATTCAAAAGAATTATGACCAAAAAAGATAAGTCTTTGTTGACCTGTCCACGCCGGTAGCACGAGCCCGAGCCTTAAGCCCAAGCCTTAGTGGAATCAAAAATATTTCGCCCCACCCGTTCTACCCACATTGTTTTACTAACTATCCATAAAGGAATAGCTATATAGTGGATATCATCTTTAGTTATACCCAATGTGGGACTAAAGGTCCTATTTCATTCACTCATATGAAAATGAGTAAGAGCTCTTAGAGACCCAAAGGTTCTAAGTTCCATTCCCACCAAAACCATAAAATCAAAACATTAAAAACTCATTTTCTCCAACAGTAATATGACAGCCGACATTGGGATTCTCTTTTAATAGGTCAGTCACCTCCGGTCCATGGTCACCGTACAAGAGTTCAATGCATCACAAATATTTATTTTTTTATTTTGTTTTTTTTATTGCCAAACATGAAAAGGAAAACCTAACAGAAAAACTAATCCCTAGAAGAGAACGCATGCGTGATGCGCCTGTCGGTACATCCTTTTCGTAATTTTATTGTCTTCGTGGAGATTGTTTAGCACCGAGTGCCTTGCGAGATTATGTGCCACCGTATTGGCATCTCGTTGGACGAAAGCAAACTGGATTGAGGCGAAGACTTCCTTATGGGCTCTTATGTTTTCCTCCAAGCTTCTGATTCTCCATTAAGCACCATGATGAGGCTCTTGCAGTCTCCTTCGATGACCACCCTTCTAAAGTTCATTTTTTTTTGCAAACTGAATAGCTAACAAAGCACCTCTTGCTTCAGCCACCAAGGGATCATTCTGGTTCAGGCCCACCTCCTACACTCATCTTTCAGTGTCATTTCTCGATCAGTTGCACCGATTTGCTATGCTGATCATGCAGCTTCACACATGGGCCCGCCAGTTCATGAAGTTTGGAGTTTTCTTCGATTCTTCTGTGTCGAAGTCTCCTTTTCCAGAGCTTGCTTCATTAAATGTGCGAAGCTCTATGTTCTTCTGCTGATCGAGTATATAGTCCATGTATTTTTTTCTGGGTTAAGGTTGTTCGTATATTGATACACAGAGGTATATAGAAAGGGAAAATAAAATTGGTCGATGGTACGCTACACAACTGTTGTCCATCCATTAATTTGCAAAAGATCATCAAGAAACTAATCTGCACAGATTGTAATTTTTACAAGTTGTATGAGTGTAACGCAATCAATGAAAATTCTCATATTTTTTATTGTACCCAGGTCCTCTAATACTTACAAGATGACGGTCTTCCTTTTTTTTTACCCTATAAATCAATTTAACCTTTTTAATGCTATCTTAATAGAATTCCTAATTGAGAAAAAAAAATAAAACATTTATATAATATAAATGTTTATATAAATGGATGGTCTACATTTGAATAACCAAAGTGATGGTCAGTCACTCTTCCGATAAAAGAACAAAAGAGTTTTCAAATATAAAACAAGTGGTATAAAATCCATATTTCTCGGCACAAGGCTGGAAATTGGGCTACCCTTGCGAATCTAATCAGGATACAAGTCTTCCTAAAGCTGATGACAGCCATTTTTGATGCAAATTATTGGACCGACGACTCAAAACCCAGTTGTTGGTCTGGAATGGAAAATAATTTGGTTGCGCTGTTGAGTATATTTTAATCTAGCAGAGTCACGACTAAATATTAAGAAAATTCACTTAATTTATAATATATTTTTACCGATTCGAGTGTTTTACAGTAAATATTATCAGAACTCAAAACCATCGTATACCCAGTGTTCAGTTATGATGTTGTCAGATCAAACAAATAAATAATTGAGTCGAAATTCCAGAGTAAAGTCTATATCATTATACATTACAATCTTTTTTTTTTCTTTTCTTTTTTTCATTTTTTTGTTGTGTCGGTAACTTTCTATGGCAATTCATGTGCTAACTTTTGATAGGTGTGAAGCCACCAAGGGAGTGAAAGTCAAACTCCAGTACGTCGGTGCTTCCACTACTTTTCAAAGCATCTAGAATCAGATAAAAATATCCTGCTGATATTTCCAACTTTGAATTCATTGTTTTCCTACTTTGAATACATTGCGTCCCATTATTCGTAAATGAAATGAAGCGAGACGAGGGACCTTTATACTACCACTTTTTGTAAATCTAAGAATCAATTACCACAAAAAGATTGAGAATGGTGTCTTTGAAAAACCAAAAATATCCTCTCTTTTAGTCCAATTCTTATAACTCCTTATATATCCTATTTTTTAGGGGTATAATTGGAAAGCAAACTTTAATATAACATATCTAAAAATCCGTGCCTTGGAATTTTACGAATTTTATCTTGTTGGAAAGCTAATAAAAAAATCTATCCAACGAGCACAAACAACAATATCAAATTTAGAGTTTTTACGAAAAATTCGGAGATATTTATCATTTTAGGCACAATTTTAAAAAATTAAATGTATATATATTCATTATGCAAACCACCACAAAAGATACATAATACTTTTGATCTTTGTAGCAAAATTTTGGTTTATCATCAACTAATTTTCCGTTCCAACTAATAAAACGATGTACTCCCTCCGTTTCAAGAAAAATGATACTTTAATTTTAGGCACAATTCTCGAAAATTGAATGCATAGCCATTATGCAAACCACCACAAAGGATGCATAACACATCATGCAACCATATTTTGGTTTATGGATCGACTAATTTTTCGTTTCTGTAAAAGTGATACTTTCACAACCCGTTTCAGGAAAAGTGAAACTTTCGCTCCGTTTCGGGAAAAGTGATACTTTCGCTCCGTTTCGGAAAAAGTGATACTTTCGCCCCGTTTCAGAAAAAGTATCACTTTTTCCGAAACGGAGCGAAAGTATCACTTTTTCGGAAACGGGGCGAAAGTAATCGCAGACGAACCCCATGTTCTGATTCTTTTTCGGTCGGCCCTCCCACCGTGGCAACGGTCGTACTAGTAAATATGTCGTCAAACCTTGTACATTCTGCATAAAAACCTTCATCATACAATCAAAACAAATTTAATCATTTTCCTCCGTCCCTTCGAAATTCACTCATAATGGCTGTTCTCAAGGTTCATGGAAGTCCAATGTCAACTGCAACCCAAAGAGTTATCGCCACTATCATCGAAAAAGGTCTTGAATATGAGTTCATCCTTGTTAACATGTCTGAAGGCGAACACAAGAGAGAACCCTTCATCTCTCTCAACGTAATGAACCACATCAATCTTCTTCTTCATTTTTTTTTTTTTTTTTTTTTTACAATTTTAATTGATGGATCTCAGAATTTTTCACAAATTTTTATTTTAAATTTTTTTTGTAGCCATTTGGTCAAGTTCCAGCTTTTGAAGATGGAGATTTGAAGCTCTTCGAATCAAGGGCTATCACGCAATACATCGCACATGATTACGCTAGCAGCGGAACGCCACTGATTTCGTTCGAGAAAATGCCAACCATGGTAAACTGGATGGAAGTGGAGGCACACCATTTCGATCCAGTTGCATCAGCTTTAGTTTGGAACATAATTTTCAAGCCGATGTTTGGTATGACTACTGATGCAGCTGCTGTCGAAGAAAATGAAGCTAAGCTAGCTAAAGTCTTGGATGTTTATGAGAAAAGACTCAGCGAGTCGAAATATCTGGGAGGAGATGAGTTTAGTTTAGCTGATCTTCATCATCTTCCTAACCTTCAGGGTTTGATGGGTACACGGATTAAGAAGATTTTTGAAAATCGACCGTGTGTTTCTGCTTGGTCTCAGGATATTTTGGCTAGACCTTCTTGGGCTAAAGTTCTTGATTTACAAAAGCATCACTAGGAAGTTGTTTTCTGTGGTGTTTTCAGAACAAGATCAGGAAAAATCTATAGAGAGATTTTTATGATTCAGAATAAATGATTGTAATTTTGTTTGTTATTAGTATGTTAATGAATATGCTTTTGGTTTGTGAGATTTTATTGGAAACTACTCGATTTCAAGCAATTGATTACTGAATATGATTTGCATAACCATCAAGGTACCTTAGTTAGACCTTCTTGGGCTAAAGTTCTTGATTTACAGAAGCACCAGTAAAACAAATCAAAAGGAAACAATGTAAGAAAGAATACAAACAGAATTTGATGTTAATGGAACATGCTTTCCCCAAAAAAGATGATGCACCAGTCTAGCCTGTAATTGAAATCTGTTTTCGAAGCAGATGTCCACGCCGGAATGGAAGCTTTGAAGTCAGTACTTACCTGAAAGTGAGAGAGTGCTTTTCCCTTGAAAGCTCTTCTGTTTTGCTCCAGCCATATGGCTAACAAAACTGCAGCAGGAAGCAAATTCCAGATTTCTCTTGCAGGTCCAATGATGCCGTTTGATGTCCAAGATTGAGCCAGAATAAGGACCGAAGGTGGAGGAAACCAAAGCGCAGTGGTTTGCCAAAATTAAGGACCATTCCTTGTGAAAGAACTGGTGGCTTAAGAGCCTTGTAAGTCTGAAACTTCTTCATTGGAGAGAGTCTTGGGTAGAGATCTTATCAAGTGCCGCAGTTCAAAGAAGAAGCACATTTTTGGCGTATTTCTGGGTTTGAAATGATCTTGTGGTGGGAAAGGGAGAGCAGGTGGGACTGATGGGTCTTGGGGAAGTTGTGAGAGCAGATTGTAGATGGATTTAACAGAAAAAAACACCTGTGACGAACTGGACCAAGCTAGAATCAGGATGATCTGCTGGTATTGGAGAGGGGCCAATTAGGCCATAAGCACCAGCAAGGACAACAATTAGGCTACTTCAGCTTCTTTTAGAATTCTTTTAAAGCGGAAAGACCAACCTGTGGAGCATGATACTAAATTGTCCATTTCAAAAGCATGCTGGTATTGTTGTATTTCAATAAATTGACACACCTGAATCTTGCAATTGACCTTACAGGCAACCCAATCAGGATATCTCATGGCAAGTTCACCATATTCCTGCACATCATCAAAACATTTAAATTTCAGCAATATACATAACAAGGAGATCTGACATAAACAAAATTTCATTAAGCTCTAATTGTTTGAATTTCAAGCATGAGAAAAAAAAAACAATTGGAAAGAATAGAAACAGAGATATGGAGTACCTGCAGTAGTCAAGGTGTTGGGACAACTGAAGATTTCTCAAGCTGCACCAACAAAACAAGACACTTACTTCTACAATCTTCCAATTCTCCCCCCAATTCTCATTTACCAACTCATTCCCTTGAACCTCCAATTCCTTACACTTCATTATCAGATCTACTTTTCACACAACCAGAATATCACTAATACATCTTCAAAATTCCCTCTAGATGTCAGCAAACCAATAAGATCATCAAATTCTACATGAAGACTAATCTTGAAGATTCCATCTCTCCCTGATTTTCAATGAAGATATCTCTGGTACCTCATAGATCTGCATCTCTCTCTCTCCTGATATGGATTTATCAAGTCATCAAATGACATCAGAGACAAATACATATCCTCAAAATTCCCACCGATGCGAGAAAAACAATGAACAAATAGCACTACAGTTCACTAGGATTCAAGACCCTATGGCCAAGTTGGGAATTAAGAAATGAAGCCAACTTTTATTTTGAGAGGAGATATCATTATGCTGTTCGATTCAAAATGAAAACGATTCCATTATTCCTTCTCCACCAGATTCCCAATCGAAAACACGACTCGGTTGTTGTTCTTTAATGATCGGCAACATCATTATAGGGTTTTGAATTTTGGGGGATTAATGGAAATGAGAAACACGATTTGGATCTGGAGTTCTGGACTGGAGGTGTGTTAGGTAATGTATTTATGGGTACAGAGAGGGGTGGTAGTTATAAGAAAGAGCATCTTTTGTTTGGATTTTAACATTCTAGTAAAATTTTACTTTGGTAGTAATTTCCTGAGGCATTTGGGGTAAATCTTAATCTGAAGAAGTATTTGCTATTGAAATGATCAAGAAAAGGAATTGATAAATAAAGGGGCAGGTTATTTGCTCATGGGTATCAATCCCTCTTTGTTGAGCTAGAAATGCACCATGGGTGATCTTGATTCGCAAATATAAGGACTCGATGCGGTATATCCTGGCTATTTGCTTAAACTTTGTTTTGTGGTGTACAAAAATAGAGTGTTGGCCGTTTAAATATGATTATTAAAACAAGGAAAAGGAAAGTATACAGAAGGGGTGAATGGATTGGCTCCAAAAGTACGAATTCGCTTGTTGTCGGAAGACGTGTCTTGATTTAGGGAAATGTTAGAAGTGTGTGGGCTTCCAATTCAAAACCAATTGGCAATGAGTGGAGTGGCTCCACACGTTATATATTATTCCCTCCATTTCTGGAAAAGAGATACTTTTACTTTTTCAATTTGGCCTATTTTTAGGCTAAAATGCAAAAGTGAAAGTATCTATTTTCCTAAAACAGAGGGAGTAAGATCTAGGCTAAGGAATTAGCTTTGTGTGACTATTTTATAGTTTCTCCAACATGCTCCCCTTCCACGTGTAGGGCGGAGATTAAGCCACTACAACGTGGACCTCTGTACGGGTGGACGGGCGCTCTTTGGGTCTACTTCTCATTCCACTATCATAAGGGCCTAGCAAAAACTCAAGTTGACTCTTGAATATTCATCCTGAAAATGTGTATTATGTAAACATTAGTGAATCAATTGGAACTAAAGAAAGGGTGTTATTCTTGATTAGGTTTTAAGAAGCTAATCCAGAAGGTAAAGTACCTGCTCTCAAACTTGATGGAGGGTAAATGGGTACCAGATTCTGATGTTATGTCACTCAAACTCTTGAGGAAATATACCCGGAACCATCTCTTCTCAGTTATCACTCCCTCTGAAGTTGCCTCAATTTAAGTAAGTATGGTATGCTAATGATTCTGTGATGCAGTTTGAGGGGTGCATATAATTTTGTGAAAACTTGGGTAATCCTAATTAAAACTCAAGCAATATTACAGTAGGAAATTGATGAGATTTGGAACTTTATTACCTTCTTGCAAAGTAATGATATGCTGCAGACGGTTAAGAGCAGGTATTGATCTCTTCATTGTCTTCATTGGATGAGCACCTTAAATCTCATGTATGTGTTTCTCATCCCCTATCCCCCTCTGTCTCTTCTGTATGTACAATACTTTTTTTTAGCGGTATTCTTGATAATTGGTGTGTTTTTTTTTTCTTTTCCAGGTCCTTTTGTCAATGGAGAGAAAGTCTCTGCCATTGATTTGAGTTTGACACCTAGGCTTTTCCACCTCGAGCTATGTCGTAAAAGGCGCCCTGGGTGCTCGCCTAGGCGCTCTAGGCACGCGAGCCTATAAAAAAAGGCGCCAAAGTATGCCTACTTATGTTGTTTTCTAATCTTCCATGCTCGCCTAGGCGAGGGGCCTGGCGTCTCGCCTCGCCTAGCACCTAACATTGACCTCGAGGTTTCTCTTGAACATTACAAGAGCTGGAGTGTTCAACATAACATATGCCTATCATTCTTTCTGTTGGTTGCTTGAAATTTGAATGTCATCTAATGGTACTATTGTATACCGAAGAATTGTCTATAGCTTTAGCAGTCTATCTGTTCCAAATTTCCACTATTTCTTCACTTTGAGTACATAGTAATTACGTGTGCCATTCTTTTAGAAGCGAAATGTGGGGTTAGCATCTATTTCCAACGATGGAGACCTAAAAAAAACAAAACTAATAATCCCGTGTTCGTATTTTGTAGAGTCATGTGAAGTTTGTTTTATTTGCAGTTGCTTTCCTCTCGGGAGTAATTTCTCAAGACTATGACATCTGACAAGAAATACGTGATCGCGGGATGGGAACACAAGGTTAACCAATGAAGATTGTTGTTGTTCGTTTCAAAACCTTCTATGAGTAATAAGAATTAATGCAGCCTGTTGTGTTGTCTGGCAATCTACTAGAAGCAGGAAATGAAGTCATTTTACTTTCATTGATGATATATTAAGTTTGTTCATGGTATTTTATTACCTTCTCAGTGACAATACTTGACTTTTGGAGCAGTTGGATGCCATTTTAATGCTGAGAATCACTGAATGAACATGTTGGCCATCGTTCGATTTCTTCTTGGTAGCCAAATCAACTAGGTTCTGATATTTCATCCCTTGAAGTGCTAAGCCAGATTTAAAAACATCATGCAGCTGTATACATACTAGCTGATTCTATTAAAATATTACAGCTCGATCCCCTGAATGAATTGTCGGACAAAATGAGTTTTAATTAAAAGGTTTTATGGTCTTGGTGTGGTTTGATCAAATGACCTAAGGGTCTAAGGATACTCACTCATTTTTGGCCGAATGAAGTGGAACCTTTAGTCCCACATTGTGGAAAACTAAAGAGGAGTTCCACTATATAATCATACACTTATGTATGAATTGTAAAACGTGGGAGGAGTGGGTAGGCAATGCGATATGCGCGTATGCCATGCACCAAGTCCCTTTTCTACACGGATTTATTTTTGGCGAGTTTTTCTTTAGTAAATTAATTCCAAAATTAAGAGTTTTATTTATGGTAAAATTCCTTTTACTTGTTTTTGAAGAAAACCAAAACCTAACTTGATTTGCAAGTATTTCATCCTATAAATACAACTCGAAAATCTGTTTTTCAATATCTTGAAAAATTCTTCTTTTATTCTAGGTTTCTCCATACGTTTTTACATCCATCCCGTTGCTAAGTTCGAAGAGAGGGTAACTTGCGTTGTGCTAACTCAAGTTATATCGGCGATCTTATCCTCGGACACATCTTGCTGTGAGGGGTTTAGCATTACTCATCTCGAGTATACCCGCGAACTAATGTGTTAAGGACAACTTGTTGAACCTATGATTCTGCCCTCGTCAAGTTGTTTCGGATTAGTTCTTTACATATTACTTTTGATACATCTATCGTGCTGTTAATTGGTGCAAGATTCCAACAATCTTAACACATTATATATCTTGTAACAATGGAGAAGAGTGATCAAAGGCAACGGATTTATGCTCGGGTATTCCTGCATAATATCACGGTAGTTTTGAGAACGTCGGGAAAGGAGTACCATAGGCGAT
Source organism: Papaver armeniacum (assembly GCA_023531295.1). NCBI lineage: Eukaryota > Viridiplantae > Streptophyta > Magnoliopsida > Ranunculales > Papaveraceae > Papaver > Papaver armeniacum. The sequence goes on from JAJJWW010009487.1 coordinate 252,198, forward strand.
TGGATACAGACACGTCATAGCACATGCAATCATAAGTTAGGGAGCTCAAGGAACTCTGTCTCTAACCTAACTTTTCTAGGAAGTGCCAGATGTTTTGGGGTATTTCGTGCGGCCACAGAGGGAGTCCATGTGATGGATTTTGGACTTAATTATTAAGGAAGCTAATTCAAAAGAAAGTAACGATGTCAGCGTGACATCCGGAAGAAAAATCTTATTAGATGATAATTGAAACTCAATATTAAATTCTCATTCATTCTGACCCCACAAAATGCTGATGTGGATAATTTTGGTGCAAGTATTGAGAAATAGAGCTCTCTCATTCTTTTGGGCTCCACATTAAATAAGAAAAATACTACTCCTTCCGTACACGAACCACCCATTACTCCCAAGTCCCAACTGCTCCCCATAACTGCTCTCATTTCTCATCTCTGGAATGTTTTCATCCCATCGTGGTAAACAACGAATCGAACGAAAATCGTATCCTCCCACTTCACTTCTATTCTTCATCCAAAACTGTTCACATCTCTCGGAATGTTTTCTTCCCATAATTTTGTTCTTCGGTGCCTAAAATAATGGTTTAGGGATTCAAACTCTTTGAAGATCGCTAACACGATGTATCCAACCAAAGTCCCAAGAGGTGATTTTCTTTCTCGCACTAATGTTTCGTAGGTTGTCTCAAATTTGCAATTGATATGTGCAGAATAATTGATAATTGGATACATTATTCTTCTTAACATTCAGGTAAATATATTTCATCATTCACTCATTTTATTTTTATAGTTTTTATTCATTTTAAATAGATCTGTATTTGAGCCTAACAAGGATTTAAAATCTCTCACTGTGTGATTTCAATTTTGGTTTTATCTTACCAATTTATGTGTTAAAATTTTCACAGTGTACTTTTTGTAGGGTTAGAAAACTTAGAACTGGGTTTTACGGATTTGCTTTATGTTTTCACAACCTACGCTAATTATATGACGTCTAAATCATAATGCGGAAGAATTTTGACGATGTGTGCTCGACGAGGAATTATCTGAAAGTTTGGTTTCAAATGAAGGTGAAATTGGAGGTCTTTAAATGCAGCATGTGAAGATGATCTAGATTTTTTCTAGAATTCATGCAGCTTCCTACGAAAAATCCGTCTCAAACATTTACTAATTTTCAAAATTTTGATTTCAAAGAGGTCTATTTAAAACTAATTGAGACATTTTGTTATTTTGGTACTTTTTAGAGTTCATTATTTGTTTGCAGTTAACTAACAAAGTCTTAGCTGCAATAGAAAATGAAACGGGTCCTTCCTATACCTTTTAACTATACTAATAAACTTTGCTTCTCTATTTGTTTGCAGTTAACTAATAATTCTCTGAAATTGAGCAGAGTAAGTATGATTTCATGCTTAATGAATATTTGATTTTTATTTTTTTCTCATTTCCTTACTATACGAATAAATAAGCATTTTATGACAATTTCTATATGATGTAATAGTTTGGTTAGTTAGCTTCGCATTCTGAAATTTTTTGGTTGGAAAAGTTTGTTGCAGTGAACAAGTTTCTTATAGTGAATTGAGTCAATTAGCCCACCTTCTGTAAATTGAGGTTTTCTTCCTGATCTTGCAAGGTGCATGTGGGATCTGAAATCCTTCTCCGCGGGAGATGATCACGGTATCTTAAAAATTTAACAAATATCATGCTGTTAACGAAATGCAATACGGGTCTCTTTTAGCCTACATAGAAATATCTAGACATATTTGGCAAAGGTTCTCTGTTGCAAATCATACTACATTGTCTACATATGTCCCATTTTATCTTTTTCATGGGGTTTGGTTAATTTCTCATTTGACGCATTTCACTTATTTTTTTCCTTCGGTTTTGGTTGATTTTATCTTAGTTCACTTTCTTTGAAACAGCCTCGGGGCGATGATGTCATTCTTGAAAGGCCACTCCTGCTGCGCAGGATGATGCTCATCAAGGATAAGCTTTTGGTCAGAAAGGACATGGAAACAATAACATCATGAGGCATAATGAAAGTGGGAGCAGGTAACCCATGTATTAAATCCATTAAAAATTGAATATACGCGTGTAAGTAAGCCAATGTCCGGGTGTTATTTGTAGGTCAATGTAGTTTGGGGATGAGATCTGTTCGGATATATCATATTGGTGACAAGTTTAATTAGTAGGCATGGTCATAAAAGAACTGTCGGCATGACATGCACACAAGAAGATATTCCATAGTGAAATCATCACCCAAGACATCACTGTGAATCCATGTATATCCCTTTTCCAATAACAACTGGTCAGCTTATTGAAAGTACCACGGGAAAGGCTGCAGATCATGTGGGGAAGGAGGGAGATGCTTCTCCCTTCAGTTGGCTATATTTGTTTGGTTTTTCCTTTGGTGGGTTATATAATGGCTAAGTTAGTGAAATCATATACTTGGAATTCTCTTAGAAGTACACTGAAAGTAAGGTTATGTTGGTATGTTCTCTTAGTGAAATCATATACCTAGAATTCTCTTGGAATTCTCTTAGAAGTGCCTATCTATACTATTTTTTTTTTTGTCATACTTTGAAAGTTGATTAACTTTATGATTTATTGTTATAACCAAAATATTATTTCATTTGTTCGGCTCTTTGCAAGCATCATGCGAACTCCAAAGGTCTCATTTGCTAATGAAAATTGCTGTATAATTTGTGAAGTTGTGATTCAATTTACTGGTCAACACATTTTTAGTTATTATTATTAGTTAGCTTTGCACCGTCTGTCTGAAACGTATAACATGTTTAGAATAACAGATGAAAAATCATAGCCAAATTGGCTAATTCCACTAGCTAAGAACATATCCGAAGTAGCATTTCATAAAGTACAATCGATGCAAAAGGCAGCCACCCGTTGCGTAGCACGGGTTACTTTCTAGTCTTATTTAAGCCTTTGCAGGCACTAGTGGTTTAATACACGTGGGAGTCAACAAATCTCAATGATTTGAGTCACATCAGAAAAAAATTGTTTTTTCTTTCTTGAATTTTTATGTGCGAGTGACAACGCCTTACGGGAGTAGGAAGAAGAAAGTGGAAGGGACCTATTTGGTTGGGAGACTAATAATGCTCCACCAGGGGGAAGGAAGTTTGTTCCTTAACCAAACACTTCGTGCGTAAATACGGTTGTTTGGAAAATATATGGTGATGTTTATTGACGTTTCTGACTATGTAAATCAAGCTGATTATTTAGAGTGTCTTAACATCTCCACGACTATGAGAGATGGAATGAGTCCATGCGAGTAGATTTAGGATCTCATTTTGTATAATTGGATTTAATCATTAGAGAATATTAAATTGTGGCTGAGGGATCTGCGTTTGGTTTTACACTAAAGCATGTTAAGGATGCTCGAACATGGAGATTCACTTCTAATGGCGTGATTTAGAAGTGGACATGAGGACGAAGTTTACTCGAAGCAAAGGGCATGGTGATTACTAGCCGTGGATTCGAGGAAGAAATTAACCGACGTGATATTTATTCACGGCGAAGGAGATATGGATCATTGGTGAGACTACTTTGGTTTCACATGGATGAAGTTTGGGTTTGTTTTCGCTACGAGAAACATAGGGGTCAATTTAGTTAGCGCCGCTTGGGGGTTGATCTTTTATATGTAGACTGGGACATCTTTGCACTACCGTGATACTAAGTATTTTCAAAAGAAAGTATGCGGGGCCTTCACAAGAGGTACTTTTCATAAACCTTAATCTAGCATTATTAAAATTAAGGGTAATTGTTACGTTTATAGAAATATTGATCATATGACAATTAACTATTGAGAACGTAAGGACCTTAATAATAATATAAAAATAAAAAAATAAAAAAATAGTGCTATTTTGGTGAATGGAACATAGACAAGTAGAGTGGCATGATGTCTTATGTTATGGTAACCAATGTGAGAGACTAGTGGGTGGACTCTGGAGCCACCAAGAATGGTTTTGAAAACATAAATATGTTTAACTCCTAACAGAGGTTAGGGGATGACGAGAGAAACTCTATATGGGTTGCTTCTCTGCATCAGAGGTTGCAGAGAAAGAAAAGATTAAGCTGCAGCTTACATCTTGAAACACTCTCATATTGAATGAAGTTCTTCTTCTTGTTCCGGACATCTGTAAGAATCTTGTCTTTTTTTTCTGTTCTTGGTGACAAGGGCTTTTAAAATTGGATTAAACTCTGGAAAAACTGTAGTAATTCATGCAATGATTAATCATGTATAGGACTGAGGGTCTATATAAATTTACATACTTTGCTGAGTTGAAGACGAATGATTTTATACTTATATGTGTATGAGACATTGAATGGTTGGCATGATAGACTTGATCATAGAAAATCAATGCACAAATTGGCTTGCATAGGCAGCATACCAAAATTCACTTTAGACAGAGGTCATAAGTGTGAAATTTGCGTAGAAAATAAGCATGTTCAAATATCATTCAATAAGATTGTCCAGAGAAATTCTAACCCTTAGAATTAATTCATTAAGACCTAGTTGTGATGATGTTAGATCACACAAGAGGTGGTTATAAATGGTTTCTCATATTCATGACTAATTGTAATAGATACTGTCAGGTATATTTTGCTTAGAGTTAAGAGTGAAGCCTTAGAATCCTTTAATATGTACAAACATGAAAATGAAAACCAGTTATGGGTTCTTACGAGTAAAACCAATAAGTCTGATGAATATCGTGTTGATTAGTTCAGAATTATCTGCAAGCTTGTGGAGGGGAGGCCGTTCTCTTAGTTTGTTATATTCTAAACATAACCTTTAAAGGATCAGATAAAACTTCATATGAATATGGAATGATAGACAACTATCTTACACAAACTTGAAAATGTGGGGGCTCGATGGGACCCAAAATTGTTGACGATATTTTTGTGGCTATGTTGAGCATATAAATTTATGGTTGTGAAATCTGATATTTCTGACATTGGGTTGAATATAATTATGGAATCTAGAGATGTTGAATTATTTGAGAATGTTTGTTGTGAAATCCGACTCTCGAAAGAGAAGTTTAGATGATCCCCTAGATGTGTTCTCAACCAGTCAGTCATTACCCTTAGAGGAAGACGAATCAGATATATAAACTATAAGAGCTAGGTAGGTGGTTTAAGGCTACAAACAGAATGAATATGTATATTTCTTTGACACCTATTCACATCTGATTAAAATTACCTCTATTAGGATGTTAATTTTATATATGTTTTTAACAACTTAGAGATACATCAGATGGATGTAAAAGAACATTTTAAATGGTGAATTAGATAAAGAAGTTTACATAAACCAACCTGAGGGCTTTGTGGTGAAAGGTTGTGAAGACAAAGTTTGTAAGTTGAACGAACTTTGAATGGTTTTCAAATAAGCACGTAAGCTGTGGCATGATTTTTTTTTTTTTTTTGTTCATGTGATAATGAGTGGTGGATATAGGTTAATGAATCTGACAAGTAACTTGTTTAGGATGCATGTGTATTGTATGCTTGTATGTTGATGATATGCTTATACTTGATACAAACATAGATGTGATTAATTCCACTAAAATTATATGCTGAATGAGAACGTTGACTTGAAAGACTTAGGTCATGTTGATGTAATCTTAGGGATGAGGATTAGAGAATAATCTAACATTCATAGTCTTAGTCGTTTTCATAATATTGAATTTGTGCTTAAGAGATACAATCAAGTATAATTGTAAGCCTGATTATACTCCGTACGATTATTCTTGTAGTCTCAAGAAAGTAAGGGTAGCGGAGTATCTTAACTTGAATACTCAAGAATTATAGGATGTCTGATGAATTTAATGAACTGTAAGAGTCTAGACATTGCCTATATTGTGAGTAAGTTAAGTAGATATACTTGTTGTCCGTGAGAGCATTGGGATGCACTTAGTAGAGTATTATGGTACCTAAAATACTCTATTACCTTTTGTTTGATTTACGAAAGGTATCTTGCTGTCCTTAAAGGACTTTGTGATGCAAATTGGATAGTTGACTCAGAGGAGTCTAAGTCTACGAGTGGATATGCTTTCACTCTAGCAGGAGGGTTTGTTTTTTAAAAATTTCCAAACAGACATATATTGCTCAATTCATTATGGAATCTGAGAGTATTGCGTTAGATAAAGCATGAGAGGGGGTCGAGCGCCTAAGATACTTTTTAGAAGATATTCCTCTCTGGCATAGGCATGTGCCAGCTATATCTATACACTGTGTTAGCCTAGCTTTAATAGTTAAAGCTAAAAAATAACTAATCTCAATCGGCGATATTTCCATTGATTGGATAGAGTCCAAGGAGAATATTGCGTAACCTTTGACGAAAGGTTTGTCCAAGGAGATAGTTAGTAAAGCATCGAGGGGGATGGGGCTTAGGCTCAATAATTAAACTTGCCATGAAGGATACTCAACCCACTTTGATTTGGAGATTCTAAGATCAAGGTTTCGAATGAGACAACTAATTCATGGTGGGTAAAGGTAAACACTATCGGAGAATTTCATTCTCTCGTCCCTTCCCTATGGTGTTGATGTGATAGTGTGACTGCATGTGGAGGATGACTTTTAAATAAGTTTTAATAAGTTCCATAGTTTCAATTTAAGATTGAAGTGGGGTGTAGCAGTAAACACTCTTGAGGGAACTCACCTATCTGAATGTGGAAGTGGGGCGCTTCCTCATGAGAATTGAGCCAATTCTCTAGAGCATTCTGAGAAACAGGATATGTCCAGGGCCAAATTGGACAAAACGGCACGAACTTAGCAACACCAGGAGAATATCATGTGTGGTTGTTGTCACGAATTACACCAACGCTATCAGTTCAAGACTAGGTTCACTGTTTAGCTAGTAGTTCCGGTAACTTCTCACTAAGTAAGGGTTCAAGATCTCATGGACACCTTTTCCTAAATGGTATTTTCCTTACTCTGATTTTTTCGTTTTCCGAGATTTCATTCATGTGGGGGATTGTTGGACAAAATGAGTTTTAATTAAAAGGTTTTATGGTCTTGGTGTGGTTTGATCAAATGACCTAAGGGTCTAAGGATACTCACTCATTTTTGGGTGAATGAAGTGGAACCTTTAGTCCCACATTGTGGAAAACTAAAGAGGAGCTCCACTATTTAATCATACACTTATGTATGAATTGTAAAACGTGGGAGGAGCGGGTAGGCAATGCGATATGCGCGTATGCCATGCACCAAGTCCCTTTTCTACACGGATTTATTTTTGGCGAGTTTTTCTTTAGTAAATTAATTCCAAAATTAAGAGTTTTATTTATGGTAAAATTCCTTTTACTTGTTTTTGAAGAAAACCAAAACCTAACTTGATTTGCAAGTATTTCATCCTATAAATACAACTCGAAAATCTGTTTTTCAATACACTGAAAAATTCTTCTTTTATTCTAGGGTTTCTCCATACGTTTTTACATCCATCCCCGTTGCTAAGTTCGAAGAGAGGGTAACTTGCGTTGTGCTAACTCAAGTTATATCTAAGTCTTATCCTGGACACATCTTCTTTGTGAGGGGTTTAGCATTACTCATCTCGAGTATACCCGCGAACTAATGTGTTAAGGACAACTTGTTGAACTGTGATTCTGCCCTCGTCAAGTTGTTTCGGATTAGTTCTTTACATATTACTTTTGATACATCTATCGTGCTGTTAATTGGTGCAAGATTCCAACATGAATTTGGAGGGGAATCGCGTTGACATATCGCAGTCCAAATAAAACAAGTCAGTTCATGCATTAACTACTCAACTAGAATCCCTATTCAATGTCTTCTTGTGATAAACATAAACAATCATCTAGAGACATGAAAGGACATCCATATTGTGAATAATAATCGAAGTTTTGTAGACTTCTGGACTCGATCTCGAATGCCGCCTAAGCAATGTAAGCTAACTTTTCCGATTCAACATCTTAACAATCAACTAGCTCTTCTCCAAGATCTTTCAAAGAAACAAGGCTATTCATGTAAGGAGTGGCTTGAGCTTTCCCTAGGCCTCGTGCACCTTCATCACACCATAGTTTCTTGCAAGTTGTAGAGTCATAACCAGATAAAACGCCATTCTGCCATAGAAGAATTTCACTATCTGTTAGTGATAATAGTGTACGCTTGTGGGCCAAGTCTGAATTCCATCTAATGCTGAAGACCTTGCTCCAAGGAGAAGAGTCAAAGCAGGTACGCTCTGTTATACAGGTACCACCTAGGCAATTGTTCATATTTTTCTTGTTGAATACCCATATATCCATCATAGGTTCACGCAGCTTTATGTCATAATGAATACACGCACAATACATATCCCCTTCAACCGTAAGGTCTAAATAGGATGTGGGAGGAACTTGACAAGGTGGTGATGGGAGATCTCGAAATGTTTCGTTTGCTAAATCAAAGGCTTGAATATGACAGTTATCCGGTTTTAACGTATCTACTACTAACCAATGCAGAGCCCCGTTAGCAAAAACACCCGATTTTAAGAACGTACAGGTAGTGTCTGGTTTGTCTCTCCACCCGCTGCCATCACCAAGCGTGTAAACTTGGACGCTCTGCTTGCCATTTCCAGTGTAAGAGATGCTAACAATTTTGTACTGGTTGGTGGAATGACAATAACCAAATCCAACGTGGTGATAGTTATCATAGTATACAACCACCTTGGGAAGACGAATGCGTTCACCAGTGATGGGATTGGAAATGTACATAACATTACCGAGTTGGTGTTCACAAGTTTTGTAACATATCAAACCATGGCAAGAACCAAGGAAGGTGAAGTCCCACCCAGTAATACCCATATCGCCTATCTTTGTAACTGTTTTGTATATTTTTTGTTTTTCTTCGGTAACATCAAAATTTACCATCTCACGCGATTGTTGATCTCTGTAGTAGAATTCTACACGACGGGAATATTTAGGGTAATATAAGAAAAGCATACCTGTCTTTGGTTTTCCCATGACACTTCGCCAGATTCGGCAAACTTTTCTGCATTGTAAGATGGATTTGAAATCTGTCTTGGGTAATCGAGCAAGTATTTCTCGTATCATGTCTGAATTCAGTTTCTCCATCAGCACGGCAGCTAGCAATTTGTATGTATATTTCGGATCCGAAGTTATTATTCTTGAGAATTGTGTGATTCTTCTTTGTTAGCTAGGGTTTTGTAATCCAACAATAGACGGCTGACGGTACAGTGTATAAAAATCTTAGCCTGGTTTTATTTAGGGATATTTTGATTTTGGGTCACAAAAAAGTGACCAGATTTGCGTTTGGATCATAGAAAGCTTTTAACTAGAGTTTGGGTCACCAGATCGTGGTTTACCACCATGACAGTTAACAAAATATTATTTTCCTAAATTAATTTAAATTTATTTAACACAAAATTGGTCAAAAAGACCAAAATCAACCATTTTTGGGTGAAAAAGACACTTAGGTTTTGATACTGTTTAAATAGCCAAAAATTAAAAGATATCATTTAAATGGACAAAAATTTAAAAAAGCGCGGATGTAACCAGTTTCATCCTCGCCCATTTTCAAATATTTTTTTCTTATTTTTTATTTTACACAGGATGCATCCAGTTTCATCCTTGCTATTTTTTAAGTATAAGCCAAGATGAATTCAGTTTCATCCTTGCTTTTTTTTTTGGCTATTTCACCCGTACTTTTTTTTACTTGTCCATTTGAACCGTGTTTTAAATTTTTTTTGACAAATGACCCATTTTCTCTTTATTTAACGCCGTCAGCTCCGGTTAGTATGTAAATACGTGAGCCGCACGTGTTACTCTAACACACAAATGAAAAACAACCCGACCAAAATCCGATACTCCATCTTCTTCTCTCTTTTCCTTTTTCCATGTTCTCTCCGCCTTCTTCATTCTCTGTGAAAAATATAAAATGGAATGGGAAGCACTTAAAGTTCTGTTAGGCTTAGCCAATTTTTGATACCATTGTACTATGAAACTGATGATGACGATGATGGCCGCGGTGGCCAAGGTGCCAGCGAACCAGGGTCATGCATGTCTCACACGTTAAAAATCTTAGCCCTTCAATAGTGGGCGATTCTAAGCCATACACGTGGTTAACATAAATTACAATGGCTGAGTTAGTAATTAAACTAAAATCTAATTTTATGTTGGTCATTTCCTCACTTGACTAGAAATTGTAATTGGCAAACCGGTCAATGACAGTCATGTGACTCAAATTCGGTCACTTCTTTACGACCCAAAGTCAAAATATCCTTTTTATTTATGGTATCCTTGCTGTATTATTTGGAGTCTAAATAGGAGGTCACGTGTGAGTACATAAGTGCGATTATATATGTGAATTGTTTTTCTTTTTGTTTGGTACAGGCCGCTAGGGTTTTTTTACTCAACAGTTTTGACCTTAGAACGTGGGTACACGGCTGACGGCGCTATATGTGTAAAGAAATATTAGCCTATGCATCATTTGGTTAAATTAGAGATGGAGAACGTGGGTACACGATTAAATAGGTTAGATTTGGTTAAATTAGAGATGGAGAATTAGTTTCAGAACTGATACGGTTGGGAAATATTGATTTCCCCGCCGTAAAATATTTTTACGGTTGGGAAAATATGAACTTCCAACTGTATACAATGTTTACGGTTAGGTTTTCCTACCGACATATTAATTTCCAAGAAAATAAAAATAAAAAAGTAGTTTGTGTACGGTTGGAAAACCACACCGAAGGTTTTTCCTACGGTTGGAAACCCCATCGTAACCTCAACTGAATTTTAATACGGTTTGAGTTTCATACCGTAAATCCCCGGAAAATTTAAGTACGGTTTGATTTTCATATCGTAAATCCCTCGGAGTTTAGCTGCGGTTAAAAACCCCTCTGTAGCTTTCCCTACTGAGTTGCACATGATAACAAAAGGCCAAAACAAAATAAATTTAAACGAATAGATAAAATGAAAGAACTAAATTAACAGAGAATAAAAATGAGTGATTTTTAAAGTTAAGATAAAAAACTGTGCATCAAAGATGGAAGTTAATTGTAGATGTTATGATAACAAATGCACTGAGTTAGCTCAGCATCATCGTCTGGTAGGCCTGAAAATGGGGTTATTTTAGCCTACGAATTATACCGCAAGTGCACGGTGTCTTGGTTGTAGGACTGAGCAAGTGCGGGTCGAACCACAGAGACTTGTGGTGCCGTATGAGTGATCAAGAGGGCTTACTTAACTGAATTTCAGGTGAAGTAACAACGTGACACAATGTTTGTGCCGATACGGCTGAGTTGTAGTGACTCTAAGCTAAGGAAGAAAAGTAAATTGTAAACGGAAAGCGAGCACTAGGGTGTCGAATCCATCACCTAATCTCAGCTAAGGCAGTTCAAGTTTGATGAAGTTCTCGTCCCTTGAAATGGCAAGTTTGCCATTCATACTGGGTCTCATTGGATGATTATTATCAACTAAGGTAATGAACGATCCCTAGTATTAGTTGTCTTGTCATAGTACAACTAATCACGAGATCGAGTTTCACTACCGAGATGATTAAGCCTATCCTAAATTGGGTATTCTAATCACAATTAAAGTATCTCTCCCAAGCACCGAATGTCTTTTCGGGGTACAAACGATCCGAGGATCAAAAGCATTCAATGAAGCGTGAATTGTAACAAGATCAACATAGAATTTATCCGACTACAGAGCATACATGGCATACTCTGTGAAGGTAAAATGTTGATTGTTAAGATTATAATTACCCTAAACAATAAAGCACAAACAAGAACAAATCAAAATATGAACTATACTCATCAAATGATTATGGATTTCATCTAACCCTAGCAATAGAACTCAGAACATGATTCAAATACAAAGAAATACAAATTAAACCTAAAATGATACACTGGCTAGTCCAGGCATGCCCAAAATCAACTTCTTCTTCATCTATTTATACATGCACAAGAAAATATCCCCAAACCCTAATTCTCAAAATCGAAATAAAAATTAAAATAAACGCATACCCTCTACTCTCTCGAATCGCCTCTCCTCCTCGTCAATCGGCTCTCGCAACTCCATGCTTGATTGATTGATCAAAAACCTAACCCTAGTTCTTCCTATTTCTCACTTAGCCTCTAGGAAAGAAGCTATGAGAGAAATAGAGAGAAGCTAGGGGAAAAAAGGGTGCGGTTGGAGGCTGTGGTGATGGTGACAGGAGAGGGTGAGTTGGTGGTCTGTCGGGGAAGAAGGGAAGGGGTTTGCAGAGAAGATGGTTTCTGCAGAGAAGAGAAGAAAGAGAAGGAGAAGAAAAGAAATGAGGTGGTTCGATGGGGGTATAGGGTGTAGGGTGATTCAGTGTTGAGCGGGTGCATCGAAGATTGATGGAGGGGGCCTCAGCGAGCGTAGGATGCATAGGAGTGAAATCTGAACGGCTCAGGATGGTATGCGGTTTTGGCGTGACCTGGTGTTGCACGGGAGCAGCGATCTTCGATGCACGTGGAGGCAGCGACCATTGGATGTGGAAGATAGAGATCTCAACGGCTTGGAGTGAACGGACTCAGATCCGGGTCGCGGGTCGGGTCTAGCTCAAGCCCATGTTCTCGTAGATGAGTTGCTACTTGTTGGGTTGCAATCATTGCGCTTGTGAGCTTCGACTTTCTTGCTCCTTGGGCACTTGACTCCAATTCTTCGCTCTTTGGGCTCCTCGGTTTCTCCGAGCTTTATTTATTACCTAAAAACACAAAATTAATTAATACAAATATTTATTCTTGAAAACAAATAAAACACAGAATCTGGGATAATATCTGATTTCTAAACGCAAAAGATGAGTAAAAGGCCAATAAAAAGGTGTATAAATATGCACTATTTGGCACTCATCATCGTCCAATGCTCAGAATAAAGAGAGAACATAAATGGAATTGGGATCATCAAATTCTGTATTTTATACATGTTTACTTTTATTCATTGAGTTTTTGTTTGACAGAACATTAACTTGAATTTCACCAATTTATTTCCCTCTTCGGATACTTGCTTTCCTCTTATTAAAAGAACCATTTTTCCTTTACTTTAATTTAAACTAGTACGACCGTTGTCACGGTGGAAAGGCCGACCGAAGAAGAATCTGAAGATGGGGTTTGTCTACGATTACTTTCGTCCCGTTTCAGAAAAAATGATACTTTCACCTTGTTTCAGCAAAAGTGATACTTTAAGTCCGTTTGAGAAAAGTGATACTTTCTCCCCGTTTCGAAAAAAGTGATACTTTCGTCCCGTTTTGGAAAAAGTGATACTTTTTCCGAAACGGAACGAAAGTTTCATTTTCTCCGAAACGGAGCGAAAGTATCACTTTTCCGGAAACGGAGTGAAAGTATCACTTTCCTGAAACGAGATATGAAAGTATCACTTTTTCTGAAACGGAAAATTAGTCGATCCATAAATCAAAATATGGTTGCATGATGTGTTATGCATCCTTTGTGGTGGTTTGCATAATGGCTATGCATTCAATTTTCGAGAATTGTTCAGAATTGAAACGGAGGGAGTACATCGTTTTATTAATTGCAACGGAAAATTTTGGGCAACCCTCCTAGAAATCCAAACATTTCATTTTTTCCTTGTAGACGGACAAGATTTGAAACTGGCTAACTAGACAGACAAAATCAGTTGTCCATCCATGTTTTTTAAGTTTCATCTTTTCATTCCAAGTTTACCCCTTAACCATAGTTAATAGGAGCCAACTATAGTTAATTTTTAAATATAGTTTTTGTAACCCGAATATGTTAGTCCTGTTTTTGTAACCCAAATCTAATAAGAGTTTTGTTTCCTTGGAACTTAGCCTTGTTTACCTCGATTTTTTTTTGTTTCGTTAGTCACTCTGTTACTCCGTTTTTCTTCTTCTTATTTTTATTGTATTTTATCACGGAAAGCTTCTTTAGGTTCGTTCAACCCCAATCAAAATCCAACGTTTTCTGAACCATGATTGCTGACAGACAGTTACTTAAGAAACGTTAGAACGTACTATTGGTACATATACCAAATGCCCAATCTTAGAGATATAAGGACATGGACCTGACTCTCTTCCAAAAATAGCTTGTAAACGCAGCTCCTTTTTAATTTATAAACTCAACAAGTTTAGAGTTTCTTTGTGTTATTCTGATGGTTGCGGTCGGTTTGTATATAACTTATGTTTTGCTTTATAATGCCAGTGATGCCTCTTCTCCCAAGTGCTTCATCATAAGCGTATGTCGCAGTGTTATTCATGTGGGTGTCGTCGAAACTGCGTCTGCCATAGGGATAGTATGGAATTTATCCAATGATTATAAATGAGGCTGCCTGGATACATTTCTGAGATTTGGTTACCCGTGAACATGATTTATTGTTACCAGCAGCCGCATTTGCGGCATTTGTATCTCTAGTCAAATCCGGAATGCCTTAAAGTGTACGGTAGTCTGGATTTATGATCTGAGTGTGTTCTATTACTTGTGTTCCTTTCTGTATGCATTATTACTTCGTGAATCACTTCTTATGCGGAAAGTATTCAGTTTTAGTTTAACAATTGATTTTTTCTATGATGTATACCGTGACTTCTGGTGTTTTAAGTATCAACTCTTTGTTACTCATTTTAATTTATATGACCGTTAGGATCAATTACCCATTTAATTTATACGACCAGCAAACTAAACTACCCGATTTAATTTATCTGATCTTCTTTAAGGGGTACCCAATTTATTTATACAACTTTCACAAAGGGGTACCGAATTTAATTCATGCGACCTTCGGAAAGTGGTACCCAATTTATTTTATCTGATCTTCTGGACAGTGTACTTTATGGAAAAATGCACGAAAACTAATAAAAAGAAAAATCACCATCCATGATGGAGAAGTTATGTTCTACCCCTGAGTTGAAGAGAATAAAAATAGACATTAACGAAAGGAAATTGAAAAGATATCAATATAACCTACATGGTTTGAACAACGAAACTTGTACTAATCCATTGGTGATACTCTTACGGCGATTTTACTTGCAGTATATGCTGGTTTCTACAGGTATAAAAACCATCTTGTTTAGGAAATCTCGACAAGAAATTGTAAGATTGACGATTTCTCAAAATGTTTAGATCATCGATAAAATATTTCTGAACAAGTGAAGGGCACAATGCGTTTGTAAGATTTCAGTCTGCCCAAAACCAAGCATTTTTTTGCTTCCCTTTTCAGTAATTTGATGAGTTGCTTATACATTGCATTATGTAACTTAAGTGATAAAAGATTATCCACGGTAACTAATACAGGTATAGCTTTCTTAGTCAACAGTTAACCATGATCATTCACTGACCATTTTAGACTCGACCATAGCTTTAGCGTATGATGAATATCACATGATAGAACCAGTCTCCAAATCCAAGATGCACACATGCTCTTCCAGACCTTCCCCTAATTCCTGTTGTACAAAATTTAGTTTAAGACTATTAGTCTTGCATTTTTTGCATAGGACAGAACAAAAAATAACACAACGGTATGCTTAAACAGAAAAATAAAAGAACTCGCCAAATAACACATATATTACACCATCAAAGATAGGTGCTCGTCCACCAGATAAAACAACACTGGCTGTCCAAACAAACTTGGTAAAGTTGAGATCTCGTTGTAAACACACAATTAGAAATTTCAGCAAAATCAAATTTAGCTAGAGCTATGGTGTCACCTATTCAAAATTCATATCACACCGAAAAGAACTGAAAACAAACTAATTTCAGATAATTAAATGCACGAACTATTTGGTGAATACTTTCATTGTTCATCTAAATAGTTTAGAATCTTTAGATATATTGTTAATGGTATTGCCTTTACTTTTTTTTTTAATAATACCCAAGTAGACACACCTGCACTTTTTCAAGTCGAAGGAAATGCTGCACATAGCCTTCACGCATCTTCTATTCGGATAAGTATGCATCCTTGGGATGAGGAGTAGCTTCTTTGGAGCTATCTATGCACGCATGTCCATTTTCGACTAAACAAACCGGAGAGTATGAAGGTTTAACCCTTAAAATATACAAAATAAAGCAAGAAATTACAAGGGCATCACTACGACGACACATATCCAATGCAGACACACATCATTAGGCTAAATATTAGTGAATGAAACACCTGTCCGGTAATATTTGCAAGTAACTAGAATTCGAAGACGGAAGGATTATAAGAAAGTTACCAAACTTAGAGTCTGTAGAGATTGTTGTTCGACGGCATCAAATCTATCTTTAGCAATGAGCCCGTTTCAACCAAACATCATTACCCATAAAGATAGTATTTGGAATTTAACATGTAAGTACAATAAAAATTGTACCGACTAGACTTGTAAAAAAATATCCACAGTGTGAAATTGCATCACAAATTTAAGTCCATCTAATCAAAAATCTTAGCCAGCATAAAGAACAATACCAAATGTCATAGTGCGATATTCTAGAGCAAAGCATCAGGCACGTAAACACAAATTTTCTATTTGTTACATCCAGAAATCAGGCCGTCCCAAGTAACTCCACTTTTTTCAAGAATTTCATCAAATACTTTCAAGTTCCAACCTGAACTATCAAAAGACTCTCAGAATCCATTTTTCAACTCTCACAAGGGAAGATTTTAACACCCCCACAAAACCAAAACATCAAATTATAAGCCTTAAAAACTCTAAAACCATAATAAGAAAATAAGATTAAGAGTGAGGGGATTTATGTTCATTCACCGTCAATTATCCTATACAAAGGCCCCTTAAGTTTATCTAAACTCTGACAACTGAACAAATTACTCAACAAAAAACCTTAAGCATTTTTATCATGCTGTTTTTTTTTATAATCCAAGGATAAATTAATGTTGAGAAAAAAATGAAATCATACTCTAAAAAACCCTAGAAACCGAAATTTGAAAACGGTGAAAGAGGAGAGGAAAAGAAAGAAAAATCTACAAAATACCTTGCTTTTCGAGCTCTTAATTAGATCACCTTCAGGATTGCTGTTCTGAGATACAAAGTATCAGATTTAAAATCGACCAAGTTATTATTCCAAAATTATGAGATCTCTTCTCATGGAAAACAGTTTCATCTGATAGAGAGAATCGAACATGCATTTTGATTCATGGGTCACTTAACGAGTACGGGTTCAGCTTACGGGTATGGCTTAATTTCACCCATAGATGGTTTGGTTAGGTTAACAATTTAAGGGACTATAACGTCTTTTCAAACCGATTCTGTTCTAACTAGGTCCATCGACTCGACTCTGTCCTTCTACTTAGCAAAAAGCAAACCTTGTATGTCTGCTAGGCAAAATAGAAACCTTTGGATTTCTACGAGGATAACCCAAAATTAGTAGATGCATAAACCAAAATTTTGCTACATAAAGTATTATGTATCATTTGTGGTGGTTTGCATAATGGATATACATTTAATTTTCTAATATTGTGCCTAAAATGATAAATACCTCCGAATTTTTCGCAAAAACTTTAAATTTAATATTGTTGTTTGTACTCGTTGCGTAGAGTTTTTTATAACCTTTCCAACGAGATAAAATTTATAAAATTCCAAGGCACGGATTTTTAGATATGTTATATTAAAGTTTGGTTGCCAATTATACACCTAAAAAGATAGGATACACAAGGAGTTATAGTAATTGGACTAAAAGGGAGGGACATTTTTGGTTTTTCGGCCCTAACCATTTCCAATCTTTTTGTGGTAATTGATCACTTAGAATTTACAAAAAAGTGGCCATATAAGGTCCTCCCTCGCTTCGCTCGGTCGGCCCAATTAAAACTAACCTAATAACTATATAAATCTAATCATATACATCTAAACAAAATGTAACCAAAATCAAAATCAAAAACAAAAACAGGAGGGGAATCCAAATTTTTTAGTTTTGAAAAAAAATCTTCTCTCTTTCCTTGACGTTCCTCTTTCGATTGAAAAACTCATCAATCTTTTTAATTCGGTTTTGATTGGGAAAATTGAGTAGAAATCATCAAAATATGGTTTAAATGGAAGTTAAAGTGACATATTCTGTTAGGAATAGTTTTAAAAAAACTAGTTTTGTAACCGAACATCCTGAAACCAAGAACACGAAGAACACTTTGGTTATCACTAATTTAGTTTTTCGTAACCGAACTTGGAGTTTGGTTGGCTCGCAAAAAATAGTTTTAACCGAACTCCTCATTGAAAACCAATATATTTTTTTCGGTTGGTTAGGTTAATTGGAAATTTTTTTTCCTTTAACCGAACACTTGTATTCGAACAACAAATGCTGAGTTCGGCTGGTTCGCAAAAAGTTTCCTTTAACCGAACACTTTTCTTCTCTGATTTTGCTGGAACAGATCTTATTTTGTTGATTTTCCTAATTAATTCTACTATTTTATGTGATTCCCATACTGATTACATGCTTGGCAAAAGCACCTCTAGCACCAAATTCACAAGTCCCAAACCCTAACGTTTCTAAAAGCTCGCATCATAAGACTGTTGCAACGAAAAGGAAGCCTGCGAATAGCAAGGTAGTAAGAAACATCACTTCTTTAATAACAATATTGTTGCCTCTGTTTCTTATCTGAGTTGATATTCGCAGGATGCTGAAGATGATAATAAACCCACCAAAAAGCCTCGCCAATTAAAAACTATTAAATTTTTCATTGCATACCTTTGCTAACTGAGCCTTTATTACTTACCACTCCCGTCCACGAAGATATCACTAATGATGTCACCTCTTCAACTGACCCTATTGTGAATGAAAACCCCTCTTCTCCCATTGTTGATGCCTCAAGAGTTGATTTACCTTCACCCTCAATTATTAATTCTCCTTATCCTTCGCCCGTAAAAGATTATTTAATTCCTCCGTCTTCAACCCTCGCTACCTCCTTATTTGAATCCTTCATTGTTGATAAGGGATTCTTGGAGGGAGTAGACACTGCCTTTAAAATTTTGTCTGATGCTCTTGATGATGCTCGGAGATCTTCCGCTGACCCCATCAAACTTAGTATCTGCGAGACTCGAGCAAGTATTTTAGTTCTGAAAAAGCAGCTTCGCAAGCATCTTTGGAGAAAGAAACTGAATCCTTAAAAGAGAATCTCCAAGCCTTGACTTTAGAGTGTGGGAATCTTCGCCTCAAGAATCAGAAGCTTGAGAATGTGTCGCTGGACTCGATAACCTTCGCAAAAATAATGATGAGCTAAAAGGTATGATCTTCTTGTTAACTTGTGGTTGATCTTTGTTGGTAATTTTATCTCTTTCGCGTTCACCTTTCTTAAAATCCTTTTTCCGTATATTAAGTTTCAATTCAGAAACGAATAATGGAGAGAAACGACTTTCAATATGCCGCTGAAGATGCGCGTGCTGATAAAGAAATTTTGTTAGATCAATATAATCAATTAGACAATCTCTACTCGTATTCTGTTGACCAAATTGATAATCTTTCCAATGAGAACGCTCAATTAGCTCAAGGGCAACAAACATTAAATAGTGAAATATCTCATCTCTCTTATTCGTTAACTAAAGCTAACTTGGAGATTGAAACTTTGTCAGATGAGGATGAAACTCTGTCTCAAGAGAAACGAATTCTTTTAAACAAAGTAGCGATACTTTCACAACAACCTAGTATACGCCAAAAAATATTTGATGATCAAGAGCGATCTCTCCGTTCTTTGAAGAGTGAACTTAGAGGAGTAACTGTTGCGAGATTCTGCTCCTACAATCTTCTCCATTTTTTAAATTACCAACTGTACAAAAGAAGATGAAGAAAACAATCTAGCAGGTCATAGCTCAGACGTGAAAGACGTGAAACTGATGAAGCTAATACCGCAACATCAGTGTATGGGTCTATTGATGAAATCTAAAGTAAGTTTTAAGAACTATGGCTTTTCCACCGAGAAAACAAAAGAAGAAAAGCATAGATTCGTTTTCATAGAGTTTCAATCTACCACATATCATATTTATTTATTTATTTATTCTTATCGAGAAAGAGGAGAAAAATTACATGAATCAGTTACAGTAGAGAGAATAGAAGACAAATTAAACCAAATCAAATGAATCAGTTACAGTAGAGAGAAAGAGGAGAAAAATTACATGAATCAGTTACAGTGTATGGGTCTATTGATGATCTAGTCAGTTACACTTACTCCTACAATCTTCCAATTCTCCCACCAATTCTCATTTACCAACTCATTCCCTTGAACCACCAATTCTTTACACTTCATCGTCAAATCTTCAACTTCATCATCAGATCTACTTTTTACACAACCAGAATATCACTAATACATCTTCAAAATTCCCTCTAGATGTCAGCAAACCAATAAGATCATCAAATTCTACATGAAGACTAATCTTGAAGATTCCATCTTCATCTTTCCCTGATTTTCCAATGAAGTTATCTCTAGTACCTCATAGATCTGCATCTCCCTCTCCTGATCCGGATTTATCAAGTCATCAAATGACATAAGAGACAAAGATATATCCTCAAAATTCCCTCATATGCGAAGGACTCGGATTCAAGATCCTGCGGCCAAGTTGAGAATTAAGATATGAACCCAACTTTTATTTTGAGAGGAGATATCATTATGCTGTCGAAATGATTCCATTATTCCTTCTCCACCAGATTCCCGATCAAAAACACGACT
Organism: Papaver armeniacum; assembly: GCA_023531295.1. Lineage (NCBI taxonomy): Eukaryota > Viridiplantae > Streptophyta > Magnoliopsida > Ranunculales > Papaveraceae > Papaver > Papaver armeniacum. Next base: position 272,779 of record JAJJWW010009487.1, read on the forward strand.
CCGTTGTTGTTCTTTAATGATCGGCAACATCATTATAGGGCTTTGAATTTTGGGGGATTAATGAACATGAGAAACACGATTTTGGATCTGGAGTTCTAGACTGGAGGTGTGTTAGGTAATGTATTTATGTATGGGTACAGAGAGGGGTGGTAGTATTTCTTCACAAATATGAGATTGAGAAGAAGATAATTCTTTATTATGATAATCATATCAATTCTGGTTACACAGCTCATGAATATATAGAGCTAAAAATATATTGTGATAAAGCAAAGATCCTATATACTAGGAAACAATATTTATCCTTAAATAAGGATATATGTTAACACTCCCCCTCAAGTTGGTGCATAGATATCACACATGCCCAACTTGTCCGTAAAAACCAAGTATTTTTTTGCTTGACACTCCATGTGTGAGAATATATGCAAGTTGTTCTTGGATCGAACCGTGGCAGGCTCAATAATGTTGTTGTCCACTTCTCTTTGATGAAGAACCTGTCAACCTCAACATGTTTAGTACGATCGTGTTGAACAGATTATGAGCAATATCACGCGCAGACTTTGTTATCACAATAAAGAATAATAGGATCCTTGAGAGGAGCCCCAAATCCTTAAGGAGAAGCCTTAACCACAAGGTTTCACAAATGCCATCTGCCATACCCAATTCAGCCTCCGCACTTGATCGTGTAACAATATTTTGTTTCTTACTTCTCCAAGTAACTAAGTTACCTCCCACAAAGGTAAAGTAGCTGCGGTAGAACGTCGCCATCGATTTCTCTGCATAATCGAATCAGATATGCCACAACCTTTCTATGATCTTCATTTTTAGAGAATAAAATTCCTTTTCCGGGGAGCGGACTTCAAATACCTCAAAATACGTAAAGCGCATTCATGTGTTGTTCACCTCGGATTGTGCATGAATTGGCTAACAACACCGAGTGCATAAGCAAGATCGGCCTTGTGTGAGATAGATACATCAATCTCCCCACAAGTCTTTGATATCTTCTTTTATCGGTAGGAACTTGATCGGGTTCAATGCGATTTACCTTTTCTTCTAAAGGTGTATGGACGGGTTGACATGCCGACATGCCCACTTCTTTTAGCGGATCAAGAACATATTTCCTTTGTGATAAGAAAATTCCTTTCTTGGATCGAGAAACTTCAATCCCAAGGAAGTATTTCAATGAACCAAGATCTTTCATTTGAAATTCCTTTGATAAGTATCTTTGCAAAGATTTCCTTTCCTCTCGGATCATTTCTGTTACCACCATATCATCTACATATATGATAAGAGCAGTAATTTTATCCTTCCTTTTCTTTATGAACAAAGTATGATCGAATTACTCGACGATATCCAAAGTTTCTCATAGATTTGGTGAATCTTCCAAACCAGGCCACAGGAGATTGTTTTAGTCCATATAATGACTTGTTTAGCTTACATACCTTCTTACCATGAGATCCCGGAACCGAAATACCAGGTGGGAGCTCCATGTAAACTTCTTCAGATTAATTCACCATGCAAGAAGGCATTCTTTACATCAAACTGCTGCAAAAGGCCAATCCAAGTTTGCAGCAAGCGATAACAAGACTCGACGGTGTTGATTTTCGCCATCGGAGCAAAAGTTCCGTATAGTCGATACCGTAAGTTTTGGCTGTAACCTTTAGCAACTAATCTTGCTTTATAACGTTCAATCTCACCATTTGCCTTGTATTTAATGGTGAAAATCCAACGACACCCCACAATTTTTCTTCCTTTTAGACAATCAACATAATCCCAAGTATCGTTCTCAAACAGGGGACCTCAATTCTTCTTCTATGGTCTGCTCTCCATTTTGGATCAGCTAATGCTTCTGCACATTGTTAGGAATAAAAATAGTAGATAGTTGATTCACGAATGCCTTATTAGCTTTAGACAAACGATGGTGAGAGACATAATGACTCATAGGGTACTTAACCTTACTAGAGATTTCAGGTTCATATCTAGGTTTAGGAATACCTCTATTTATATGTTGTGGAAGTTGTTTCCTTGATTCTTCAAGAACATCCATAGCAGACGATTGGTTTGGTGTTTCATCTTCTTGAGGTAACGTAGACTCTGGAATCTCTTCTATCATAACCTCATCTTGAATCTCGACAAAGACGATCCAATCAGACTTCTGTTTCTTCTCTTGAAGAACCTTCATCAAAATTTTCTTGAGGTATATCATCCAGAATTGACAATAACTTGAGAGACATCGATTTCCGATATATCTTCATCATAGTTAAGAGTCTGAATTTCCTTATGGTACTCCCCCGAAGTTCGGACTCACATGAAAAATACATAGTATCTTCATGAAATACAACATCCATAGTAACAAACATTCTTTTGGTTGGAGGATGATAGCAACGATATCCCTTTTTAGTTGTTGCATATCCCACAAATACACACTTGAGCTCTAGGAGCCAACTTATCACGTTGATTCTTGTGCGAGATGAACATAAGCTACACAACCAAACACATGAGGCGGAAGATTAGGAACAGTTTGAGACACAATTGCTTCACCAAGAGCTTGATGGGGTGTTTGAAACACAATGGTACTGGATGGCACTCGATTTATAAGATATGCTGCAGAAGTAAGTGCCTCTCCCCAAAACATCAATGGCATATGTGCTTCTATTAATGAAGCATGGACCACTTCCAATAAGTGACGATTCTTTCTCTCTGCTTACTCCATTTGTTGAGGCGTATTAGAGCAAGTAGTTTGATGAATAACTCCGTGTCCCTCTAAATAATGTTGAAGGTCGAATCCATATATTCACCACCGTTATCACTACGAAGAACTTGAATCATGTTTGTTGTGCTTGAGTGCTAATCATCTTATGGAACTTTTGAAACAAGTTGGTAACTTCACTTTTGCTTTTCATGAGACACACCCACGTCATTCTAGTGCAATCATCAATAAAAGTAACAAACCATTTTGAACCACCGAGAGTAGTAGTTTTAGATGGCCCCCAAATATCGAGTGTATGATCATAAAAGGAACTGGACTCTTATTGAATGATAATGGAAAAGAAGCACGATGGCTTTTTGCAAGTTCACATACTTACAATGAAAACTAGAAATATCAAGTTTTGTAAACAAACTAGGAAATAATTTTTTTAAATAACCAAACGACGCATGTCCCAATCGTCGATGCCATAACAAAATTTGAGATTTTTTGTCTCTCCCCTCGGAACCATCAGCTAAAGAAGAGCTTGACGCGGTTTATCAGAACTACTTGACACCAAATCCGGATAATATAGCTTCCCACGCTTAACACCATAACCAATCGTTTGCTTCGTTGTGATGTCCTTAAAAACACAAAATGAGGCCAAAATATTACCACACAATGTAAAGTATTAGTTATTTGGAAGCGACGGGAGATTACATCTAATGTAGGAACTACTAAGACAGAATCTAAGTCTAAACTTTCGGTGAGAGATATTGACCCTTCGATAATTTGAGCTGTGAGCCATTTTGCGGTAGAGACTGTTTTTTGTAAGGATGGTTTAAGGGAAGAGACTTGTTTAGAATCGCATGTCATATGGTCTGTAGCACCAGAATCAACTATCCATGAATTATTCGAAACAAGTGAAGAAACATTTAAAAACTTACCATCGTTACCTATCCTTAACTCTGAAGCGAGATATTACCATGGAATCCTTTCCTTTCTTTGTTGAAGTCATTGGAGCACCGGAATTCTTCTTTGTCTCCTTCTTCCTCTCCATATGTTGATCCCACCAATCTGGATATCCAACCAACTCGAAACACATGTCAGTTGTATGTCCAGTTGATTACAATGTGTACACTTAAGTGATGACTTGTCCACCTCGGTCTTTGAGTATCTATGAAAAGACCCCTTTTGATTGTACTTAGGTTTGAGTTGCCATAGCGGTAGGTTCAACTTCTTCCGATTCTTTTGTCATCGTTGTACGTCGAACAGATTCACGACGAACAAGTGAATAACATGATTCCAATTCGGGAATAGGATCCTTTCTCAAGATTTCACCACGGATGCTCAAAACTTTCATCTAATCCGGAAAGGAATATATGCACCCTTAGGCGCGTATTGATTTTCGATAGGCTTCAACATCATTAGGATTCTCCATAACCACCTTGTCACGATGATCCAACTCTCCAAAGATTTCAGTTAGTTCTCCATAATAAGTTGAGAGAGCTCTGCCATTTTGATTTGCCGAAAACGCTCGTCGGTTTAGAGTAAACACCTGCATCTCATCATCTCCATCATAAAAGGCTTTAGATAATGCATCCCAGATCTCTAGCGGTAGGTAACCGAATATATCTCTTCATGATTTCGGGTGACATAGACATCAATAACCATCTCTTGACCTTTTGATTATCGTGTGCCACTTTTCATATTTTGGATCTTCCTCGGTAGGTTTTCTTGTTCTTCCCATAATAAAAGAAGTTTTTCTTTTTTGCAATATGCATCTCCATGATTTGTGACCACAAGTCATAGTTTGTTTCATCAAGAACAATCCCAGGCTTGAATGATGCACCTTCAGATTGAACGATAATAGGAGCAGATTTGTTTTCCATCTGCCCTTTTTGTTTAGATTTATTTTGGTATAATTCTGAATCACTACCCATGATTCAAGAACCCTAGCTCATAGATACCATCTTCACAAATATGAGATTGAGAAGAAGATAATTCTTTATTATGATAATCATATCAATTAAGTTACACATGACTCATGAATATATAGAGCTAAAAATATATTGTGATAAAGCAAAGATCCTATATACTAGGAAACAATATTTATCCTTAAATAAGGATATATGTTAACAGTATTGCTGTAGTTATAAGAAAGAGCATCTTTTGTTTGGATTTTAACATTCTAGTAAAACCGTAAAATTTTACTTTGGTAGTAATTTCCCGAGGCATTTGGGGTAAATCTTAATCCACAGAAGCATTTGCTATTGAAATGATCAAGAAAAGGAATCAATATATAAAGGGGGCAGGTTATGTGCTCAAGGGTATCAACTATCAATCCCTCTTTGCTGTGTTACTAATGCACCATGTGTGATGTTGATTCACGAAGAGAAGCTGGGACTTGGGAGATCCGAAAACAGAGTGTTAGCTCCCATTTAAATACCTTAATTCCTCAAAACAGACAAATTCCGACCTTAGCTCAGTTGGTAGAGCGGAGGACTGTAGTAGTTTGCAGCTTAATCCTTAGGTCACTGGTTCGAATCCGGTAGGTCGGAATATTTTTTTTAATCCTAAAGGTCACTGGTTAGAAGCTCATATATGTGTTTCTCATCCCCTATCCCCCTCTATATATACATGCTTGTTCTGTTTGTACAATAATACTTAGTTTTTTAGTCAAATTCGTGATAATTGGTGCTTGTTTTCTCTTTGTCAGGCTCCTCTTGTCAATGGAGAGAAAGTCTCTGCCATTGATTTGAGTTTGGCACCTAAGCTTTTCCACCTCGAGGTTGCTTATTGCAACAATCTTTGTCTTGGGTTCATCTGGTCCATCATTTTGTTGTTGTTTGTTTAGCCATAGGAGGAAATCAGCTGGGTTTTGGTATTTCATCCCTTGAAGTGCTAAGGCAGATTTAAACATCATGAATCTGAATATATTAATCATTTCTAACAACAATATAATCTACCATGAGTGAATTTGGCGAGGAATTCCTTTTGGTTCGTTTGACATATTGTAGTCCAGTGGTAATACGAATGGTACAAAATGATGGAAAACAAGTCGGTCTATCGGTTAAAAGTTGAAGGAATCAGATACTATTCCGAGGAGTGTGCAACAAAAAAAGGATTCCTTCATATAAAGAATATAGATAAACAATTATGAGGAAATCAAATTACTAGAGACATGAAAGGATATCTATATCTTGGATAATAATTTAAGTGTTGTAGACTTCTCGAGACTTGAATTCGGATGCCGAACCCATGTAAGCTAACTCTACCAACTCACATCTTAACAACTAACTAGCTCCTCTCCAAGATCTTTCAAAGAAACAAGGCTATTCATATGAGGAGTTGCTTCAATATTCCCCGAGCTTGGTGCACCTTTAGCACACCATAGTTTCTTAAAAGTTGTAGAGTCATAACAAGAGAAAACTCCATTCTGCCATAGCAGAATTTCACTCTCTGTCAGGGATAATACTTGACCCTTGTGGGCTAAGTCTGAATCCCATTCACTGCTGAACACTTTGATCCAAGGGCAAGAGTTAAAGCAGGTACGCTCTGTAATACTTGTACAGCCTCGGCAATGGTTCATATTTTTCTTGTTGGATACCCATATATCCAGCATAGGTACAACTTCCCTAATGTAGTAAGGAAGGCACAAACAAATGTCCCCTTCAAGCGTAACATCGAAATATGAACTTGGAGGAATATGACATGGCGGTGATGGGAGAGACTGAAATGTTTCATCTGTTAAATCAAAGGCTTGAATATGACAGTCAGATCCCGTATCTGTTAACCAATGCAGAACCCCGTTAGCAAAAACGCCAGACATCAAGAACCTATAGGTAATGTCTGGTTTGGCTCTCCACCCGCTGCCATCACCAAGAGTGTAAACTTGGACGTGGTGCTCGCGATTTCCAATTACGTAAGAGATGCTAACAATTTTGTACTGGTTAGTGGAATGACAATAACCAAATCCTGCACAGTGACTATCTGCAACCACCTTGGGAAGACAAATGCGCTCACCAGTGATGGGATTGCAAATGCATATTATAACATTACCGAAATGGGGTTCAAGAGTTTCGTAACATACCAAACCATTGCAAGAACCAAGCAAGCTAAAGTGCGACCCAGTAACACCCATGCTGCGTATCTTTGTGACTCTTCTGTAAAAATCCTGTTTTTCTTCTTCGGTAACATTAAAGCTTACCATCTCCCACGATTGTCGATCTCTGTAGTAAAATTCTGCAGGACCGCGATACATAGGGAAATATAAGAAAAGCATACCTATCTTTGGTTTCCCCAAGAGACTTCGCCAGATTTGGCATACTTTTCTGCATTGCAATATGGATTCGAAATCTGTCTTGGGCAGTCGAGTAAGTATTTCTTGTAGGATATCTGAATTCAGTTTCTCCATCAGTACGGAAGCTAGCAATTTGTATGTACGTTGTGAACTGTATGATTCTTCTTTGGTACAGCTAGGGTTTTCTAACCCTAGTTGACGGCGCCGTGTATAAAAACTTAGCCCGGTTTTATTTATGGCCGTCGTTGCTGTATTATTTGGAGTCTAAATAGGAGGAGGTCACATGTGATTAGAAAAGGAAAAGAAAGTTGCTGTGGCAGTATTTAGCTAGAACTCTATTATTGGGGCTGCGCCCCCATGTGTTTTTGGGGCAAACTATTTAGATTATTTTACGAAAGGGGTTATGAAATTGTAAAGTACGTTACCCCTTATCCTATTATTTTCAATAATGGCTAATTTGCCCTTTATTAGATTAGTGTTAACTAAATTAATTACGACTGGTGGTTGGATTAGGATTAATCATTATATTTATTTTATCACTACAAGAAAATTGGGATTTAGCGACTACTCTGATTCAGTTGGTACAGGGCCGTTTTTGGCGGGTGGATCTCTCTAGCAACCGATATGGCAACAGATACGCCGTGTGACTAAAGACTTCTTTGCTAAAGACCTGGACCAACCATGCTGCCAGAAGAGATATCTTTCAACTAAATGGAACGACCGAATTTTTAGTCAACACAATTTTCCAGTAACTACTGACTGTCGTTGGTGAAGCACAAAGCATTTGTTGCTGAAACATTTCACCTGCAAATTTATTTGTTGCTGAAGAGTAATACATCGTCGGTAGAGGTGGCCAATTATTAATCGTTGCCAGCTGCTAAAGGATTGAACTTACTGAATTTCAGTTGGTGAAGGTGTTTCATGTCGTTGGCCAAGGACTTTTACCGCCCAATTGTTTGATGGTCATGAGTTTTATCCACTAAAGTTTAGTTGGTAGAAGATTTTAGCCGTAAAATAGTTGGCTGGTTAAGGTGTACGTTGGTAAAGAATTCAACCAACATAAGATCCGGCTGTTGACGTTCACTTGGTGAAGGCCCTCAGCCAACTACGAATTTGAGCTGCTAGAGAGTGATTTACAAGAGTATTATGATGCAAAAATAAATATGGATTTGATTTTGAAAATAATACATTAGATATTATGAACTTACAAGATGCATCAGTAATTCTTACAACCATATATATCCAAATCATGTGTCAGAGGGGAATATGTTTGATCGAACTACCTTTCCATAGCTTCAATCTGAGGGGAAAAACGAAGGGCACCATAAAGAGTGCAGCAACGAAGCCTCTGAATATCCGGAGGTAGATTATTGTTACCTAGGCTAGAATCGGATTTTGCTGCTCGAATAACCTATATAAAATGACATCCAGTTTAGACATATGGTAATCATCCCACATGCGAGCTATCTCATCTTGGTAGTATTAATATCCGACCAGCTTTTGAAATGCTTAACTGCTCTGGTAGCAGTAGCCAGTTCCTTTGGTAGCTTTTTCATGATTTTGACATCCTTAGCTAAAGCACTTACGAAATGATGGAGATCAAAACCGTTTCAGAAATTGCTGTAGATCAGAAAAATAAAACAGTTTTGAGTATTAGTTTGTCTATAACAAAATGCCTGAAGCATGAATATAAAAACCGCTCTCACCTAGTATCCTGCCAAAAAGATCATTTATCATGTTCTGGAACCACAAGAGTTGTGTTTATAATACAAGCAACTGCTACCATGTCGTGTATCCGCCATATGATAATTGAGATTCCTGTCAGTTCCAAATTACGACAATGGCTATGAGTTTCCCCAACTCTACATTCCATTTTATGATAATATAACAAAACATTGAACTAAAAATAATTGCAGACATCATGTATATCCAATCTCTTACTGTACAAAAATTGATTTTATTGGTCCAAGATACAATTTAGGGACGGAAAGAAGTGAAGATGCTATAGAAGTGGGGACAATAATCATGACTAATTCTATTAAAGAGCGGTCATCAAAGAAATGACAAGGAAAATTACAAGAATCACGATGAACCTGTAAAACAAGTTTTAGCACCATCCTAATTACAAATTACTAAGTTAGAGCAGATAAAGAGAACTATTAAAAATGTCAGAACTAAGTGCTCAATGATAAAAAACACAGAGTACAGTTGCAATTATAATTCAGTTGATGCATCTCCTCCTTTTGCAGAAAAACATGCATTATTTTTTTCCTTAGGCAAATTCTACCAAATAGAATATAACATATCCCAAATCTTCTAAACCATATTATTGCATTCCATATTTCTCCACTCCCACAAAGTGGATTTCACCATATCCACGAATACTCATTTATCACCAGAGCTGTTAAGAAAGTAGGACCAAAATTCTATAGCATATAAATAATCATGTGATGCTGACAGACGTTCAATGTCAACTACTAGTCCAAATGAATAATTATATTCAGTAATTATATTCAACTGACTATAGAAATCTACGAACACAACACAACAAGCGAAGGAAGGAGAAGAACAATACAGACCCCAGCTCTCATCTGAGTGAGCCCACCATTTGTATGAACAAACAAGTAACTTCATTGGAACTGAATCAATCAACCAAAAGAAACAAAAAAAATAATCATATATTGAAAAAAAAATTGAATTTACACCACAGAAGCAAACACGGGTATATTAAACAAAGATTGAGCTTACTTACATGAATACTTACGAGTATGATCAACACATCACAGGGCACAAAATATTCATTCTGGGGGGCCTTCCATAGCTTGTCAATATCCCAATTTCGATTTGCAACAACATTCAATTTGTCAAATCTAAAGGAGTGAAAACATGAAAGAAGTATTGACTACTTTTGTCAATATCCCGATTCCATAGCCTCTTCAAATGCTTCTTCAATCCCCTCTGAATTACCAAACAGGTTAGGATAGAAAAATTTGGTATAATACTACAAGTGTAAGGAACCGTGAATCCAACTAAGCCAACAAGTGTAAGCAAAGGAACCTTTGCATTTTCAGCAATTCATACAAACATCCTTAAAATTCACAACATAAATAGAAACACTACAAAGGAAAACAAAAAGAACAATAACATGGGACATTCTATTGGAATGCGTTTCTAGAGTAATGAATTTCAAGATACCCTGCTTAATCTATCCATTCATTTAACACCCACATAAACGGCAATCATTTTAGACCATGGGTTCAAGTTAGGTGTTTTTCTAATTACCAGAGCGATCAGAACCTGTCGAGATTCAAGAGTAACATCACAGAATTCAGTGGATTGAGGCAATGAATTTTATCATCATTTCGCTTCGGGTTCAGAATTTTAGATGGAAATTAGGGTCACAACTTAAGAAAGGAATAAAAATTAAATGTTAGAAACAATCTAACGAAAGGAAAATTATTCTTTTCCACTAAGAATGATTCAAGAGGAAGGTGAAGAAATAAATTCCAACACAATTCCTTCATATATTTATTATATGCCCTTGTCTGAACCCAACATGGTCTCAAGTTTCCACATCCAGTTATTCGGAGGCAAATCAAAACTAAAATTTAATTAATAACCCAACATGGAGGACAAATGCAAGTATTAGATATATCAGAGCTGATTGAAGGACTAGATTCAAAACACTGAAAACTCTAAAATTTTCTTTAAGTCCAAAATCAAAAAGCTCTAGAAAAATCAATTTCTAAGAACTAGAAAAAGACTGAATCAATTTATGCCTCATCACTAAACCAAATACGAGATTGAAAATTGGAAGAAAAAATCTCCCAAATACTCACTACTCTGAGAGGCTAATACATAACGCAACTCCATATGACCAAGAAAGAAATTGTTACCTCATCAAATTCTCCAATCCTCTTCTGACCGTCTTTTTAAAAAAACCTCATTACGAAGCCAACCTCCATCTGAAACATAGATGAGCACAAACCTAAATTAAAAATCTCAGGGTTTCTTTTTCATGAAACACCCCAAAATTAAAACAATACCAAACTATTTAAATCGAAATTAGAAGGAAATAGAAGTAATCATAAAACAAACCATTAAATTACATAATTGCTTGTAAATCTTCTGATAATTCTTCTTCTGTTGGTGAATCCCTGAAATTATCAAGACAACCAAACCCAGTTGGAATATTATCTCAATTCTTGAATAAAACCCTAACTAGCGAAAAACGAACAATCTATCAAAAAAAAAAAAAAACTAATACTCTTTTGTTATGAATCTTACCAGAGGAGCCATTGCTACAAGACCACCAAGCCCCAAAACCATTCTCATTGTAGCAAAAAAAAAAAAAAATCCTCGTATACATTCAGTGAACAAAACTTATACAAGAAAACACAAACCAGAAAACAACTGCCCGCATAGAACTCAATGTAGTTAAAGTGACTACTAATCCATAGACTTACTTGTTATCATTCATGCCTGCCTTGTTATCAATCCTGCCCACCAAAGTGGCTCATACAATTAAGAGTATCCACTACTTCCTGCAAACAAGAATCAATGTAATTAGTTTCAGGGAGAACTTTTACAAGCAAGAGTAAAGAAAATATAACAATGTCCAACCCTACCCAAATCAATATAATAAACCAAGTTTATCAAGGTCTTTCTGTGACAATAGTTCGATAACTTTAAGCAACAATCCATGAATGTTTTACCTTATCAACATGAGGAGGATCTAAGTAAATAGGACCTCCTACACTCAATATCAGAACATCCATCTTGGTCAAAATGGCATAATTGAAGGTGTGTAAGATACCGCAACAGGCGAATACATACTTCTCAGTTCTCAAATCTTGCACAATAATAACATTTGAAAGCAATAATCTAGGATATGTGGAATCCACAAACCATCAAATGGAAAAATCAATTTAAAAGGTACAAAAAAAATTAGTACCTGGTTTTTGTGTCCACACTTCTTCTTGCTGCAGTTGACAGCACAAGGATAAAAACATGCATAGCATCTGCAGTACAAATCAAGTCGCCATGTATATCAAAATAACATCAACACGTACACAAATGCAGCACACTACAGTACTTTGAGTAGGTACATAACCAAATCATAATAAAGAAGAACAAGGAAGTTCATTAACCGAAATATGCTCAAATGATTTACCTTCAAAAGAAATGAAGCAACCAACATGTGCACTAGTATAGTGATAACCCAAAATAGTAATGGATTTACTATATCACAGCTTTCTATCCAGGGAAAGCAACAATCCCTGTGAATTAAAACCAAAAAGTTCAGACCTGAAAAGAAATTGAGAGAAATACAAGAGTAAGACATAGCTACTTGAAATTAATGCTGAACTATCACTCAATCAAAACAGAAAACAAAGGCCCCACTTGCTATCCTTCAAATATAAATTTATAACAAGCCTAAAAGTGATCAATGGGGGAATTTTTTTGTCCACAAGAGCCCAATGGAAAAAGTTATGCAATAGTTGCTCAATCTGAAGGTTTCCAAAAATGAACGTAACATCTTAGTATCAAAATAAAGATACCCAGTTTACCTTCTGCTTTTTCTTCTCCTTTAATTATTTCCTCTTTCTGGCATAAAGTCAATTGAGCAGCCTGATTCGTGGCTCATCAGCTGAGTTTCTTAAGGCTCCAACTTCTCAATCCTCCTGAAAACATAAAAATCTACATGACCAACGAAGTGGAAGGAAGAAAATACTTAGGGTTACAATACAAAGATAATATAACCTTTTTGTATCGATTAGGATGAACTTCTTAACAAACAATTTACTCTCCTGGCCACAGGACATTCAATTATTTAAACAAAATCGCTCATCGAAAGGAGATAACTTATATTTTCAAATTGGTTTTATCCAGACTTGTCGCGGCTAATGTAAGCTAGGGACAGAAAAAACATCCAGTTTAAGAAAATTTATAGAAGAGAGGCCTAACCTTAATAGAGCGACCATGTACCTGATGGAACCAGAAATAATCAAGTGTTAAGCTTAATAGCTGTATTCATTTGTTGGGTAAGTGAAGCATGGCAGTTTTTAGTTGATTCCCATGCTATTTTATAGCACTTCCCTGCAAATCATCGAGCTGAACATAGCAACCTCTTCTTCTACTTGCTGAATTGAACCATCCGAAGTTTGTAGCCAAACATAAGACTTCATGTCCTAAGTTTCATACATTTAGAAAAAACAGTATCAATAAGATATAAAATAAAAACACACAAGACTATAAGAACACCACAAAAGGAAAAAGGGGAGAAAGAATCATGTCAAAAGACATAAATGTGGCAAGCCACACCACTGTAAAAACAAATCAAAAAAAAAAAAAAATCAATTGGCGTCACATCATAAGCAAAAAATACAAACCAACATACTCCATCATATAGAAAAGGAACACTTACATCTGTAAGATGTCACCTTCTTCAGCAAGAGTTTCATCACTTGCGGGTGGTGAGAAATGTCTTCCAAGTAGAATTCGGGTGTTTGATCAACACCTTAACCTTTTCAGTGAACCAAAACGAAGTATTTTGAGTTTGCTAACCCTACAATACCCCCAATCGAAGGAAATAATCAAAAAACAAATCCTAAAATCTCACCATCAAAATCACAACAAACCACAAGGCACAAGACCAGTTGTTATTGTCTTTTGCAGTGCTTAAAGGAGTTAACGTCATTTGTAGAGATCATTTGATTTCCATTTCCAAACTTTTCGCGGATGAAAGCATAGTTCCTCCCAAGCGATCTCCCAAATCAAAAGAATGTTGTAGCTATAAACCAAAACCAAAACTCAAGTTCAAATTGGAACAAAACCCAACATTAATTACCTAAAGATGACCAAGAAAGCAATTGTTAGTTACCTCATCGAAATCTCCAATTCTCTTCTCGACCATCTTTTAAAAAACCTCATTATGAATCCAATCTGAAACATAAATGAGTACAAACCCAAATTAAGAAACTTAGGGTTTATCTTTCATGAAAAACCCCAAAATTAGAACAAAATCAAACTATTTAAAAAATCAGAAGGTAATAGAAGTAATCATAAACCGAACCATTAAATTACCTAATTTCTTAATTCGATACCGGATCTGATCGAGAGAGACACAAGATTAATAACCAGTATCAACTAATCCATATTTGCTGAAACATTTGCTGGCAAAATTTTAATAGATGAGGTTACATATCTGAGAATGGGTGAGGGAGAAAAAGAGATCGGTAAGAGGAGTGAAGGAGGAAGAGGAGGAAGAGGAGGAAGAGGAGGAGGAGGCGGCGAGAGACTGATTTTATGTTTGATTTCTGCATTTAACAAGTGAAAATGGCGGAAGTTAGGGTTTTTCCTTTTGTTAGGTTTGAGACTTGAGAGTACCGAAGAGAGAGAGAAAGACGAGGAGGAAAATGAAGTGGGAGATAACTTAGAAAGGCTCTATCTAAAAATTTGGGCGGTGATAGAGCTAAGTCACATCCATGGATTGAGGAGACGTTTGGACGGCAGAGATTGAATTAGGGAACTTCATATGGATTAAGGCAGAGCACAAGGAACACTTTTTATACCGATAAACAATTTAGTGTTGGCGAGTTCCATAACCGGGTCACTAGTATGATTAACAAAAAATGCGGTTTAGACATTGGAATACTCTGGACCATCTCTTGTTTACTACGTTAACACGTTCAAGCCTTCCAAAAAAATCAAAATTGAAATCCACTCACATCACATTTAAAGAGCTTGGCACCATCGGTTTCCGAAGTTGAGCAAAACCATATGTTTTAAGGTTTTTTCGGATGTCATCGGTGGTTTTTCTATATCATCTGCTTTTGTGCATGTATCCCTTGGGTAGATTAATTAATTGGCCACTCTTGTGTTACTCGTTGTTCATCTATGTTATCAAAATAAATTTGCAGAAAAGTTTTAACCAAAACACAATCTCAAATCGGCGCGTTTTGTTATCTGATTTTCAATCCACTAAACAAGATAAGCATTCATGCACCCTTATATTAGTATGCGATATAATTTGAGAAGAGTTGAAAATCGTACTCCTTCATACCTATAAATTTGAGTGGCCAGCTTAATCATGTTAGGCTAGCATTGAGCAATCTTGTTATATCATCCAGTTGATGTCTTGAGTTATGTAGATGGACATTTATTGCATTTGAATTTGGACGATGAATGATGTTGTAATTTTTCAAAACCCATTCACTCGAGTATCATTTCTATTTTGTGCCAACAAACTTTTTTTGAGCAAAGATTTACACTTCAATTAATGAATAATTAATACTCTTGTTAGTAACTTTATTTGTGACTTTTCAAGAAAAACAAGGTGATATATTTAGATCTCAAAAAAAAGGTGATATATTTAGATCACTTGGATGCTCTATCGATAAATTCGTAAGGACCAATTTTATTTTCAAAAGTAGAAATCTTTTTAACATTAAGTGTCTCCACGGGATTAATAAACCATGAACCTTAGTAGTCGTTGTATCATGGTGGCACGAAGCTACTAACCACACCAACGAACTAACGGGTAGGTATAAGCTTCAACCAACATATTGACTTGGTGGTTACACATAGTTGATTGAAGTATTTACCCTTCACTGTACTTTGTAGTTGCCAAACTCTTGTGGACAAAAGCTACTAACAACGCCAAAAAATTTGATGGTCGGTTTAGGTGTCTACTAACTGATAGTTTTGGTGGGTAAGGCGAGTGACTAAAGATATATACCTTCAGGGGTACATTTTGGTTACTCAATCATGGTGGTTGGAGGATAATAACAACAAGTATGATGTTTTGGTTGTAAAGTTATTATTGCTAAAGAGTTCCACCTATTGTCGTTGCTAAAAAACTGGTCGTTAGAGGTTTCATCCAACCAGAGTTGTTTTTAGTTACAAAAATTTGTTGCTGAAGATTTTCACCAATTGTGGTTGGTAAGAAAATAGTCGCTAAAGCTAAATTTTCTTGTAGTGTATGAAAATCAAAAACTTTTTTTTCATCAATTTATTTTTTTTCTTTTTGTTTGATTAAGTAGTAGGATTTTGAGGATTTTTTTAAACTTTTTCTAAAATCAACCACCTAATATGATGAAACATATCCTCAAATTACTCAGGATAACCTTATACTATTTAGAGGGTTTTGTTGATTCAAATCAGAAAACATCCGTTAAAAAACTGGGTTTTTCGGAGTTTCGGCAGGAAACAATATAAATAAATGGTGGGTTTTCACAGAATTTTTGCTTTATGATTATCTTCATCATAATGAAATTATAATCTTTATCTTTATCAACAATTTAAGAATTAAAAGAGAAGGAGAAGATAATATATTTGAGTTTTTTTGATGATTATGATGAAATTATGTTCATCATCTTCATCATGATCTTTGAATGAGAAGAGAATGAAAAGGAGAAGATAATAGTTTTAGTTTTTCTTTTTTATGATCATCATCTTCATCATGATGAAATTATGATCATCATCTTCATCATGATTGATGGATAAGATGAGAAGAGAATGAGAAGAAGAAGATGATTATTGATTTATGTTTTTTTTTCAATGAATAGTTAGATTTGGATAAGGATATTTGTGACTTTTCATATACATTAGGTTCCCCTTATCCACTTTTTTGGACAATAGAATCACTTGAAGCCCGAAAACCTAAAGATTTGCATCCCAATAATCGGATTCTTTAGTTATATCGTACAACTTGTGGCATGTTGGGATCACAGCTTATATTGGTAATGCTTTGTTGTGTGTTTCCCTACGTAAAAACACGAATTGCAAATTATATATACTTGAAATCGGGTTATGAACACCTGGCATGTAGTAACCAATGCAGAGACCGTTGACAAAAACGCCTAATTTCAAAACACGAATTATATAGGTACGTAACATCTGGTTTGTCGCTCCAACCGCTTCCATCACCAAGAGTGTAAACTTGGATGCCATGCTTGCCATATCCAACGTAAGAGATGTAACAATTTTGTACTTGTTGGTGGAACGACAATAACCAAATCCATCAAGGTGATAATACACACCCTCATCGGGAAAACGAGCACGTTCAACAGTGATGGGATTGGAAATTTATATAACATTAACGAGTTAGGGTTCAAGATTTTTGTAACATATAGCAACCCATTAAGAACCAAGCAAGCTAAAGTCTGACCCAGTAACACCCATATCGCCTATCTTTGAAAGTGTTTTGTAAAAAGAATGTGTTTCTTCGATAACATTAAAGTTTACAATGTCACGCGATTGTTGATCTCTCTAGTAGAAATCTACAAGAGCGCAATATATCCTGATGTTGAAATATATTTACCTTATACACCATTGAGGCGACAGTGAAGACCGTACGAATGAAGAAGAGGTCAAGTGACCGTGCCTAAAGAGAAGATAACATCCGAGAATATCTTGACAATTATGTATAATCAATTTTCAAGATATTGTTACCGAGACAAACAAAATGTTGAGATATTATGTTATCTCCTAGGTTTAGTTAACTCTATAAATAAGAGTTACAGTGCAAATGTAAAACCATCTCAGTATCCACTGATGATCAATAGTGAAGTTTCACCTAAGGGGTTTGTGTGGACGTAGGCGTTAGTGCCGAACCACCTTAATCGTTTCATCTTCTTTGATTTGCTTTTCGTCTAATCGATGATCCGACTCAATGATACCCATAATTTATTATGGTATCAGAGCGGGGAGATGCGCTCGATATGTTTCCGCTACAAGATTTAAATTTGAACTTTGTTTTTCGATCAGTCATTTTTTTTTCTTTCTTATTGTCACACTGATCTAATTCAAATCTTTTACTTCCTTGCTTCTTAAGTTTAGGAATGATCTAGTTGGTGGATTTTTTTCTACCTCACTAATCTCAATTATAATAGGATATCATATCCTTAATCTAATTGATTTTCATTTCTCTTCAGTCTTCATCAGTTATTCATGAGATGAGTCATTTAAAATCCTCTTGTCAACAAAATCTCATTGTGATCTCTTCACTTATGTGAATGAGAATATATGTCGATCATGCTTTCATACATTATCTTATCAATCTTCATACATATTAGTACGTGATTCCATTGATTCTTTTTTACTGGATCGTCAGATATATTATTGTTGAGTCGTCCCAGCTTATCAAAGATCGTTTCTTTGTCTAACAATTGCCGGATAATATCACGCCGTAAATCTTCCTTTATTTTTATTTTCGATAATATTCTTTTCATTTATTGTGTTACAAATTATTCAACCACACATTAATATTGGATCTCATCTATAGCCGTGACTAATGGGAATTCATTAAGTCAGATAAGTTATTTTTGGTTGTTTCTTAAATATCTTCTTAAGTCAAACCATTTTTTTTTCTTTTGTTACCGGTTGTTATCAACCACGACTCTCTCATGCTCTTGTCCCATATTTTTTTGGGGATATATTAACGGCTGATTCATTAACTCACGACCCATTTATCACAGGTTCCCTTAAAATCTTTCGAAATCAGTTTTCAGTCACGAAAATTCTTTTTAATGATCTAATCTAATATATCCACATTTAGATCATTATCCGAGATCTCCAAGATCTTATCGTTCGCCGCTTGCTCTGATTTTATGAGCCAATATTCCTTAAATAAATAGTTGATTCTTATAAAAGGAGAAGGAGACACAAAGTAGGGGAAGAAGAGGAGAGAGATTCTTATTATTATGTGTGTAAGATACAATGTTTAAGCCTCTATTTATATAGATAGAAGACTTGGTGTCCAAGATATGTAAACCCTAAACTTAGACACGAAGGGCATCTTAGTAAATAATCTTGGTTTATAACACTCCCCCGATGACCACTTTGTGGCTAAGTCATTACAAATATACGGGGAAAACTCAGAAGAGAAAAAACTGAAATTGCATAAGCATGTAAAGACTCGAAACAGTGTTGGACACGCAAATATTGCCTCATTAAAACCTTGACAAGGAAACCCCAGTGGGACAAAACCTTGACGAAGGAAAAAGAGTACAACGCGATAAAGTCCAGTGAATGCACCTTAATTTGATGATGGCGCTTCCCCTGATAAATACTTGATCAAGTCTTAGTGTGCAAATCTTTGAGTCGAGACTTTCCAATTTTGAAGAACGTATTTCTTGAATGCGAGAAGAAGAGGACCATTCTTTCATGAAGATGTCGATAGTTGATGAAGTCTTCATTTGTGTTGCACAAGCAGTAATGCCTTCGATTAATACTTTTGCGGAGTCTACATTCTTCTTCAACATATTGAGAACTTGTGTTATGGATTGATAGCTTCCCGAGACGATGTGCAGAAGTTGTTGATGTAGTCTCTTTAACATAGAGTCAAGATGTAAATAAATTACCATAAGTGAACAAAACTGAATTTGTGGTCATGCCTAATGACATCCAAATTCCTTAGGGCTTGTAACGTTGATTTGGTCTAACAAACTGACCTTGTTAATGGTGGGAATCCACCAAATAAACGAAATTATACAACTCCCCCTTGGATGACCACCATGTTGAATTAATTTGGCTCACTAAAACCCTACCGAAAAAAACCCAATGGGAAAAAATTTGGACAAAGGAAAAAGAGCACAATATCAACATTTTGAATTAAACGTCGGGAGATGTTGCCCGTTAAAACCTTGTCAAGAAAACTACATGGGACAAAACCTGAACGAAGGAAAAAGAGTACAACTTTTGACGTAAATATTGATGCTAACCCAACTATATGAGTTTTACAGAAGAAAAGCATCAAAAAAATAACTCTAGTCCATCTTAAATAAGAGTTTAAGCTAGCATAATTCTAACTGCATATTTAAGGGGGAAAAATAGAATATATGCAGCTAAAACGTGGATTTTTGTGTTTTTATGGACTCCTCAAGAGACCTATATATAAAGCTGATATCATCAACTAATTAATCCGGATTCTTGGTTTCACACCAAATTTCTAAAAACACATATATATAAAGGATTGTTAAACTTTGATATAATCGAGTCGGTGGCTGCCATAATATAATTTGAATCCTTTAAGGATTACAAATTTGAATATGTTCCTCGAGCATGTTTCTTGTGTGAATGCAATACGAGTCCTTCAAGATTACCACGCCAAATGCATTATATAAGAAGAACAAAGAGTTAATGAACCAATCCTAGGGTTTGAACATATAACCCCGAATCGCTTTTAAAACGATTTATTTCTCTTAATACGCAATATGACTAACACCATCCCGTAATTTTCAAGCTTGGCAATTTTAAGATGTTGAGTCTATGTAGGATCCTTATATTGCGTCAATCGAGAAACTAAAATAATCCAATCTAATTTGGAATGTATGCCAACCAATCACATATGTCGATATTTCCATACAGAGGGGTTAATTAACAACCATCATTTAGTAGTTACTGTAATATTCGACAATAAAATTAGCTTACTACGATCCACATAATTCTCATATGTATGCATACTTTTAAAGATTCAAAATTTACTGGTACCAGTGCCCACGGGCGTTATAATCTCCTAATATTCAAATGAGAAGATAATAATTTTGAGAATGTGAATCGTATTATCATAGACTCCGTTGGAGCGTATTTGTAGCTTATATAAAAATGCTACATGCTTGCTAGATGTGATTGGATTTGCCTTTTCAAACGACATTAGCTTATGGAAAAGCTAAATGAGATAATTTCACGCATATTATTTAATGGCAGCATTTATCGATTTGATTTAATGGGAGAGAAATTGATATAACTTTAGTTAATTAACTTTTGGCTTTTGATAGTGTATATAGTCTCCCCCTGATTATGGCGGAAATAATTGTATCTCATATACGAAATCAAGTTTCATAAAGTATTATCCGATTAATTCGAGGACATATACTTAGAATAATTTCTGGATTTTAACAATACCAGGTTGGACAATAGATACTGAATCCAAGAATCATTAAAAATTATCCGAAAAATGTAATCCACTTGATATACAAATTCAACAAAGCATGGATTTTATTGGTTACAACCAAAAAGATATAAAATATGCAAATAAATATCCAAATAATTCCATGACCTCAACGACATGAGATTGTGGACACTTTATTTTCAAAAGAAATTAAATTCAAGATCAATATAGTCACTACAAGGACTAATAATATTGGCTAACAAGCCGGGTGCACCCTTTGATCTTTTGTGTCCTTCGGTGTTCCAAATACAAGTGGAACAATCCGAATGTTGGAGATTATTATTACGAAGAAACAATAATTGCAATATCCCTAAGGAATGCAACAATTCCTCGTTTTATTGGTATTTGTAATAATAATGATATTTTATCCCTTTAAGATGGATAGGGAAAAACCAAGCTTAATTGGCTTATTGATTTCTTTGAGAAAATATAGAAATCATTATCGCTATGATTTTTTGAGAAAATCCACTTGGTGGTTGGTGAATGGTTTCTTAGATAAATGGAAGCCAATGCTTTATTATTTGATAAAACCATATTTGATGGTGCAAGTTCGCTTTCGAAATCACACCATATTGGCAAAATTTAGAAAATATATATGACAAAATATTTTCTCTCATCTTAAAGAAGCGATGGAGAAAATCAACATCAATTAACGATTTACAAAATTGTGTCGACAAATTAAAGAATATTGTCGTTTTCAATAACGCATAGTTGGCTGACGGATGGTTTCTTATAAAAATAAGTAGAAAAATAGAAACCATTACGCACATGATCTTCGTCTAATATATACGAAGATACCAATTAAATTGGACGTAGGTTTTTCAACCATGCATGTGAATAACTAGCGTGAAGGGATAATCAAATTGCGATAATACCCCCCAAAAAAAAATTGGTGATTACAGTTTCATTAAGGGAATAGAAACTGTAAACCATCTATGGTCTTTTAGAGAAGGGAAAAAAAATCAACCGATATAATCAGTCATGTCCCATTAATATAGAATTAACCAACGGATTTTAAGGGCACCAAAAAAATTGAGGATGACCATAATAGTATTCCCATAGTTGCGAAGATGTATATAAAATCCATTTTATGGTTGACGAATGGTTTCTTGTAAAAAGAAAAATAGAAACCATATAGATAAATCACACGATCCTTGAATAGAGGACAAGGATACCAAATTTAATTGGTTGTAGGTTTTTCAACCATGCATGTGATTAGTTACCGTAAAGGTATAAAATTTGTGACAACACCAACTTTTGGTGATTACAGTTTCATGAAAGGAATTGAAACTGTGGACCATCTTTCAATAGATTATTTTTTATTATTTTTTATTTTCTCTATATAAAAAAATAATTAGAGAAAAAAAAAATGGAACTTAGCTTGTGAAAATCGATCACCAAGGCTCCATAATTATGGACCATTCTTAGGATTAAACTAAAAAGAATTCAATTGCACCCAAGAAATAAAAACAGCCATAAAAACAGAAGGTGCCATTGACCATAATATAATGTAATGGTTAGATGAAAATTAAATAAAATAAATCAAGTAATTAATAAAATACTGTAAGATGCAAAAATGGAAAGAAGAAAGAGAACTCACTTCATGAAAAAGAGTCGCCCTTTATGATGATGGCCTTGCACCCACATCAGTAATGATGTTAATCAAACGTAAATCTACATAAAGGCAAAATAAGTGTTAGCAGAGATATACGTATTAAACATCCATAGACACATTTAGAGAATCCACCGTATATACTCATATTCATATACGGGTGTATGCAAAAGATTATAAGCAGATCGAAAACTAAAAAATGGATTAACACATAGATTTAAGAGTAAAGGTAAAGGTATATCTCTGTGATGCGTTTGCAGTTTCGAATAAAAGATTATCCCGTTTGATCGATTCAGATCGTATATTCCTCATGATTGGGATTGGACTTTAAGAGTAGATCGATATAGAAGGTGTGATTAGCTAGTAGAGCTACGTGCGTGATAACGTCTTATAAAAGGAGAAGGAGACACAAAGTAGGGGAAGAAGAGGAGAGATTCTTATTATTATGTGTGTAAGATACAATGTTTAAGCCTCTATTTATATAGATAGAAGACTTGGTGTCCAAGATATGTAAACCCTAAACTTAGACACGAAGGGCATCTTAGTAAATAAACTTGGTTTATAACATTGATCATCATACTACCAACTAAATCAACCTTGCATCTTTATTATGTATGAAAGATGTACGTGTTATCACGTCTCGACTCTTTAGTCTTTTTTATCAAGAACATTCAGGTAAATTATTTTCTGATTATCTGTTGCTCACTTGATCATTTTACTGTTTCTTGAATATCAAAGATTAATACAATCTTTCGTTTCTCAACGTTCAATATGGTTTTGTTGGATTATCTTAGTTTTCCACCAACAATTTTATTGCTGAATCGGTATATGTTTTCTTTCGGAAACCAATCAAATTTCATTATATTGCTTAATCCTCGTTTTTGAAGGAGTCCAGACTCTTGTTTTCATTCAGTTCGATAGCAAGTTGTGAGCATGACAATGTCCACTTGTTATGTTTGTTATTCTACACAGAGATATTAACTGTGGAGCATCAACAAACTGTTTTAGCTATTTGAAACTTTTCGAAATTATAGTTTTCATTTGTGAAAACTTTCTTAAATGACCATCATCTGTTCCAAGTTCTTGGTTGTCTATAATACCACAATCCTACAAACAAGAGGGCTGTATAAGATTCCTGCCATATCTGGCAATCTCTCGTTCACTGTATCACATCATCGTGAACTCACGCCAACAATATTTAACTAAGTTATCACCGAAAATATATTTCGAAACATATCTCGTCATTTCTTATTTCGGGAAATTTTATTTTTCGAAATATATTCAAAAAGGATTTTCTGTTTTGGAAACAGAATAATGCATGTTTTGGCTCCGCAGTTCTCGCTATTTATGTTGTTGCAATCGTATTTACTCACCTAAATGGGTCTTTCCTTATATGTTCATTGCACCTTTAGGGTTCATCAAAGGTGATTTTTATTTCAAACCACGGGTATGGAACACATCTACCTAAATTCGTTCCATTTGTTCTACGGTGGTCTTCTGTTTGGTTCCTAAATATGGTATTTCTTTCTCTTAATGAAGTTTTCGATTCATTAATCGAACATGATCTTGCTGTCAGTCAAACTATTTGCATTAGTTTAACTAATTATTAATCCCTCGTGTTCTTATCATGACAGAAAATCTCTTATTAATCATCTCTGCCAATTAATTCTGGTAGTCAATTTGTGAGTATTTTCCATATTTTCATGAAATCAATTATATCTATGATTTCCTTACTCAAATTCCTCAAGCAAACTATCTCCAGTCAACTGGTTTGTCACAACAAACCAAGATCGATCGATCATACATCATTGCTTCCTGGATATCATTAGTATCATTGTTTCCATAGTATCCCTTACGGTGAATCCTTAATCTCATTTTCGGAAACTATTTTTCATTTATCAAAAGTCTTTTGGATGTCCATAGTTACTTCTCACTACGGACCAACATGAATTCTCTGGTGTGGTTAGTTTTTTTAACAAACCAAACCTATTGGCCAATCAAGCCAATTCTCAACGCACCACATATGGTGTAAAGACCATGTTGCTGCTTCATTTTTGTTCAATATACTGGTGCAACCGAAGTTCAAGTGACCGTGGTCAATAATCAAAATTCAAGTTGCAAGACCGTTTTCAAGGTAAGTTCAAGTTTAACACTTCAAACAATTCCGTGTCCAACTTGAGGGGGGCTGTTGGAATATATTTACCTTATACACCATTGAGGCGACAGTGAAGACCCTACGAATGAAGAAGAGGTCAAGTGACCGTGCCTAAAGAGAAGATAACATCCGAGAATATCTTGACAATTATGTGTAATCAATTTTCTAGATATTATTACCGAGACAAACAAAATGTTGAGATATTATGTTATCTCATAGGTTTAGTTAACTCTATAAATAAGAGTTACAGTGCAAATGTAAAACCATCTCAGTATCCACTGATGATCAATAGTGAAGTTTCACCCTAAGGGGTTTGTGTGGACGTAGGCGTTAGTGCCGAACCACGTTAATCGTTTCATCTTCTTTGATTTGCTTTTCGTCTAATCGATGATCCGACTCAATGATACCCATAATTTATTACCTGACGACTCAGATGAGTCAGGATAAACAAACATGGTGTAAGTAGACTAATTTGTTCCCGGTGCTTCTCATAACAATGTATTAAAATTTTCTACCTAAAAATTACGAAAAAAATTGGTAGTTGCATTATCGTTTTGGTAAATGGTGTTTGTTATCTCTTTGTTTTCGGTGCGTTACCTTCTACTAATATTGGAACTGAGAAGGTTTACAAGATCTGCGACAGTTTGCGAACTCAAGGAACATGGGCTTTTAAACCTTGGAAGTTCGCAAAATTCAATCCATAAGGGTTTTCAAACCTTGGCAGTTTGTGGTAGTTTGCAAACTCCTTTTATCGACAGAGGAAACTTCTTTGCAAACTCCTTTTATCGATAGAGAAAACGTCTTTGTTGTGGATCCCAATCCGTAAATTCATCCTAATCCGTCTTTGCTTTTGTCGATAGACAAATGGATAAAGATGTAATCGTGGTCCACGTATCAGTTCCCTTTTCACTTGACCAGATCCCAATCCACCCCCAAAAACCCTTTGATCTCAACAACATAACTGACACCACCATTAATGGCAGAAAATACTGAAACCTCTTTTCCTTCTTGAACTTAGATGATATATACCCCGTCGTCATTCGGGTCAAGCGAATATGTATATAATTTACCCATAACGTCTCAGTGAACAAATTTGATTCATTACCTTTACAATGAAATCACTCCAGCAGCCCATAGCATATATGATGCTTAGGTCTCATTTATAGTTGTGTAGCCTTATATCAATGGGTCATATGATGCTTATGCATCACTATGCTATGTTGCAGACTAAGTTATGGGGAACCTTGACGCATTTTGACGGAACAACCTATACGGATCAGAACAGCATTGCTTCGCCACGGCTTTGCAACATGAGTCTGCTTAAGTTGTTGTCTTTCGAGGATGAACTACTGTCACTTCTTGATCCATTTAGAGCATGGAAGGGCACGTGGGCAACCATATTGAGTTGCAGCATTGCCAGTCAAGCACATTGTTGCTCATTTCATCTAATTACGAGATGATTACATCATATTGGCCTCTCGTATCTTCTGGCTCGGTATTGGGATGAAAGAGATTATTGTGGCCAAAATTGATGAGGTAAGTTGTATTCCATTCCTTGGATGCTCATAGTTCATATCAAGTCGTTCGACGTAGGCATTGTACCCAGACATATTTCCAGGAACTAAACACGATGATTTTGATGATGGTGATCAGAACTAGGATTATACACAAAACAAGATTAAAGATGATAGACACGGATTTAACGTGGTTCAACATGGTTTGCCTACATCCACGGTTGAATCCCCGCAGGGAGAGATATTTTATTCATGAATGTGTTACAATCGCTTTATGATGTATATTTTTTCTCATCCCTCCCCTTTTAAGGGTTATAACTCCCCTTATTTATACAATTGCGAATTACGTTCTTCATATAATTTCACGGTAGGCATAAATTGTATTAAGTTTCCCTGCATGCCTCATGGCATTAATCTTCCATGCATGCCTCATGGCATTAACCTTCCCCGCATGGCTCCTGACTTTAATCTGCCCTGCATGCCTCCTGGCATTAATCTTCCCTGCATGCCTCCTTTCTGATGTTGACTGTGACTGTCAAGCTTTGCATGGTGTGACATGCTGGCAGGCTTCCTTGACTGGTTGTCATGGATGGAACTGGATGGAGGCTGGCTGGCATCACAACTGTCAGCATGGATAGAGACTGGATGGCAATATGGCAGAGTACTTATATGGAAACTGGTTATAAGTGCGACTGGCAACTCGGCTTCGATAGTTGATCAACAGTTGACTTTGACCATTGACCAGGAGTTGACCTTGACCATTGACCGGGCGTTGACTTCATGGAGCATTGGACTTGCTGGTAGACACTTCAATGGGTAGGCTGGTGGCAGCTGAATAGTGGCCCAAAACAATATTCTGGCTGAATATGTGGTATTTTTACTCATGGTACAAATATTGCCCCCTCTTAACCTCCAACTTGTTGGGGGTTAAGAAAATTTCATTTCCCTTGATCAATGGAAAAACTCTCCCCAAAGTGTGGATTATTGTTGCTAAAGTGATTGGCAACCTTCCCTTCATTTATTTACAACAATCATAATCAAGATGCCCCCAAGTGAGGCAGTTGTGATTCGAAGTTTGGCGGGCAGCAGTTGAGCATGAACCATTGTGGTATGCAGTAACTGGGCTGAAGGACGAACTAGTCTGCAATGAAAGCGTGATACTGGAGCGGAGTAGTTGCTTGAAACTGGAGTGCAATGGATGCAAGCGAGAGATGAATAGAACAACTACTGGTGAAACTGGATTGCAGATGCAGAAATAATTATTGAAAGTGAGATGCAGTTGTTGTCGCGAGGCAGGCCGTATATTGATTGAATCGAAATTTCCACCGGTTGATGCGAAATTGAACTGTGGCAGTTATGTTGAACCAGACTGGTAACAGTCGTTGGAAAATATGAGTTATCGTTAAAGTCACTGAGATGGAATCTTTGTCAGCTGTTGTTGTAATAGAAACTTGAATTTGCATACTAATAATGATTTTCGACCGAACTGGGTAGCGGTAATTGTGGGCATTAAACTGCTGTCAACTACAGGCTGAGATGCAACAATTGTGAACGAAAATGCGACAGACATTGGTGAGATCCTTCAATAGTAGGGATGGTAATAGACTTTTTGTGTTGCTGGAGCTCCAGCGGTTTGGTATGTGCTACTGGATCTGACATCGATCTTTATATGTCGTCAGGATAACAACGATGACTAAAACTGAAATGCACAATTGCAGCGGGACTAGAACAGAATGAGCGCAGTAAACTGGATTGCGACTTTCATATAAAACTGCTCTGCAGTAGTAATGAGCAAAATTGGATTGCCACAACTTCGGGCAAAGCTGGACTGCAGTAGACGCGATCGGCTGAACTGCATAAAATACGAATGAAGTTACCGGTGGGCACTGCGATTAGCATTCGGGATGCAGAGAGCGACGAACAAAGCTTCACTGCAGCAGCTATGACCAGCTGGACTGCAGTAGCTTCGATCAGCTGGATTATAGGTGTTGCGAGTAAAACTGGACTACATCAGTTGCATCCAACTGAGTGCATCGATTGCGAGCAAGACTGGACTGCATCAGTTGCGTCCAACTGAGTGCTGCATTTGCTTAGGAACTGGACTACAATAGTTCGATCAACTGGACTGTAGCATTTATTAATCTAACTGTGGCGATCAAAATATTAGGGTATATGATCGCCCCCTCTTAATCATGTAACTCGTTAGAGGATTAAGAAATTTGGGTTACCCTTTGTTTTGATTTTTAGCGGTGAATTTCACATCGCATTTAGGCTCTACGTAACTCGCCCCCAAGCATGTGGAGTGTGACGTAGCTCACTCCAAAAGGTTTACTTTAGACCATGAGGTGTTACATATCTCACCCCCAAGTGATGGTCATCCACGTTAAAGTGATATAAAACTCGCCCTCAGAAGATAGTGATTGTCATGCTGCTCAATGCTCGCACAAGGGTGCACAACATTGCTGCATCTTGCTTACACATGAGATGAAGTTGAGGGTGTCTGTAATCTGGAATCCGCACAGGGGGTCAATCTCACTATTCCAGATGCATGCAAAAATACAAATGTCTGCATCTCCACATGTTTTGCATGCGAAAATGCTCGCCACATTGTAGATGTCTCACTGAACAGAAGTATGCACGATCTGATAAAAAGATTCGAAAATATTGGAATTGTATACGCACCGTATTAAAAGTGTTACGATGTCATGATGAAGAAGACGGTTTGAGCATCTCGGCTCAGAATGGGTGATTCTTTATGTCAGTTGAATCAAAACTGGACTGCAGATAGTTGTCGTGGAACTAGATATAAGCAGATGTGATCAGCTGGACTATAACTATTATGAGGAAAGCTGGGCTACAACAGTTGCGATCAACTGCACTACAACGGTTGTTGAGAAACTGGACTACAATATAGTTCGATCAACTGGTCTGAAGCATTCCTTTTATGATTGAATGCGACTGTTTTCGATGTTGCCATTTTAAATTCTAAGAATTAAATTTTCTCCAAAAATTGAAATTCCACCCTCATGATGTTGGAAATTAACATGCGATCGCAACGAGCCAAAAATCACCCAATTCGGACGAGGGATATCATGGAACCAAAATTGAAGACCAAGCCCAAGAAGAATAAAGTGCTCAAGCCCACACAAGGCATATAATTCCGCAAGGCCAACTGAATGGGGCGGAAATATCCCGAGCTTATGGCTTGACTAGCTTGCAACTCGGATAACTTGGCTTACCGCAGCTTGGCTCGGCTCGGTATGGAAACATCCACAATATAACTGAAGTGGGGCGCAAATATCCGAAACGATGAACAACGAGTTGGCCGCCGGCCACCGCTGCTGGACGCTGCCGCCGGTAAACTGCTGCTGTGTCGCTGCCGGAGAAGACGACCGTCGCCGGAGAAGATTATCGGTGCTGGAGATGGTGACCGGCTGATGATGACGCCAGCCACGGAATATTCTGACGGCGTTAGGAAGATGCTGACGGCGTTATAACGTAAAAACGGATTATCCTGAGCATATGCTGACGGCGTCATGTTATGCTGACGTCATTGTACAATTATCTGTTGACTGTACCTTTGTGATGATGTGGCATATTCAGATCTGCCAACTCTGATGACGTGGCATCTTGGTTGCTGACATGGCATGTCCACGCGTCACTTATTTATAGTGTGGCATGTTGACGTTGCTCTCGTGCTGACGTGGAAGACTGATATGTAACATTTTGCTGACGTGGCACTCTTTGGTTGGTAAGCATTGCTGACGTGGCTATGCTGAGGTGTCACACTGATGATGTGGCACTTTCTAGTTGGTGTACGTTGATAACGTGTCAGCTATGGTTGAAGCAAGTGAACGACACCAAAACGTGGGTCACAAGATTTGGATGTGGGTTCCGTAACCTCTAACGGGGGTGATAGAAATTTAAAGTTGGTGACGAGTTTTGCTGTAGGTGAACGTCACCTTGGCCGCCGGGGTAGGCCACCGTGCTGCTGCATTTTTTTTAACACCTTTCGCCACGCTTTTTCTGAATTGTTGCCATTGCTTTTGAACTTTTGTAACAGTCCCTCTGAACTGTTGTATTTCAATCTTCCCGTTTGTAACAGTTTTCTATGAACTGTTGCCATTTCTTTAGAACTTCTCTACTACAGTTTTTTGTAACGGTTATTTGGGGTGCTTTTGTTGACCTTTTTCAGGACCCTTTCATGATGCTTTTCTGGAGATTCTCTCTAGGGTTTGCAAGCGCCTAAATATGTAGGAAGATAGACAAACATGCGAACAAGACAGTAGTGATTTTGACATACGACAAACTAGAATATATGGACATTGCGTTATCTGGGAAGCAAACTCTTCGAACTTTTGACTTGAACATGTTGCGGATCGAACACCCAGCTAACAGTTTTAACGATCTTTGTGGTGATACAGTTCTGATGGCTTCTGAAGGTGATAATTTCAGCAGAACTCAAACTACGAAACTGGATTGCATTAGTTGCGATCAACTGGACTGCAGTTATTGCGATTAACTGGGTTACAGCAGCTACGATCAGCTGGACTGCAACGATTGTGATCAAAACTGGACTGCAACAGTTACAATCAACTGGATTGCAGCAGTAATTGTTGAAAGTGTCCAAACTGCCTATCTCTCGAACACGATTTTGAAGCTTTCAGTACTACTTTTCTCAACGGGAAAACACGATTTTTTTTCTCGTAATCCCCTTATCGACGCTAATTTTTGTACCCAGAAATATTTCCAGGAACTAAACACGATGATTTTGATGATGGTGATCAGAACTAGGATTATACACAAAACAAGCTTAAAGATGATAGACACGGATTTAACGTGGTTCGGCATGGTTTGCCTACATCCACAGACGAATCCCCGTAGGGAGAGATATTTTATTCATGAATGTGTTACAATCGCTTTATGATGTATATTTTTTCTCATCCCTCTCCTTTTAAGGGTTATAATTCCCCTTATTTATACATATGCGAATTAGGTTCTTCCTCTAATTTCATGGTAGGCATAAATTGTATTAAGTTTCCCTGCATACCAGGAGGCATGCCTCCTGGTATTAACATTCCCTGCATGGCTTATGGCATTAATCTTCCCTGCATGCCTCCTGGTATTAATCTTCCCTGCATGCCTCTTTTATGCTATTGACTGTGGCTGTCAAGCTTTGCATGGTGTGACTGTTGTGATCGCTTTACCGGTTGTCATGGCCGAAAACTGGATGGAGGTCATCGGCAAAGACAACCGCGCATGGATAGAGGCTGGATGGCAATACGCCAGAGTACTTATCTGGAAACTAGTTAGAAGCACGACTGGCAACTCGGCTTCGACACTTGACCAACAGTTGACTTTGACCATTGACCGGGCGTTGACCTTGACCATTGACCGGACGTTGACTGCCTGGAGCACTGGACTTGCTGGTAGACACTTTAGTAGGTAGGCTGGTCGCAGCTAAATAGTGGCCCAAAACATATTTTGGCCCAATATGTGGTATTTTTACTCATGGTACAAACAAGGCATGCACCAACGAGGCATTAGGCATGGCCGTAAAGTAAGTTACACCAATATGAAAGTTAGCGGAGCTTGCATAAGCCCAAGTAAAGTACGACATCAGCCTAATTGATGCACCCATGGCACGAGTAAGATCGAGCATGCTTTCCGTAATGCCTAAGTTAAGTTAGCCGCATCATGCTTAACGAGCATGATTGCAAAGGACAATGAACGTGCATTTTCCTAGTTTTAAGTACCGGTTAGTAGCATCAGAGTGGCACATGGGGGAGTTATGACCTACGGTCCCTGGCGAGTTAGGCGTTATTTAATGGTCTGTCACATATCCACTACACCAAATTCCTGGAATCGTAACAGGCAATCGTAACGGCTTATGAGCCGTTACAAATTTCCCGTTACAAAAGGCCGTTACAAAAAATTCGTAACAGGCTTAAGCCGTTACTAAATTTTTTAAAATTAAATATGAGCCAAGCCGTTATTTAATTTTTTTATAGGCGTGCCACTCGCACGCTTGGTCACACTTGTGTCGTCACACCTTGTGTATGTGCGTGTGCCACTCACACGCCTAGCATTATATTTCCACCCACGATTAGTTATACGAGAGGATATTTCCTCCCACGAGTGTGCCATTCACATGCGTGAATTCTATGGATAAGCTAATCAGTAAATCGTGTTTGACTTTCATTTTTCATTTTCTCTTCGAGTCTCGCGTCTATTCCTCCTCTCGGCGATTTTTCTAGGGTTTCATCACAGAGATTGTTTTAGCCAAGAAACATCATAGAAAACTCTTTAATCTTTTCAACACCTTTCAATCATCGATCTATGTAAGTCTTAATCGTTAGAAGTTTTTCGATTTTTAGGGTTTCATCTTTTTTTTTAATCGATCTGTTTTTAGGGCTTGATTCATCTTTATCTTCCATTTTTTTCATCGATCTGTGTAAGTGTTAATCGTTAGAGTTATGTTTTGTTAATCTTCTTCATATAAATCTAATTCTATTTTTTTTTCTAATTTACTGTTAGGGTTTGAAGAATTTTGAAGACTTGAA
This sequence comes from Papaver armeniacum, assembly GCA_023531295.1. Taxonomy (NCBI): domain Eukaryota; kingdom Viridiplantae; phylum Streptophyta; class Magnoliopsida; order Ranunculales; family Papaveraceae; genus Papaver; species Papaver armeniacum. The sequence goes on from JAJJWW010009487.1 coordinate 305,563, forward strand.
GATTGAAGAATTTTGAAGACTTAGAAGGTATAAGTTTCGAAACATTGAACTGATTTTAGGGTTTTATGTTAATTTCGAAATTTTCTATTTTTTCTTTTTACTTTGTAACCTAATTTCTAGTTTGTAATCTAATTTCAATAAGTTCTAATTTATAAGTTTTGGTGCTGATTGACATCATTAGCTTCACTTGTCAGTTCTAGTTTTTGATCCACTAGTCTTGTGTAAAGATGCATTCTGCTGTCAGACATGGTGTAGTTTTTTTGCCTTAGAAGCATACTAAGTTGAGTAGGCAGAGTGCTACCTGATAAAGTCTTATATAATCTTGGAAGGTTTGATGAGAGCTAGATAAACTTGGACCTAGCTAGCTGTGTAACAACAGAGCGTGTGTGGGTATGGCAGAGCGTAGTTGATTAGTGTGTGTTGTTGTGACATATGATTCAAAGTCGATGCATTTTAAAAGTTTGGCTAATGTTGTTCTATATCTTGGTCTTTGCAAAGCCAGGAGAGGATCCTTTTGGCAAGAGACAAACAGAAAAGAAGCACCGGCTAAGGAATCTGTTAAGGTAGTAACCTAAATTCCAGTTTGTATGTTCTATAAATATGCTCATCATGATTTGAACTTTAGTTTCATTTTAAGGTAGTTTTTTTAAGTTTAAATGAACTAAAGTTATGAAGTTTTGTTTTTATATTGACTGATTCTAAGTGAGCATGATGATAACTGTCCTAGTGGTGATTTACAAAAGCTACTTGTAGCTCATTCTCTCTTCTTTGAGGGGATGTTTATGTCGCTAACTTGTAGGGCTTCGGCAACCCTGTACCACTAGGACTAAGTTATTTTATTTTGTATGTTAAGTTGTGTATAAACGAGTCCGGTTTTATGTACTCTGTGAGCATGATGATAACAGTCCTAGTGGTTATTCGCAAAAGCTACTTGTAGCTCATTCTCTCTTCTTTGAGGGGATGTTTCTGTCGCTAACTTCTTCTTTGTGGCTTCGGCAACCCCCGCACCACTAGGACTAAGTTATTTTATTTTGTATGTTAAGTTGTGTATAAACGAGTCCGGGTTTTATGTACTCGTGAGCATAATGATAACGTCCTAGTGGTGATTTACCAAAGCTACTTATAGCTCATTCTCTCCTCTTTGAGAGGATGTTATCGTTGCTAACCTCATGGGCTTGGCAACCCTACCACTAGGACTAAGTGATTTTATTTGATTCTTTTAAATATCAATTTTGAAGGGTAATATGTCATCTGAAGTGATCAAGAAATGGTTGAAGTGTCCTCGTAAGTCTTTAGAATACATACAAGGTGTGAAGTCATTCATAGAGTTTGCCAAGAATAATGGTGGTGGGAGTCATTTATTTTCATGCCCTTGTCGTCGTTGTATGAATGGTAAAGGATTAGTTGCACTGAGTGAGATCTCATTGCATTTGCTCAAACATGGTATGCATGAGGTGTACACATTCTGGCGCTATCATGGGGAAAGTTCAAGACAAGCAAGACAATTAACACATAAGGATAATATTATAACCGAATGTGTAGCAGATAATGATGATGTTACAAGCAGGTTTGAATGAGAATATTACCACAGATGTGGATGAGAATGTTAGGGAAGGGATGGATGAGAATGTAGAAGTAGGTGTTGATGAGAATGTTACAACAGGTGTTGATGAGAATGTTACAGCAGGGTTGGATGAGAATGTTGGAACCAGCAGGTGTGGTCAGAAAAAGAGATCAGCCGGGCCGAGAAGGCAAGAGAACCATTATATCCTTCATGTCCTAATGGAAAGTCAGTAATGTACGCTGCGATAATGATGAACAACATAAAAACTCAGTATGGAATTTCAGACAATGGTGTTACCGCAATATTAGAATTGATGAAAGAGTTGCTTCCCGAAGGTAACACCCTGCCATGTAAGTATCCAGATATCAAGAAGATTATTAAAGAGCTGGGATGGATTATGTGACTTATGATGCTTGTGTAAATGACTGTATACTTTATTGGAAGGATAATATTTCATTGGTGAAGTGTCATGTATGTCAAGAACCTTACGTAAGAGTTTTTAATGATGAGAGAAAACTTACACAAGTTGCGCAAAAGACTTTAAGGCATTTTCCGATAATTGCAAGGTTGAAAAGACTTTATAGTATACCATGGATAGCAGAGGCAATGCTTTGGCATTCTAGAGCACAGAGAGATGTTAATGTCATGCGTCATCCAGTGGATTCTACAGCTTGGAGGTGTGCGGATAATTTTTGTCCTGAATTTGCTAAGGAAGCACGGAATGTTACTCTTGGGATAGCAACCGACGGTTTTAATCCAAATGGATGCTTTGGTCTCGAATTACAGCTGTTGGCCGGTGATACTGTGTCCGTACAACCTTCCTCCTTCGATGTGTATGAAGCGCGAATTTTCCATGTTATGTTTGTTGATATCAGGTCCGAGAGCACCAGGTAAAGATATTGATGTTTACTTACAGCCATTGATAGAGGAGTTGAAAGAGTTATGGAATGATGGTGTTATGACATTCGACAGCTTCACGAACTCTGATTTTCTTTTGAAGGCAAGGTTGTTATGGGCCATTCATGATTTTCCGGCATTGGGTACGCTAGCTGGATGTGTGACTCATGGGTATTATGCGTGTCCCACCTGTGGTGAAGAAACAGTTTCAGAGTGGCTGCCGTATAGTAAGAAGATATGTTATATGGGACACCGAAGATGGCTGCCATCCTAACACAAGTACAGATTTGACAAAACAAATTTCAGTGGAGGGGTAGAAGATGGTAAAGCTCCATGGCCACTAACAGGATTGCAAGTTCAAGAGATTGTGAAAGATATGAAAAGTAAACAGGGTAAGGGTAAACCACCAGCAAAGAAACGTAAAAGAGGAGCAGAAGCGGATAGTTTGCAACAGGGTGTCGATGAAGATATTTCTGACAACTCTCTATTTTCTCGAAGGTCCATACTTCATGATTTGCCGAATTGGGGATCGAACGCAGTCCGTCATTGTACAGATGTTATGCATACAGAAAAGAACATAACTGAGCATATTGTTAACACTCTCATGGGTAATAGTAAGTCAAAAGATGGTGTAAATGCACGTAAAGATATGGAATCTATGGGTATTAAAAAGCGGTTATGGGTGAAAGAGGATAGTGCAACTGGTAAAACAACAATGGAAGATGGATCGTTTGCCTTAACTAAAGATGAAAAAGTATCTTTTTGTACAGTGCTGAAGAACTTAAGAGTGCCTTCTAGCTTCTGTTCCAATCTTCGCAGAATCGCGTGAGCATTAGTCCACCGGAGTCAAGAATTTCAAGTCACACGATTACCATGTAATGATGCAATCTCTGTTTCCATTGCTAGTTCATACTGCGACTTCATTACCTAAAGATCTCATGAGTTTCTCTTCTCCGTATTAGTATATTTTTCAACATTTTGTGCGCAAAGGTTATCAACAGAGATGAACTTCTACAAGCGAAAGCTAGTCTGGTGGAAGCAATGTGCGTAATGGAAAAGTATTTTCCTCCATCTTTTTTGTTATTAGTATCCACTCGATGATTCATCGGCCGATGAAGCTTTAATCATGGTCCGGTCGATTTAGGTGGATGTACCCTTTGAGAGGTAAATACAACCCCTTTGTTGTTTAATTTTTAAGTTGAGAATTACTATTATTGAACTATTAATCATCCTTGAGGATCTGTTAACTTTTCTTGTAGGTTAATGAAAGGTTTTAAAGGATTGGTGCGCAATAAAAGGTACATTGAGGGGTGCATTGCAAGAGGGTATGCGTTGCGAGAAGCTAGCTTATACCTTATGGAGGACATGTCAGATGATGGTGGTGGTACTCATAAACATACTCGGCAGGCTTTTTTGGATGATGACTATGATGGTGCCGATGAGATGCCTCTTAGTTCTGGAATGAGTATTACTCTGAATCGAGCACAATTTGAACAATGCCGCAACTGGATCCTATCTAAGTATGTTGGAATAGATAACTGGCAAAGGTAACTTTTACTTAACTCTTTTATGTTTATTCAAGTCTGAATTTTGTTTAGTCCTCCTGAGCAGAAATGAAAATATTACAAATTAGAGGGATGTAGCATGATGGTGACTTAGTGCATTTTAGTAGAATGTTTTTGTTAGTTAACATTGAGTTACTTTCTGATTATTATGTTTGCATCATCTGATAGTCTTTGAATTGGTATTGCTGTAGGAAGTATGATTCTTATGTTAACGGTGACACGTCTAATGGTCGACCTCAAAGAGTTTTCATCTATGGTTGCGCGATGAGGTATTGTGTTACCCTAAAGCTTTTAGTAGTGGTTTGAATACAACTTGTTATGGTTTTAGTTGTGATATCGACTCTGCCATGTCAGTATAACAGATTATTAAAAGCCAAAGAAACCGATTCAACACTATGGAGACTCGTGCAAGGACCACTCTTCAAGGCACAATCATATAAGAAATACCAAGTAAATGGGTTTACTTTTAGTAAACAAGAATCTGGGTGAAGAATGTATCACAGAATAGCGGTGTGTCAATGAAAGTTGTTACAAGACTCAAGTTAAGTCGGCCGAGGAAGTCTGAAATAACTTATTACTATTAAAGGCGTCATTAAAGATATAATCAACTTGAACTATTTGGAATTTGAAGAAACTGCTTTTTACCGTGATTGGGTTAGTGTTGGAGATAAGAATGCTTGCAAAGTTGATGCAGTTTCAAAGGTTATAAAGGTCAACTTGTCGAAAATGAAAAGCATAAATAGAGTGGTGGATGAGCCGTTTATCCTTGCATCCGAAGCTACTCAAGTGTTCTACTCAAAGGATCTTATCAAGAGGGATGGTCTGTGGTGTTGCACTCACGACAGGGGTTAACATCTTCAGTAGATAAATTTGAAGTTCCTACATCTTTTCATCGATTCTTATTGACAATGAGAATTTGAAAAAGCTGCTCATTATCGATTCATTTTGAACGAAACAGGTTTGCGATATGTTTTAACTTACCCAATAATATATACAATGACGCCGCTTTTAGCTCTCTTTTCGTGAATTGTTTGGTTTTATTTGTTTGATCACTTATTTTTTGAGGTGTTAGGTAGCTTTGTTTTGTTAACGTGGATGCTCTATTTTAGCTCGTTTAGTTTTCCCTATTTTGATGTTTGAATTTCACGAGGGTATGGCAGCAAGTAGAGGTCAATGAATATGGACAAACCGGTTTCAGAACGCAACAACATTAGGTCACCGAAGAGGCGCCTTGGCTCGTACACATGTGCCTATTTCATATAAAAGCCGGGATGTTGTTGATACAAAGTATAAGGATGATATTTGGAAAACCCTGAAGGTACAATACTTACCTGAGACATGATTTTTCTTCACTCGTCATTTAAATTCTTTTATCGTTATTGCAAATAAGTAAGGCATTAATTTGTTCTATCTTTCCAGTGAATATGATGTACCCGAGACATCAAAGGAAAATATTCTCAAGGCCGGCCTCGGGTCCATGGAGGAGATTGAAGAGTGAGTTACGCCATGCCTACTATGACCCCGTCCCTACTCATGAAGAAAGGATTCTAAATGTTCCACCAAATGTCAAAGAAGAGGATTGGATAAAATTTTGCGAAAATGAAAGAGAAGAAAAGGCAAAGCAAAGTAGAATCGAGCATAAGAGGAAAAGACAACAATATGGCTACACACATTGTAGTGGTCGCAAATCTCATGCTATGGTGAGAGCCGAACCGGTACGTATATTCGCAACTTACCTCAAACTTTTTTATATTCACAACTTAGTCAGAACTCAATTATATTCACAATTTGCCTCAACATCCTTATGGAAAACTATATGATTTTACATTGTATTTGTAAATTTAGGAGGCCGCAAATCCCGATGCGTTGATAACTCCCGAGGATGTGTGGGTTAAAGCTCATACACAAGAAGGTGGTTTTATTTTACCTAGCGCGGTGCCATTCGCTGTGAGTCGGTTTACTTTTCAGCTTATTTTAACTCTTTTAAAAACATGTACTAGATATTTAAGATATTAGAATTTACTTGGTTGTTATGCTCGACACTACGGGAGAAGCTCAAGAAGGCCCAAGATGAGATCAAAGAAAAACAGGATGCAGGTCTTCCAAGTAGAAGAACCTAGTGCAATGACTAAAGCTTTTGGGGCAGATTCTAGAGGACGGGTTCGTTCTCGTTGGTCCTATATCTCGTACGCAAATCAATCTTTCGCTCCAGGCGTCACAAGGTAAATGAATCGAAAGCGAAGGAGGGGGTCTTGGTGGGATGGTGGAAGAAATAGGTGGCAAGGTGTGTGTTCGATTGATGGCTTTGTGAAGTTGTGTGGTGTAGTGGAAGAAATCAAATCTGCAATTCCAAAGATCAGTTGGCTCAAACGTTCCCAAAGACACCTCAAGAGTTGTAGCCTCGCATACTCCATGTAATGTTTCGCTTCACCTCAAACAGTTCACATGCCGCAACAAGTTCACCCGTTGGGAATATCGTATCACCAGCTGCGACAAGTTCACTCACTGGGAATTCCGCATCACCACTTCATCAAGAGCACGTGGTGGACCGCTTTATTCGTTGTTGAACTTCGAGAATGAAGTAGTTGCAACCGGTGAGCTCAGATCGGGTGCTTTAGAAGATCGGTTTCACTTGAGATCTTATACCTATACATCTTGCCAAGGTATGTATCAATGATATTCTCATGCCAGATGCAATCACTGCGAAAGCTAACAAGTATGCAGCAACCTTCAGAGATGTCGGAATCGGAGGATATGTGCTTCATCCAAAGATGTGCCTCTCAAGCAAAGACACACAGTCCCTTTTTTTTGAGCTAATCAATCTCATCCTTTTTGAGCATCGCCTAATATCCGCCTTGACTTATACAGATCTTTTTGTTATACTTTGCCAGATTCAAACTTTTGTACGTATCTTTGACCGATGCGCATACTCCTAGGATCTTTTTTTGATTTTTTTGGCAGTTCACACTTTTGTACGTATGCTAACCGATGCGCATACTCTTATGCAAATTTTGTGCATAAAAAGAGCTTTACTTGAAGCAACTTTTTTTGGTCCAATGTAACTTTTTTCTATATATGTGAACACAAACCGGCTTATGAATGGATATTTTCTTTCGTTCATCATTTTTTTGATATATATGTAGGTGGTTTTGTTATGTTATATGTAAATGCACAGGACTTCACACAAGGTCATTGAAGCAAAGAGTAACCGGATGGGAAATATCAATCCTCGGTAAGTACTTCACTTGGTTATTATACTTAAACTATTAAGTTTAAATTTTTGGCTTTGACACTCGGTTTATACTTGCGAGGTATTACGCTGGTGGGAAGAATCAAAAAAATTCCGATACAAGTAAGTTGTTTTTATGGTTAATTGAGTGTTAAGTCATGGACAGCTGTGGTGCACAGAAGGGGACTAAGGTTTATGTTTGTTTTGAGTGCCTAATGAGTTGTGTTTGTTCAGATGCATCTGAGTACTGCAACGAATTTGACTTGCGCAAACCACTCGAGAGGCATATATTGAATGCACAATAATTGAGTGTTTTAGTATCCAAGGTACACATATATATCATGTTCAAGTCAGAGTTAGTACTTCTAACCGCAACTATATATATCATGTTCTTTTTACTTAGAGTTGGCTTAACCTAAAATAGTCAAATTGATAATTTGGTGTTTACTATTGGTCTTATGGTACCTCCTTTTCGATTTGGTGAACAACCATGGTACCATTGCAAGGTCCTATTGGAACTAAAGAATTCATGCAAGTTGTGGTGGTCAGCTGGTTTAGATGTCGTAAGTTGCCTGCTCCACCTCTCTTACTACCTGGCAGCAGTAACCTCATAATTTCTCCCCTCTAGTTTTGTTGTGCATACTTCCGACATCTAAATAGATATTTTTTGTGTTTGCAGGTTAATTGAATTGATGCTCTGTTGCAAGTTTGGAGCATAAATGTTGGAGAACAAGGCAGTCATTAGGTTGGAGAGCATATGCAAGTTTTGTAAGTTTCTATGTGTTTCTAAGTTAGATGACTTTGTGAACATAAGAATTTCTATGAACTGATACTTAGTATCCCCCTAGTATTTCATACTTAACAAAAATTTTGATACTTAGAAGAATTTAAGTTCTTTTTTGTATTAAGCTATTTGAATGTGATAAGAATTGATTGAATGTGAGATGAATTTGATTGAAGAAAATATTGTTGATTGTGGAGGATGAAATGAAAGGTGTATCCGTGTAGTTTTTTGGAATTCTGGCTTATTTCCTGAGAAAATGAATCGCTGGGTCAGCCTTGACCAGTCAAAATTGGTCAAGATCGACCAATTTTGACCAGGTCAAGGTTGACCGGCAGTAATTTTTTGTTGTTACAAAAAGTTAAGAACGGCCCCGAGCTGTTACAACATCCTTGTTGCAAAAAATTCGTAATGCCCCGAAATCGTTACCACGTGGCAAATTTGTAACGGCTCAAGCCTCGTTACGAGGTCGTTACAAAAATAATTGTGAACGCCACAAAGCCGTTTACAAAAAAATGTAACACCCACTTTTGCAACAAAGTAGGGCCGTTACAACCCGTTTTTGTAACGGCCTGGTTCTGTTTCTAATCCCAGAATTTGGTGTAGTGATCTTCCAGGGAACAGTTGTGGTAAGAATGAAGTGTGGAGAACTATACCACAGTACTTTAATGGTAATGTATCAAGTAAAACTTGAACATTGTACTACAATAACTTCGAAAGTTACACTGCTTTGGATTTGGAGCAATGTAGTGTCATTTTACAACCAAATGAGGCTTTGGTGGCTGCGATTTAAGAATTAGGTCCATTTGAGAATTAAGTCACTTTCAGGGATGAGATGTTTTTATTTTACCACATACTCGGGAAAGGTAACCTCTAGTTAGTAAGCCCCTTGAGAAAATTTTAGACATCTACAATCACAAAGAGAAGACCAAAAATTTCTCATACCGATTATTCGAGTATATTACTTCATCTAATATCTAAGTTTCGTTAACTCTCACTTTTTCACCTCAAGTTCTAAGTAACACCTAATTTTCTCTCAAAAATTTAGTTTTCTCCGATGATGTGTGGCAAAGAGTATTGATATGTACGGTCGTTCAACAAGGACCCGTCACGGGTCATCTTTGTTGGCAAGCAAATCAAGAATAATAATTGTTTGTATGGTAAAATATTTCTACCTCAAACACGGATCATGATGTTGATTAGGTTGATGATCGGACTGCTGCATTTCTCTCCACGTGAACGGTGATTGGGGGTACCTGCAAAAACCCTCTGATGCTTAAGTTAGCTAGAGTTTTTCACAGGAGATTATGTAGAGAAGACTGCGTACCTTTTAGGGTTATGAACTCATCTATTTATATCTTTCATATTAGGGTTTAACCCTAATTTCGGGATAAGCATAATTGTGTTTACTTTCCCTCCAAGTCTTTTAGAATATTCCAGAATATTCCCTGCGTGACTTGGTCGACAATCCTTCTAGATGTTTCCAGAAACTTCCTCTAGGGTTATGGAATTAGCTAAGCAAATGGGTGCAAAAGACCAAGCCCAAGAATTGGCACAATTGGCTAAGCCCACACAATGGGGCGGAGAAATCCGCAAGCCGAATGAGGATGGGCGGAAATATCATTTGGCTCAACTCACTGCAACTCATTGAGTCAACTCGGTCCAACCAGATGGGCAAACATCCTTCAAAATAAATGTGTGGGGTGGAAATAACCGAGATGCACTTTAACTGGACGCATTGAGAAGCATGGGATCACCGCTAATCGTCGCTGAGACATCTTAGGACAGCGCGGCACTTTCCTCGGCTTCTTTATTTGCCGTTGCCGTTGCGAGAGCGATGATTGTCTGAATAAATGGATTTAATGGTGACGTCGAGTAACGACGATTTATCGTCGTTAAGAATATTCCAACCATAACGGAATATTCCCCTCATTTAATCGACGACTAGATGTTGTTAGCTAACATGACAACCTCTGGTTGGACAACGTTCAGCGACATGTCGTCATCCGTACATCGACACGTCACCTCCGTCTTTGGCGTGGCAACCGGGTATTGACACGTCAGCATCAAGGCTGACGTGGCATGCTGGCGTGACAATTTTGGCACTGACACATCAGCGTTAAGGCTGGCGTGCCAACCTTTTGCGGCGACACGTCACCCCCTATTGCTGACGCGGCATGTTGACTGGGCTACTTGGCAGCTGAGGTGGCATTGATGATGAGGGCCCTTGTTGTCTTGGCTTGGATCTTTGCACATGGGCTTCTATGTATAGTGCTTGGGAGGCCTAGTGAGCGATACTTGACTAAATAAGAGGAGCATATATATTAAGCCTAAGTAAGCCCATTATTTCTAGTGTAAAATATTAGCGTACAAACAATAATAGAGCCACCAAGAGATTTATCCCGAAAATTTGGTGGTCTTTCACAAATGTTCAGGAGGCTAGCAGGGGCCACTTATTTATTTATGGCGGGTCCCAAAATAATTTTGTGAGAGACCACCAAGAAATCGGTACAAATCCCTCGATATATCTCGCATTTCCGGCAAATCAATCACGAATGGATAAAGCCGCTACGGTGCTACGCCACGTATCAGTTCGCTCTCCCCTTTTCACTTGACCAGATCCCAATCCCTAAATCATCCCCAAAATCCATTAAGAGCCTCTCCAATGGAATGTGTGTGGAGGAAAAAGTCATAATCCACATGGGATTCACAATAATATTTATAAAAAAGTCATAATCCATATAGGATTCACAACAATATTTATAAAACCCGTTGATGTGGAGATGATGTGGGAAAAAAAAAGTTCCTCTAGGTGAACCTCTAGTTTTAGATATTCACTTGGATGTCTTCCCATCCTAGTCACACTTTTGTTAAAAATGGAAAGAATTTTCTACTTAAAGATATCTTAATAGTGATGCCACATATGAAATATTCACATTCACCGTTGGAGAAGCTATAATGGCAGAAACTACTGAAGCCTCTTCTCCTTCTTCTTCACCTCCTCCGCCGTTAGACTGAGTTGCTTCATCCAGAACGTTTATCCAGAACGAAATCTGACATAATCTGATTCCGTCCAGGCGAAAGTTTATCTAGAACGTTTTAGTGAACTATAAGTTGCTTCATTAACTTTGCAATTAGTTAGAAAAGAGATTTTGGTAGAATACTTCCACACTTGAAGCGTGGAGTAGCACTTGTATTTATATGAGTGTGTTTACAGAGAAGATACAACTCATTCAACTTATTCAAATGCTAAAATAAAGGTAACAGAAGATCCATAAGAATAGCCTCCCAATACTCGGTCATAAGCTTTATCCATTTGTTGGAAACTGATTAAGGTGCGATTCTTTAGCAGCTGAGGTGGATTGCTTAACACCTCCCCTCAAGTTGTACTTCACCTGATGAATGTGCAACTTGTTTCGAATACCCTGGAACTTCGGTGCAGCTAATCCTTTTGTGAAGATATCCGCTAGCTGATCATTGGAGCTAATAAACTTTACTTGCAGAGTCTTGTCAGCAACCCGTTCTCTGACAAAGTGATAATCTATCTCGATATGCTTCGTCCTAGCATGGAAAACTGGATTCGCAGTGAGATATGTGGCTCCCAGATTATCACACCATATCATGGGTGTGGAATGTGGAACTCCTAACTCCTTCAAACAATGAATCGAATCCATATTAGCTCAGATGTGGCAACAAAGCAACTCCACGGTATTCTGCCTCTGTACTTGACTTGGACACAGTTTTCTGCTTGCGAGCACTCCAGGAGATTAAGTTGCCACCAAAGTAAATGCAGTAACCACTAGTTGAACGGCGGTCATCTAAACTGCCTGCCCAATCAGCATCAGAGTACGCTTGGAGGGAAATATCAGTAGAGCACCTTAGATGCAAACCATAATCAATCGTATTTTTAAGATAGCGCAGAATCCTCTTTACTAGTTCCCAGTGCTCCACGTAAGGATCATCCATGTATTGACAAACTTTGTTAACAGCAACAGAGATGTCTGGGCGCGTAAGATGGAGATATTGCAGTGCGCCTACAACACTACGATATAAAGTGGGATCTCCAAATTTCTGTGTACCAATCTTCTGTATTTTTGCATTAGGCGCAAGGGGTGTGCAAACAGGCTTTACACCATCAAGCTTTGTTCTCTTTAGAAGATCAGCTACATATTTGCGTTGAGTTAAAACCAGCTGCTTGTCCTGACGCAGAACCTCAACACCCAAGAAGAAACCCAAATCTCCCATATCCTTCAAAGCAAAGACAGCTCCCAAATCCGATATAAGCTGTTTAATCTGTGCTGAATCGCTGCCTGTGACGATGATGTCGTCCACATAAACCAATACATAAGTGATTGATGACTTACGCTGCAAGATAAAGAGAGAGCTATCTGCAATGGAACCTTTGAACCCTAACTGCAGTAAATAGTTACTTAGCTTAGAAAACCAGGCCCTCGGCGCCTGTTTAAGCCCGTAAAGTGATTTATGCAGCTTGCACACATGATTTGGATGATCCGGGTCTACATATCCTGCTGGTTGTCGCATGTAAACTTCCTCTTCTAAGTGACCATGAAGAAAGGCATTCTCCACATCAAGTTGTTTGATATCCCAATGATTCATAACAGCAACTGACAGAACCAATCTAATTGTGCAAGGCTTAATAACTGGGCTAAATGTTTCACCGTAATCTAGCCCCTCTTGCTGATTGTACCCCTTTGCAACCAGACGAGCCTTTCTTTTGTCAATATTGCCATCCGGATTTTGCTTTATGCGATACACCCATTTACAACCAACTACGTTCATACCATCCTCGTATTTCACAAGAGAAAATGTGCCATTGCGAATGAGTGCATTTATCCAACGTCCATTCTTTGCTTTCCACTCTGGAATTTTTGAAGCCATACTGTAGCAGGTTGGTTCTACAAAAGCCGCATCAGTCAGAGGGTGCTTAGAGGCAGTTAAGCACAGTTTATTAATGGGTTTCACTATCCCATCACGTGACCGCGTTACCATTGAATGTCTGACCGTGTCTTGTTGGATCGCAGGAGCAACATCAGCACTATTGGTCTCAGAAGGCTCAACAGCGGATGCTGCACTGTCCGCACCACTCACAGCATCCGAGAAATCAGGTTGTGCTATTGATTGCTGTGTTGAGGATGTAGATGGTGTTTGTTGTTGCCCTGTTTGCACGTGCACCGCTGTATGATCTGTGAGAGCATCTGCAGAGGCTGTAGTTGTAGCATGGTTGAATGGTGAAGTTAACAAGACACCAGTACTGGATGGAACATTACCTTGTGCAACTCTTGGATCTTTCTGCTTGAGAGACTGAAATGGAAAGACACTTTCTTCAAAACGTACATGACGTGAGATATATAGCCTATTTGTTTCCCTATGAAGACAAAGATAACCCTTGTGAGCAGTACTATACCCTAAGAAGACACATGGAAGCGATCTTGGTTCGAGTTTTGTGGTATTATACTGACGTAAGCAAGGATAAGCTAAGCATCCGAAAACACGAAGGAATTTATAATCCGGCTCAATGCCAAAAAGAAGGTGTAATGGAGTTTTAGACTCAACAGCTGATTTGGGTAATCTATTTATTAGATAGCAAGCCGTGGTAAAAGCATCAGGCCAAAAACTTTTAGGCATATGAGCATGAAACAACAAGGATAAACCAGACTCAGTGACATGTCGAATTCGACGTTCAGCCAAACCATTTTGTGGAGAGGTATGAGGGCAGGAGAATCTATGTTGAATACCACAGTCATTTAAGTAAGCTGTGAGCTTTTTAAACTCTAATGCATTATCACTCTGGAAAACTTTTATCTTGTGATCTGTGATGTTTTCAACTAGTTTACGAAAGTGAATAAATGTTTGATAAACATCAGAGCGTTGGATTAGCGGAAACACCCAAGTATAATGAGAAAACACATCCATTATGAGAAGATAATATCTGAAACCAGACCTAGATATTGTGGGTGATACCCAAATATCTGACACAACCAAACTCAAAGGTTTGTCATAAACAGTAGTACTTGACGAAAACGACAACTTTTTGCTCTTACTAAGATGACAAGAGTGACAATAGTCGAACTTTTTATTGGAGACAGAAAGTGAATTTTTAGAACAAATTTGAGAGACTGTTTTAAGCATCGGATGACCTAGTCTTTGGTGCCACACTGGGAAGGAGGTTGAAACGTTTGCCTGTGGTTGAGATGAACGTTCTAGCATGTCAACACCTTCAAATATGTACAGCCCATTTTTATTCAGTCCTCGCATCAGAGTGATCCCCGAGAGCTTGTCCTTCACAAGAAAATGAGATTTATGAAACTCAAAGAACACATTATTATCTGTACAAAACTGGCTTACTGACAGCAGATTTGTTTTGATATGAGGTACGTGGTAGATATTGTTCAAACAAAAAGATCTTGAATTATACGTAAACGAAGCATTGCCAACATTAGCTATATTCAGAGTATTACCATTACCAACATGAACCATCTCGGTCTTAGTCATACTCATGAGGTATGGATAAGTTTCTCACATCAGAAGTGAGATGATGTGTGGCACAGAGATTCGTGACCCATTGATTTCCTTATACGGTGACGGTAAAGCAATGTAAGCGGAGGTGGCTTTTGAGCATTGTTATCTCGGTTTGTAGCGGAACCAAAGATCGGCAGCTTTGATGATTATCTTTCTTACAGATTTGACAGTGGTTCTTCAAACTTGAAGATTTCTTTTGAGAAGGATGTTGACCACGAGATGTAGTGTTGTTTGAGTATTCTTTGATTATCCACGATTGGCATTTGCAAAGTGCTTCGGGAGCAGATCTTCTGATGAGCCGCGGCTTGATGTGACTACATTGGCTATGGGTTGTTGGATAGCGGAAAGATGTTGCTCGAGTCGCATGTCAAACGTCGGGAGATGAGCATAAAGGTTTGCATATCAAGGTCTCCCTGTAGGTTCCCAATGAAGTTACTATCGGGTCATATGTTTGATTCAATCCATTACAAATGGATTGCTTCATTTCATCAGCATTAACTACATACCCCGTAGGCTGCAATTTTGAGCAAACAATGACTTAGCATCATTAAAATAGGCTTTTAGGGTTTTGTTACCTTTGTTGAGGGAATGGAGTTGTTTCTTCAAGTGCATCTGGTGATACTTTGTTTTTGGCGCATATTCTGCTTCTAACACATCCCATACTTCCTTTGCAGTTTCTAAGTCTCTAACAACTCCTAAGACTTCAGGAGTCAGGGTTGAGTTTAGCCAACCAACTAGGAGAGAGTCTTGTTCCTCATGTCTTTGTATAATCTGGGTTAACGCAGAGAATTGGGTAATGTTTTTGGGGGTATTATTTTTGTTCCATCAATGAAACCAGCCAAGCCATAACCCTTTAGAATGGGCTTGAATTGGGTCTTCCATAGTGGGTAATTGGTTTCTGTTAACTTCAGAGTTACCAGATGATGAATCTGAACATTCCTGAGTTGAGTTGTTGTTGTCATGATAGGGTTTTGATGTGAAAAAGAAAGATATTGATTGATTGTTTTTTTTGTTTTTTGTATTTGGAAGCGTAGCTTGGATCTAGGTTGATACCAAGTTAGAAAAGAGATTTTGGTAGAATACTTCCACACTTGAAACTGTGGAGTAGCACTTGTATTTATATGAGTGTGTTTACAGAGAAGATACAACTCATTCAACTTATTCAAATGCTAAAATAAAGGTAACAGAAGATCCATAAGAATAGCCTCCCAATACTCGGTCATAAGCTTTATCCATTTGTTGGAAACTGATTAAGGTGCGATTCTTTAGCAGCTGAGGTGGATTGCTTAACACAATTAAACCACTCCAGCAGCCCTTAGGCCTTAGTAAGAACCTAAACTAGGGTTTCGTTTTTTTCAATTCCAAATCTCTCTTTCTCCCCGAGTCTCTTGATCAATAAAACTACCAGAAATATAACAATTTCTGGTGGTACAAAATCATGTTTGGTGAACAATTGGAGAAGAGGGCATCAGGTAATTAATACCAATTTTTGTTTCTAATTTGTGTGAATTTGTTTTGTCTTTTTTCATTGGAAGTTCGTAATTCAAATTCCTTTTTGGTTTTCTTATACAATTTGTTTGTGTTTTTCTTTTTGTAATTTTTGCATTTACTAATTACAAGAAAAATTATACTCCGTATGTAAAAGCATTCTAGTTTTATGGTGGACAAATTGAGAAATAAGGAAAATAAAGAACAAGATTGCTACTTCCCTATGTTTGAGACTCGTACTGTTTTTACAGTAGGCTTGGGGTGATTTCACTCTAGAGGTACTAATTGAATGTTTCATACAGCCAAAATTGGTTACCGTTATTGGGATTATCATGTACCCAAACTTCACTTACTATTTGTTTTTGTTGTTTGTTTAGAGTTCGTTGTGCAATTTGCTTAGATTTGCTTGGATATGTGGCAAACAAGCCAGATTATGAAAGTATAGGCGCATGAGTTGCTTAGATACGAAATTAGGTGTTGCACATGGACAGGCATATGTAGATATATTGCGCAACGACCAGGAAGAAACTAACCTTATTGTATGTATATATATACCAGATTTTGCCTAGTACTAGATATACCATGTTGTGACAAGCCTTATGGTAGCCTATTCGAATAATCACTTGCAACTTTCTCAGATTATGTCATAAAGAATGATCTGACAGGGATTTGAAGTTTTATATGTTGCTACTTCTGGATGGTGTTCATGTAAAGGTTGCAAAGACTATATTCTCATTTTTCAAACTAGTCATTTCTGGGAGAGCTACACTGGAGCATGCGTCAGGCTCATGTCAGATAAGGAGCTAGAGACAAGAAGTCGAGTGCGACCTGACCAGTTCAATATGATAATACCTCGAGATGAACAGTATTCCGACCTTAGCTCAGTTGGTAGAGCGGAGGACTGTAGTAGTTGCAGCTTAATCCTTAGGTCACTGGTTCGAATCGGGTAGGTCGGAATCATTTTTTTTATTTCAAAACTCTTTCCTTCATTGGCTTTGCTCTTTTTTCATCTCAAATACTGGAAATTCTTTGCTTGTTGGCATTGTTGTAGCATGGACAAATTTGATGTGATCAAGATTGCCACTTCCCCATATCTGAGCCTCCTTCTGTTTTTCAGGACTGGGATGGTTTTGCTCTAGAGGTGCGAATTGATGAATCCGAATGCTTCGTATGACTTGTTGGAAATATTATGCAACTTTCGAAGTGTGAGATAAGGTAACTCCATGTAGCTGTACTTCTCTTCTTAGTTGTTATCTGCTTAGACTTTGTTGTGAGATTGGCTAGATTTTGTTCGGATATCTTCTTAACAAGCCAAATATCATGAGAACGTGAAGGCACATCATGATCTCAGATACGAAAAAGGTGCTGCACATGGACATTCATACTGACATATCTTGACACAGCGACCGGGAAGAAACTAACCCTATTGTATGGTATATAATCATGCACGTAGATTTATGTATGGTATATCCGAGTCTTTGAGAACACAGTATGAATATGTTGTCCAACTCAAATAATGGCTCAGCTTAAGTTTTACACTACCCTTTACTTACCTTTTCATGCCTCCGAATATGGACAGTATCACAAGCTTATCGCCACATCTGTTGCTCAGGTTCCTGAAGCAGTAATGGAGCTCTACGGGGAATTTCTGGCAATAATAGGCACGTCCAACACCGAGAGTTGGCCGGTTGCTCCATTCGTGGCAAGCTAGAGTTAAAAATGAATCGTTGAGAAAGACAAGCCCACTTCACTGAAGGGCGACCTATAGGCCGCGGTATCAATAATTTCTTGCCACCATGATTAGGGTTTAAACTCATCATTTCTTCCATTTCTCCTTCTCTTCTTCGTCTCCTATCTCTCTTTCTCTATCTCGCTCTGTTTTTGTCATCTTCTTGAACTTTGTGCTGTCTCCTCCTCCTTCTCTCTCATCTCTTTAATTTTATCAGAATTAAAGTAGACGATGTGCAAGAGGTTGGCTAATGTTTGGTTGCGCATTATAACCTCGCTAGATTGGGCCAGAACTTTTAATTGGGGGCCAGAATTTTTTATTTGCACCCCAATTTTTTGAGGGCATATTAAACTAACATTAAAAAGACTGTTATACCCTTTATTAAATACAAATCTTAAATATCATTATTGATATGGGCATAATGTCTTGCCACCATATACTGGTAGGTGGATGAGACCACACAGATTATAATGGGCATAATGTCTTGCCACCATATACTATGTATGGGCATAATGTCTTGCCACCATATACTGGTAGGTGGATGAGACCACACAGATCATCATGGAGAAGGTGATGCAAGTTGCTGTAGTAATTGATACTAGTATCAATTGGTAATTTCATAAAAAAGCCATTTATGAACAAATATTGGTTTTTTTTTTGTTAGCATCAGTGTCTACAACCTCGAATGACATGAGAGTTGACAATGACGGCTCAAGCCATCTTGGGTGAGATATGCTTTTGTTCAGTCCTTTTTCTTTCTAATTAAGAAAATTTTGTTTTTTGTTTTTCGGGAATCCGCTCAATCCAATAATTGTTAACTCCATCTCCATGTAACGCTGTTCCCTTTTTTCTTTTCTATTTTATTTTAATTTTAGCCTAAAAATATGTTAAATTCAAAAAATGATAATATTTTTTTTAAAAAAATGAAGAGGGTATTTAAGTTCAAATCTTCTAAAGATTCTACTGCACGGGAGCCTAGGTAGCTAGGCAAAGAAAGAAAACTTCGAATCTCCATTTAGACAAGTTTTGAACTCAGATAGCTGGTAATAGTACTACTCTTTGACTGAGTCGTGCATTTCGCTTAAATTTTCGTGGAATGCAATTTTCTTGTCTTTGTCCAAGTTGCTTCTAGGCATACGAGTCGGTGTAAACACTTCTAGCCTACCCGGGATTTGTTCCGAATAAAAGGGCTTTCGGCTTAAATCTATCCCAAGTTATTAGAGCATCTCCAATGGAATATGGGTCTCTAAAAATATTGAAGCCACCTACGATTTTAGAAACTCTAAACCAAAAAAACCTCTCCAGTGGTGGTTGGATATTAAAAATTTAATCTGACGTGGAAGTTTGAGTTTGGAAGAGAGTATGAGTTTTTAGAGACTCTCATCCATACCCACGTCATCACTATTTATTTTTATTTTATTTATTTTGTTAGATTTTGTGATTAACTTTCTACAAATAAGTGACAAGTGTTTCAAAATAGGTGTGGATTAATTTTATATTGTTAAAACCTCTTTTTTAGGTCTCCACATGGGATAAATATCCATACACCATTGGAGATGCTCTTACGCTGATTTTCAAATATGCCCTGCCATCCATATTCGACGGTCCGCAAAGTTGACTAGTAGGACCACGCTAATATGTTACAGGCGGTAGTACATGTGGAAAGTAAATGTAATTTAAAAAGACGGGAACGCCCTTATTGCTCATTAACCGGAAAATTTCAGGGTAAATCTGAAACAAAAAATTGTTGCTTCCATCTGATTTCTGAAATCTCCCGCCACTACTTTGTCAGGGTTTAATCAATCAAGGATTAGGGTCTTCTTTTGTATCCTTAAGAAATCGATTGAGTATCCTATCCTTCTGTGCAAACACTAAAAAGCCAGTGAGCGAGTAGTTTCTTTTAGTGAAGAAAATGGAGAAGAAAAGCTGAATCAGATTATGGCAGTTGATGAAACAGTGAAGATGAAGGTATGATTTCATCAAACCTTATCTAATTAACTCTGTTTTGGTCTTATAATTGCTTTTATTTGATGTATTTGGGGATTTTTTTTACTGGATTTTTTAAATCAGGGCTTTTCAATTTGGTTGGTTCTTTTGAAATTAGGTTTTTTTATAATTTAGGATAGCACCACTTTCAATTCCAAATCCCTCTCTCTGAGTCTCCAAATCGGAACTCCAGCAATTTCTGGTAGTACTAAATCATGTTTGATGAAACTGAAAAAGAGGGCATCAGGTAGTTAATTCCAATTTCTGTTTGTCTATGCTCAAGGAAATGCACAATTCAGATTCCTTTTTTTGTTCTTTTTATAAAAATTCATGTCTATGTTTGTGTTGTTGTGAGTTTTGCATTTACGGGCCCAAGAAATTAGAAGTAAACCCATTCTAGTTTTAGGGCATTATAATGGGAAAATTGATGTGATTGGATGAATTTGCTTATTCGGATTGTTGTCTTTATACAAACCTTTTTCGATTGACAAAAACTACAACTAGGATTTGCTACTTCTCTATGTTTGAGTCTCCTACTGTTTTACAGAAGGGTTGCAATAGTTGTTGCTCTAGAGATATGGATTCAAGTGCTTCACACAACCAACATTTTGCTACTTTTGTTGGAAATATCATGCAACTTTCGAAGTGTAAAATAATCGTGAACTCCATGTAACCATGCTTCTCTTGTTGTTTGTTTAGGGTTTGTTGTGAAATTTGCTTAGATATTGCTTGGATATCTGCTAAACTAGCAAGATCATGAACGTAAAGGTGCATGAGCGCAGGTATGAAATTTGGGTGTTGCAGATGGACATCCATTCAGATTCATGACTGAACGACCCGAGCGAAACTAACCTTAGTGTATGGGTACAAATTTACCATATTTGCCTAGGAATAGATGTGCGGATGCGACATGCCGTGACAAGTTTAGGCTCTTTGAATAATCACTTGCTATCTTATCAGATTGTGTCATCAAGAATCTTAGAAGGATTCAAAAATTTAGATGTGGTTACTTGTGGAGAGCATCAAAGGGGCTATTTCATCTCAGATATGGCCCTAGGGACAAAGCCACCTAGTTAGTTAAATATAATAATTCCTCAAAATGAAAAGTATTCCGACCTTAGCTCAGTTGGTAGAGCGGAGGACTGTAGTAGTTTGCAGCTTAATCCTTAGGTCACTGGTTCGAATCCGGTAGGTCGGAGTAATATTTTTTGATCTCAAATCGAAATTTCAATCCTAGTTATAGTATCCGGTAGGTCGGAGTAATATCACCCACAACAAGTAGATGCCTTCCTTGGGTTGGAACCCCACTTGGTGAAGGAGACTAATTTTTGGTTTTTGACTGTCCCAGACCTGTGCAACTTCACTACAACCATATGTTTGTTTCACCTCATGTTTTACCGATGGATTGGGATGTTTACACTCCTGTGGAACTAATTGAATGTTTCATACAACCAAAATTTGCTGCTTTTTAGTGGAAATATCATGCAACTTTCTAAGTGTTAGATAAGGTCAACTCTGTGTAGCTGTACTGCTCTTGTTTGAGACCTTCACTGAAGTAATGTTTGTATGATTCTAGCTGATAGGCTTTTGTTGGGTTTACTTTCTTAGTGAAGTTTTCTGTTGACTGTACCAGTAAAATCTGCCTGATATCAACTTCTTGTTTTTATTGTGATTTATTTACTCTGTTTTTTTTTTTAACCTTAAGGGTTTAGTAGTTACCGACCTACGACTCACATACTTACAGTTACGCTCTACTAGGTTGCTCGGGAGAGTAAGCCAGAGGTATGGACTCAGATGTTCCTATTGCAATCTTTCCTACTAGTGGAACATTCATCTACTTCTACCTTTCAAAATGGATTAGTGAAACAGTGGCGCAATGTTGTTTGTTGACAATTTGGAAACCCTTACCTCTTTTATCAGGTACTAATTGTTTATGTTTTAGTGAGAAACGAGCACATATATTTGTTTCTGTACATCCCAGTCTTTTAACACAGTTTGTAAATTTTGGCCAACCGGAATAATGACTCAACTAAGTTTTGCACTACGTACCCTTTACTTATGTGTTTTATGCTTGTTGCGAGGCTCTTTGCGAGAAGGGTTTTCAGATTTCCAACAATGGAAGAAGTCTATAAAGAGGTAAGGGTTTAACATAACCACAACGCATATTATTTTGGATTATAGAAAAATTAGAAATGGCGCTATATGGGACAATGGTACAGGTTTCTTTATCGATTAAATCAACTATATTTATAAAATCTCCATGTAACCGTGTATTTCTCTTGTTATTTGTTTAGACTTTGTTATGTGATTTGCTTAGGTTATTGCTCGCTACTGCTCAGATACGAAATTTAGGTGTTGCATATGTACATCCATACAGAATCATGCCACAGAAACTAACCTTATTGTATGGGTACAAATGTATCGTATCTTGCCAAGTACTAGATGTGCAAGGCGGCCCCAGGTCATGCCAAGCCTTATAGGTAGTTCTGTTTAAAATCTTCCTTTTTGAATAATCAATTGCAAAGGCTATATATCATTTTCAGAACAGTCACTTCTGTTAGAGCTATGTCCGAGTATGCATCCCACTCAAGAAGCAGAATGCTTATATACGATAACTCCTCAAATTGAGCAGTGCCCGACCTTAGCTCAGTTGGTAGAGCGGAGGACTGTAGTAGTTTGCAGCTTAATCCTTAGGTCACTGGTTCGAATCCGGTAGGTCGGAATCATTTTTAACTCAAAACTCTTTAATCTAAGGGAAACGTTAGATTTGTTTTTGCTGGGGAAGTCAATTTTTTCAACTCGCGTCATTAAAAATCTGAAAAGGATTCTAAGTCTTAGATTTGGCTACTTCTGGGAGGGCGAAGTCCGATTATGCGTCTGACTCATGTCAGACATGGTTTTAGAGACAAGAGATCTAAATGAGTGGATAAGATGATTCCTCAAAATGAACATTGTTCCGACCTTAGCTCAGTTGCTAGAACGGAGAACTGTAGTAGTTTGCAGCTTTACAGTTTCTCATCTTAAAACTCCGGTAGGTCGGAAACATTTTTTCATCTTAAAACTCTTAAATCAGAAGGGAAATTTTTCTGGATACTGTTCTTGGATTTCTTTTTGTTGGGAAAGTGAACCACAAAGCTGCTTACCTGCTAGTGTATAAAGCAGGCAGGTAGTTGATTATAAATAAGTTCCAGCGTAGTTTATCTTTGTTGTTTGAACTGAGATTAGGTTGTCTTTGCTGTTTTAAATGGGTGGACAAATTTAGACCCGTATCCATCCTCACTCATTTGAACTGATGGAACATAAAGTTCTTGGCTCAAAAATAATTCTTAAGAATGACTAGTTTTGTTAAGCAAACACAAACGATGTTTTCTATTTTTTCCGTGGTATTCGCCAATTTTGCATGTCAGTTCTCCAGGGCCTATACAAAAGAAATTTGTTGTCTTTACCAGTAAAGTCTGCTTTATGTCAACGTCTTGTTGTGATTGTGATTTATACTCTTTTTTACCTTTATGGTTCAATAATTAATGACCTACTCATTCATTTACAGTTAACACTTTTTTAGGTTGCTCTGGATATTAATACTGGAGGTACTGATTCAGGGGTTCGTATTGGAATCCTTCGTACAAGTGAAACAGCCATCTATCCTTACCTTTCAATATGGATTAGTGAAACAGTGGTGCAGTGTTGTTTGTTGACAATTTGGCAATCCTATTCTCTTTATCGGGTACTAATTGCTTACATCTTAATGATAATCATGCACGTGTATTTGTGTGCGCAGATCTGAGTCGTTGAGAACACAGTTTGTCAATTGTATCCAACCTAATGACTCAGCTTAAATTTTGGACTACCCTTTGCTTACATGTTTTCCTTTGCGAGAAGAGCATCCAGATTTTCCAACAACAGAAGAAGCCGATAAAGAGGTAAGGGTTTCACATAACCAGAATTCCATTATTTTCTTGTTTTCTCCTGTCTCTTTCTTGTTTACTTCTTTATCAGGTGCTAATTGTTTACCTTTTAATGAGGATCGTGCACATATATTTTTCTGCATATCCGAGTCTTTTAACACTGTTAGATAATTCTGGCCAACCGAAATAATGACTCAGCTGAAGTTTTGCACTACCCTTTACTTATATGTTTTATGCTTATTGTGAGGTTCTTCTGCGAGAAGGGTATACAGCATGCCACAGAAACTAACCTTATTGTATGGGTACAGTATGTTTCCTAGTATTAGACGTGCCAGGAATGACAAGCCTTATAGGTAGTCTTGTTTGAAATCAGCCTCTTTGAATAATCACTGTTGCGGCTATATGTCATTTTCAGAATAGTCACTTCTGGTAGAGCTATGTCTGAGCATGTATCCCACTCATGCCAGATATGTAGATCTAGAGACAAGAAACAGAACGCCACATAAGTGATTATATACGATAATTCCTGGAATTGAACATTGTCCGACCTTAGCTCAGTTGGTAGAGCGGAGGACTGTAGTAGTTTGCAGCTTAATCCTTAGGTCACTGGTTCGAATCCGGTAGGTCGGAATAGTTTTTTTCTCTTAAACTCTTCAATCAAAAGGGGAATTTTAGTCCTAGTTGTAATTTTTCTGGAGTTAAGTGCGAAGCTGCTTGTTCGAATCTGGTTATAAATAAGTTCCAGCTTAGTCCATCTCTATTGTTTTAACCGAGCTTTGGTTGTCTTTGCTGTTTTAACCATGGGTGGAGAAATTTAGGCCCATATTCCTAGTTTGCATGTCGGTTCTACAGGGCCAATACAAGACTTTTTGTTCTCTCTCTACCAGTAACCTCTGCTTTATATCAACGTCTTGTTGCGACTGATCTATTTACCCTTTTTCACCTAATGGGTTCCATAATTACTGACCAACTCTCATTCTACAGTGACACTTTTCTAGGTTTCTCGGGAGATTAATACTGGAGGTACTGACTCAAGGGTTCCTATTGGAATCCTTCCTACAAGTGAAACAGTCATGTATTTCTACTCTTCAGAATGGATTAGTGAAACAGTGGTGCAATGTTGTTTGTTGACAGTTTGGCAATCCCATTCTCTTTATCAGGTACAAATTGTTAACATTCTAATGATAATCATGCATTTGTATTATTGAGTCTTTGAGGACACAGTTTGAAATTGTATGCAACCTAATAATGACTCACCTTAAGTTTTGCACTACCCTTTGCTTACATGTTTGACACTTGTAGGAATCATTAGGTTCATTCGCGAGATGGGCATCCAGATTTCCCAACAACAGAAGAAGCCGCTGTAGAGGTAAGGGTTTCACATAACAAGAGTTTTGCATTATATCAGAGAACAATCAAATGGTGCCCCGGTCCAGGCTGCGAGTATGCTGTTGACTTCCTTCCTGATGGTTCAAGCTACGATGTTGTTTGCAATAGCGAACATAGATTTTGCTGGAATTGTCTTGACGATGCACATCGTCCAGTTGACTGCGACACTGCGGGGAAGTGGGCAATACAGATCAGTAATGAATCTGAAAACGTGACTTGTATATTAGCCAACTCAAAATCCTGTCCAAAGTGCAAACGACCAATTCAGAAATACGAAGGGTGTATGCATATGACATGCTTTTGCGGATTTGAGTTCTGCTGGCTCTGCCTTGGTAAATGGTCAACTCATGAAGAGGATACGGGTGATTATGATTCGTGTAATGTCTGTTAAAAAGCTAAAGCAGAGGGAGCATATGATGAGGAAGAAGAAATAAAGAAAAAGGCTAAAGATTTCTTGGATAAATATTCTTTTTTCTACGAAAGATTTGCTGAAAACCAGAAGTCAAGGCTAAATGCAAATGAAAGCTTGAAGAAAACGCTATCCGAGGATTTAGCAAAGCTTGGCTACAGATATAACAAGCCTGATACACAGCTTGGGTATATTAAAGATGCTTGGCGACAGATCATCGAATGCAGGCGAGTTCTAAAGTGGACGTGTGTCTATGGATATTACATACCTGAAAGTGACTGTGCAAAGAAAAACTTGTTTGGGTATTTGCAAGGTGAAGCTGAGTCTCGGTTGGAAAGGCTCCATCAATGTGCAGAAAAGGAATTAAAATCATATCTTAAGGAAAATAACGCAACCAAAGACTTCAACCCGGAAAATGATGCACTCAACCCTATCCGTATAAAGCTACTTCAACTGACCAAAGCTACCGGGACTTACTTTGAAAACCTGGTTCGTGCTCTGGAGAATGGTCTTTCAGATGTAGACTCACAATAAGATGAGTGAGGCAAGACAAAATAGTCACAAATTTCTTTTTTTTGGAGGAAGGAATCAAAGGAACTGGGTAAAATTATGAGTTTTAGTTCAATATCCTATATTTTTTTACTTTTTTTTCCTATGGATACATGGTGTTATCCAAGCATAGGTATTGTTTGACCATTTTTCAGTTGAAATACCAGCTACACCAGACTGCAATTTGAAGTTACAAAAGAATTCAAAATATTACTACAATAGATAATGAAATTTATTGTTGTCTCCACAGTTCAAAGCAGTGATAACATTTTGACAGTCACCTCCAAATACAACGCTTGTATTCTTTTACTTCTTGTTCTAAGTGCTGCTTTCGATAACGCTTTAGCTTCATCCTGTTGAGGGTTTACTGCATTACCTGCATGATTTCTTATAATTAACACCACCATAATTTGTTAATTATTTCTTCTAATATAATATCTAGATTGGTAGTTAGGCTTAGTCTTATGGGCTAGATATTTAGTTGCTAGATTGCCCATTCACGTCAGATAGGGCAACCTCCAAAGTCCTATGGTATGGCGAATCTAGCAGCGAAACGCCTAACAATTCGGCGTCCAAAGCCGAACCAAACAACGTTACATGTTTTATTTTCTAAGAAAACTGATAATTTAATATTTTTCTCTCCATTATTTCCTCTCTCTTCCCCTTGTTTTCTTCTCTCTCCATCTTTTCCTCTCTCCACTCTCCCTCTTTTTCTCCTCTCTCTCTATTTCTTCCTCTTTCCCCATGTTCTCTATCACTTTATTTCTTTCTTTTTCTCTCTCTCTATCACTTCTTCTCTTTCTACGTAAAAAAAAATATATATAGCGCCGAACTATTCGGCGTTGGGATCACTTTTTGAGCGCCGAACAGTTCAGCGTTTCAATCTCGCTAATAGTTGGACTGCGAGCAAATGCTAGGAGAGAAGTAGCCAGATTGAGTGTTAACTTTTTTCCCACACTTTTTTCATGATTTGCAACACTTTTTGGCCAATCTAGCAGTCCAATCTAGCCCATATGACTTAGCCTTAGGACAACTTCCTTAGTCTTATGGGGTGCCAACCTAGTATGCTAGTAGCAAAACCAAAATGAGATGAGAGGATGCACTGAATAGTTCAGCGCAAAAAAGGATTTCCACTTGCTGCTAAATGGAACATTGCTTGATTTAAGGGATTTTGATTACCACTAATTATGATTAAGATATAAACTAAACACAATTGAGGTTTACGTGTGGAATTAGTATTGGATTAGGAAATGTGTTTACATAAATTCTAGACATACAACATTTTGGAAAACACTAAAACAACTCGCTCACATAACTTCTAATGGTACGACCCAAAAACGACCTCGTGCTAATTTCATGTGAGGGGATTGTTTTAGTGTTGTCTAAAATCTTGTATGTCTAGAATCATTGGTGTGTTTAAGTGTTTGTTTAGCGTAAAAAGAGGATCATGTGCTGAGTGGTCTCCACCCACGTCATGTTTGATCCTGACTTCAAATAAAAATATCTATAAAATGTATATATGTAAATTTTTGATTGGGGAAATAAAATTTTACGTGATTTATACGGGATTCTATTATGGTTTTTATCGAGGATAAAAAAAAAGCAATATATTGAATGCCCTGAATTATTAAGCGCTTACATGTCAAACTAGTTGACTGCACTGAATCATTCCATGAAAAGGTGATTTTTGCTGCGCTGAATCATTCAGCGCAACTATCTCGCTATTAGTTCACATGCGAGATATATCTAGAAAGAGAAATAGTGTTAAAGAATAGGCAGCACTTTGAGAAAGATTTGCAACGTTTTTTTGGCTAATCTAGCAGCCACATCTAGCCCATATGACTTAGCCTAAGAAGAGACCTTCAAATATTCTTTTGAGAAGAGAGCTGGAAATACTCCAAGAAAGTTTCAAATACATGTAGAGGTCTGACTAAATTGGAAATAGGATGGTGAGTGGAAGAATATTCCGCCATTTGATCGATATTAATTTTGACAACTTTTAAAACCAATGGAATTCTTAGAACTCTTTTGTTGAAGAGATTCAATATTTTCCGGTATGATTAAAAGAAACTCTTCACTATAGCATACCCAACATTCAGAAGGACATGAAGATCAAGAAGAAAACGTTACAAAGAACGCTTATATAATGTCACTGTGAAAGCGAAGTAAAAAGCCGAAACGACAACAATGTTGCGCTAAAACCCTACGGAAGCGATTTGCACAGCTACACAAGAGTACTTTAAATATTGCAAAGAGCACGAACTGGAAAATAAAAGAGACAAAAATTTAACGAGGTTGAATCCTCGGGAAAAACAGAGATTTTATATATTATCCTTTAGGAGAAAACATGTAAACCCTAAGAGAGAAAGAAAACTTTTTGGTGTAAATTTCTAGGCTCTCTACTAGGTTATTTATATAGGTACATTACTTAGCCTACAAGATTAGCTTTTCCTAACTTGTTTATAAAGCAGCCAAAAACTTAGCTTTGAAGTTCCTGGACTTTAGGCATAAAAAACCCCATAAGAGTTATCCAACTCTTATTGGCTGACTGAATTTGGGATTAACCCAAATCCCATCCGACCTAGATTTGGTTTGAGTTATCTAAAAACTCTAAATTACCGACCTAGTCAACGTTTCTCCACCTCGGATCATGCATTCATGCGTGAGACGATCAATAACAAAATCACCTCAGTCTTCCAACGTCGATTGTACTATATACTGCCTATCTATCCTCTGCAAAGAATCAAACCAATCGTAGTTCACTTAATGGCCTTACTAGAAGGCCTCAACTAGGTTTCTGAAAACCTCTACCCCAATGGGCCTCACCAAACCGGAAGAATGTGGATCAATTACAAGCAATGACGAAACTTGACCCCAACTACTACTTTCATTAACATATTAGCGGGATTGTCTTTGGTGTCTATCTTTACAAGTATAATGTCTTTTTCTTCCAAAATTTCTCTTACAAAGTGAAATCGGACATCTATATGTTTGGTTCTGGCATGATGCACTTGATTCTTAGCCAAGTAAATTGCACTAAGACTATCACAATGCACAGGCAGCTGTCCCTGCACGACACCCAAGTCATCGAGCAAACCTTGTAACCATATAGCGGGGTATATGTCGGGTATACCCGATTAGGACCCGGTTAATTAACTATCACAACGCACAAGCAGCTGTTCCTGCACAACACCCAAATCATCGAGCAAACCTTGCAACCATATATCCGGGTATCCGTTGAGTAGACCCAATTAGGAACCGATTAATACTAATGGGTCTAATATTACTACCCGGAACTGGACTCATTACGTAAGGGTCCGGTTCGGTTCCGGGTAATTGGGTACCCATTCACATCCATAGGGCTTAGCCTTAAAATAATATTTGCCCCACCATGGCACCATCAACGTTCCCCAAAGTTAATACAGTAAAACCTCCATACATTAATACACTTGGGGATTCACAAATTTATTAATATATGGAGGTTATTAATATAGGGAGGTATACCTAGAAATGTTAAAAAAATTTAGTTCAATATATCTAAATCATATTAGATAATGTAATACATCTTTATAGCTCCAATACACAACTACGTGTATGTATCTAAGAACTTGTAAGGTTATCATGAATTTGTGAAGTTTTCTACAATTATAGATAGTACTAGTATCTTAGAAGATAATTCATCAATCTATAATAACCCAAAAATTATGGTAAAAACTTACCTCTTCTTCTCAACAACTATAGATAAGTATTTTATTTAACAAGATCTATATTTCTCTAATATAGTGTCAATTATTAATACATGGAGGTAAATTTCTTAAAGCGGGACTGGAGATAAACAGTGATATTAAAATGCGGAAGTTATTACTATTTATAACTGGCCCAAGTTGGGACCATGATTTTTTATTAGTATATGGAGATTATTAATATATGGAGTATCAATATGTAGGAATTGCCTATAGGTACTATTATATTGGTATTAGTTAGTGGCTGGTCCATCCACTAAAGCCCAGTAACCGGAGGTCCATAATTAAAAGAAAAAAGAAAAATGGACCCAATTTTTTAAGCCCAGGTCCTGTACATGTGCGGAACCTATTAAGTATATATTCAGATTTCCTGACATAGCCTTCAACTATAACACAAATATAATCTAGCTATTTTCATTTTTCTTTTCATGCGTTTCTCTGATCCGTTTTTCTCTCTCCCTCTCATCTTCTCAGCTACTGCCGCTAACAAAATCTTCTTTCCAATTCATTTTTGTTGTGAAGATTGCTTACAAAGATCTTTCGTGGTTTCCAGGTAATCTTCTCTCCTATTATGCGTACGTAATCTTCTCTCCAATTTTTTTTTTTTTGTTTCTCAACCAAGTCATGAAGATCTGATCGATTTCGTGACGTTTTAATCTTCATATTTCGCTTTTGGCAGTTTGATTTCATGATGTTCTCTTTGTTTTTGACATGATGTTGATTTTTAGATTGTGAATCAACAGTACATATATGGCATACTGGAATTTTTTTTTCTAGTAATGTTTTTTTAGGGTTTTTAATGAACCCACAATTGGGGGATATAGGTACAAGACAAAATAGGGATCCAAATAGCAAAGCTGGGTCACCCCTTATCTAATTTTTTTTTTTAATTCCTAACCTAGCCCTCACTAATCATATTTAGTGGTTAATAATAATTAGTAAAAAACTTAAGTATTTGGGGGATAGATTAGTGTGTGTTTTTATTTTAATTTGTGTGAGTGAGGAGTAGAAGGAGAGAAAAAAAAAATTTGAGTGGACTTTTTTTTTTTTGAAAATGGAAGATGATTGTGATGAGAGAATTACCGCTAATAAGAGGATGAAAAATTGATTTTTTTTTCTTTGAATCCACCATTGTTGCGGCTGAAAAAGCTTGGTGCCGGCATGGTATTCAACCAAAAACCCATGCGGGCAATTGTTGGAAATGTTCATAAATTGTTTGCCACTATCCGGGGGGGTTTGGGGCTCGTTACGATTTTTTTCTGGTTTTGATCTTCAGAATATTGATTTTTTTTCTGGTTTTGAAAAAGGTGGCATGGTAATCTAGTTTTCGAGCATCTTAGGTACATGTTCCTAAGCATAGTATTTTGCTTAAATGTCTATGCCGGGAGCAGGATGAAAAGTATCCGAGAATGTTGATTTTTTTTTCACTTGACTACCGGCATTGATAGGAAATTCTCGAGCATGCAGGTATCATGTTCCAAGCATATGGTATTCATCAATTCCGGCATGGTCTTCATCACTTCCGTTTTGAATTTTCTCTGGTATTAATCGGTCCAATTGGCATGGTGGTTGATATGAAGACCATGCCGGTATTGTTTTCAAAGATACCATGTTGCTTTATTTTCTATGCTAGGAAGTGGGTGATTAATACCGAAAAAATTCAAAACGGAAGTGATGAAGACCATCTTAGGAATTGATGAAGACCATATGTTTGGAACATGATACCGGCATGGTCTTCATCAATTCCGGATGGTCATCATCACTTTCAAACATGATCTTCATCACTTCCGAATAAAAAAAAAAATTGGTTTCCAAAGTGAGGAGAAGAGAATTTGATATAGAGTGGGGAGAGTTTAGAATTTGAAAGGTCATCATCACTTTAAACATGATCTTCATCACTTAGAATAAAAAAAAAAAATTGGTTTCCAAAGTGAGGAGAAGAGAATTTGATATAGAGTGGGGAGAGTTTAGAATTTGAAAGGGAATGGGAAATATTTGGGTTTCAAAGCTCCACCCCTAAATAAGATTAATAAGAAGTGGAGATGGAAATGGGGATATGATTTTGTTTTTTGATTTTAAATTTTTGATTTTTATTTTGTGGGAAGGGTATTTTAGTATTTTCGCCCCCAAAAGTCACCCCTTAGCACACACCATGGGTTGGGGGAAGTAATTCATATCCCCAATTAGTTTCTATATCCCCCAATTGCGTGTTCAACCTTTTTTCGTATGGATGAAGATGATATTTAGGATTATTTAGTTGTATCCCTGTTGAAACATCATCTATCGATCCTAGTTTGCAGTTTTCACTTTAACGATCCTGGTTTGATTGGGGGCCATGAAAATAGGAAAAAATATAGTTCAATCCAAAAACAAGTCAAAAAATACGGACTAGTCCATCCCGAGTTGACTAGGTGTAATTTAATTCAAAAAATAATTTAAAATATGGATATATAACCTTTCTGATTTACAGTTTATTCCAAATATTTACAGCTTAGTCTAGAATGACTAATGATGATGTCAACAATTTTAAATAGTATAAAAATAACTAAAAAAAACAATTTATCTAACCGTTTGTTCAAAATTCGCTAACTTTATATATTTGGAAAGCTTTTTCCAAAAACTACAAAATAAGTACTCATAATAATTCTCATTTTTAAATTTTTTTTATGCACACCAGTGTACAACTATATACGCATCTGCAAAAATCCATAAAATCCAACATCCTTGGTAGCCAACAACCACTCTAGTCTCGCATGATCGACAAAACTATCAACCAAACTAAAATTTAGTTGATTAATAGTCGGATTTTCCAAGGTTGGTTTAGCAATTAACCTGCATCAAGGACAAAATGATAAAACATAAGAATTCACAGCTTGAAAAAGAAGTGATAAATCACAAACTTAATACGGCTTCAAAAACATCAGTACAACGATTTACTAAAAAATTGCAATTGTAATACTTACACAGAATAGGTAATATATACATGAGACGGAACAATGGTATATAATAATGTATGCATTTAGAGCAATTCTTATGGTGGAATCCAACCTATTCCAAGTGTGGAAAATCCATGGAATGTCAAGTCTAATGGCTTCCAAGTTGGGGTTATCAACAAAAAATCCAAGCAGGATTCCATGATTTGGTGGAATGGTCCGTGGAATCCATGGAAACGCAAATAAGAATAGCGTAAAAAGCTATTAAGAATAGCTTTTTACTGTAGATTTAGCTCCATTAAGAATAGCGTTTTTTTTGTTATCCATAGATTTAAACTGAGTTGTTGAGAATCTAACAGCTGAGAAAAAAGCTCCATTAAGAATAGCGTTTTTTTTATCCGTAGATTTAAACTGAGTTGTTGAGAATCTAACGGCTGAGAAAAAAGCTCCATTAAGAATAGCGTTTTTACTGTAGATTTAGCACTATTAAGAATAGCATTTTTTTACCGCTATTAAGAATGGTGTAAAACGCTATTAAGAATAGTGTTTCTACTATTCCACCATTACACTTGCGTTTCCATCCACAGTTCCAAGTGCTGAGGTGGCGTGGAAAATGGAAGATGGATGGATTCCACCGTAAGACTTGCTCTTACAAAAACCATGAAATCCAACATCCATACCCATAAAACATGTTATATATCCATGAGATAGGACAATGGTGTACAACTATGTACACATCTACAAAAACCTAGAAAATACAATATCCAATACCATAAAACAAGACGTATATCAATGAGACATGATATTGGTGTACAACTATGTACACATCTACAAAAACATAGAAAATCTAACATTCATACCAATAAAAAAGATCATAATGAGACATGATAATGGTGTACAACTATGTACGCATCTACCAAAACCTAGAAACTGCAATATTCGTACCCATCAAACATGCCGTATATCAATGAGACATGATAATAGTGTAAAACTATGTACGCATTTACAAGAACCTAAAAAATTAAATACACAATCAACAGGTGTGCAACTATGCGCAGTTTAGGAATCAACATGGAATAGTAGTAGTTTAAGAAAGCTTGCGTACTGTTTTTACGATTCTCAATTTTACAAGCCAAACAATGCTACATGCCACGATGAGAGGAAAAAAAAAAAGAAATGGGTAGAATTCAATACCTTTAAAGTTAGAGCTACTAGGGGTGTGGTATGTACACATTAACAAAGTCTGCATGCAATATTCTTATGTGTATACAATTATATATGTACACATTAACAATACACGGGTGTACAACTATGTGTACATACACATTAAGAATCAATAGGTGTACGATTATATACACATTAAGAATCAATATGTGTACGATTATATACACATTAAGAATTTAAAACAAAAGGTCCCTAGTGAAAACTTAATTAATCAATTAAACAAAAAGGCTACAACAAGGACTGTTATAAAAAAGTGTAGCTCTCTTAAAAAATTAAAAATTTAGGTCCATTGGGCACCTCATGATCTATCCAAAAATCACGCAAAACGTAATTTGTAGGCAACATTCTGTGCAAAACTACGTACACACTAACAATAAACGGGTGTACACATGAAAACCGTACAAGATCGTGCTCGCACGCAATTTTTTTCTTTTAAAAGATAAAAATGGTAGAAAATGCAAAATGACAACAGCAGGCAACAGCAGCCCAGGGGCAACAATAAGCCCAGTTGTGATGGTGGCGGTTCTCATTAAAAGAAAAAAATGATGGACTGGCTTATTATTAATACAACTTTGAAGGGCTGTAAACAACTTATATAAATAGTTTAACTTTAATATAATTTTTTCTTTTTCTCTATCTCTTTCCCTCGTTTCTCCTGTCCCTCCTCCTCTTTTTTTCTTCCTTCCACAGACCATGAGATGCCAGTTTACTAATGGCAAGCAGGGAAAGTTTACTAATACGTCGCTATTTAATGTAGATTTTTATTTTTATTTAAAAGAAAATTAGTGTTTTCTTCTTACTTTAATTATCATTTAATTTCCTTCTGGAAACTATAAATTTTTTTCGTGACCATTTTTTCTTACTGATCTTTTTCATTTTAACTTTTAGTTCTCTGATTATGTACTAGTATACTATTTGTAAAATCAGAAACGTGATTCGTTCGAAAAATAATTTGTCAGGGCATCATATATTAGTGGCATCCTAATCCCTACCCAAGACAATATCCCGGACCCTATAGCCAAATTTTTCCCAGGAACGACCCTGCACTAGCCTTGATGAAGCCTTCAAAACACGTGACGCTAGCCTTCAGAACACTGGCCTGTATCACCATAGACGTGTTTTCATTGCATATATTATAAGGCTCACGGATATCTCACCAGTAAACCGTTTTGTTTGTCAGCAAACATATGGACTCAACGGGTTATAGTATGAAATCCAGATCATAGACATATGAGAATTTATCTTAGCAAAAGTATTAGCAATATACTCCCACTGTTACTTTTTATTCTATAAATAAATATTTCAAAAAAATATGTTGGTTTCCTAATTGGGAAAGTCAAATGTTACTTTAGTTTTTAGGGACCACTTTTCTCAGAGAGCATCTCCAATAGAGGGTGAAGGTTTTATTTTTTTTATAACACATAGGATTTTGGACCCTCATTTACATTAAATTCATCTCCAACAATGGGTCCTATTAAGTAGGAAGGCTGTCAAAATAAATATGAAGGTTTTGGAGAAAGTCTTATTTAAACCTTGAGAATGACCTCCACGTCATCTTTTTAACCATATTTTAAATTTTTACTTTTAAATAATTTTTTTCTTAACCAATATAAAAGAGGGAATCAATTTTATCATTATCCTGAAAAACAAATCCTCAAAATAAAATCCCCACTGTTGGAGATAATCCATGAGAAAAGCTTTGCTATTTTTGCCACATACATATGACCCCATAAATAAGGATCTAAACAAAAACTCCACGTAGGATTTTTTAGCACCCACTGTTGGAGATGCTCTTAACTTCTTTTGATGACAAGTGACATATGGACCATTTTACTTTACTTCTTTTGCTGACAAGTGTCATGGAGACCATTTCAATTCACTTCTTTTATTGACAAGTGTCATGAGGATCACTTTCAATGATTAGTTTTCTTAATTTCCTTAATTTTCTCTAAAAACCAAACCAACCTATTAAAAAGTACGGAGTATTTACCTTAGGCATTGTCTGTTTAGTCATTGTCTAAACATGTGGACTATAGCAATAAAACATGTGGACTCAACGGGTTAAACTTAGGCATTGTCTGTTTAGGCATCAAAAGTATTAGCAATATATTTACCTTCCTCAAAAGAAGTCAAGATACATATAATAACAATGTCTATCCCCACACAACTGCAGCCTAATAAGTTATAAAATTAATACCGTATATGTATGTACGGTTCAGGAAATTAATCACAATGATTGTTGATCGATACAAAGGATTACGGAACTGCAACTTGACCCTTAATTACAGCCCCATGGGATCTCAGAAACTAAATCACTAATTACCCAATTAAATACACCATCATTATATTTGAAAATAAGTTTGATCTCCGGCTTTTCCTCACCGAAATCCCATGTTTTGGCATTTCCCACCGATACAGCCAACTTTGAATTCATCCCTTAAAGACGGACAAACGAGTCTGTCCGTTCGAATTTGTTAAGTTTCGAAATTTTTATCCCCAGTTTACCCCTTAAGCCCGGTTAGTTAGCAACCCTAGTTAAGGTAATATGGGTTTGTTAGGTTTACCCGCCCATCAAAATGGATACTAGTTTAGAGGGATTTATATCCCAATTCTTGTACGCCTCAATGTATTTTTCTTTTAGTTTCCACATCCCAGTTTCCCTTCCATCTTCTTCCTCTTATGTAAATTTTCAGAGATTCAGAGACGGATGGATCTGAGTTCATCAAATCAAGAGGGTAATGGTATTTATCTCTATTTAATTTTCATTTATATCAGATTGGAGATTGACTAGAATTGCAACTTCTCGTTGGTTGAATCCCTAACCCTCTTTTAATCTTTTTAAAACCCAAATTCCCGGCATCTCCTTTAGATTTCATTGGGTTATACATCATATCCTCCTCATAGCTAAAGGTGAGGGAATTGAATGGAATCAGATTTGATTTTTAATTAGTTTGTTGTGTTATTCATTCGGGTTGAAACCAAATGGAATGTATTGCTATTTATAAAATGAGTCTTGATTTTAATCCACACTGGATTACCCATCTGATTTGGAAAATTATTCATAGTTTCAGGACTACCCAGTTGATTCACGGTGCATGTTGAACTTCGTTTTTGTTGTGTTCTATGATATTGCTTTGGAATTTTTTCTACTGTGTGCAATGTGAATGGAAGCGATAATGAAACCCCTCCTTCCCCTGTTTTGCTCTCTTTGGTGTAGTCAGGTTTTAAAACCCCCATATTGACCACCGAGTGCAAGAAATTAAATTTAAAAAAATTAAATTGAATTGCATCATCTAAGTTAGATTTATTTGTATGAATGGTTAAGCTTAGCTGACAAAGATGTGGTTACCATAATTTTTTTGTCTCGGGGGATAATCAGCGACTGGTCAGTTGAGAATCCATTTATGTGGGTGATTGTACGAAGATGTTGTTTAGTTGTTGCAGCTGAACCCTATCCAGCGTTAAAAATTCTACTCCAAGGTTTTCATTAGTGTAGGTGGTTTTTGTTTTGTTGACATTTAAAACTCTTCACAATAGTTAGCTAGTGTAGATGATGTCGGGCCTCTAGTAATTACACAGGGACTAACAATATCCCATCTTATCGATTTCCTCAGTACAAAACCATTAGATGACTTTACTTCCATGGCTTCAGCTTTTGGATAAAACTACGTATGTAAGGCCACAATTAGAATAATGCCTGAACTTGACAGTTATTAGAGAATCAGGAGAAATGTATGCTTTATATGTTTACATGGTTTTATGCTTCTTCTAGTCGTTTTTTTTGGTCAGGAGACCCTGAGGCAGTCACCAAATAAAGCCGACAGCAGGGTTTGTTATCATCCGGGGACGTTAAGGACTTGCATGCCTTGCTGGTGGGAGAGGTAATACAGGATACCTTCAAGCACCCATACTGTATTTCGTTCAGGAAGATAACCAGATCTCTTAAGCTTTTCTAGCCAGTCATCATCTCTTATATCATTTGCCACTCTAACTAAAGATTTAGCCATCATCACCGTTTCGTATTCATTTGTGGAGCTCATTGCAAGTTGTAGAAGCACGGGTTTCATTTGTAGGAGCTTTGGGAAATCAACCTCAAAAACTTTGCTCTCCTTCAAGTAGCTCAGCCTGAACGCCCTTGCATCCATGCCTACAGATAAAACAAACATGTGGTATCTGGTTTCCATGAGGGGACAATTGCGGGCCTCTGTTTTTTAGGGGTTCTAACAGTCCTTCTCCCCTGGTTCCCCGTTGCAATGAGACCCCAGTAAATGGAGCTAGTGTCATCCGGTATATGTATATGTTTTCTTTCCAATTTCTCGCCTTTTTTAAAGTGTTATAAAATCAGAAACAATGAGTTTATGGCTTGACCCTGTTTTAAGAAATTTCCTTTTTTAATTGCAGATGGATGCAACAGAAGTGTTGACTGCCGGCGATGACACTAGGATAATAATCTGAAAAGCAGGATACCTGTCATTCCGCCATTTTGATATATGCTGGATGTTGTAAGTTTGGTTGATACCTCGATGTGAAAGACAAGGAGAATGAATAAGGTTTCAGCTGTTTCATTGTCTTCACAGTAGGTACCACATATCTTATATTTCAAATCATATGTTCATTTTCACATATTTAAAAGAAATCTCTTGCAATTGGATTTATCTTTGTGATGTAAGTTAAAAATAGATTAAGCAAATGCAGACCAACTTTGTATTGGATTGTGCGCAAGTAATAATTATGACTGAAAAACCGGCTTTGTATAGAAAACAATGACACACACCGCAATCATGGTTGTGATCCGCCTCAAGTTCGTACGTTCAATTGATTCTGTCTATATTATGTTTATTATTGTCTGTTGTGTTTTTATAGACAAGTGACAAAGAATTTGAATGATCCGATTAGTATTATGTTTATTAAAGGCCGTTATCTGATTTGTCTTTCAAGAATGGTTGACAATGGTGGGATCTCTCAATTTGGTGATGGTACTTATATAAAGTAGTATTTGTGAATGCATGGTTTGAAAGGGAACTTATATAACAAAGGGATAGTGTTAATATAGAATAGTCCCCCACTGTCATAATAAACGTGTCACCGCCAGATCCATCAGATCTGACTCGTCCCCCGGTCATATTTGTCGTCAACTTTGCTATGAAAATTGGGACCTCTTTTGTTTTGTTTGCTGCCGTGTCCATAAAAAGAGTTATCAATTTATGTTGCTCATTTATATTCGCTTGCCCATTTAATTTTATACGACATGTGCAAGAATTAATCTTATAAGGAGAATGGAGAATGTGGTTGTTTCGAAATTTAAACAATTGTAACCCCGAACATGGGGATAGTGGTGTGCAAATCAATGAAACACATGAGATTATAACATCGCAATTACTGCGTTCTCGGTTTTCCCTGTGAACATTATCGTATTGTACTAACGCATATGGTAACTCTTAATTTAAAAATACCCCATATTAGGTATTTTTATAATAAGGAGTTATATGTTTATTTTCAGGTTGCGCCATCCATCCCTAGCGGAGACTTTTCAGGTTGTGTAATCCGTCCGTAGCGGAAACTTCTGATGCTGCAGAAATGTTTGGTGAATTCCCCCCTCAAGGAAATGGTTGTCTCAGCATCAGAACCGAGAACCGAGGGACACCATGGTGCCGCAAAGTGTTGGTTGCATTAAATAAACCAAACAGATCGACAACTTAGGTCCATAACAACTCTTGTAAGTGAAATGACGAGCGGGGCATCAGATGTTACTTCAGAGGATGGTCTAGGATTACTTCTCCACTTAGGTGTAGGTAACCAATCGTTACTCAATAGTGATTGAGTAGAAGATTCCTGTTTATTTGGTGAAACCTTGATTGCGATGACGGTTCTTTGTACTACTTCTTTGATTCTTAGCCCCGATTCTTCGTTGACAAATAAAATGTCCGTAGTTGTTCACATTATACATCGAAAAGAGCTCTATTTAAAAAACACATGAAATATTTTTATGAAAGATTACGCTTTGGGCATGGGCCTCCACAACACATTGTGAAATCACATACTCGTAGTATTAAACCATTGTGATGGATGCCATCGGTTTTAGAGGAGTAGTAGACCGTACTTCGATTACTAGGAACAACATTGCCATTTTTATTGTGATATTTATCTCACAGAATCGGATCTTGCATAAGTTAAATTGAAGAGCTTAACATTAAAAAAGCCAAGGTATAGCCCAATTTTACTGACTACATACCCCAAGATTGGCCAATTTTACGTACCCACATACCCCTTACAAAAATGAAATGTGTACTTATTTGATGTGACCGAGAGGAAAAATCATTGTTACAAAGCAATGGTCATAGTTACGAAAAGAAGGCAATGCATATGCTTAGAATACGTATCTCCCGTAAGTTCTAACATTTTAGAAACATACGTAGTTTTTGGCACATTGGTTACACCACATATCTCCCGTAAGTTTAAGCATTTTTGCATACCTAATAAAGCTATACCTCACGCCATCAATCCTCGATCCCATTAGGTGTTTCCACCACATACAATGTCGGTTTAATGCCATGAGTCTTAGACGGTTATGATCCCCCGATACATCCGTGCCATCGTATGTATCCGAGATATAAATTGCCTTGGATAATGGCCATATAACTCATCGGATTAGGAATTCATATAGCCATTCCTGTGTCTTTTAGGATTTCATATAGCCATTCAAGGACTCGTATTTCCGAAAAATAAACTATGTTGTTAGAGGAATATAATTTTATTACTCTAAAGTAGTTCGATTATTGAGAAAAACGTTGTGTACCTTCATGGAGATTTCGAAAGATACCTCCATGCCATTCAAAACGGATTGAGGACCTACCACAATACGAATCAAAATAATATTCATATTCATAAATGACATCCAAAGAACATGAAGCACTTGTTGCCAAATCCTTAAACTTACATACCTCTGATAAAAAATACTGATAATATCTCGCAATTACGTTCCGCCGTCCGTGAATTGTCATCTTCCCTTTATGTTGTGTGAGGAGAACTTTGTGCTTTGGATTCTCGTTTAGAACGACCTATTTAGTTGTCTTGTAATTGGTCGAACAATGCAAGTATGATGGAAAACAAAAATTTTTGTACATCAAAAGGTATGGTTTCTCCTATATATGGCATTCACTCGAGTTTAGATGAGATCATAGGTCGGATGAAATATTGGTAGAAAACATAATGGTTTGGATGATGGTTCTTCCATTTATAGGGAAAATTTTGTGGCTTGTACTTTGTACAAAGTGATTAAGACGTAATCGTGTTTGACCACCGTGTTGACAAATAGACGCATGGGTAGTTGTGGAGTGTGCTTGCTATTGAATATAAAAGTGGTCGCAATTGCTTCGTTTACCTGACATGACATGCCAAAACAGCAGCAGATTTTATATTGAACGGTCCATCCCATTTTTTGACGAGAGTACTGCCTAGGAGAGTGAGCTCATTTTGGCATTATAGAAAGCATTGGATGTTTGTCAATGTACGAATAATGATAAGGCAAGAGGTGTGATTGCTAGCCAACCTATAATTTGTCTAAGAGACAATCACCGCTCCCACCGAACCATAACTTTGCGTGAACGGTCATTTACTATTAACGATTATTCTTCACGTAAAAACAACCCCAATGTAAGATAAAACATGTCGTGATTTTTCACCCGCACTTGAATATACCGAGCCGGCCCATTTTGATGAGTACAACCATAAGTTGGATGACACCATTTTTAAAACCATTACTTATCGTTCACTAACACCCTATCATGTTGCATTATCGACACCATATCCTCGGGTCCCCTACCATGTTGCATTACCGACATCCGGTCATAATTTTTCCTTTTATTTTATCCTTATTTTCGATCGCCACTTGCTTAACCGTGGATGATAATCCATGTCGGCAAGAGGTATGTGGTAGGCTAATGAAAGTTACAAGTAATGCAATTCTTATATAATTAGCAAATCCGATTACATGATTAGAAATTTAATCATACAATACATATGTTGCGATTACATCATCAAAGCATGTTCCTTTTAAATTGTTCACATAGTGCATTCTCCCGAGACCGCAATTGCTTATGTTCTCGCAACAAAGCGTGCATCTCAAAACCCACCGGAATGCATTGCATTCTTTACATTTTAGGTAACTAATACCATAATTCCAAAGTGTTTGAGCTGTCTTCATCTTCATGTACTTTTCGGAGTTACATTTCTTGTTTTGGCAAAAACATCTATGCATCGGACATGTCGCTAATTGATGCAAACCATCACCACCACAACCGTAATAACTCCTTTCAACTTCACTCCCATTGATTTCACCGGTCAGTTGCATCATTGAACCACTCAAAGTAATCACAAATGGGGCTAGAACATGTTAGGAATCTTTTCCTCAAAGATTATCACCTTCTTTTGCACGAAGAAGTTTTCTAATTCCATTACAAGTTGAGTTTTTGCATCTTGAGTATAGCCAAGGACAATCAATGGCTTCATGATCATCACATTTGTTACACATGGAACATTCCTGACAAATGAATCAAATTCTTGATTATCTTGTGTATATGTTCAAATTGGATGTTAAGAAACCTTATAATCATAAGTGTTTTCATAATAGAGCTTCATAATATTACAGGAAATTAAATTAAACAAATTAGAAAGAACTCACCATTAAAGTGCTTGAAGTAGCAGCCATTTTCGCCAGTGTCCAAGTTTTGCATCCAAATTCACCTAAAAGATTGATCGAACTTGTCCTAATTAAACTCACCTCACTTTGCACACATCCTTTAAAGAGAGAGACACACTACACCGTAATTTATAGAAATATGGGTGAAAAAACAAGAAGATGACCGTTTGAAAAGTCACAAAATAAACAAAGAATTGGTAAGTGCCTCGAAAACTCACGGAATACTCGCCATAATATAGTTTGGATCTTTTAAAGGTTAGGTTTTTAATTTATGTTGGGTACAATGCAACATCGACCCAATTAAATTTATTGGGTGTTATTTGAATAAGGTCGAATGAATTACATTGGCCAACTATGATTTCAGTCGAATCATAGAGTAACTCGGGGCCGGAGCGTTGAATAGTTATTATCGACATATAACTCGGTACCATGTTACGGCATATGGTCTTCATCGATTCCGGCATGGTCTTCATCACTTTCAAAGATGATCTTCATCACTCCGAATAAAAAAAAATTGGTTTCAAAGTGAAGAGAAGAGAATTTGATATAGAGTGGGGAGAGTTTAGAATTTGAAAGGGAATGGGAAATATTTGGTTTCAAAGCTCCACCCGTAAATAAGATTAATAAGAAGTGGAGATGGAAATGGGGGATATGATTTTGTTTTTTGTTTTTTGATTTTAAGTTTTTGATTTTTATTTTGTGGGAAGGGTATTTTAGTATTTTCATAACCAATGGTCACCCCTTAGCCGAAATCATGGGTTGGGGGAAGTAATTCATATCCCCTAATTAATTCCCATATCCCCCAATTACGCGTTCTTTTTAATATCTAATCGTTTTATGGATGCTTGATTGTTTATTTTATTTTTATGAAAATAGTTCAGATCTAGATGAATAATCACGTTTTTTGTTCATTTCTTCAGTAGATTTGATTATATTAGTTTCATCTTGTTGGTTTTAGATTTGTTTCACTTTGTTTTTGTGTATGAACTGACAGTACGTATATGCAGTACTGACAACAACCTAGCTTTACAAACTTTTTTTATTTGATTCAGAATTACGTATACGAAATATATAAATAAAAGTGTTTTGATTCTGTTTTTGCATAGATTCGTTAGTTGTTTTTGACATGCAACTGATTTTTAGATTATGAATCAACGATACATATATGGCATACTAAAAAATACTGCTTTGATTTTGTTAGTTTCTTAAAGTATTATCACTTTTTTTTGTTTGAACCAGAAGTATATATATGAAATACTGAAATAAAAGTGTTCAGATTCTGATTTGTCATATATACATTCAAAACTGCTTTGGCTTTTTTTTTTTTTATATATATATATAGTTTTATCACTTTTATTATTTAATCCAGGAGTACATATATGGAATACTGAAATAAAAGCTTTTCAGAAGTATATATACGTCATGCTGGAAAATATTTCTTTTGATTTTCTCACTCTTTAGAAGTACATATATGACATACTGAAAAATACTGCAGTACATAGATGACATACTGAAAATTTTGTTAATTTTTATGGTTATATTGCCTTTTTTTTGTTTTATCCAGAAGTACAGATATGTAATACTGAATACAAGAGTTTCCGAAGTACATATATTGCATACTGAAAAATAATGCAGTACATATATGGCATACCGAAGAATATTGATTTGATTTATTTATTTATTTTATAGTTTTATCACTTTTTTCTTTTGATCCAGAAGTACATATATGAAATACTGAAATAAAAGTGTGCAATTCTGTTTTTTCATAGATTCATTACTTATTTTTGACAGGAAATTGATTTTTAAATTATGAATCAGCAATACATATATGGTATACTGAAAATTAATGCTTTGATTTTGCTATTTTTTATAGTTTTATCTTCTTCTTCTTTTTTAATCCGTATACATATATGGAATACATGATACAAACTTGTTTCATTCTCGCTTTTTCATAGATCATAACTTTTTTGACATGCAGTTGATTTTTAGATTATGAATACAGTAGTACATATATGACATACTGAAAAATACTACTTTGATTTGGTTTTGGATTCTCTGAAATCGATTTTCGAATGTTATAGCCTAATAA
Source organism: Papaver armeniacum (assembly GCA_023531295.1). Taxonomy (NCBI): domain Eukaryota; kingdom Viridiplantae; phylum Streptophyta; class Magnoliopsida; order Ranunculales; family Papaveraceae; genus Papaver; species Papaver armeniacum. Next base: position 350,281 of record JAJJWW010009487.1, read on the forward strand.
ATATTGAACCTTTTTTTGCAGGTGGTGTTTGTATGGGAAATTAAAGGAGAAATGGGAGTGTGGGATACAAGTCTATTTTTTTTTTTTTTTTTTTTTTTTTTCATAATAGTTTCATCATTTTTTTGTATAATCCAGAAGTATATATATGGAATACTGAAATAAAAGTGTTTCAATACTGTATTTTTATAGATACATTACTTGTTTTTGACATGAAATTGATTTTTAGATTATGAATCAGCAATACATATATGGAATACTGAAACATACTGCTTTGGTTTTGTTATTTTTTTTATAGTTTTATCACTTTTTTTGCCTGGCGAGATTGGGGTATACCCAATAAGACAAAATCGGGTCATTTTGAAGTAAAACCAAGCCACCCCTTAACCTTGTTTTTTCTAAATGGCTAATATGCCCTTGGTTAATTAACACTAAATTCTGATTAGGTTAATTAATTAAGTTTAGATTAAAATTTTCAAATTATGAATTCAGTAGATTAACATTTTGATCCGTCTTATGAGTTCGATTTCGATCCAAAAATTTTGGTTTTGAAAATGCATAAGGCCGGCAAGGTCGTGGTTTGAATAAGCTGCCGCCCAGATATCCGCCGGAATGGTCAACTTTGAATAAGCTTCCGATCGCTCTTCCGAAACTTTGAATAAGCTGCTAACCAGATATCCGCCGGAATGGTCCTCGGATCAAGAACACGCCGACTATCTTGGGAAGCAATCTTACGGTCGGCATGTAAATATTTCCTACCCTTCCGGCTATCTTAAACTTGGCATGCAAAAAAAAAAAAAAAAAACAACATTGCCGGCTGACATAATATGGAAGATGTAATTTACTTTATTCATGCAATTTTGGTTACTACGTTGATTGAAACATAAAACCTAATCCTTGTCGACGGAAAAACGAATGCACTTAGCATGTGCATCAAGCCTTTGAACCCCTAGGCGACCCTATTGGACGAGTTATAGTCTCGTGAGAGCTTACATAGAGGTATACCCACAAAACCTACACTAAAACTTCTAAAGCCATCAATTTTCTTCCGACGAAGACGATACATCATCCAAGTATTCCGGGTTATCCACCGGGATTCTTTCGGCCAAGAAGTGATAGCTTTGGTGATTGCCAAATCTTCATTAGAATCAAATGAAGCCATTTCTTGTGTGTAGAGAGATATTGGGTGAGTTAGATGGAGTGTGTGATGATATGAGCTTTGGAGAGTATATGCAAATAGTTGTGTGTTGTTTTGTGGAGATAAGTAGTGTATTTATAGGATGGTGCCCAAATTTGGCCATAATAGTGTCCAAGTACAAGTGAATCAATGCAATTGTACTTGCAAAAATTTGAATTTTGAACCCGCCGGCGGGGTCATAAATTTTCTACAATGCCGGGGTCGTAAAACGGCCGGAAATGTATGGGTACATTAGCATGCCGGCCAAAATACCGTCGACATTTTCTGATTTTGTTTCCCTCCCGACCTTACATGATTTTAGGCATCAGAAGAATGGTTTTTTTTCAAGATATGGCCGGCAGGGTCTCTATTTTCGTACCCTTCCAGCTACAAAAACGCCGGCTTGGTAGGAATCGTATTACCTTGTAGGCCCTGGTAACTACACAATTTTTTGTTGACAGGGCCGGCAGTCTGACATTTCACAACCTTGCCGGCCTCGGGGACAATGACAGGTAGCTTAAAAAAGCATCCGGCAAATGTATTGACACTTTATATAACTAAACAAACCATTCATTCAACAACTAGAAATCCAACATTTTTTGTCCAAAATATGAAAACATGTCCCATAAAGCGTAAAAAAACATTTGTCCACACCAATGAAGCACCGATACTGATACGAGGATACGGATACGGGGATACTGATACGTGGATTCGTCCATTTTCAAAAAATGGGGATACGGGATACGTTGGGATACGTGTATTAATTAAAAACAATTTAATTTATTAATAGTGAAAAGAATCGCTTAAAGTATGAAAATTCTAAAATACTATCTGGAATATCAAAAAAAAAAAATAGATAAAAAAAAAAAAGATAACCCATCACTTATCAATATTGAATAAGAATGTTAGGGATAGACATTTATATACTGCTTCAATAGAATAATTTTTGATAAATACGAATATATTATATATATAAAAATATTTAATATATTCTGTATATAAATATTTGGCAATATATTATATATATACTAGATCTTAACCCGTGTCGTAACGGCACGGGATGTTTTGTCTCTAATACGATATTGTTCACATTCCTCTTGCTTCATTTTATTCGTGAGTAATTATTTTGATATTCAAATAGGTTTTGGGAAACAAAATGGGTTACCTGATCTTTTTATTTTTTACTTAAGCATGTTATTCCAATTTATTATCTGGACGGAGTAATAATGTTGTGCCAACATGAAAATAAAATAAAAAATACAGTAAATTTTTTTTTCCCCATTTATTGTTCCATCATACCATAATTTCAAACTTCAAAAAGAATATTTCATCTAATAGTACATATACCTAAACTGCCAATCCAACTCCATGATGTTTATGAATACATTTGTTCCGAAATTATTGATAACTAAGGCTCTAAGGAGTGAAGCAAAACCCATAATATTTTCCCTACTATAGATAAACACTATTTATTTATTTTTTTGCAAATGTGAGAGTTATAAAAATGAAGAACCCTTGGCTATTGGAAGGCCGAGATATACACATGTCGGTTGAAAAAAATAAACTTATAATAGTAAATCAAAACATGTGTAAGATTCTTTTTCAATCATATTGATAACATAAAATTGAAGAAATTCGTGGATAAAAAGATTTCACACCAACTATGCTAAGTAGTGCATGAATGACGTTCTCACATCTAGTGTTACTCAAGTAATTTGTAGTTTTAAAGAGCATAGTCATATTGATATTTGTATCTACATAAATTCAACTAACCTTACGAAGAAAAATTATTAGTTTCAAGGTAGAGCCGACACAAACTTCTGTCGCCTTCAATGTATACAACACACATTGGGTTTAATCGACCTAGAGATTAAAAAAATATCCCAACATTAGTCAAATAATGTCTACAAATAAGGGATCGAAACAAAGTGCTAACGGGAAAAATGAGAGACTAACATCGGTTCTACAAAGAAAATACCCTATATGTATCAAAGTTTGTTAACCAAACATGTATTCAAATTAAAAAGTCATCAACTTAACACAAAAATGTAAAAGAACCCAAGTTAAATCAATACTTGCATAAACAAAACTTATAAGAGAATTTTGTAATTATTAAATACCTTTAAAATCACTATTAGAGATTTAATTGCATGCCTCGTTAAAAACTACGGTAGGACGAAATCACCAGCATTAATGTAGATATTTCACCTGGATATGTAGCAATTAGAGAAGTTTACACCGGTGGTGATGCGTTCCATCTAAGTGTTGTTCGATTGATTATTTTTTTAGAAGGTTTCGGTTTTCATTGGAGAAACCGAGAGGGAGCGTTTCATTATATTCATTATCATTCGAAATCCAAGACCAACTCGCCCTTCGCTTACGGGATCTCAATACAACCTTAGATTTATCTATTGGATGGAGAAACCTTGATACTAAATATGTAGTTTTTAATGTTATTTATTATATAACGTGACATCCAAATGTTTTTTTCTTCTTCTTAATTTTCATGTATTTTAACCGAGTTTATATTAGCATTAAGACGATCAACCACATTTCTAATTTATAGTGTTATCCTTTTGTAGCAGCACATAATTAACATTGTCAATTACTACTCATCAAAATCGTCCAGTACCACAAACCACATATATCACTTCTTTCTCCACCACCACCATTTTCCATCCCTCGTAGAATATTGGGCACACTTATAACTTTTGATCCCACACGTCATGTATAAAGTTTAGATTTAACAAACTTAGGTCGTCAATTAATTTATTCAACTATATGTTTTTTGTTAATACTGAAAATCATGCGCATTTAACGGTTACCAAAGATATCAGTGGTACCAAAAACAACCATTTTGTCTTATATGATTTGGTATCATCCCAAAAGTATTTGTTATCCGCCTTTTTTGATCGTGTCAAAAACAACCAACTATACTTTTCACAATACAAAGTTACCCGTCATGTAAAAAAAAAATATTATTTTTGATTCAAAAAGAAAAAACCAATACCACCGCCATTAAAACCATCCAGCGCCACTATTTCTTCCACCAAAACTAATGTTACCGCCTCCACCACTTAGTAACACCTTCCACCACTTACTTCTTCCTCTACTACCACCACCACCACTAATATCTATTGAAATACTTTTTGTCAAAATTATTATTTATTGATGGAAATATGTATTAATATTAATTAAAGGATATTTATGATGTAAAATTAATAAATCATTTATCATGAGAAATTAATGAGATATCAATTAATAAAACACTTATACTAATTAATATTTAAGTTGAACAAACCATAACCATAGATTTATTTTCTCTCTAGACAAATCACTTATACTAATTAATAAAACACTTATACTAATTAATATTTAAGTTGAACAAACAACCAATGTTGATTTATCTTTTCTATCAATTCCAACCAAGGTGGAACAATGGTTAGAGGCCACCCTTATGACACAATAGGTCATGAGTTCGAACATCCCCGATTATAATTTTGAAATTCCATATCTTGACTTGAGTATTCATTTTTAATTCATAATATTGGAATGAACACCACGTGTGCGACTTGTAGGATGTGGCATGGAGAACCACAGCCTTTGATATATCTTTGCTAAGGATAAATCCTGACCACCACTCAGATAGGCAAAGTTAGCTAAACTGTGCTTTATACTATTGATATATATATATATATATATATTATACTATAAGAAGTGTCCCCTCTAGAGTATCCGAGAAGTATCCCCTACCCTTTTTGTAATTAATGAAAATGGACACTTTAAATGGGGTGTCTGATACTATCCCAAAGTGTCCCTAAGTGTCCGACACTGATAAGGCGTCCGACACGGATACGTCACCCGTTTTGAGGTGTCCGTGCTTCATAGGTCCACACCATTAACTTAAACATTTGTCCACCACAACATAAAGAAATAAACTAGGAAAGTATTCATTGGCCACGAGCACGACCACGACGACCACGGCCCCGTTTTGGAACACTACCTTCACCACCACGACCACTGCTGCTACCTTCACCACCATGTCCACTGCTGCTACCTTCACCACCACGAGCACTATGAGTCCTCTTTTTATCAGCCTTTATCTTGGCTTGTGCTTCCTTTATAGCTTTTTCTTCCACCTTTACTTCAGCCTGAAGTTCCTTGAACAATAGATGGGCATCCTCATTGCCAACATTGCAAGCATAGTCAATGTGCTTGCTTTGCATGCCTTCTCTCGTGTCTTTCGCGCAACACAATACCCTCACAAAGGTCTTCAACTCGATCCTTCTATATTCAATTAAACAACAAACAATTAATAGAATGATTCGGTAATGTAATCAATCTTAAAATAGTAAGAGCAACTCTAAAATACTTAGAAATATCTTAAGCAATGTTGCTGGGTCTTTCGATTCCATCTTCTTCTACGAGCCAGTTCTTTAGTAGTCATTGGCCTAATCACAGTAGAACGAGCCCAACCTAAGTACCACGCCATGTATTTCTCAAGAGCTTCATGACCGGTGGTCACCTTGTCCAAAAGACTCACATCGATTTTGCCGCGACGCCTATCATCCCAATGTTCTTGGGTTGGTGCTGGAAGGTAAGAGACGTTCATACCTTTTTGGGACATGCTGCAATCATTCAAATCCACAGTAAAGGCCGGCTTTGCTGCATCGAAATGAGGTTCTTCTTGACGTAACCCAATTGTCGCATTACCCGATGTGGATCGTACATTGAAAATCCTTCAAACGCAGTCATCAAAGGTCCATAGTATAATGCAACAACTTCATTTCTACTTGGGATTAAACCTTGATTTCTATCCTCTCTATACGGATCAAATATCACCCCTTCCGCAGTCAATTTGTCGATGGCGTCTCGGAGTTTCATAAGATTTTGCGGAATTTCCTTATCACGAGTACCCTTAAAATCACCTTTGCGCTCTTGGCAAATAAACCGAACACTTGTTATCCACTTTGACGTGAGAGTTGTCTTTGAACAAATAAGGGAAGTGCTCATATATCCAAACCTATGCAAAAAGAAAAAAAAGTTTAGTAAGAACCTTATCTTACGAGAATTTTGTGAATATAAATGTTCTAGACAATAAAATTACCTGGAAGAGACATGTGTTTCCGTTAACTTGCTTAGTGCGTTCCCTAGAACATTTTGTCAACTCATTGTTCAAGAAGGCGACCACCGCAGTACCCCAAGAATGTACGCATCTCATGTAAGGGATCCAATAATTGCAAGTAACGGCCTCGACTTGGTTTTTAATCGCGGGGGAAGATACATTTGCCTGTGGTGTATAGCAAATAAGCGGCCGCGGTATCATTGATTCGCACCTGTGCACCATTCCTTCCTATCAAGGATTTTCCCGAGTCTTCCATAACTGGTCCCTCAACTTCTTCGCATTAAACTTCTTGGTTAGTCGACCATCCTTCTTGTCAAGAACATCATCCGTCTGAACCTGACTCCAACCGAACAATTTCTTGCTCAATTCGTAAATCTTCTCGAAATAAATGGCATTATCGAATCCCTCAGTGACTGCTTTTCCATCTACCTCATGAGTTATCCCCATCTCACCGAATGGGAATAACAGAGTATCAGTCTATCCGTAGAACCTCTCACAGAATGTAGATACGGTAACTTTATCATGATCAATATTTGAACTCTCCACCGCAGGCCACAACCCGGAGTTCCTCACAATCACTTTCACCTCCTCACATTCCATGTCAAGATTCCAAGTATGAGTCACTGAACACGAAGCTTGGCGCCTCATGAGACGGATGGCATTCTTGTGATCCTAAATACCAAAAAAAACAAAATGAAAAGAAATACAAACACTTGACGCAAATTTAATTAAGATAGTTACACACTTGAATAAATAACAAAGACGGATTAAGATTACTTACGATAGTATTATGGACCGTACATGCCCATGAGCCTTTGTATCCAAAAAAAGAACATATCCACCATCCTCTTGGGGTCCCTTTTGAGGCTCACCTTCTTTCAAAGTGCAACCATCAAGTGTTTGGGAGGCATGTTGGAATCGGCTGGTTTAGTGATCACCCTCTTCTTCGTTCCGGTTGAAGTTGAAGCCGAAGCTTCGGTGGCTTGAACAATAGCTAGAGTTTGTTCTCCTTCTCCATCTCCATCTCCTTCTTCTTCTTGTTCCTCTTCCTCTTCAACAATTTCATCTTCGATGATATTCTTACCTTTATCTCCATTACCATCATCATCATCACCATCACCATCATCATTACCTTCTCCAGCCTCAGGCATGTCTTGATCACCATCATCATCATCATCATCATCATCATCATTGTTACCTCCTCCAAGAAATAGGATTGGTTTCATCAACATCATCATCATCACCTCTTCTACCGAGATGGAATTGATTGGTCTTCATCTGGAGTCTCGTCACGAATCATCGGGTTCGGGATAATGGTTCTAAGACCTTTGTCGTTCCTTGCACTGATATCTACCCTCGATGTTTTGAAAACAAGAGTTTATCACCAACACGAGGAGGGTTTGAAGGAGGACTAAGAGCTGCTTTCTTCTTTGCCGTTTGCAATCTGAACAAGAATAATTCAGAAAAAAAACATTAAAGGCCCGCAGGGTAGACATATACAACATATCCGGCGGAAAAAATGGCCGGAAAGGTCGACCAAAAGATGAGTGCCGGCTAAGCCAAATTCGACAGTGTATCATCAAAATAGCCTTCCTACAAACAAAAAAATATAGGATTTTTCACTAAACTGGTCGGAAAGGTCCATTTCCCACACATCGTACGGTGACAAACAAAGGAATGGTTTTATATAAATACCCTTCCGAACGCAAAATTTATAGGCATCAAGAAACATTCTAAACAAGTAGCCGGAAGGGTAAACAATAATAAGATGCCGGCTTCATAAAAAAAAAAGACGCCGGAATGGTATACAGATGAACAACTCCAGAAAACGCCTAGTAGCAAATTACAAAAACTATACAAATGGCAAGTTCTTCAACCTTATACCCTCCCGACCAAACCTTAACTATGAAAACCCTAAAGGTCGATAACAAAAAAGACCTTCCGGCCGCAAGAACCGCCAATTCACAAATTCAAATTTTTCGACCTAATTTGACATGCAAACATGAAATCGAAGTACTAGAATGAGTTTAAACAAGCCCTTACTTTTTAAGCGCACCATTTCACGTGTTTAATGGGTTCAATTTCTTCTTCTTCAACCGTTTTTTCTTCACTTTCTTAGCAACCAAACTTGCAATTCCAGGGTTCTATTCATTAGGTTTTCGATTAGTTTCTTTCATACGAGTTGCCTTCTTCCGTGGTGGATCCATTGATGAAGATTAATCGGAGTTTTCGAATCGACGATTTTAACGAATTTTCGACGAGTTTTGGTGGTGGTGGGGGTGATGGAGCCGGTAGGGTTGTGGAGGAGAAGAAGAAGAGAAGAAGAAGATGAAATGAAAAGATTAAAACTGATTTAGGGTAATAGGTTTTTAAAAGAAAAGGGTAGTTTTGTAACTTACCCATGTAACCGTTTTACCCATGTTCTGCAGTACATATATGAAATACTGAGAAATCTGCCGTTTTACACGTATTTAGTAGTAGGGTATAGTAGTCATTTTCTTGATTCAAAAAACTTTGGATCTTAGGATAAGGATAAAATCTGGTTAGACCCTACTATAAATAACTGTACGGATCTAGGACCAAATAGGAAAGTTTCCTATCAATATACCGAGGTTTCACTGTAGATGGATATGACACGTCCAGGTGGATTTTTGAGGAACAGAAAAAGTACAGGTGGATAGTAAATGTAATTTAAAGAGACGTGAACGCCCTTGTATCTCATTAACAGGAAGATTTTAGTGTAAAATCCGAAACAAAATTTGTTTCTTCTATCTGATCTCTGAAATCTCCCGCCACTATTTTGTTAGGATTTTCATCAATCAAGGATTAGGGTTTTCTTTTATATCCTTAAGAAATCGATCGAGTATCATTTCCTTCTATACAGACACTAAACAAACTTGCGAGCGAGTAATTTCTTTTGGTGAAGAAAATGGGGAAAGAAAAAGCTGAAATCAGGTGTTGAGACTATCGCAGTTGAAGAAACAGTGAAGATGATCTTCAAGAAGGTATAATTTCATAACAAACCTTATCTAATTAACTCTATTTTGGTGTTATAGTTGCTAAATCTTTGTTCTTATTTGATTTATTTGGGGATTTTTTACTTGATTTTGAATCAGGGTTTTTCAATTCGGTGCTTTTGAAGTTAGGGTTCTTAATTTAGGATTTTCAAACCGATTTTTACTCAGAACCACTTTCGATTCCAAAACCTCTCTCTGAGTCTCCGCGACAAAATTCCCGGAACTCTAGCAATTTCTGGTGGTTTGATGAAACTGAAAACGAGGGCATCAGGTAATTAATTCCGGTTTCTATTTGTCTCTGCTCCAGGAAATGCACAATTCAGATTCCTTTTATACTACATTGATGTCTATGTTTGTGTTGTTGTGTGCTTTGCATTTACTGGCCCAAGAAATTGGATGTAAGACCATTTTAGTTGTATGGCATTATAATGGGAGAATTGATGTGATTAGACGAATCTGCTTATTCGCATTGTTGTCAATAGAAAAACCTTTTTTGATTGAGAAAATATACAACTAGGATTGTTGCTTCTCTGTGTTTGAGTCCCTTATTGTTTTACAGAAGGGTGGCAATAGTTTTGCTCCAGAAATATGGAGTGAAATGCTTCACAGAACCAATAGTTTGCTACAATTGAATGTTTGTCTCCTCCTGTTTTACAGAAGGGTTGGGATGTTTTCGCTCCTTTGGTACTAATTGAATGTTTCATACAACCAAAATTTGCTAGTTTTTATTGGAATATCATGCAACTTTCGAAGTGTAAGATAAGGTCGGTCTCAAACAGGAGCTGTTTAATGTTTGTAATGTTTGTATCATTCTAGCTGATAGGCTTCTGTTGGTTTCCTTTCTTAGTGATGTTTTGTGTTGACTGTACCAGTAATATCTGCCTTATATCAACTTCTTGTTTTTGTTGTGATTTGTTTATTCTGTTTTTTTTTTTTTTTAACCTTAAGGGTTTAGTAGTAACCGACCAATTCACATATTTACGGTTATACTCTGCTAGGTTGATTGGGATAGAAAGCCAGAGGTACGACCTCAGAAGTTCCTATTGCAATCTTTCCTACTAGTGAAACATTCATCTATCCCTACCTTTCAAAACGGATTAGTGAAACAGTGGTGTTTGTTGACAATTTGGAAATCCTAACCTCTTTTATCAGGTACTAATTGTTTATGTTTTAGTGAGAATCGTGCACATATATATATTTCCGTATCTCCGAGTCTTCTAACAAAGTTAGGAAATTCTGACCAACGAAATAGTTACTCAACTGAGTTTTGCACTACCCTTTACTTACATGTTTTATGCTTGTTGCGAGGTTCTTTGCGAGAAGGGTTTATGGTATGGATTTCCAACAATGGTAGAAGCCTATAAAGAGGTAAGGGTTTCACATAACCACAACGCATATTATTTTGGATTATAGAAAAATTGGAAATGACGCTATATGGAACAATGGTACAGGTGTGTTTCTAGATTAAATCAACTATATTTATAAAATTGCCGATCAAAAGAAGAAAAAAACTATATTTATAAAATCTCCATGTAACCGTATTTCTCTTGTTATCTGTTTAGACTTTGTTATGTGATTTGCTTAAGATATTGCTCGATATTGCTCAGATACGAAATTTAGGTGTTGCATATGGACAAATATACCTTATTGTATACAAAATTTAGATGTTGCATACGAAATTTAGGTATTGCTCAGAAACTAGCCTTATTGTATGGGAACAAATATACCGTATTTTTCCTAGTACTAGATTTGCCAGGCGGCCCCAGGATATAGGTAGTCTTGTTTGAAATCAGCTTCTTCTAATAATCACTTGCAACGGCTATATGTCACTTCTGTTAGAGCTATGGGCCAGTATGCGTCCCACTCATGTTAGAGTTATAGATCTAGACTCAAGAAGCAGAACGCCACTTAAGTGATTATATATGATAATTCCTCAAATTGAACAGTGTCCGACCTTAGCTCAGTTGGTAGAGCGGAGGACTGTAGTAGTTTGCAGCTTAATCCTTAGGTCACTGGTTCGAATCCGGTAGGTCGGAATCATTTTTTTTTTTTTTTTAAATTCCCTTTAATCTAAGGGAAATTATTTTCCTAGTTATAGTTTTCCTGGATCCTGTTAGATTTCTTTTTGCTGGGGAAGTCAAAGTGCAACTGGCTAGTCTCTAAAGCATGCAGAGGTAGTTTGGTTATACAGAAGTTCCCGCTTAGTCTATTTTTGTTGTATTCGGCAATTTTGCTTGTCAGTTCTCACTTTATCATGGTTTTACAAATCAATTGAAGAGACAGTTAGGAAAAGGTTTAGGATGGTTTTGCTCAAGTGGTGAATGCTTCGTGCAACCAATGTTTTGCTGTACTTTTGTTGGAAATATCATGCAACTTTCGAAGTTTAAGAAAAGTCCACTCCAGGAGAAAAGTCCACTCCAGGATACTGTACTTCTTTTGTTAATTGTATGGACTTTGTTGTGCAATTTGCTTAGATTTTGACATCTGCTAATCAAGCCAGATCATGAACGCAAAGGCATAGGAACTGCGATATGCAATTTAGTTGTGCGCATGGAGAGCCATACGGATTCATGACACTAAGACTGCAAAGAAGCTAACCTTGTTGTATGGGTACAAATTTATGGCTTAGTACCAGACGTGCCATGCTGTAACAAGCCTTATAGGTAGCCTTTGTCAGAAAGCAGCCTCTTTCAATGATCACCTGCAACCTTTTCAAATTGCATCATAAACAACCTGGAAGGGATTCTAAGTTTTAGATGTGGCTACTTCTGTGAGAGCTAAGTCCGACTATACGTCTGACTCATGTCAGACATGGTTTTAGAGACTAGAGCGCCATCTATATGAGTAGATAAGATGATTCCTCAAGATGAACATTGTCCCGACCTTAGCTCAGTTGGTAGATCGGAGGACTATAGTAGTTTGCAGCTTAATCCTTAGTCTGGACTGGTTCGAGTCCGGTAGGTATGTTACAATTTTTCATCTTTAAACTCCGGTAGGTCGAAACCATTTTTTCATCTTAAAACTCTTCAATCAGAAGGGAAATTTTAATCCTAGTTATAGTTTTTCTGGATACTGTTCATTGATTTCTCTTTGCTGGGGAAGTCAATTGCAAAACTGCTTACTTGCTAGTGTACAAAGCAGGCAGGAAGTTGATTATAAATAAGTCCCTGCGTAGTTTACCTTTGTTGTTTTAACAGAGCTTAGGTTGTCTTTGCTTCTTTTGACAAATTTAGACCCATATCCGTTATCACTCATTTGAAGCTGATGGAACATAAAGTTATTGGCTCAAATGAAATTCTTAGAATGACTAGTTTTGTTAAGCAAACACAAACCATGTTTTCTAATTTTCCATGGTATTTGCCAATTTTGCGTGTCACTTCTGGTAAACCTATGTCTGAGTATGCATCCCTCTCATGTCAGATATGTAGATCTAGAGACAAGAAACAGAAAGCCACATAAGTGATTATATACGATAATTCCTCAAATTGAACATTGTCCGACCTTAGCTCAGTTGGTAGAGCGGAGGACTGTAGTAGTTTGCAGCTTAATCCTTAGGTCACTGGTTCGAATCCGGTAGGTCGGAATAGTTTTTTTTATCTGAAATCTCTTCAAATTTTGATCCTAGTAATAGTTTTCTTGGATCCTGTTAGATTTCTTTTTGCTGGGGAAGTCAATGCCTCCCCCGGGATGGTGAATAAGACTATTTGTTGATTCATCGTCCCATTCTGGTGTAACTTCAAATAACTTCCCTATGTTTGTGTCTCATACTGTTTTACAGAAGGTTTCGCTCCTGAGATACAAATTGAAGGCTTCAAATAACCAAAATGGTTCTACTTTTATTTGAAAATATCATCAAACTTTCTTAGTGTATGGAAGCTTTAGTACAAAATATAGATGATTCCTAAGGTATCCGCGTCCTTGTATAGAGAAATTGTCACGTCTCCATTTGGACCATGTCTGCATTAGTGCATCCGAGCTGTAAAAAATTTGTATGACCCTTATCAGTTTGGTAGATAACATATGCAGAAAGGTAGCCCATAGTAAAGCCCTGCACATGACACTGTTTGGGAGGGAAATGAAAAGCGGAAGAGAAAAGTTATAGATTTGCAAAACTAAGGTTTCATTTTTCAATTTCTTATCTTTCTGAGTCTCTGCATCAAAATTATCCAGAACTCCAGCAATTTCTGGTTGTATCAAATCATGTTTGAAGACCAACCTAATATTCTGTCTCTGTTTATTGAAGATTTGAAGTCCATAATTCAGAACCAATTTGTTCTTTTCATCCCAAATTCATGTTTATGTGTGTGCTTGTGCGAGTTTTGCATTTACTGGCCCGATAAAATAGATGTTTGTGCTTGTGTGATTGGCGACGGCCCGAGAAAATAGATGGGATCGGACCAATTTACTTGTTTGCATTACTGTTGTCGACATACATACAGACCTATCTTTATTTAGAATTAAGGAAAGTAAAGTTAAAAAATGCTATTTGGCTATGTTTGAGTCTATTACTGCTTTACAGAAGGGTTGGGATGGTTTTGCTCAAGTGGTGAATGCTTCGTACAACCAACGTTTTGCTATACTTTTGTTGGAAATATCATGCAACTTTCGAAGTGTAAGAAAAGGCCGCGGCAGGTAAGTGTACTTCTTTTTTGAATTGTATAGATTTTGTTGTGCAATTTGCTTAGATTTTGCTCGCAATGTCTCAGATACGAAATTTAGGTGTTGCACACATGGACAGCTAGCCTTATTGTATGGGTACAAATGTACCATATTTGCCTAATACTATATGTGCCAGGCCATGACAAGCATTATAGGTTGTCTTGTTTGAAATCAGCCTCTTTAAATAATCACTTGCAGCGGCTATATGTCACTTTCAGTATAGTCACTTCTGGTAGAGCTATGGATCTAGAGATGAGAAGCAGAATGCCACATAAGTGATTATATATGATAATTCCTCAAATTGAACAATGTCCGACCTTAGCTCAGTTGGTAGAGCGGAGGACTGTAGTAGTTTGCAGCTTAATCCTTAGGTCACTGGTTCGAATCCGGTAGGTCGGAATTACATTTTTTTAAAATCTTGATCCTAGTTGTAGTATTTCTGGATCCGGTTCTTGGATTTCTTTTTGCGAAGTCAAGTGCGAAGCTGCTTACTAGCAGCTTGCAGGCAGTTGGTTACAAATAAGTTCCAGCTTAGTCTATCTCTTTAGCAGCTTGCAGGCAGTTGGTTACAAATAAGTTCCAGCTTAGTCTATCTCTTTTGTTTTAATGGAGCTTAAATTTAGGCCCATATCCGTCCGTCCTTCATTTGAAGCTGATAAAACACTCAGTTTTTGGCTCCAATAAAATTCTTAGAGTGACTAGTTTAGTTGGGTTAATTCAACACAAACCTTTTTTCTAATTTTCCATGGTGCATGTCGGTTCTCCAGGGCCAGTACAAAAGACTATTTGTTGTCTCTCTACCAGTAACCTCTGCTTTATATCAACGTCTCGTTGTGACTGATTTATTTACTCTTTTTTCCCTGATGGTTTCCGTAATTATTGACCTTTTCTAGGTTTCTTGGGAGATGAATACTGGAGGTACTGACTCAGGGGTTCCTACAGGAATCCTTCCTACAAATGAAGTACTTCTCAAAATATGTCAGCGAAACAGTCGTGCAATGTGGTTTGTGAGAATTTGATACTCCTATTCTCTTTATCAGGTACTAATAATTGTTTACATTTTAATGATAATGATACACGTGTATTTATGTACGCTGATCTGAGTCTTTGAGAACATAGTTTGGAAATCGCATCCAACGTAAACAATGACTCAGCTTAAGTTTCGCACTACACTTTGCTTACATGTTTGATTCGTGTAGGAATCATGAGGTTCCTTCGCGAGAAGGGCATCCAGATTTTCCAACAACAGAAGAAGCCGATGAAGAGGTAAGGGTTTCAGTTATCCAGAATTCCTCATTATTTCCTTGTTTTCTCCTTTCTGATTCTTATTACTTCTTTGGGTTACTTTCTTTTTCAAGCGGGTTTATAAAGTTTAAGATTGCTCTACTCATTACAAGAACATGCATTTTCAGGTTCTCGATCGAAGCAGTAATGGAGCTCTACGCCTCTACCAAACGATGTATGGAGAATTTTTGGCAATGGCCGAGATGAACGGGAAGAAAAGTAAGAATGAAAAGTTTGTTGGTTAATTTTATTTGCCGTCTGTTAATTGTTTGTGAAAATGCCTAACAGAATACGAATCATCAAAGGATAAACTAATTATGGAGTTGCCAGTGGATAAACTATCTTTGAAACCCGTTGATGATGGAAAGGTTGTTGTTGTTTTAGTAGCAAACGGAAGTTTCAATCCTCCGACTTTCATGCATTTGCGCATGTTTGAACTGGCAAGAGATGCATTAAATTCAGATGGATTTTGTGTTATTGGAGGTTACATGTCACATGTGAATGATGCATACAAGAAGAAGGGTCTCATCTCTGCTGAACATCGCTTACAATTGTGTGAGCTTGCTTGTAAAAGCTCGTCGTATGTAATGGTGGATCCATGGGAGGCAAAACAAAGTAGTTATCAGAGGACTTTGACTGTTTTGGGCAGAGTGCAGAGTTGCTTGTGTGACAGTGGGTTGGTGAGGAGAGAGTCGCTTAAGGTTATGCTTCTAAATTTTGATGCCTTTTTCAATTTCTTAATAACTCTACAAGCTCCAGCTACTTCAATTTCTTAATTTCGGAATAAAACTTTATTGCCCTAAATAACGGATTCCAATTCCGAACTACTGCCAAAAATATCATATTCCGAAAGTTTCTATGTCTTCGTTTGCTTCAACTTTAGGAAATCGGCGTGTCCTTATAAATACTTGTATTCCTACCAATACCGGATACAGATATCTGAGAAGTGGTTTTAAGTCGAGAATAATGGGTACAGAAGATTGGAGTTCTGACAGTGATGTAGAAGAGACACTTACTGATGATCTTAGATCCGCTTGTAATTGTTGCGGAGAGAAAAAAAAATATACTGTACTGAAGGAGGAAGATATACGTAAGCGGCAGGAAGAAGATATTACTGAGATATCTACTGTGCTTTACATCCCAAGAGCATCGGCAACCATCTTGTTACGATACTTCGACTGGAATGTTACCGGAGCGCAGGAAGCATGGTTTGCCAACGAAGAAAAAGTTCGCAAGGATGTTGGGTTGTTAGAGAACCAATTATCTACTATTGAGAATAATATAATCGAGTGCCCAATCTGCTCTCATGAGTTCCCTCGCGACGGTGTGTGCGCTGCTGCTTGTGGCCATCTCTTTTGTAAATTGTGTTGGACACGATATGTGAGCAAAAACATTAGTGACGGACCTGGATGTTTGAAGATGCAATGTCCTGAAACTTCTTGTGCTGTCGCTGTTGGTCAAGACATGATTAATGAACTGGTTTCTGATGAAGATAAGGAGAAGTATTCTCGTTACCTTTTAAGATCTTACGTCGATGATCAGAGAAATATCAAATGGTGCCCTGGTGCTGGCTGTGAGTATGCTGTTGGCTTTATTGGAGAATCAAGTTACTTAATTTCCGATAGTTCAAGTTACGACGTTGTTTGCAACAACGGACATAGCTTTTGCTGGAATTGTCTTGACGATGCACATCGTCCGGTTGACTGCAACACCGCGGGAAAGTGGGCCGTGCAGATCAGTAATGAGCCTGAAAACCTAACTTGGATATGCGCCAACTCAAAACCATGTCCAGAATGCAAAAGAGCGATTGAGAAAAACCAAGGGGGCATGCGTATGACATGCCGTTGCGGATTTGAGTTCTGCTGGCTCTGCCTTAGTGATTGGCCAACTCATTGGGAGATTACAGGTAATTATTATTCGTGTAATGCTTATGAAAAAGCAAGAGCAGAGGGGGTATATGACGAGGAAGAAAAAACAAGGAAAGAAGCTAAAGATTATCTGGATAAGTATGCAAGATTTGTTGAAAACCAAAAGTCAAGGCTTGAAGCAGCTGAAAGCTTGCAGAAATTGAAGTCTAGAGATTTAACAATGCTTAGCTACAGATATTATATGCCTGAGGATGAGCTTAGGTTTATTACAGATGCTTGGCAACAAATCATGGAATGTAGGCGTGTTCTAAAGTGGACTTGTGTCTATGCGTATTACTTGCCTGCAAGTGAGCATGTAAAGAAACAGCTCATTGATTTTCATCAACGTCAAGCTGAGTGTTGCTTGGAAAGACTCCATGAATGCGCAGAACAGGGATTATATTCCGAAGAAGACCATTCACCCAAAGCCTTCTACCATTTCCGTGGAAAGCTTCTTACCCTAACCAGTAACACAAGGACTTACTTTGAAAACTTGGTTCGTTCGCTAGAGAATGGTCTTTCAGAAGTTGACTCACGATAAGGTGCCTGCGGCATGGACTTTCATAAGTTGATTTTCTACTTTATTTTTGGTTATTATTATTTTATTTAATTTTTTTTATCTTTTTTTTTTTTTTTTTGATAAATGTTTGTTGGTTATTGATAATCAAGTTTTGTGCGCAAAGAAGATTTTGGTCTAGCAGTTATATTCAAAGTCTTGTTATAATTGTGATTTATTGATGGGTTTAATAAGAACCCACAATTGGGGGATATCAAAACTAATTGGGGGATATGAATTACTTCTCCCAACCAAAAGTGTCTGCTAAGGGGTGTTTTTTGGGGGCGAAAATACTAAAACACCCTTAGATTAATTAAAAAACATTATGAAAAGATTGTTATACCCTTTCAACTAAAACAAAAAAATCAAAAACCAAATCAAATATCCCCATTTCTCTATCAATTCCGGCATTGTTAGTTAGGGGGTTTCGAATTTTTTTTTCTTCATCTTCTTCATCGTTCACACCATCGTTCTTCATCGACGATTAATCGTTAAATCAAAAATTTCTTCGTCGATTAACCTACCCGAATCATAACCATGCCTCCACGGAAGAAAACAACTTCCCAATCGAATCCAAGTCAATCGAACCCAAGAACGATTGTTGAACAGAAATTGAAAAAAAAGACTTGGTTTGATTGCTCAAGAGGAAGAAGACAAAGAAGCGAGAGTTATCGGACGATGAACTATTAGCAACAAAGATGGCTTCATGAGAAGGTTAGTCATTTTGAACTATTTAATTAGTGTTTCACTTGATTTGTAGCTATGGGTTTAGGTCAAAATCGCGAAACCCTAAATCGCAAATTTTGAGGTTACGTAATTAGGCATTCAATTTAGTATGAATACCACACCGGTATTGAAACCGGCATGCGATCTAGGATGAATACCACGCCGTAAATAGATATCGGCACTCAATATAGGTTGAAGACCACGCCGGTACACAGAAAACAATTGGATTTAAGTAGCTGTACCGGCGTAAACTGTATTTTAGAATGAATGCCGGAACTCTAATTTTAGTATCCAGGAACTTTAGTAATGCTTCCGGCATCTTCGACATTTTATTTTTCATGCCGGTACTTTAATCCGGCATGAAATGTTGTTATGCGGATATGCCGGTAGTCGTGTTAAGTTTCCAGGAATTTCCCAGGATGTACCGGCATCCTCTACATTTATTTATGTAAGTCGGTGCTGTGTTCCGGCATGGATGTTCATTATACTTAAAAGCCGGTAGTGGTGTTTACTTATCCAGAAACATTCATATACTATACCGGCATCTTCGATATTTATTTTTGTATGCCGGCACGTTAACCCGACATGGAAGATTATTATACTTGTATGGTCTGCTCTTTGTTATTGTATGCCGGTATTAGAAGTGAAAGTTAGTGCTTCTTTTGAATTAGATCTAAAGCAAAGGAAACCAAAGCAAATGAGGCTAACAAAGGAAAAGCTAAAGCTGATGCGCCTAGGAAAAAAAGGAAGGATGGTCTTGATACTCCCCAGTCTCTGCCTCCTCGAGGGAATAACAAAAAGCTTTTGGATTTTGAGACAAGAGGGGATATTTGGGATAGTGGTCGTGATCGTAGTATTCTTGCAATCCGTGAACCTACTGCAGCTGTTGGGATAGTGGTCGTGATCTCTCTTCCCTGGCTCTTCACTTGGTTTGATCCACGGGCGAGTAATTAGCCTTAGTTGGCTCAACAATACTTGTCGTCTAGCCGAGTTGCCATGTGAGTAAGCTTCGTAGAATTCCTTATCTTCATTTGTATCCCATGGTGATTGTCCGGGAGCTTCCGTGGGGGGAGGGTCAAAAGATAGTTGCCTCCAAAACGGATCAATAACCTCAATATGCAAGATTTGTTGAAAACCAAAAGTCAAGGCTTGAAGCAGCTGAAAGCTTGCAGAAATTGAAGTCTAGAGATTTAACAATGCTTAGCTACAGATATTATATGCCTGAGGATGAGCTTAGGTTTATTACAGATGCTTGGCAACAAATCATGGAATGTAGGCGTGTTCTAAAGTGGACTTATGTCTATGCATATTACTTGCCTACAGGTGATCATGTAAAGAAACAGTTCATTGATTTTCATCAAGGTCAAGCTGAGTGTTGCTTGGAAAGACTCCATGAATGCGCAGAACAGGGATTATATTCCGAAGAAGACCATTCACCCAAAGCCTTCTACCGTTTCCGTGGAAAGCTACTTACCCTAACCAGTAACACAAGGACTTACTTTGAAAACTTGGTTCGCTCGCTAGAGAATGGTCTTTCAGAAGTTGACTCACGATAAGGTGCCTGCGGCATGGTCTTTCACAAGTTGATTTTCTACTTTATTTTTGGTTATTATTATTTTATTTAATTTTTTTATCTTTTTTTTTTTTTTTTTTTTTGATAATCAAGTTTTGTGCACAAAGAAGATTTTTGTCTAGCAGTTATATTCAAAGTCTTTGTTATGATTGTGATTTATTGATGGGTTTAATAAGGCTTGGATGTTCCCCTATATACCCCTATATTTACTAATGGTACCCTTTTATCATTATACTCATTGATTTTATGCTGGTGCATACTATCTTTCTTTTTCGCCTTTCTTTTTCGCCCAGTCAAAGACGAAACTCATTGAAAACAGTGGCACTTAAGAAGGGTACCCAACCTTATAAATATAGATGGGAACAAAAACGTGAAAGCGGCTTGGCAAACCCAACAAATGCCAAAATAAAGAGTCTCATAATGCTATCACAATATTTGCCCTTTGACCTTGTGCATATGCTATTATGACTGGTCCAAACAGTTAAGCGCAACAGTTGCGCTATACTAAAGTTGTAGCCTGGCAGATGGAGTTGCACAGTCCGACGATGTAGCGCCAACATGGCTGAGAAAAGAAAGGCTATTTAGAAAATACAATACTACGCGATAGTGTTGCATATCCTTATTCAGAGTTAACCCAGCTCAAGGAAAGAGTAAAGGATAAAATGCAAAGTCATGGCATCGTTCCAAGCATTGGCCAAGGCTTGGACTATGCATGTGCAACAGTGGCGTTCCCAAATGCGCCATTGGTGATTATTGCTCGCCAAAAAGGATGCAAGTGATGCATATGAAGCATGAAGTTGAACAAAGCAAGTAAAGACTCAGTTGGCATGATATTTGGGTGTTGGCACCCAAATAAACTAAGTGCATGATCGACATGAATGAAGCGCAACCATTACCAGATACTTGGCAGAAGTGCAAGTTGAATGAAGCGCAACCATTAGGATACTTGGCGTAGGCCAAGATTGAGTGAAACACAATGATTGTCGAACATTGGCACGGGCTAAAGTTCACTGCAACACAATGATTGTTGGATTTGAGTTTAAGCTGTTAGTTGCGAGTGTGTGTGCATCACATGCATGCCAAAGTGAAAGACAAAGTTAAAGACGGTTATAAAGTGGCTTGATAATCGAGTTTGGCATAGCCTAACCGTTGGAGACAAGTGTAGCGTCATTCTACACGCCAACACTAAAGTTAGCAGTTAAAAAGTGAACTGTGTCAGTTAGGGAACTGCGTATGGACAGATGGCTATTCATAAGGCGTGCAACTGTTTTGCATACGGATTGGCCCTGGTTCTTGGCATTATAAATATCCAGAGAACCCTTGCAAACGAGATTTTTTCAAGTGTTGAGGAACCACATTGTAGGAGAGAGTAAATTTTGTGTTAGGCTTGGAGAATAAGCTTGTAATTTTATTGTATGGACGAGTTTTGTATCTTCCCCTTAAGCTATAAAAGAGAGTTTGTTGGCTTATACGCTTTCCTTAATATCTTGTTGATTCAATAATACTCCCTAATTCCGTGAATCATAATCATGGCAGGAACCTCTTTGTAATATGGGATACATTGTTGGTAGAGAAAATCTATATTAAGTTTTCCATTGCATAACTCAGAGTATAGTTGGTTGTTTGCATTGGTGCAAACTTATAAGGTTGAAGTACGAGTGGGTGATAAGAGATCACTGAACCACTGTCTTGTCGGGTTACACTTTTGCGAAAAATTTCTTGGAGCATTTGTGTGACAATTCAGGTATCAAAGCACAAATTTCTCTATTTTGGCTTTGTTTTTGGAAGATTTTCTCTATTTTGCTCGAGTTTAGTTGCTGAAATTGCTAGAGATAATGGCTGGTAAGAAGAGTACGTTGGATGCCGTAACTGATAGGGTAGAGGACTTGGAAGACAAGATTGGCGATGAGGTGCGCCATCCTAACAATGCCAATGATAATCCAACAATTTTGGCTCGCATTCAGGATCTTGATGAATACGCTGCTGATATGATGGAGTCAAACCAAGCAACATCTAAGAAGCACGCTGATTTGGAAGTCCGAATCGCTACTGTTAAGACCATGTTCATAGATTCCTTGAAAGAGATAGCTGATGAGTGAAGCATCTTAAGGAGAATGGTGAATACGATTGGTTCAGATCATGCTACTGCAGGTGGTAGTGGCAGTGAATTTACAAAGATTAAAGTCCCAGAACCTAAGACGTTTTCTGGCACAAGAGATGCGAAGGCATTGGAGAATTTAATGTGGGACATGGATCAATACTTTAAGGCCGCCAGAACCCCGGAAGAAAAAAAAAAAGGTTACTCTCGTTAGCATGTACCTAGAAGGTGATGCAAAATTTTGGTGGACTAGAACTGATGATGACCTTACTGCTGGTCGTCCAGGCATCGTGACATAGGATGTCATGAAAGAAGAATTCAAGGGTCAATTCTTACCAAGAAACGCTGCTTGGCTAGCCAGAGAGAACTTGCGTAAGCTGCGGCATACCGGTACACCACGGGAATACGTGAAAGAGTTTTCGTCTCTGATGCTAGACATTCACAACATTTTCGAGGAAGACAAGTTGTTTAATTTTACATCTGGTTTGCAATCGTGGGATCATGCCGAAGTAAGAAGGCAGGGTGCCAAAGACCTACCTTCGGCCATTGCAATCGTGGACATCCTTGCCGATTTTAGGTCAGTCAATACCTCAATTGATGCTAATATGAAGGGCAAGGATAATAAAGGCCAAAAGAAGGAGGATGATGGGATTAGGAAAAGTTATGAGGCTAAGGAAAAGTACTATCAAGGGATGATAGTCATGCCGTGAAGAACAAAGCTGGTGGCTGTTTCCTATGCAAGGGTCCTTACCTTGCACGTGATTGTACAAAGAGAGAAAAATTATCCGCAATAGTCACTGAGGGCAGTGGCGACAAAGAAGAAACTGATCAAGTGGAGCATGTTAATCCTATTCAACTTTGCAACATAGTAGCACAAAAGGCAGCAACACATCATGGGATGAATTACGCTGGCCTATTTTATGTGAAGGTTGGAATTCACAATTATCGACTCCGGGGCATGGCCGATACAGGTGCTTCGCACCTATAGTCAATCTCGGCCGATATCGGTGATTTTTCCGATTTTGGCCCTAGAGGAGCCGATATTGACATTTTCGCGGAGACGAGTTTTAACCGGTAAGCTCGCCGAAATCGTTCAATTTCGGTCGCCGGGATCGTTTATTTCGGCCGAAATCTCATTTTGACTTAAACTGTTCTATAATTTCCCAAATTAGATTCAAATGAAGCTCTTCAATCTTCATCATTTACATGAATAGACAGACACAAAGAAAAAATGAAGATACCCAAATCATCAACCGTCAGTTTCACTATTTATAGAAATTGAATTTAATCAAAGAACAACTTATTCAATCACTAACAACGATGGAAAAATAATAATAAATAAAAAAATACATTTTTAAAAGTCCCTCCCTCTGTAATTCTTATTTGGTGTCTCTTTTTCCATGTCTTGATTGGTCATAGTGGTGATACCAACAACAACACCACAAGTAACATAGGTATCTTAATCAATTTTCTTCATTTAGGTTCTTAGGTATGTGTATGATCTTTTCTAAGATTTGGCTGATGATTCTCATTTGGAGTTAATAGGGTTTTTGTTAGAGTTTGCGTTTGAGATAGACAAACTTAATTCTTAGTATATTCACCCATCAAAAAAAAGAAAATTCTTAGTATATTCTTGTTTGTGGGTTAAAACTGTTTCTGCCGATTTTGGTAATTTTGGGTGTGTGGATGAGAAACGAATCTAAACCCTAAACAATGCACTGCACGGGAGTACTTTTGATTCGAGAGATCAATATGTACAATCCTGGCCTAAACCAAGAAATGGCCGTTCGAGGCTTGCTTCGGTCACAAAGTGAAGGAGAAGGGTTGGTGATCGAATTTAGAATAGTGGTAAGTAGAGTTGTCGTTCACTCGGACTTGATGAAATCGATCTTAGGATTTAATAAAGAAAACTAATAAAAATACAGAATATATACACAATTTATGTCACAAGATGGAGAGAGTTACTGGGATTCAGGATTCCACCAAACTCATAACAAAAGGTTCAAATATTAATTCTTTTAACAATTATAGCTCAACAAATAAAAACATGGACTCTTATTTTTGCCAAGGTTGATTCTCAAAATATTAGTTATAAATCGCAAGCATGGGACATCAAACATTTAAGCAAGCATGACTCATCTAATAAAATAATAACTAATTTAATCAAATCATAATTCAATTTTTAATCAGTGCAAAAGTCATAAAAAGAATTAATTAAAATTACCCATGTATGAAATTCGTCTTCCTCCGTCGTCCCAGGTGATGGGTTCTAGCTCATCATGTTGGAAACACGCTCAAAATCCATTTTTATTGCTCAAAGGAGGTGTACAAATGATGAAAAGGGAGAAGAAATTATAAACCGGGTTTGTAACGGTTTTATTTGTTACAAACCCGATCGATTCTGAGAGAACGATAAAACAAGAGTGTCGTTGACACTTTGTTGATTTAAGTCCCGCCTATGGACTACGACCCACAAGAACGACGGTCCGGCGTGCGTTGAATGTTCTTCGTGTTCTTCAATGGCAGCAGCAGCAGCAAAATTTTCCAATCGACTTTTATTGCTCTGTGGTCGCTCCCAACTCTCGAAAACTCTCCATCCATCTCTCTGCTACCCTAAGAACCTTTTTATACTCAACATGATGATGAGAATATTTCCTCATAATTCCAAAATATCTCCGTAGTAATAAAAAAATATTTTTCACGGGATAATTTCCTTTTGTTGATTCTTCACGCGTCTGCAGCTATCGAGTCTTCCTTATTTAATCCCTACACGCTTATTCAGAGACAAATATCTATCCCACACGAGCAGCACTCGTTTAAACACGCTGAAATCCCGTGTATTTCTCCTCCCGTAACCGTGCTGCCCTGTTTTACTTCCAATCGACTATTCAGCCAAATTGGATCGAAAAGAACACCTATACCATCCATGTCTAGCCCAAATGTAGCTACCCAATGAATTCCAGCCCTTTAGTCTCCTTCAATCCCATCCAAAATTCCAACAGAAAATCTTCCAGCGTCTGCCAAACTTTCCCGCCAAAATAAAATTTAAACGAAGGAGAAGGTTAGCCCTTATCCAACAAAATTGGTGAAGTGCGAATATCAATTGGGTGCCCCTTAGTAATTGGGTTGCCCCTTATCCAAAGTGAGAGTCGAATATCAAATGTCCTCAAGGGTGTTCCGAGGCAACTTTTCGAGCCTAATTTTCCAACAATCTTTATTTCCAAAAAATGCCTACAAACACGCAAAACACCATAATAAGGACGAAAACGAGTCAGACAATACGAAACATTGAGGACAAATTAGACACATAAATGCGTCTATCAAATACCCCAAACTTATTATTTGCTAGTCCTCGAGCAAATTTATTCTAGAAAATAAAAATCATTTGAACCCCTAGGTGGCCCTAGTGGCAGAGTGTTGTCTCCGGAGGGTTTACGAGTTGTACCCACAAAACCTTTACTCAGGACCCTAGCTATCTACGAGAACCTTGGAAGGCACTAAAGAATCTCCTTGGTTGGCATACTTATTGACTACAAGAGGAAGTACCCCGTGCGAAATTCAATTGTTGTACACGAGTTTGCACTCAAGCATACTAAAATTCATATATAAGTCACAGAGCTCTACTCGGATAGTCGCACTATGGACATCAATACCCTGAGTCAAAACTAATCACATGGATAGATCAAGAAGATGGATATAGAGAAAAACATATATAGATGGTTTTGATGTTTACTAAGTGAACGATGTTTCCATATCCGTCCAGAAGGCCTCGCCAAAATGAACCTATCCTAATGGTGAGATACTAGTCGACTAATATCAACACTTTGGCATATACAAGGGAACCGGTGGTGGATAATCCTAACTCTAGATCAACACAACCGGGCATATACAAGGGTTCCAAAGAGTCGACTTTATTGAATTTATTAGGTTGGTCCGATGGTCTCGGTCTCAATTTTTTTTTTTTTTTTTTTTTTTTTTTTTATCTCAATCACTCAAATTCACCCTAGCATTGGTAACAACTTGATTCGTGGGCCCCACCTAATCACTTAGAGAAAAATAGTTTACAAAGAACAAAATAAAATAAAAAGAAGTGAAAAGGACTCAACGAAATATGGTGAAACTATCATGTTATTTCTAACACCTGAGCTCTGTGCTTTTATGAATAGACTCTTTAGATGTTGCCATCTAATCAGATTAGTTCCTCAACTCCTACAACCAAAATGCTTCCATCCACTTAGATTGGTTAGTGCCATCCTTAATAAGCATAAATTTCTAGGCTCTGGAGTTTATTTATTGCAACTAACAAAAGTTTCTCCAGTTCCATACCCCCCAAACTTAAATCTAACATTGTCCTCAATGTTCTAAAGATGAAATTAAAAGCATGAACAATAAGAAAGCTGTCACCACTTGAAGAGTAAGGAAAGATATTACCGTGTTGCAATAGCATGGGTTACCTCCCAAGAAGTGCTAAGTTTAAAGTCTTGACCAGGACATTGGAAAGGATTAGTCACCTCGAAGAATCATATAGCAACTTGATCGGAATAATGCGGGTCATCGGATCAAAAGTGCTAACCACAAGAAAGAGGAGACTGCAATGGACAGGGAAGATATCCAACACACCCTTATCTATTTTTTGTTTAAGACAACTACATCTAGTTGTGGTTCGGGTTCGAGCTCTATAAAAGGGTCTAGATAACATATATTCATGGGTTGCGTTTCCTTATGAGTTAGATCCGAATGTTCGAGTTCTGAAGTCCTGGAAAACTCAAAAACTTAGAAGCACATAATAATAACATGAATAATTGAGGATCCTCTAAGTCAATCGGTTTTGACTTACACAGTGACCACAATAAGATTGGTGGTCTTCCTTAACAAATGTCGACCCTAATATCCTAAAGTAATTAGGTTTAGTCTCAAAACTTAATAATTGACACATCCTGAAACTTATACGATCCCACAATTGGAAGGAAGGTTTTTGGTGGGAAAACAAAGTTAATCGTGGTATCACGGCTGGGTTAACCACATCAACCGGAGGATGGGTTTGAACAACCTGAACTTCTTTATGGACACAACTAGGTTCGGGAAAAAGTGTATGAAGATAATCTTTTAAAATGGTTGAGGTACATATGTCAAGTCCCAAGTTAGGGACTTTTCTAAGAGTTAAAGCACATGGAGAATGATAATCACCCCCAAACTTAGAGTTTTCGGTGTCTCTAGAAAGACTAGTCACAACTTCCCTAATTTCAAGGTCATCTCGATTCGAAAATGGTCGATTGATTCTTAAGTCGAGGTACATCCTCACTCATCTCTACGAGTTTATTTTCTTTTTCTAAGTCTATTGTTTATAAATCGCTAGACTCAAAATATACTCGTTCCTCTAAACCATCATTGGCTTTGTAATCAAAGGAAATACTACATCGTCTAAAACGGGGTATCTCTAGTCAAATCCTCATCCTTTTGAATAGGTGAATAATTATTAAAATTATTTGGATTTGAACTAGAAATAATATTATCGTTATAAAGCTCAATTGGGGTAACAATTTCCTGATCACTATGCCTATTTATTTCAAATTCTTCATCAACACTATCCTCATCATAATCATTATAATAGCATGAAAATGGTTGAACCTCATCTAAATTAGTGTCGCCAATTCTAACCTCGTCATCCTGATAATAAAAATTGTCCTCATTTTCACGGGTGATATTGGAAAGAATGTATTGGCAATCAAGAGTAATTCGAGCAATTCTTTCTTCCGTCTCTAACTCTAACCTACGTGTTGTCTCAGCAAACTCACGTGTTGACTCAGTTAACTTACACGTTGACTCAAGTATCCTACGTGCTTCATCTAGAGAAGAGGAATTATAGGAATTTTGCTCGTATGAATTAGGTATTCATGTGAATAGTAATTAAGTGACCATGGTATGAGCCATAATCTTCAAAAGGTTGGCGTTCCCAACCACTATTCACACTCACGGTCATAAAAATAGTGATGTCCATATTGTTCGGTTGGATATTCATATTCATTGTGATGGCTATTATAATACCGAGTTTGACATCCTAAGCTGCAAGGGAATTCTACACAAACACAAACAAAGGCTGACTCGACCACAACAAACCTACTGATTTCTAGCAAACAAAAAGCATGATGGCTCCACTTAGATTGTTTCTAGACCAGACTTCTAATCCTTCGAAAGGGAATTCGTTACAAGCTGAGCAAACCCCTCACGGATCCGAGTTTAAGTAAGTTGAATAGAGGCGAGGAAGCTGCGTGGAGCTTTGATACCCAAGGCCTCACCGCATTACAAGGCGGCGCAGTCACGCATTCAACTCCGAAACCATCATGAACTTGAAGTATGCTCAAAAGAGTAACCAATATTTTTCAACGACTTTCCTATTAAGCTCGTTACCCCTATAGGTCTCGTTCTAGTCAAAATTTTAGGCTTAGGTTCGTGTTTGGTTTCGTTTTCCTAAGCGGGCAAGAAGAGAACGGTGATGAAATCCGAACTCTTATCTTATATGGCCAGTCCTTGCCCTTTACTAGGAAATTAAAGCGGCGATTCGGTTCCTCGACATATATTTTACGAAATCATCGAAGAAACCCATTGACGTGGGGATTCGCGGGTGTTTAGAACTCTTACCTCCCATTCCAGACAGAGGATGAACCGTTGAAGTCGACTCGGGCCACGACTCCTATGTCATGTCGAACCGAGAGAGGCAAGAGACGATATCGTAATCGTCGTCCTTCCACCGTGCGATTTATATTTAAATAACCCTTCCTTAGGGTTTTAAAAAAAATGTCCAAAAGTCCAAAAATAAAAGTAAAAATTACAAAAATAAATACCTAATTACAGTTTCTAAAAAAAATAAAAAAAATTACACTATATACAAAAATATTCTTCTTTACTCCTTTGGATTTTGTCTCTTCTTTCCTTCTTTGGCTTCGCTTTACTTTTCAAAACTTTTTCTTTCTCATAAGCTTCACTCCAAATCTGAAAGCAAACAGGAATACCAAAACGCGTAAAAAAGAACAAAAATAATAATAAAAAAAAATTAATAACAAAACCTAAAAAAAACAAATCTATACACAAGTCTGCGTCGGCGGCGCCAAAAATTGATCGAATTTAGAATAGTGGTAAGTAGAGTTGTCGTTCACTCGGACTTGATGAAATCCATCTTAGGATTTAATAAAGAAAACTAATAAAAATACGAGAATATATACACAATTTATGTCACAAGATGGAGATTCTTTAGGATTGATTCCACCAAACTCATAACAAAAGGTTCAAATATTAATTCTTTTAACAATTATAGCTCAATAAATAAAAACATGGACTCTTATTTTTGCCAAGGTTGATTCTCAAAATATTAGTTATAAATCGTAAACATGGGACATCAAACATTTAATCAAGCATGACCCATCTAATAAAATAATAACTAATTTAATCAAATTATAATTCAATTTTTAATCAGTGCAAAAGTCATAAAAGAATTAATTAAAATTACCCATGTATGAAATTCGTCTTCCTCGTCGTCCCGGTGATGGGTTCTAGCTCATCATGTTGGAAACACGCTCAAAATCCATTTTTATTGCTCAAAGGAGGTGTACAAATGATGAAAAGGGAGAAGAAATTATAAAACCGGGTTTGTAACGGTTTTATTTTGTTACAAACCCGATCTTACTGAAGAACGATAAAACAAGAGTGTCGTTGACACTGTTGATTTAAGTCTGCCTATGGACTACGACCCACAAGAACGACGGTCCGGCGTGCGTTGAATGTTCTTCGTGTTCAATGGCAGCAGCAGCAGCAAAATTTTCCAATCGACTTTTATTGCTCTGTGGTCGCTCCCAACTCTCCAAAACTCTCCATCCATCTCTCTGCTACCCTAAGAACCTTTTTATACTCAACAGTGACGAGAATATTTCCTCATAATTCCAAAATATCTCCGTAGTAATAAAAAAGTATTTTTCATGGGATAATTTCCTTTTGTTGATTCTTCACGCGTCTGCAGAGATGTCGAGTCTTCCTTATTTAATCCCTACACGCTTATTCAGAGACAAATATCTATCCAACACGAGCAAAAAGACTCGTTTAAACATTTGAAATCCGTGTATTTCTCCTCCCTGTAACCGTCCCTTTTGTTTTACTTCAATCAGACTATTGACCAAATTGGATCGAAAGAACACCTATACCATCCCTGTCTAGCCCAAATGTAGCTACCCAATGAATTCCAGCCCTTTAGTCTCCTTCAATCCCGTCCAAAATTCCAATAGAAAATCTTCCAGCGTCTGCCAAACTTTCCCGCCAAAATAAAATTTAAACGAAGGAGAAGGTTAGCCCTTATCCAACAGCTGGGGGTGCGAATATCAATTGGGTGACCCTTAGTAATTGGGTTGCCCCTTATCCAAAGTGAGAGTCCGAATATCAAATGTCCTCAGGGGTGTTCGAAGCAACTTTTCGAGCGAATTTTCCAACAATCTTTATTTCCAAAAAATGCCTACAAACACGCAAAACACCATAATAAGGACGAAAACGAGTACTGGCAATACGAAACATTGTGGACAAATTAGACACATAAATTGCGTCTATCAGTTGGTCTTAGGGAGGGAAGCGAAGAAAGTGTTGAGACCAAAATAGTTGATTATGAAGGTGTGGTTGTTTTATGACTTGTATCAGAAAGTGGAACTGGAATGAAAAGCTATCGGTTCTTTGGTGATTTCACGGATACTATGATGTTGCTTGACCAAAAACTTGTTGTTTTGTGGTAAATAGGTGAAGCCTATTTATACAAGTCATATCAAAGCGTACCATGGTCGTAGAAAGTGGAAACGATTGAGTGGTGGAAGAATAGAGTAACGTGTAACCGTTAGGCATTATCCTTCCATGATGAAGGAAGTGAATTAGTCTGCACCGTTACTTTCATCACCACTAATTGTCCCGCTTCATGACACTTTCTTATAACGGCGTATTGCACGCCACACGCTATAAACCGCCAGTTCAGTACCCTGATGAGTATCCCCCAGTTTGTGACATGTTTGATGTCTGGAGTGTTTTCGTGGAAAACATGTAGCACGTTTCTACGTGTGGCAAGTCAAAGTCAAGAGACTTTTCATAGGAAAATAGCATGTGATGCTATTAGGCTTGCCTTGGCAGGCCGCCTAAAACTTGCCACAAGTTCGTCAGTTTGGTGGCGAACTGTCATATCCCTTCTTAGTCATAGTCAGGGGTGCCCTTATAAATTATAGGGTTGTCTTTAGTGAATTCTTATGTGAGTATCTGGCACGTCTCAGAGCCAAAACCTCTCTTTCCTTTTATTGAGTGCCGTATTCACCTATGGATAGGTGTGAAGAATTTTATCGAGAATTTATGTTTCTTTTGCCTCTTTGAGGTCCTTCTCCAATATCACGGTGTAGATCCTTAATTGAATCCCTAATTAGAGATGTTTGTAGTGTAGATCACTACAAGTGGTATCAATTGGGTTTATCCTTGGCAATTATCATGGCGAGATGGTACTAGGTTACAGAAATTGGGCCGAATCTCGAGAAGAATATGAGTTTGGAATTGAAGGAAATCCGTGATGAGATGCGGTCGCTTCGCTCACGATAACGACGAGGTGAAAGCTACTCTTAAAGATCAAGCTGACGCTCTTAAATTGATTCTCCAGCAACTGAAAAATTCTCAGGGAAACTCCTCAGATGAAAATCTTAATCATACTTGGGAAGAAGGAGAACCTTTTACTCCCAACACCTCTACGGGTCGTCAACGAATTCCTCAACAGCGTCTACTTCTTAATCCTCAAATGGGTGAAGGTCAGTTTTCTAGTTACAGACCTAAAATCGATTTTCCTCGTTTTGATGGCACGAACCCAAGAGCTTGGGTCCGTAAATGCAAGAAATACTCTTTCTCCACCAAATGAATGATGAGGAGAAAGTGAATCTAGCAACCCTGTACTTGGAAGGAAAAGCATATGTGTGGTTTCAGGATTATCAGATTGGAAAAGGTATTTTATATTGGGAGGATTTCATTATTGATGTTTGCAATATATTTCAAGAAATAGGCCATGATAATGTTGTAGGTGAGTTCAATAAATTAGATCAAACTCATTCAGTTTTGGAATATCAAGAAAAATTTGAAAAACTCAAACCTTTAATGTTAGCAAAGAATCCTTCCTTAAACGATGATTACTTCATTCATAGTTTTATCAGTGGTCTAAAGGAGGATATCAAACTAGTGGTAGAAATGTTTTCTCCTACTTCTCTACAACAGACTATTTTTTTAGCCAGAAGGCAAGAATGTATCTAGAGAAAACATCTAAGGCTCCACCCAAATACTTCAGTAAGTTTTTGTTTGGTAGCAAACCTTTCCTTACCCCTATCAAACCTCCTAATCCTTCTTCTCTAGTTACTAATCCCATTGTTACTAGTCCAACAACAAGTCCAAAATTACAGTCTGTGAAGAAACTCACTTATGCGGAAATGCGTGCAAAGCGAGAGAAGGGCACTGTGTTATGATTTGCGATGAGCCTTTTCTAGAGGACATAAGTGTAACAAACGGAATTGTATATGATTATAGCGGATGATGAAGATACTTCACAGCCTGCGAAACAAGTGTGAGATCCACTCCAACTATCGAAGAATTACAAGAAGACATGGAGATCTCGGTACATGCCTTGGCTGGGTACATTTCACATACAACCATTAAAATCAAGGGCTTCATCAAGCAACACGAGCTCACCATTTTAATTGAAAGTGGAAGCACTCATAGCTTCTTAGATACCAAGGCTGCAAGTAAAAGTGGATGTATGATCAGTTCTACACAACCCTTGCAAGTTGCAGTGGCTGATGGCAACAAATTGTTAAGCCAAGCACAATGTTCGGCATTCACTTGGAGTATGCAAGGTCATCAATTTTCTCATGACTTGCACATTCTAGACCTCGGGGGTATGACATGGTGCTTTTGGGTGTAGATTGGATGCGAGAACTCAGTCCTATGGTCTTCGACTTCAAGAAATTGCGATTAATTTTCAGCACCGGTGGTGGAAATTGGCTGATCGACCTACCGAGGAAGCCGCCACCTTATCTCATATGTCGGGTTCCTTCTTTGAAGAGACTACGCAAAAAGGCACACAAGGTTTAATTGGTCAATTTTTTTCTATTCAAGCCAACACTCACCTGAAATCATAGCGCCACCCATTGCTGCGGTTGGAGCAATTTCTACCATTTTTGAGACACCTACCACTACCTCTGGAAGAACTCATGACCACCACATCAATATGATTCCCAATGCTACCCCTCCAAATCTTCGCCCTTCTGAGTTCCATATGTTCAAAGGAAGTGATTGAGAAACTGGTGCAAGAAATCTGGATTCAAGTGATCTGTTGACCATAGCCCTTTTGCCTCACCGAGTCATATTAGTCAAGAAGAAAAGGCAGCGAGGTGGCGGTTATGTGTCGACTATCGTAATTTGAATGCTATCACTATTAAAGATAAGTACCCTATCCCGGTTATAGAAGAATTATTAGCTGAATTGGCGGGCGCTACTATATTCACCAAACTTGATCTTCTAGCGGGTTATCATCGAGATTAGGGTTTACTTAAATGACATAGCTAAAACTTCTTTTCGTACTCACCACGGTCATTTCGAATTTGAGTGATGCCCTTTGGTCTTACAAATGGTCCTTCGACCTTTCGGTCATTGATGAATGACATCTTTAGCCCATACCTTAGAAAGTTCATCTTGGTGTTTTCGATGATATACTCATTTTATAATCTGAGACATGGCTACTCATTTTGTAAACATTTGCATATCGTTTTGTCTATTTTGCACAAACATTCCTTGTTTGTTAAGCGAAGCAAGTGTTCCTTCGGACAACCACAAATGGAGTATCTAGGCCACATAATCAATGACAAGGGTAGTGGTGACCGGCAAAAATCGAATGTATGTTAAATTGGCTTAGACCAACTACACTTAAAACTTTACGAGGATTTAAAGGTTTGACGGAGTTACTATCGTGATTTATTAGGGTTACGGTTTAATTTGTAAACCACTTACCGAGATACTCAAAAGGGCAACTTTGCTTGGACGGATCTTTTGCCGAGTTAGCTTTTGAACAACTAAAGAAAGTAGTTACTTCTATTTTGTTCTCACTCTGCAGATTTCACTAAGGAGTTTGAACTTGAAGCGATGCTAGTAATCTAGGAGTGGGAGCCGTATTAATGCGAGTGGCGAGACCAATTGCCTTCTTGGCAGGGTATGGGAATCCAATATCAAGCTTTATCCACTTATGAAAAGGAGTTCTTGGCAATTGTCTTATACATTACCAAATGTAGATCGTATTTATTAGGGTCTCATTTTACGATATTTACGGATCATCAAAGCCTCGATTTTTACGGATCGACCTGTTTGCACACGGTTCTTGACGAGAAATGGATGACTAAATTTTTGGGGTATGACTACACTCTTGCTTACAAGAAGGGTTCGGACAATCGGGTAGCTGATGCTCTTTCTAGAGCTAATTGTTCTTCTCTCTCGGCAACAACACCAAAATGGCTTGAAGACATTCTCACTAGCTATATAGATAACCCCATAGCAGTTTATTGGATTCCTAAAGTGACTATCTCTTCCATGCATGATCTGAGGATATACCCTTACTAATGGCATTTTGAAGTTTGGGGTAGAATTTACATTGGTGTTTGGGACTGCTAGACAACAAGTTATGGCAGCTGTCCACTCATCCGCCATTGGAGGCACTCGAGGCATGCAAGCCCGGCTACCAACGCGCCAAGACTTACTTTCATTGGCGGGGGTATGAAGCGTGATTTAATCCAATTTGTCCAACCTTTGTGATGTCACGCCAACAAAATAAGGTGGAGCACAAGTTACTGCGGGTCTTCTCCGGCCTCTACCCATTCTGATCAAGCTGGAAGCACATCGGCATGGATTTCATCTCGGGTTGCCAAAATCGAAGGTCGCGATGTCATTATGGTAATCGTTGACCGTTTCACTAAATACTCTCATTTCATTGCTTAAGTCATCCCTACTGCAGCCTGGTTGTAGCAAAACTCTTCATTGACACGAGTCCTTAAGCTGCATGGTACTCCTGCCACCATTGTATCCGATAGAATCTTTGTTTTCCTTAGTGGGTTTTGGCAAGCCTTGTTCCAGGCTGTTGGTACTTCTCTTCACATGAGCACTTCGTACCATCCGCAAACAGGGCGGCCAAACGGAGCGTGTCAATGCTTTCGGAATCGTATTTACGTTGTATGTGTAGCTACAGGCCAACCAAGTGGGTTTCTTGTTTGTCTTTGGCGAGTGGTGGTTCAACACCTCTTACCACACTAGTTTGAAACTCATGCCGTTTCAAGCTCTATCTGGCTACTCTCCTCCACAGTTTGGAATCCATCGGACGGGTGGCATTCGTCACTCGTGGTCGATGATTATCTACACCAAAAGGGTATAATGACAACAGATCTGCGCGAGAATCTTCTCCAATCTCAACACCGCATTAAGCAACGGTGATAAGAGTAGAACGGAGAGAGTTTTTGCGGTTGGGGATTGGGTATACTTACGCTGCGGCAGTATCGTCAAATGTCTGTCCAACTACGCAAGAATCTCAATTTGGCAGCCAAATTTTTGGTCCATACAAGGTTTTAGAAAATTGGAGTGGTGGCCTATCGACTTATTGCACTGCTTCTTCCGCATCCACCCCATTTTCCGTTTTCGGCTTAAGCAAAAGCTTGGACAAGGGTTACTACCACAGAGACATCATTGCCCAACATTGACAAGGAGGGTTTGTTTAAGGTGAAGCCTGTCAAGGTTATCAACTCTCGCACCATTTTCAAAGGCGAGTCGACCTATTCCACGAGGTGGAGATACAATGGTCTCATACGGCGGAAGGAGATACATCTGGGAGGACGTAGTTTTGCCATCAAATCTTCTTTTCCCAAGTTCATCTTTGAGGACAAGGATGCTCTGTAGGGAGCGGCATTTGTCATATCCCTTCTTAGTCATAGTCGGGGGTGCCCTTATAAATTTTAGGGTTGTCTTTAGTGAATTCTTATGTGAGTATCGGCACGTGTGAGCCAAAACCTCTCTTTCCTTTTATTGAGTGTATTCACCTATGGATAGGTGTGAAGAATTTTATCCAGAATTTATGTTTCTTTTGCCTCTTTGAGGTACTTCTCAATATCACAGTGTAGATCCTGTGAATTGAATCCCTAATTAGAGCTGTTTGTAGTTTAGATCACTACACGAACTTTAATGGCTGAGATTTCATCTCATGAGGAAGGGTAGCCGTTGATTATGGCTACCTTATGTTGCGCCTGGTAATGGCACAGTTTCCTTTTTGGTGTATGCCAGTGGCACTGCAGCATGACTCGCATATCTCGTGCATGCCAGTGGCACAGTGGTGTAAGTGGCGCCTGGCGTATCCATGTCCACTAGCTGGTTGCCTGGAATTTGCCACAAGTTCGTCAGTTCAGTGACAAACTTGGATGGCTGAGATTGTATCTCATGAGAAAGGATGGCCATTGATTATGGCCACATCTTGTTGTATAGAAAAGTGGCGCCATTGGCATAGTGGCGTCTGGCGTAGCCATGGCCGCTAGACTTTGGTACATCGGTGTTAGACCCAAATATGGCGTGGCAATATTGGCCCTGTTGCCACATCAATCCCAACGCTCTGGGAAACGTTACTTGGCTTGGTTGGCGTTGAAACTTTGCCCAAATTATGGTTTGGCGTTGTGGCCAAAGTTAGGGCTTGGCGGAATGGCCAAGGCTAGGATTTGGCGCCGTGGCCAAAGTTAGGGCTTGGCGCCGTGGCCAAAGTTAGGGCTTGGCGGCATGGCCATGGCTAAAGTGACTCGTGGCATGTTACTGCGGCAAAGTGGCATGTTGGCATGCCGATTAATTTGTTGTTGTGGAAGGGCGCGTTTGGCTTGCCAGTTAGTATGGTGGCGCGGCAGGGTGCGTTTGGCCTTTAATATATGGTGGCGAGTTTACAGTGACTTGATTGGTCAAGAAAAGGGGTCGGCCAAACATATGGCGCGACCACACCTATAGCTCTCGTGGCGCATTTTAAAGTGACCTGATTGGTCGGTAGGAAGGAGAGGGGCCGGCAAGCATGGGCGTGGCTACATTTCTGGTGTGAGTGTGGCAGCTTTAGAGTGACCTGGTTGGTCGATGAGAAATGGGTCCGGCAAGTAAGGGCCGAACCACAACTTATGTGCGAGTTTAAGGCGACCTGATTGGTCGAGGTAAATAAGGTCGGTTTAGGATGGGGGCGTGGCCAATGGAAAATGGCGCCAGCTGGCCTAAAGCATGGCCACGCCTCCCTTTGCCGCGGTGCTTATCCTGCGGTTCCTTGTTTTTTGATTTTGGGCAAGATTTTGCATCTACTAATCCATGGCGGATTAATTACCTAGCTTGCCTAGGCTTGATTTCGACAAGCAAAGTCTGATATACTATGCAAGGAGCAAAACCCTAACTTTTGCAAGTTAGTCAGGGTAATTGATTGAATTTTATGTGTTGACACAGAGTTCTTTTAAGGTCATTGCCAGATAGCAGCATGCTTTCTGATTGAATACCTTATGCAAAGACCTTCTCCTTGATACTTGGAAATTCGTGTTACTCTGCTTCGAGTGAACACAAATTGTCATTCCATACCAACATTAAGGGTTCAGCCGGGGAACATAGCATAAAAAGCATTCAAAAAACTTATATTAAGTGAATATAGGCAAGGCGCAAGAAATTTCTGAGAACATGCAGGATGTTTGCTACATGCACTGCTGGATAAATTTCATGTAAATATATTGAGCGGCTCAATAAATATGCCAGTGGAGAGGTTAACACTCATGGCTCCATTTCCTTACAGAGTGATG
Source organism: Papaver armeniacum (assembly GCA_023531295.1). Lineage (NCBI taxonomy): Eukaryota > Viridiplantae > Streptophyta > Magnoliopsida > Ranunculales > Papaveraceae > Papaver > Papaver armeniacum. Next base: position 388,278 of record JAJJWW010009487.1, read on the forward strand.
TCACATCAGATGCAAGGTTTTACAATTTTAACCCTATGTTAAAAACCACCATCAACATTAAGTCCCCTGCTTAGCTCGGAACAGTGGCATTGTTGCGGGGTAAGCATGAGATGGTGACAGATAAGGATGAAATCGAAACGGTAAGTCATGAAGAGATTGTCAGGAAGATTTGGCTAACCTTTGTCAGGAGGTATGAAGAATTTGTGATCCTTGCATTAGCGGCTTTGCATAAATTCGGCTAGGCCATGGGGTATTCGTATCAGGGCTGCAGCTTTGGCTATTAATCGGAAAAGGTGGCACTGCAACTTGGTCCGCGGGACGGGAGCTGGTTGGCTAGGAAAGGTAGATAGCGCTGCTTTGGATTTGAATGATGGATGGCGTTGCTTGCTTAGCTACACCCATGGAATGGTGCCGCTGGATAGGTCCGCGGAGCAGCACTGTTGGCTAGGTCCGTGGAGAGGTGCTGTTGGCTAGGTCCGTGAAGCGATGGATTGAACTTGGCTGGCTGGATCACGGAGAAGCAGATATGGCATAGCTGGCTCTTGATTCGTGGAACAGTAGGTGGATTTGCTTTTAACAGCCAAGATGGCGCTTCCTTGGCTGGTGGAGATGGCGCTGCTTTGAACGGTTAAGATGGCGTCGCTTTGGCTGGCTAGGGCATGATCGATGATGCTGCTGGTTATGGCGTGGAATGTTGGCGCTGGGAATGGCCTATTGGCGCTGGCTTAGGTGTGGCGATGGCAGCGCTAGCTTGGCCGCAGCCTGTTGGCGCCATGAAGCTTTGCCAGCGTGGGTCTGATTGCCTCTTTCTGTGTATATCTCAAAACAAGAAACCTTCCTTCATTCGAACTCCCAAAAAGTGCCATGCCTATAAAAGGCATCACTTATCTTCTTTACCTCGTAGTATTGGCTTTGTTTCCACATCTTGGTGCTAGTGGCGGAGTGGTAGCAATAAAAGCAGGCGAGCATATTCCAGGTATGTATTCCAACGTTTTTTCCTTTGTCTGCTCTTCCGTGTTGGTGTAAACCCTATCCATAGGCATGACCTCCATGAACTTGTAAATATTCTCCAATATGAATGAGTCCTCTTTGCTAGTAGTATTGTAGTAGCGTTAGTCACAGCAACGAAACAAATTATTGTGTTAGGTAAGCATGTATGGGCGGAAGACTTCGTTTGTTATTTTCTCCATCAAAACCTAGATGTAGGGTTTATTTTTGTCCATGAGCACAATTCCCGTGGCCAAGCGTAATTTGACTGAGGTTATGCTTCGCGCGGCATTATATGTTCCCCGCGGCATTGTCTCGTTTCGGCCAAGAGCGTATCCCCCGCGACATCACATGTATCCCGTTGAGTAGGCATCAGTTCCTATTCCTTTTAGCTGTGAGTGCCATGGCATGTGGCCAAAGGAAAATTTTCGATGAAAATTCGTTCTTTGGCTCTTGATTATTGTACCCATGTTCGTGGAATCTCCATGTATGGTTTTCTTCAAAGTAGTAACTTTTGTTTTGCTTTGTTGTAGTTACCTCGAAATCATAAGGAATTTTTTTTAATATGTCACCTGAAAGCAGTTCTGCCGCCGCATCGAGATGTGCTAACAACTCCAAGCCAAACACAGATAATGAGTTCTTTACGAAGTCTGTTACGGTTACAAGGACCCATCCCAAATTCGTGGCAACTCTTCTGACTGATTCAAAGAACGATGGAGAAGTCCCATCAATCTATCCAGGGTGTATAATGAGGTTTTGCTTTCAGAAGAAAGATTATCTGGCTTCTCCCATAGACTTCAAAATCTATCATAGTCCATTGCGCTCTTATAACAAATGGATGAAATTCATGATGAGCCGAGACCATGTAAGAGCTAATATGACTGGGGCGCAAACCATGAATGTTGTCATGGCTTGTGCAATACTTCAAATTAGGAAAGACGATGTAGGCTTGATTACTTTCATTTCCAGATGGTGTCCGGAAACTCACACGGCTATATGTAGATGGGGTGAGATGACTATTTCCTTGGAAAGCGTGGTCGTTCTGTTGATTCTTCCAATAATTGGGAAACTTGATGTTGTCTTGTCTGAGGAAGAAGAAGAAATACATGCCTCTTTGGTCACGAAAGCAACATGATATGTTCGAAAGAACTATGAGGAAAAGTGCATCTATAACTGGTGGGTATCTGAGTGGTTCTGATGATGAGACGGAGTCGGATCAAGTGTTGGATGATACACTCCATGTTGTTGCATTTTTAGTTTTTTGGCTATCCAGAGATATTTTTGATGATGGCTCTGGCAAGAAGGAGATAAGGCAGAAGCTCATCAAATTTGCTATCAAACTAGCAAAAGACGTTACTCTTCCTATCGGTAGTTTGTTTATTGGCTCTTTGTACACCCATCTGGATCGCTTGGTAGCGGAAATGTATGTCTCTAATGGGTATATGAAAGTAGACTCGTATATCCATGTCGCCTTTCTCCAAGCATGGTTGTGGGAGGATTTCAAACATTACGCTCCTAACCCGAAAACCTCATTTCCTGATACATATGACGGCTCTAGGATACTCCATTGGTTGTATAGGCGTCCAAGGCCTGGCTCAAAGCTCATTGATTTTCTTGACAACGCATGAAGTTAACTTTCGTCCACGGGCTCACGGTCACGCCTCTATAGTTGAGCTAGACACTTTTGCTTAGCACCATTGCATTTTGCGACGGGAATATGAGCATTGGAGAAAGCTTGTGTTCTTGCGAAGGCGCATACACAGGTATGTGCCATCTTTTCTCAGAGGATCTTGTGGAGTAGTCTCTTATAACATTGACAGGGATGCTCGACATATGGGATTTGATCAGGGAGTCCCATTCCATCGCCCACTGATAGCTCCAGATGAATTACTACCCACCATTCTTGATTAAATCATTTTGCACCGGGTAAAAGTCTTCCCTTCTTGCTCTCCGAACGAAAACCTGTGACGACTCCCAAATATAACATCTTCTGGCAAGATGAGTTCCTCGCCATTCATCAGTTCGTGCATGATGTTGTGACCAAGCCACGTGGAAAACCTTCCTATGCGGTTCTAGCAAAGCATAAATTGTTGAAACAGCTTCCTTCGGGCAAGCGAAAATCCTCTAGCTCGGATGCAGACAGTCCCCAGAAAAAGGATCAAAGGTCAAAAAATCATGCAGGTGGCTTCCAATCGGATTCGAAGACCCTTGTGACTTTCAGTTCTTTCAATATGCAAGTACGTATGATTTTGTTTCTAGCCTGGTCGAATCTCGTAGATTCTCTATTTCACTGCTAGTCTTTTTCCTTTTTGACTCAGGGTCTCGGCAACTCTAATGTCTTTGCCAGACTTGCCCACGGCCAAAAGACGACGCCTCTTGAGAAAAGAGGAGACGAGACTGAATCTCTTGAAGAAGAATCCGAAGAGGAAGAAAGCTCGAGATCTGGTGACGAGAGGAGTACTTCTGAATATAATAGCAAGTCTTCTTCTAGTGGGCCCACAAATGAGTCGGTGAGTTTTCCACACTTTTTTCTCCCTTGGTAATCTGGAGATGGAGGTTGATCATCATGAAGATGTTGATGTGTCTCCAATGGAGGAAAACGCTGTCGTGACGACGGGCGTGATTGCTCCCAAAGAATATTTGCTAGCCGCACATCCAGCCGCCGGTGTCGTTTTTGATCCTCCATTTGAGGCTCCTTTTGAGGGTCACGTGTTGATCGAAGGATTCAGTGTGCCAGGGAAGTATGCGGATCTATATACCAAGATATGGAAAAGGTATGGGCACATCGCCACGACCAGGAATGTTGATAGTCGCTTTGCATTGGTTAAGCGCATGGAGGAAACCTTATCTTCAATCCATGACATGTGCGGCGTATTTGGACATCTTTGTTTACGGAGATGTAGTCAAAGTGGGAATTCCATCGGGATATGTGTATAAACTTTGAGTTTAACGCCTCTCCGGTTCTGTGAGGGATTTTTCGAGATCCAAATACTGCAGGCTGAAACGGTTGATGGCCCTTCCGCGGATTTGATTAATCAACAGGAGGCAGGAGTCGAGAAGTTTTCCCAGGAGTTGAAGTTCAAACAGGCGGCTCTTCAAAGCATGAAGGACATTTTATCCAAGAAGAACGATCCTTTGTTAGGAGGTTATGCTTGAATGTTTTTATTTTCTAAACTTCCTTTTTTTTTTTTTTTTTTGAAAGGCAAAAGAAACGCGTAGTTTATGGTTTGGTTTTCTGGTTTTTGGATTGATAGATGATTGTTTCTTATAAGAGTTTTTGGATTATTTTGGAATAATGGCCCTTTGATCAATCAATATTTCAAAACTGAATTGCGAATGTAGGTAGCAAAGTCATTCGGGAAAATTGTGAAAGTAGTGAATGTTGTTACGAGAAAAGGAAATATATGGAATCTTGGGTTGATTGGGTTATCGGCTTCCATTGCTAATGTGAAAACCCAAACAATAGATCGTGTAAACATTGTGTAGGATCAGAATATCGCAACATTTATACCTTTGCGAAATCGTAAAAAAGCACACTGCGAAGATATCGCAGATTGGTAGTAAAAATGACGCAACGGATGACGACAGCCTGAACACGAGAAAGATGTGAAGACCTAGCGAGATTTAGGAGCGTTGCGAGATTTAACATTTGAATACTTGCGAGAATGTCGCAAGCCAGATCCGAAAATAAAGGACATCTTAGCTGTCATCCACTATGTAATGTCCTATATAAAGGACCGAGTAGGCCTAAGAGAGGGGGAGATCTTTTAGAGAGTGGAGAGAAAGTTTTGAGGAGAGAGAAAGTCTAAGTTAGCGGTTGTATTCTTGATTTCATTTCCTTGTTGTAAAATTTCTAATTCAATTAATAAAAAGTGTGATTAATGATCTAAAGATGTGTTGATTATTATGAATTCTTGTGAGGGGTGTGTTGTGGGAAATCCTGCAATCACACATTGTCTGACAAAACTTACTCACTTTAGGGTCTTTCACCAAAACTGAATCTTCAGGTAGTAAATCCGAGTCTTTATGTGACGTCGTCTTTGCTGCGAGAAGTCCTCAGTCATTCTTTATTGTCTGTGAAACATTTTTATGTCGATCTGCGGTAAGGCGGAGAATCTCTAGTCCCCATACGTAATTCTCCTGAATCCATTTTTTCTTGGACGATGCGCTTCGAAGCGTTGCATTTTATTGGTAGGATGATGGAATTGAGAGTTGAATTTTCAACCGAGAGATTAATCTCCCACTATGGTCACCAATTATTTGTGGGTGAAAACAGTTTCTGCCGATTTTGGTAATTTTGGGTGTGTGGATGAGAAATGAATCTAAACCCTAAACAATGCACTGCACGGGAGTGCTTTTGATTCGATAGATCAATCTGTACAATCCTGGCCTAAACCAAGAGATGGCCGTTCCAGGCTTGCTTCGGTCACAAAGTAAAGGAGAAGGGTTGGTCTTAGGGATGGAAGCGAAGAAAGTGTTGAGACCAGAATAGTTAATTCTGAAGGTGTGGTTATTTTATGACTTGTATCAGAAAGTGGAACTGGAATGAAAGGTATAAGTTCTTTGGTGATTTCTGGATATTGTGATGTTGCCGACCAAAAACTTGTTGTTTTTTTGGTAAATAGGTGAAGCCTATTTATACAAGTCATATTGAAACGTAACATGGTCTCGTAGGAAGTGGAAACGATTGAGTGGTGGAAGAATATAGTAACGTGTAACCGTCAGGCATTATGCTTCCATGATGAAAGAAGTGAATTAGTTTGCACCGTTACTTTCATCACCACTAATTTTCCCGCTTCATGACACTTTCTTATAACGGTGTATTGCACGCCACACACTGTAAACCGCCAGACCAATACCCTGATGAGTATCCCCCAGTTTGTGACATGTTTGATGTCTTGAGTGTCTTCGTGGAAAACATGTAGCACTTTGCTACGTGTGGCAAGTCAAAGTCAAGAGACTTTCCATAGAAAAAAAGCATGCGATGCTATTAGGCATGCCTTGGTCGGCCGCCTAAAACTTGCCACAAGTTCGTCAGTTTGGTGGAGAACTTGAATGGCTGAGATTTCATCTCATGAGGAAGGGTAGCCGTTGATTATGGATACATTCTGTTGGTGCATGGTAATGGCACAGTGGCGTTTTTGGTGTATGACAGTGGCACTGCAGCATGACTGGCATATCTCGTGCATGCCAGTGGCACGGTGGTGTAAGTGGCGCCTGGCATAGCCATGGCCACTAGCTAGTTGCTTGGAATTTGCCACAAGTCTATCAATTCAGTGGCGAACTTGAATGGCTGAGATTATATCTCATGAGGAAGGATGTCCATTTATTATGGCCATATCATGTTGTATAACAAAGTGGCGCCATTGGCATAGTGGCGTCTGGCGTAGCCATGGCCGCTAGACTTTGGTATATCGATGTTAGACCCAAATGTGGCGTGGCAACATTGGCCTTGTTGCCACATCAATCCTAACGTTCTGGGAAACGTTAATTGGCTTGGTTGGCGTGACAACTTTTCCCAAATTAGGGTTTGGCGTCGTGGCCAAAGTTAGGGCTTGGCGGCATGGCCAAGGCTAGGATTTGGCGTCGTGGCCAAAGTTAGGGCTTGGAGACATGGCCAAGGCTAGGGTTTGGCACCGTGGCCAAATTTAGGGCTTGGCGGCATGGCCAAGTCTTGGCGTCGTGGCCAAAGTTAGGGCTTGGCAGCATGTCCAAGGCTAAAGTGGATCGTGGCATGTTGGCATTCCGATTAATAAGTTGTTGTGGCCGGGCTTGTTTGGCTTGCCAGTTAGTATGGTGGCGCGGAAGGGTGTGTTTGGCCTTTAATGTATGGTGGCGAGTTTAGAGCGACTTGATTGGTCAAGAAAAGGGGCCGGCCAAACATAAGGCGCGGCCACACCTATAGTGCTTGTGGCACATTTTAAAGTGACATGATTGTTCGGTAGGAAGTAGAGGGGCCGTCCAAGCATGGGCGTGGCTACACTTCTGGTGTGAGTGTGGAGGCTTTAGAGCGACCTGATTGGTCGATGGGAAGTGGGGCCGGCAAGTATGGGCCCAGCCACAACTTATGTGCGTGTGGAGAGTTTAAGGCGACCTGATTGGTCGAGGGAAATAAGGCCGGTTTAGAATGGGAGCGTGGCCAATGGTAAATGGCTCCAGCTGGCCTAAGGCATGGCCACGCCTCCTTTTGCCGTTGTGCTTATCCTGTGGTTCCTTGTTTTCTGATTCTGGGCAAGATTTTGCATCTACTAATCCATGGAGGATTAATTACCTAGCTTTCCTAGGCTTGATTTCGACAAGCAAAGTCTGATATACTGCGCAAGGCTCAAAACCCTAACTTTTGCAAGTTAGTCAGAGTAATTGATTGAATTCTATGTGTTTACACAGATTTCTTTTAAGTTCATTGCCAGAGAGCAGCATATTTTTTGATTGAATACCTTATGCAAAGACCTTATCCTTGATATTTGAAAATTCGTGCTACTCTGCTACGAGTGAACACAAATTGTCATTCCATACCAACATTAAGGGTTCAGCCGGGGAACATAGCATAGAAAGCATTCAACGAAACTTATATTAAGTGAATATAGGCAAGGCGCCGAAATATACATAACATCTGGGATGGTTACTACATGCACCAACCTGGATAAATTTCATGTAAATATATTGAACGACTCAATCAATATGCCAGTGGAGAGGTTAAAACTCATGGCTTTGTTTTCTTATAGAGTGACGTCACATCAGATGCAAGGTTTTACAGTTTTAACCCTAAGCTAAAAACCACCATCAATAATTCCCCAAAAGGGTAGACAGGTGTTGCTTCACATGAGAGTTAAGTAAAAATCTTGACACATGTAATTTATACAATTTTTTACTTTCCACTTTCTTTACAATTTTTACAAATATAAAATGTGCAAAATATGTACTCCGATATTCTTCACGGTAATTTCGGCGAGATAGTTTTATTTCAGTGTCTCGGACCCAGCCGAGACAGTCCGAGATACGAGATTAACCACATTGCTTCGCACACTATTATGAGGTTGTCGATGGAAGAGTACTTGGGTTTGGAAGTGCATTAGACTGATCACTGCATGAAAACAGCGAACGACGTAGCCAAACCAATCAAGGGGATGGCTATGGCAAATGTGTTGGAGAATGGCGTGGCCAAGTCAGTATAATGGTGATGCATCTGACAATGACTTTGAGATGATCTATGGTAACAACTTTTTCAAGACAGCAGAGGAAACAGTGATGCCTCACCTTGGCGGGATTATCATACAAATTCCAAGTGCACCTTGTTTCAGTCCATATGATATGAGGTGCGATAAAGGCAGGGCAAGTAAGTTTGCGCCTGTAAAGTCTTTTGAAGAAAGATTGGCTGAGATTCATGAGGAATTTGGATAGATCTTATCATCCCTTGTTCGTCGTGATTGATAGAAGTATGAAGCAAAGGCCTTTTATTGTTGTTTGCAATTGCCGGAACCTGCAAGGTTGCTGAAGTATTGAGGCTTTGGCACATATTTGTTTGTTGTTTTCTGTTTAAAGTTAAAATTGGGTGTTTCTGATCTTATGGTCTTAAAAGATAGCACACTAGTTACTGGTATGCTTCAATAAAAATCTCACCATCATTATAATCCTTGGCTAGCTCAATTAGGTCTTCCACAACTTCAACCAATTTGGTTTCATTCTCAATCTCTATCTCTTCAACAAACTCTTCATCGGAATCATAATCATTTCCTAGAAATACTAGTTCATTGGTGCAAATCCTAAAATCATTGTTTGAGTACGTTATATCATTTATAACAACGGTTATGTCATATTCATTCTCCTCCTTTTGAATAGGCGAGTGATCGTTATTATGATCCGGAGTTGAAATAACATTACCATTATTGCAAGGATTTTCCAAAGGTTTATCATCTTCATCAGAGTCTTCGTCAACCTCATTATCTTCAATATCCCAATGACATTGAAGTTCTGTTCGTATTACCTTGTTGATTTCTTTGAGGGTCTTTTCTGATGCTCCTGCTTCTTCTAACTGATCATATTGTTTAGAAAGTTTTCTGATATTAATACGTTTTCCTCCATCATTCACGATGATATTTTTAGACTGTATCTCGTCTTTTGACATAAATGAAGAAAGAACCTGATAAAGAGGAGTAGGTCTTTCCAAACTATCTGTCATCTGCATATTAGTAGAAAACAATTGATCAGAAGTATAACTATCCTCCCATCCCTGTGATTTCTCACTTACATACGGGTCATAAGGTTGTTGATATGTATGAGAGTATCCATAAGGCTCTGTAGGGTATGGTTGGTAGTTGTTATAATATGATGATTGTTCTTGTGCTCCATACATGTTATGTCCATAAGGAAACATGACGACTCACAAGAAAAAAAAAAAACTAAAAAACAAAAACAAGCTAAACAAATAACAAATCAATTAGCAACCGCTCCCCGGCAGCGGCGCCAAAATTTGATGCGTGTCGTAAGTGCAAAAAATTAAACAAGATATTTCCCACTAATTAAATAATAATATAGCGGTAGTAAGGATCGTTCCCACAGAGAGCTGTGTAATTGATATGTTATTTGAAATAGCTGAACAATAAAAAATACTAAAAAGGGGGAATTGGGTTGATTATAATAAACACAAATAATAATAAAAAATAATATGAAAAGATGATTAGGAGTCATTCGCCGTTACCAAACGTTGACTTGCATAGTATACTCTCGTTTACCTTTCGTAAGAATCATATATCACCAACTGTGGAATAGCAGGTAAGCTTAGCTATCCCCAAAACTCCTTGCATCACCGGATAATGGATACTCTTAGTCACCCGATTCTATTCAACTAAGCCGCCCTGAGGTACGCTTACAAGGTGTAACTCAACCGAATGCTTTAGGGTTTGTGAATTTAGGTTGATCCCAACAGTTAAACTCAGTACGCTCAGTTCACTTACTGGTGTTGTCATCACACACAATTGCTTTGCAGTAAGGTCTTGAGATTTCTACTTGTGTAGAGAGTTGTTTGACTATTACACTTATCACCCAACTTCTACTAGCATTGTATTGATCAAAAGATTAATCCAATTGTACACTTGAATAATCTAGAAATCAATCATAAACCCTAGCTATAGAAAAGACAAACGATAATATGATAAAAACTTCAAATAATCTTTATAATAATTAAGCTTCACACCCGGAACTTTGAATTCATCCTAATCAACAAAATTTTAGCTTCTCATGATTACACCGTTTTCCGGTTTCTCCCTAAAGGGGTAAACCCTAAAATATTATGAAGAACAAAGTGTATTATGAGATGTAGAGATATCTTCTTAGGTTAAGAAGTGTTTCTTATATAGTCTCCGAATTGTAGAAGTGTCTGTGTATTGAACCCCGTGCTAAATGGTTCCCAAATTTTATCCAAATTTCCAAAATAAATCATGACCAAAGTCCTGGACGTGAAGTCTTCAGCCAATGGGCCACGCAGCTGGAAAGAAGCCCAGTCCATTTCCTTATCAATACCTGTCTCTGGCCTGTCAGTTCTCTGAAACTGACATCCTTTCCATTTTATTACTTCCATGGCCAATAACGTATTCTTCTTTTCCCTGAGTTTATCTTCGGTAGAGTTTTCCAACCATATGTCCGCATGAGATTATCTACGGACGGGTAACTCCACCGTAGGTGCATCTGAGTTTAGCTACGGTTGAGTCTTTCCGCCCGTAAGCTTTCCTGTAAACTCCAAGGGCTGACGACTTTAAACCAAGCGCTAAATGGGAGGCAACCCATAGATTTTGTATCTTAAACCCTTTTATTTTTTGTTTTATTGTTTTCATATCATATTTGCATCCCCATGTTTAATTTCATTGAGTCCAGAATCTATTTTAGAAGAAAATTATTACGAATACCTTTTCGTCAGAAAAATTCAGACTGCACGTAATTTAGTCCAGAGACCATAAGTGTCATAAAGTTTATCGAAACACCGTGCCCTTTTGGCACTTTGTAGAAAAGATGTAGATGAACAACTTTTGAGAAATGGAGTTTTTCCAAATTCCTTACCAATTTGTACAGTTTTTGCGTTTTCTCTGCTGTTACGTTAGAATTTAGAATTTTCGGTTTTACACATTGAGGACAATGTGAAGTTTAAGTGTAGGGGAGTCTTTTGCATATAAAGTTTTTAGCCTTTTTGAGTCAAAATTTTCAAATTTTTTTGTATATATTTGAATCCGACCTCTAACTTGTAGAGATTTTAGAGTCACTAGCATACTTCTAGGTATGTTTACATAGAGATTTCTGACCAACATAACTGAACTTGGAAGTGTTAGGTAACTACGTTCGGATTTCTTGCTTTTTAGAGTGTTAAATAATGGATTTAATCATGCCGGTGATGCAAATTAGGAGCAGGGAGAAATGCATTATTAGAGTTGCTGATCAATCATTAGTGGAGACTACCTATTTTCAAATCAACAAATGCACCAAACCAAATTTCTTTGTAGCTGAATAAAGAACTTTCTTTTGAGTATGTGTCACCGTACGTTGATTCCGGGTAGAATGGTGAGCTACCCAACCTCCTACCAATAGAAGCACTATTTTTGATCTCTTGAGTGCTAATTTTGTCAATCATAAGGGTGACGTCTATAGATGAAAACCACCTTCTTGTAGTTTGATTTGCATTAGCACCATTCTCTCTCTCGCCAACAACATGTCCATAAAAACACCATCATCATCAACAAGCGGAGCGACATCAAAATCTATAAGGAAAGTTGAAGACATTTGAGGTTTACAAGCAACAATACAAGGAAGAGCAAATTTCATATCCAAGTAAAGCAACATACAATGAGCATATTTTTATATACATGTTGGAGACTGACACATAAGGAGCGGAATTCTATATCTAAGTATGAAGACTTATTTACAAGAGCGAAGAAAATCAAAAGATGAGAGTTATTGAAGTTTATGATACGAAGACAATACAAGTTGTGAAGAACAATGTGGTAAAGTACTTCTTTCATGGCCATGTTAATTTTAATTTCGTTATTATTTTTGTAGTTGCAATCTTTTTATCAAAAAGAAGAAAAAAAAGACAAATAAGGACAAAAGAAAGAAAAAAAATACGAAAAGAAAAAAAAAAGAAAAAAAGAAAAAAAGAGATAATACAAAATGATTTGCATTTAGGTTTTTATTTGTTCAATAAGTCCATGGGGAAGAAAACTCTACAAGGAAGTTTCAAGCAACAAGGAAATTGAAGAGAAAGAGTTACAAATTGTCAAAGTTTTACGAAGTTCAAGAGTTTATCATCAACAGGTGAAGACCGAAGACCAAGAAGATGAGGAAGATGAGATGAAGACTACGTTTCTATTGGATATTGTGAGAGTGGTGTTATTATCATTGCAATCAGATGTGAAGGTGGTAAGTACTCTCATCCTCTATAATATTGGTTGATTTCCTTTCTTAGAGATCATCAGAAAAAGTCTATTATTTTCCACGATTTTGTAGAGTCTCCAGAAATTATTTCGGAAGGTTTCCTTCCCACCATTCAACGTGTGTAGGATTCATCTCTTCATTCCTACCTACACACATGTGAGACCCATAAAAAAGTCATCTTTTTGAGTGCAATTATCATAAAATCCTTTTACGTGAGGCAGAAGCTGAGGCGAAATGCTTATTGATCGCTCTCAAACACGCGTGTGATTATTTATCACTCAACATTTAAGAATGAGAATATGTTCTTTGGTATTTCTAACTTCTTATTACAAGCATGTAGAAAATCTATGTCCTTATAGCTCTTTGGATGCTTGGGACGCTGGAACGCTTTGAAGTTGGAGTAGGTTTTGTGGGTATACCTCTTATAAGCCCTCACGAGACTATAACTTGTCCACTAGGGACACCTAGGGGTTTAAAGGCATGTTGCATTAGCTAAGTGCATCCGTATCCTCGACGACATGAAGTTGTTGTATTTAGATAGTTTTCTCGAGGACTAGCAAAAGCCAAGTGTGGGGGAATTTGTTAAGTGCATATTTTGCATATATTTAGTGTTGAATCCATGCTAGTAATTGCTATATATTCTTGCGAATTATTGTATATTTCTCTTGTTTTCTCTTATTTATGTCTTGCCAGGTGAACCGTCCAAAAGAAGTGAATTTGCACGTAATTGTGCAATAAAAGAAGTTAGCTACAAAGTGAAGTCTACAAACGGGGAAGGGTCAAATACCAAGTGAAACGCGTTCAAATCATGCCAACACTTTAGTTTATTTGGATTCCAACACCCTAATATCATGCCAACAAAGTCTTGACTTGCTTAGTTCAACTTCATGGTTCATATGCATCACTTGCATCCTTTTTGGCGAGCAATAATCACCAATGGATAGTCCAAGTCTTGGCCAATGCTTGAGCTGGGCTAACTCTGAATAAGGATATGCAACACTATCGCGTCTTATTGTATTTACTAAGTAGCCTTTCTTGTCTCAGCCATGTTGGCGCTACATCGTCGGACTGTGCAGCTCCATCTGCCAGGATACAACTTCAGGATAGATCAACTGGTACGCTTAACTGTTTGGACCGGTCATAGACCTCCCCCCACCCAATCCATTCAACGTCCGAGTTGAATGCAATATCAGTTTAGACTCTTCTAAACTTTCTTAGCTTTGTACGCATCTGAACCACTCTCAAAAATTAGCAACTTTGTTTGGCCTTTAATTTTGCCAAAAACTTCTCTGCCTAGTACTTTACGCCGCCACTTAGTTTGTTTGCCTTTCCATCAAGCCTATGAATTCCAGCTTCATTGTCACATCGTCGACTATGTTTCAATCTCCACTTCATTCATATCTCAACACCCAAATACTCTTGGGATCCGCTCTTATGCACTTTCAGAACTTTTCTGAAATTCAGTAGTATTTGCTAGATACACCCTAAGCCAACTTTCCACATCTGAGTACATCCGCATCACAAATCTTTTCTCCAGCCATTTTGTGCCTAAGCGTACACACTAAACAGCCAACAGATCACCCTGATATGCATAACTTAGCTTACTGCCTTCAATTTCGACTGACATTGCACTCTTGCAATTCAACAGTACTTACTGAAGACCAAGTGTTCATCAATCACTTTGCAACACTCTAGTGAAAACTCGACAGAAATGCATGACGTTAGACATGACTTAGGATACCCGGGACATCCCACCGTCTCTTTGGACAAGGTTCCTCTCACGCGCCTTTGAAACTAACAAGGCCTCATTTGTTCCTTCAAACTGCTACGCTTTAATGTAGCATAAAAACAACATCATGTTCTTCCTAACTATGAGTTACTCTTACCTCATATGCTTGATGGACTTACATCTTCGTTCTTCTTTGCGTTACTCCATGATATCGCGGCCAAATACTGTCGCACTTCTACGTAACTCTCCCAACAACAAACTCATTTATGCCACCAACTTCAATTATTGCTTGATGCGCGTTGTAAGTGCAACAAATTAATCGAGATATGTCGCACTAATTAAATAATAATATAGCGGTAGTAAGGATCGTTACCACGGAGAGCGGTGTAATTGATATGTTATTTGAAATAGATGAACAATAAAAAATACTAAAAAGGGGGAATTGGGTTGATTATAATAAACACAAATAATAATAAACAATAATATGAAAAGATGATTATGAGTCATTCGCCGTTACCAAACGTTGACTTGCATAGTATACTCGTTTACCTTTCGTAAGAATCATATATCACCAACCGTGGAATAGCAGGTACGCTTAGCTATCCCCAAAACTCCTTGCATCACCGGATAACAGGTACGCTTAGTCACCGGATTCTATTCAACTGAGCCGCCCTGAGGTACGCTTACAAGGTGTAACTCAAGCGAATGCTTTAGTATTTGTGAATTTAGTTTGATCCCAGCAGTTAAACTCAGTACGCTCGGTTCACTTACTGATGTTGTCTTCACACGCAATTGCTTTGCAGAATCCCTCTGTAAGGTCTTGCGATTTCTACTTGTGTAGAGAGTTGTTTGACTATTACACTTATCACGCAACTTCTACTAGCATTATATTGATCAAAAGATTAATCCAATTGTACACTTGAATAATCTAGAAATCAATCATAAACCCTAGGTATAGAAAACACAATCGATAATATGATAAAAACTTCAAATAATCTTTGTATAATAATTAAGCTTCACACCCGGAACTTTGAATTCATCCTAATCAACAAAAGTTTAGCTTCTCATGATTACACCATTTCCCGGTTTTCCACTAAAGGGGTAAACCCTAAAATATTTATGAAGAACAAAGTGTATTATGAGATGTAGGGATATCTTCTTAGGTTAAGAAGTGTTTCTTATATCGAACCCCGTGCTAAATGGTTGCCAAATTTTAGCCAAATTTCCAAAATAAATCATGACCAAAGTCCTGGCCGTGAAGTCTTTAGCCAATGGGTAAACCCACAATATTCAGTCACTGCCAACAATTGCATCAATCCAAAACTCAACATCGATAACAACAATCATATCACCAGACAGTCCTCTTCACTACCTTTTCTCCCTGTACAAACTCGAGCTCAACTCTACTCCCAGTTCAAGCATCAACCTCTTCCTTCCCTGACCTTCAATAGAATCTCCATCCACTCCAGTCCATGGATAATCCTCTTTCCAACTCGATATGTACCTGTCAAGCTCTATCTTCTACCATGAAGGCACCACATCATTAATTTTATATCAACAGAAGCTCAAACCATCATCACGGCATTTTACCATCAACGATAGTTTCAAGACTCCATCGCAATCACCACTGCCATCCATCTCTTGTAGGGAAACGATGGTTTCCTAGTTTAGGTCAACTTCCATAAATATGGAATACCTAAATTAACCATGGTTTCCTAGTTGGAGATGGTTTCCTAAACCAAGGAGGTTAATACTTGGGAACCAAGTTTGTGACTCCTATATAAGGAGGTCTAGTCTAAGTGTTTTAGTCATGGAATCCTCAATGTAAATCTCGTAGAGATTTGAGGGATTCATCCCACCTATTTGAGGTGGTTATGTGAGAGACCTAATGGTGGAAGGAGTACACTATTATGGTGCTTATGGGATACTTATCGATGTTGGAAGATATGTCGTTATGAAGTATTCATATGGAGATGTTGGTAAGACATCTTGTTAAGGAGAAGATCATCTTGGTGGTGCTGGATTAGATTATTGGTGTTAAGCTAAAGGCGTCCATGGTAATCTATATTAGGGTGTGTGCAGAGAAGATCATCTTGTTGTGGTAGATAATGTGGTAAATTTTATCTCGTATGGGTGAAAAGACACTACTTTGGATCTTATAGAGTGCTTGTGAGAGTTCTTGTGTTCGGTCACGTTGTGGTGAGTCGATGGATTGATTTATTCAATCATTTGTGTAATTCTCAGTGGTGATTCTATAATGAATAAAGAGTTCATAGCCGTTTGGTGGATGTAGACAATATTATACACATTGTGTATATTGTTGAACCACGTTAAATTCGTGAGTTCTTTACTTTTGTTGCTTTGTTTATGGCTTGCATCCATGTGGTTCTCTTTCTCTTCTTCTTATCCTAGATCATAGTAAGGTTCATGGAGTGGGAGAAAGCCATCGGTAAGACATCTCAAAGTTTTTGGTAGTGTGTGTTATTCTCAAATTCCAAAGGTGAAGAGAACAAAGCTTGATGAGTCAAGTGAGAAGTGTATATTTATTGGCTATAGCCTCCAATCAAAAGGTTATAGGTTGTTTAGCTTGAGGAACAACACAATGATTACAAGTCGTGATGTCTTGTTTGATGAAGGGGCTTCATGGAATTGGGAAGAAGGTAAAATTGAAAAGAGAACCATTATTGTTGATGAAGAGCAAGAAAATTCAGCAACAAATGATGTTGAAGAAGGTGAAGAAGATGAGGAAGAACTACCTCAAACACCTCCAAATACAAGACAAGGAGTATTTCCAAGTATGTCTCCAAGTACTAGAGCATCAACATCACCACCGTCGGCACCAAAGAAGTTGCGAAGGTTGAGTGAAGTCTATGAAAGATGTAATCATTGTTGTGGTTGGTAGGAAAAATTTTGAAGAAGCATCAAAAGAACCGGTTTGGATAAAAGCTATGGAAGAAGAAGTTTTTTCATTTGAGAGCGATACATGGGAGAAGGTAGCAAGGCCAAGTGACAAAGAATTTATTGGTGTGAAGTGGATCTACAAGGTGAAGTACAATGCGGATGAAACGGTTCAAAGATACAAAGCAAGGTTGGTGGCAATGGCTACTCATAACAACCCGGTATTGACTACAATGAAACTTTTGCACCGGTTGCTCGTCTTGACACCATTAGAGCCGTGATTGCTATGGCTTCCCAAAAAGGTTGGTTACTTTATCAACTTGATGTCAAATCGGCATTTTTGAATGGAGAACTACATGAAGAAGTCTATGTAGAACAAGCACAAGGTTTTGTGGTGGAAGGAGAAGAAGACAAAGTATACAAGTTGAAGAAAGCTTTGTATGGTCTCAAGCAAGCATTAAGAGCTTGGTATAGTGAGATAGATGGATATTTCAAAAGGAAAAAATTCAACAAAAACAAGAGTGAGCCTACACTATATGTGAAGACAAAAGTTACGTCTATTCTCATCATTGCCTTGTATGTTGATGATCTTATCTTTACGGGTAATGATGCTCATATGATAGAGCAATTCAAGAGAGAAATGATGATGAAATATGAGATGAGTGACATGGGTTTGCTCAAGTACTTTCTTGGTATAGAAGTTCATCAAAGTGAAGATGGAGTGTTCATTTCTCAAAGCAAGTATGCCGAAAAGGTGTTGAAGAAATTTGGTATGCTTGGTTGTAACCCACATCTACACCACTTGTAGTGAATAAGAAACTCAAGAAAGATGATGGAGGAAGAAAGGTTGATGAGACTTACTATAGAGGTCTTATTGGAAACTTGTTGTATCTTACACATACAAGACCCGACATCATGTTTGCTTCAAGTATGCTTTCTAGGTTCATGAGTTCACCTAGTCATTTACATCTTGGCGCGGCAAAGAGGTTGTTAAGGTACATACAAGGAACAATGAATTTTGGAATCATTTATTCAAGAAATTTGGATGTCAAATTAGTTGGCTATTGTGATAGTGACTTGGGAGGGTGTATTGATGACATGAAGAGTACATCGGGTTATGCTTTTTCTCTTGGTTCGGGTATATTCACATGGGCATCGAAGAGGCAAGAAACCGTAGCTCAATCCACGGCGGAAGCGGAGTACATTTCGACATCAATAGCTTCATCTCATGTTGTATGGCTAAGAAGAATCATGGAAGACATTCAAGAGAAGCAAGAAGAAAGCAAGTAATCTTTTGTGACAACAAATCGGCAATTGCTATGTCCGAAAATTCGGTTGAGCATTGTAGAGCAAGGCACATCAAACTCAAGTACCATTTCATTCGAGAAGCAGTTGAAGATGGTAAGATAGAACTCAAGTATTGCAAGACAGAAGAACAATTGGCGGACATATTCACCAAGGCACTTCCCATAGGCAAGTTTCAAAATTTTAGAGAATTACTAGGAGTAGTAGAACATCACATTAAGGAGGAGATTGTTAGTTAATTTGAAGTTACTTAGCTAATTAAGATTAGTAGTAATTTAGTGAGTACACATGAGTGTTCCACATGCTTTTGTATTAGGTTTATGTAGACCTAGTATATAAAGAAGAGATGAAGAAAGAGAATGTAATCAAAATGAAATGAGATTGAGTAGAAGAGGTAGAGAGAAGCTTATGCCCTCCCCTCCATTCAACAAATTTACTTCAAATTTCTTTATCAATTCAACCATAAAACCAACAATATCATCATCACTGA
Source organism: Papaver armeniacum (assembly GCA_023531295.1). Lineage (NCBI taxonomy): Eukaryota > Viridiplantae > Streptophyta > Magnoliopsida > Ranunculales > Papaveraceae > Papaver > Papaver armeniacum. The sequence goes on from JAJJWW010009487.1 coordinate 407,105, forward strand.
ATAAATGCAACAGTCTGATTGATATTCATTTTGTATTAAGTGCTTCTATGCAACTTGAGGGCAAGGAAGCAACCCCCACTAAATCATTACCACTGAATAAATACATTGCCTTTCACCAATCGAAAAACTATATACACTACTCTCCTTCTTTTTCTTTGGATTCAATATCTTATCCCCACGCTTGAATGGACAGTTAAATCATGATCATCATCATCGTTACCTAGTTATTTAATTAGGTCTGCTTTAACTTCTCGTGTTTTATTTGTAATTAAGCAAGAAGATAGGCTGAGTCCTTCACACGGTCTTTAATAAGTACGGCGAATTTTTGAAACTTCCGATACCTAACTGTGGCTAGGTCCATAGATTGATGATGTTAGATCTCCGTCATTCGACAGTTAGGATGGTGCGAATTCATTTTTGAACTCGCGCCGCGAGTTCAAAATATTTTCCCATGGGAGACTTAAAAAAATAAAAAGTAACTGGGAACGCGTCATGCAATCAGCTTGATGCCAAGATCAAGGTATTTTGATTATGGTTAAGGTTGATTATAATATAAAACCTAAGAAAAATAACTAAAGTATAATAAACAGTTATATAAAGATTTATTACTAGTTGCTTAATTTAATTCATTACTTTTAATTTTTAAATTTTAATCTAATTAAATGTTTTTTTAATCTCACTAATTATTTTTACAATAAATTAACCGGAAGTCTAGCCACTAGCTGGGCACCGACCCTTTTGAATGACTAACCCTATTATATGGAAAAGGAAAATTCCAATTTTGATGTTGGTGTCGTGGCTAGCAATATAGTACTTCATTCTCTTCAAAAAGTCTATAGTGTCGTCTCCAAGTTCACCCAACGTTGCTTAATTGAATAGATAATTAGTAAAAAGAAGGAATAGGTGATTCATACTCCCTCCGTCCCATATTAGTTGAGCCAATTGGTTTTAAATTTTGTCTCACAAATAGATGAGTTATTTCACTAATCAAGGAGATATTTCTAATACTATAAGAAATATGTATAACTTGATAGCCATGTTTATATTCGTTACGTAGGTGTTTTAAAATGCTTTTCAACGGTATAAAGAGTATGAAAAACTGTGGTATAGTTTAAAAGAAAAATCATTTCTAAATTTTACAAGTTATTATCCATAAGGGCATACTTGTAAAAAATACATAAACATACTCCCATTTTCTCCTTGCCTTAATAATTGTGCAAACTACAAATGGCTCAACTAGTTTGGGACGGAGGGAGTATTATATGATTCAGATTGCTTTAAGATGGATCATCTTCTTCAATTTGAATCCATTATTATGAAAGAGAAGGTGAATATTGATTTTTTTTTTTTTTTTTGAAGCATGATTTTATTACACTACTAAAGGGCTATTACAAGATGGTATTTGATACCTGTAAGATCAAATACATTTGGACCGATATGCCAAGAAGTTACAACAACAAGGTAGAGTGAAGTGCGAGTAACATTCGCCGGATTCGAAATGCAGCGATAATAGTCAGAGTTGGTGAGGATGAGGTTGTCAAGGCTCCGCAGGGCTTCGACGAATGCTTTCCACAAGAAAAGTTGTATATATGTGTTATATTTTAAAAGAAGATCAGATTTTATTGCCATTTTTATTTAAATTAAATTATAATAAAAAGAAAAATGAATTTTATTAATTAGTTAACCGGCTGTTAATAAGAAGCAATAAGATTATTTTGTTTTGTGTACACTCCTTAAAAGAGGAGTCCGAATTCGTGCACACTCCTTAACGAGTGTATATTTCACAATTCAATATGTATCCTTGATTTAATTTAAGGAGTTATGTAACGAGGGTCGTGATTCTAAATATGGAGGGTAATGGGGCCATCAATTAAATAATCAATCAATCAGAAGAATATATGAAATATACTCTCGTTAGAGAAATATGAACAAATTTGGACTCCTTAAAAAACTTTACACAAAATTGGACTCCTATTCAGAGGGGTAGGAACTCAGATTGTTGCGCGACTTGCAACCGTTAAACTGGCCTCTTATTTTTGATTTGTTGAACGGTTCTTGAATCATTTATCGTTATTCATATTTAAGACGATTTTCCTACTAAAAAAAAAATAGTTGAATGAACACGTGTGGTTAGAAGAGAAGAAAAATCTAAGTGGTAAAACCAAATCTACCCTTTTGTACAAAATGAAAAATCGAGGCATCTTATGAGACTTCGAGTCAGTGAACCCTAAATTTCACTCCAGAAAACTATCTTCTTCTCTAGTGGTGGGCAGAATCCATTTCTGCCCTTAACCCACTGGAGATCATACTTGTCCATAGAGAAAGAGAGCCTATGATCCAATTTCCCCATCAATTCGATTCATAGATTGTTGCTTTATCAAATTGAGTAGCTAATTTAGTTATATCAATTAAACCCCAAATTCATCCCCAGTTCTCGATTGAAACAACCCCAATTGAAATCCCCTAAACCAGAGAAACCCCTAAAAAAACAAAAGCTGTCCCTTTTCTTTATCAAGGGAAATCCAATTGAAACCGTGAATCGCCAATTCCTCTTGAAAACTGACCACTTTGTAGAGGAGAAGAAGAAGAAGAAGAAGGTGGTGGCGGGACTGAAACGACGAGAAAGGTTGGTATTTTGAAATTGGTTTCTGATTTTTGATTGGATAGTATTAGCCCCTTTGATAATCATTCTGCTGGTTAGAATTAGGCAAGTCTGAAAACTGATTTCTGCACCTCTAATTTATTGCCCAAAATAACAGATTCCAAATTTGATTAGGTCTTGGTTTCCTCACGTTATTACCACTTGGTTTCGCTTGGCATATAAATTGACAGGTATATACGTAGGATTTTTTGTTTTAATAAGATATACATAGGATTGAAAGTGGTTTAAGGGTCAAGAAAAATGGGTGCAGCCGATGAGTACTTGAGTTCTGACAGTGATGTAGAAGAGGCACTATACAGTGATGTAGAAGACATACTATATGATGATGAGTGTGGAGACTTTGAGCGTTCTGATGATGATTCAGATGGGTCGGTTGATGATCGCAGAGAAAAAGTATATACGATACTGACGGAGGAAGATCTAGGTAAGCGACAGGAAGAAGATATTACACAGGTGTTTGCTGGGCTTTCCATTGCAAGAGCATCAGCCACCATCTTGCTCCGACACTACAACTGGGAAGTTAATAAAGCGCTGGACTCATGGTTTGCGGACGAAGAAAAAGTTCGCAAGGATGTTGGCTTGTTAGAGGAGCAAGTAGTTCCGATTCAATACCTGGAGAGTATAATCAAGTGTCGGATCTGCTTCGATGAGTTCCCTCGCGATGGTATGTGCGCTACTGCTTGTGGTCATCTCTTTTGTAAATTGTGTTGGACAAGATATGTTAGCATAAAGATTGATGATGGACCTGGGTGTTTAACGTTGCGATGTCCTGAACCGTCTTGTGTTGCCGCTGTTGGTCAAGACATGGTTAATGAATTAGTTTCTGATAAACATAAGGAGAAGTATTCTCGTTACCTTTTAAGATCTTATGTCGAAGATCAGAAAAATATCAAATGGTGCCCTGGTCCAGGCTGTGAGTATGCTGTTGACTTTGTTGCTGGTAGTTCAAGCTATGATGTTATTTGCAGTAGGGATCATAGCTTTTGCTGGAATTGTCTTGAGGATGCACATCGTCCAGTGGACTGCGACACTGTTGGCAAGTGGGCCTTGATGAATACTAACGAGTCTGAAAACACAACTTGGATTTTTGCTAACTCCAAATCTTGTCCAAAGTGCAAAGTACCGATTCAGAAAAATGAGGGGTGTATGCATATGACATGCTCTTGCAAATTTGAGTTCTGCTGGCTCTGCCTTGGTGATTGGTCAACTCATGCAGAGGATACAGGTGGTTTTTTTGCATGTAATATCTATGAGAAAGCAAAAGCAGAAGGAGCATATGTTGAGGAAGAAAAAATTATACAAGAGACAAAAGATTACTTGGATAGATATGCTTTTTTCTACGAAAGATTTATAGAAAACCAGAAGTCAAGGCTAAAGGCAATCGCAAGCTTGAAGAAAATGCTTTCAGAGGATTTAGCAAAGCTTATCGACATATATGGCTTGTCAGAAATGGAGCTTGGGGTTATTACAGATGCTTGGCGACAGATCATAGAATGCAGGCGTGTCCTAAAGTGGACTTATGCTTATGGATACTACTTACCTCAAAGCGAACTTGCAAAAAAGAACTTATTTGAGCATTTGCAAGGTGTAGCTGAGTCTGGGTTGGAAAGGCTCCATCAATGTGCAGAACAGGAAATACAAATATATCTCAAAGAAGATGAATCGGGTGATGCACACCAAGGCTTCAAGTTTTATCATACAAAGCTACTTGGAATGACCAAAGTCACAGGGAATTACTTTGGAAACCTGGTCCGTGCTCTAGAGAATGGTCTTTCAGATGTAAACTCACAGTAATGGTGTCTGTGGTAAGACAAAGAGTCTCAAATTTTCTACTCTATTTATCTTTTTATGGATGGGAAGTATTTAGAAATTGTTTTTGCAATACATTTTAACTAAGTGGTAAACAGTTGTAGTATGGGGAAATTTTCTCCAGATAGTTTACCGCTCTATCGATTCATCTTTTAAGTTTTACCCTTATACACATTGGTATCTATCATACTTTCTGGAAGCATCTTTCTGGTTCCGTATTCATCACCCACTGCTGATGTTACACTCACTTTTGATCAAATATGTAAACATGGACTCCAATTTTCAGATACATTCAAAGTCAAAACTGTGCCTCATTAAGCCATTAACACATACCAACAGGAATTGATTGCGGATGTTTTTTTGTTTTTTGTTTTTTTAAAGCTTGAAGTAGATCATAACATCATCTGACTACAGGACAGGGAATTAGAAGATGTAAATATAGGCTGCAAGAGAAATATTTAAACTATATGTGAGACCTTATTGAAGCCATGAGTTGTATATATATGTAATGTAATGGAGTCATAGAACAATCTTATTAGAATATTAATTCTGTCTCATTAGCATTACTTCGGGATGTCAAATGGAAGTACAACATTCCTATTGTATGTCGATTACAGAAGATACTTGGCTGCGAAAGCAGATCGGAGGCGTCAAATGGAAGTACAACACGCTCGGAGATAAAGACAGGAGATACTGACTCACAGGTTCCTATCGCTTTGTGGTAAAGGAGAAGAAAGGTGAGAAACGAAATGTTGGTGGTCTATAACATCTTGTAGTTTTTTTTTGCGTCATAATACTTGTTCTTGTTGCTAGCTAGGTTTCTATTCATTATATCTGCCATGGGTTGCCAAGTGCATCCTCATACAACCTTTATCATTATTTTGCAAAACTGTTCGACATTAACTAGGAGAATGAAAAGGTGAAAAGAGAATGGGTATGGCACAATTCATGGGTATATTATGTTTGGACCTGAAACAAATATATGTTGTAGTTTGTAATCCCTGAAATGGAATAACTATATGAATCGTATGACATAGGGTAGCAGAACGTTTGCAGGTTTCAAATTGTTTAAACTGTCAGGATTATTTGAAATAACAGGCCTGTTATCTCCAAGTGGCCGTTTCTAAATGCATGTGATCCACCTTTATATAGTCTTTATATTCTTGCAGGTAGGAACGATGGTTCACGGAGTGACGGAGATGCTCACAGGCTTAGCAATGTCGCCAACGCACACCCCCTTTCTATCAAAGAAGCAGAAAAAAAAAAGACGCACGACCCATATTTGTGTGTGCATTAGGTTTCTAAATTATGCAACTAATGCCGGACAAATTGAGTTAAATCATGTTTGTTTTTAGTCCCGGGCGGTGGAATAGAAGTTAGGACCAAGGAGTTATTAAGGACACTAGCTCATATGCACAATTTGTGAGTTCTTTTTTTCTTCTTCTTTTCCTGTAATCTTTTGTTGTTGAGTTCGTTTAGTGGGCAAGCATTGAAGTACTTATAATATTTGTATCGGGCAGTTTTATCCTGGACAGTACTTCACTATGGGATATTAGCATCACTCATTATTGAGGCATACCAGTAAAGTATTGCGTTAAGGACAGTTTGATGATAAACTAAACTCTGTACTCAGTGTGTTTGTTTGCAATTATGTAATTCTTTCATTTTTCCAGAAATTCTCTCAACATTATATGAGGAAATTCCAAGCCTCACATTTGAATCATTTGATGCGTGGTACACACTCACGGAAGAAGTTATGGTATACATTGATACGGTCAGCATTGAGTCGCTGATATAGTGAGAATCATAACTCAGATTCATGATTGCACTTGTGGGCTTTACCAACTGTATCAGTACAGCGTACCATGGGCCATTAACGAAAACAAAATAGAGTCATTGGGTAATAACACCAATCACCCGTTATCCACCGTATATAAATCCTAGTTTATTTTAATTTTTTTTTTTTTGAATTTTTTTGAATTTTTTTTAGTTACAAATCCTAGACCTAGGTTCGGCTGATAAGTTACAAGCCACCTTTTTTTTTTTTTGAACATACCCAAATTCAGCTGACAATTTATTAGCCAAACCTTGAGTGTACTTCGTATATATGACGAAGACTCAAAGGTTCGACTGATAGCTTGTTAGCTGAACCTTGAGTGTACTTTTAGATTCAGCTGATAAGATATCAACCAAAATTCACTCTTTAACTGGTGAACTTAAGTTCCGCTGACTTGAGAAAAGATAAGACAAGTGAACTTAGTATTATTCTTTATGAAATGAAGTTCGGCTATCATTTTAGTGTGTAATTATTAGCTAACCTTTCATCAACACTATCATAATGAAGAACAACAAATAGTTCGGCTGATAATTCGTTTTAATTGTCATCTATAATTTACTTTATAACTTCCGTAATACCCTTATTTTCTCGATATAGACCTAATCTATCAATCAAACACAAGAAAATAAGACATGAGTTTGTGGGAAATTATTTGTAGATTTCCTTGCAATAAGAATTCGGTTCTCGCTCTCCAACTTCACTCGATTTGATTTGTGTCCTCCTCCTGCTTCTTCTTCTTCTTCATAAATTTGCATATTAGAAAAATGTTTAGAGCATTTACCTTTAGTCGAAGAAGATGAAAATTAGAGTCGGGTTATCGTTCGGTTGCAAACTTGGAATGAAGAGAAAAAGGAAGGAAAATTTTTTTAAGAAAATTTAACTTGTTTATTTACAAAAAGTTTAATAAAAGAGTAAAAAAAATAACTTATTCAAGGTTATCTAGGTAATTTAACTAGCCTTAGGACACCCTTATCAACCTACACTAGCGAGGATATCATCTATATGCCTCCAAAGTTTCAGATTATTGCTTCAAAACACAAGATTGCTAATGGGGGTGCCAGGATTGCTGGGGGTGTACCAATCCAAGGCAAAAATTGTTTTATCCTATATAAAAACTGTTTTGTCTTATTATAGTTTTGGTACACCCCCATTAATCTTGGCACCCCCGTTGGCAGCCTTGTCAAAACAGACTTCTAAATTTTGGACGTGATCCATGACGGGAGAATGTGGGCAATAATCATGATTCAAGGTCCAACCATCAGAAAAAAGCCCACTGGTACAAACATAGTTAAAATTAAAAGGCAAGTCAAAACCCGTATTTGTATTTAACAGCAACTTTTTAACATGCCCCGGGGTACAGAAAAATAACACCAAATTTAAGATTGTATTTAATGCAATTTCTTAATTTCGTATAATAACACCAAATTTTTATTACCCGAAATAACCCCATTCCGGATTTTAGTAGGTCCAAGTTAAGGAAATCGACATATCCATATATATGGGGTGTACCCCTACCACTGGAATTCTATTTAGGTTTCAGTTTAGGCGGAACAGCGAAAAAATTATACATCTCCCAAGATGCATAGCTACGGATTAAGAATTAAAAAATCAAAAAGAGTATATACAGATGATGCCTACGACTACGATTACGACGTTAAAATATCACCGAGAAAGGTCAGAGCTAAAAGATCAAGAGGAGTCGATTCAGCCAAGCAGAAAAAAAGAAAAGTCGATTCAGAAGATAAGTATGAGGTTCAAAGTTTGAAAACAAAGGATTCAGATGACCAGTACAGGATTGTTGACGGTGTTATAGAGATCTTTGATGACGATTACGGTGATTATAGTGATAAGAACGAGGTTAAAGGATTTAGAATAACGGATTCAGAAGATGTGTACAAGAGTGTTGACCGTGTTGTAAAGATCTTTGATTTTGATTTTGATGATGATGATGATGACGGTGATCATGGTGTTGGTATTGAAGATGAAGGTGATTGTAGTGATGATGGTCATGCTTTAAGTTTTGAGGAGGATGACGAGGATGGGTTTGATAAATCCGACGATGTTCGTCGGGAGAAATGTTATATAGTTCTGATCGAGGAAGACATACGCCGGCAGCAACAAGAAGATATCACACAGGTATCTAATCTTCTTTCGATGTCAAGAGTTTCAGCTACCATCTTGCTACGACATTACAACTGGGATGTTGAAAAAGCACACGAAGCATGGTTTACAGACGAAGAAAAGGTTCGCAAGGATGTTGGGTTGTTGGAGGAGAAGTAGATCAGATTCAAAATACGGGGACTAGAATCAAGTGTAGCGTATGCTTTGATGACTTCGCCCGCAACGATATGTCTGCTGCGAATTGTGGTCATCTCTTTTGTAAGTCGTGTTGGGCACAATATATTAGCATGAAGATTAATGACGGACCTGACTGTTTAATGATGCGATGTCCTGAACCGTCTTGTCCTGTCGCTGTTGGTCAAGACATGGTTAATGAATTTGTTTCGGATGAAGATAGGGAGAAATATTCCAATTACCTATACAGATCATACGTCGAAGATAAGAGAAAAATGTCCAAATGGTGCCCTGGTCCAGGCTGTGAGTGTGCTATTGAATTCGTCGCGGGTAGTGCAAGTTACGATGTTATTTGCGGCTGCGGCCATAGATTTTGCTGGAATTGTGTTGAGGATGCGCATCGTCCAGTGGACTGCGACACCGTGCACAAGTGGGTCATGAAGAATAGTGCCGAGTCTGAAAACGTAACCTGGATTTTAGCCAACTCCAAATCTTGTCCAAAGTGCAAACGGCCAATTCAGAAAAACGAAGGGTGCATGCATATGGTCTGCCAATGCAAATTTCATTTCTGCTGGCTCTGCCTTGGTGATTGGAATGATCATGGCAAGGAAACAGGTGGTTTTTATGCGTGTAATATCTATGAGAAAGTACGATCAGGGGGTGTATACGACGAGGAAGAAAAAATAAAAAATAAGGCTAAAGATTACTTGGATAAATATGCATTCTACTACGAAAGATTTGAAGAAAACCAGAAGTCAAGGCTAAAGGCGATCAAAAGCTTGAACAAAGTACAAACCGAGGATTTAGCGAAGCTTAGGGACAAATATGACTTGCCTGAGACAGAGCTTGGGTATATTACAGATGCTTGGAAACAGATCATCGAGTGCAGGCGTGTCATAAAGTGGACTTATGCCTACGGATATTACCTACCTCAAACTGAGTTTTCAAAGAAAGAACTCTTTGGGTATTTGCAAGGTTTAGCTGAGTCCGAGTTGGAAAGGCTCCATAAATGTGCAGAGCAGGAGTTACAAAAATATCTCGTACAAGACTATGCACCCCAAGACCTGAACAGTATTAGATTAAAGCTACTTGACCTGACCCGTACCACACGGAATTACTTCGAAAACCTGGTTCGTGCTTTAGAGAATGGTCTTTCGGATGTGGATAGTACACGGTAAGAGAATTTCCTCCGAGGATGGAATCAAAGAGACAGGAGTGGCAAGAGACGCAAGGTGACTTTCTACTTTATTTATTTTTTTCATTTGATGGGAAGCATTCAAAAAAAAAAAAAAAAATCATTGGGGGAAAATTTCTCCAAACAATATTTGAACAATTTTGCACAAACCAGCTTTAAAACTCAATTGAATTTTCTGCTTAGTTTTCCCCCATTGTGCGGATGTGCAGTAGTTTTCTTTTCGGACAGGCGACAGTGCTTGCTGTTTGGGTTTTGCGAGTCTCAGACCAATGGGTTTAAACTATGAAATAACTCTATGAGTTAGTTGACATAGCCTAGCAGAATGTTTCGAGGTTTCAAATATTGTTTATACCGTCTAAGATTCACTTTGCAAAGAACCAAGTTATCTCCAAGTGGTCCATTCTAAATGCATTCAATCGGCCTTTTTTTTATTTTTATTTTTTTTTCTTTTGATAAGAAAAATTTTTATTGGATGAATTATTGGAGGACTGCCTGACCATTCTTTCATAGGATTCACTCTAATTAAATTTTGCTAGTACATCAGCAACACTATTTGCATCTCTTTTCGTGTCCTAGTTCAAAGTAGAAAAACTGCTACGTAATCTACTGGAGAGGATTCCTGCACAATACTATTTGCTGTCAGGTTTTCATATCTCCTACTACATGAAAGTTGTCTCCCGCTTCTAAATGCAACACCTCAATGTCTTTCTCTTTAGCCCATTTCACTACTTCAAGTGCTTCAATTGCCTCTCCTTGCTCCTCATATGTTCCTGTGGCATGTTCTTGCTCCAATGAACAAAACCTGCACAGTTTCTCAAAATTAGTCCTATACCAATTGGTTGATCATGCCGTATAAAAGAAACATCAACACTGATCTTTAAAGTTGTTATGGATTGATTGGGAAAAATTTATAGATACCCCTTTGGGTACAATTGCATTCTCCAACTGCTGGACTCTCAGGCATAAGTTATTTATGCAGCTAAAGAGTCACTTTGGTCCATACTCCGAAAACAGATGGTTTAGGTAGTTTGGTCAAAAGGCATATCGATACCATTAGGTCGTAAGTTTAATGTCTAATTAAGGTCTAGATCATAGAAGATGCAGTTAATGCATTAGGTGGTAGACTAACCATATGTTAGTCGACTTTTTAGATATTAGTGGTATTTTATATCTTTGTTTTTGTTTGTTGGAAACTTGTTGCATTGTTGTAAAATTTCTTCCCAAGTCAATGTTTATAGAGATGGAATCGTGCTACATGACCAGCGCCTTGACAGCTGAATAACAGCTGATCTGACATGGCATGTTAATGTGGCGGACAGAGTGTCCTTACCTTATCCACGTAACCAAAATAAAACTAGGGAATATCAAAAAAAATATTCTGTTGGGTTTATCGAACAGGTAAGATAATTTAGGAAACCGATTAGTTTTCCTTTTGATAAATTCAAACATTTCTCCTCTGTAATTCGCTTCTTCATCTGCATAAAAATTATAATTATGAAAAGGGTTTTTATTGCTGCCTTTTTTTCTTTGCATCGCATCAAAGAAATCAAGAATACTGCTATAAATCCATTAGATTTTGTTGAAATATACTCAGTTGATCGTCTAATTAGTGTTGTTGTACTTGTTCTTTTGTTACCATTAAAACTTAAATTCCTTCATTCGCACACGGACAGAAATTCTTCAAAGAAAATTAGATATATCATCTTCAAAACAACCACCCCCACTCAATTACAAACTATCTCTCATAATCAGTATCATTATCTTCTCCCTTGGGTTGTTTTGAATCTTCTTCTCCATTTAGTATCATTATCTTCACCCCATCAAGAAAGTTAGACATTTATAGACGAGTGAAATTGTTAGGGTTGATGGAGTTTCCGAGTTCGTAAACTAGAATGAGAAGATAAAGGAGGGTCTCAGGAATCTAGCGGTTTCTCTTTCTTTCTTCATGACGTGGATAGATAGAAGTTCCACATCTTCCGCCACTGTACATTCCACCTAACATCCGCTGTCATTCGGCTGTCAACAAGCTGGTCATATAGCATTTTCGATAGAGATGAGTGTTTTATTTTCTAAAATCTTACCGGTACTGATGAAATACGGTGCTATGGGGGATTGATTATCATCGGTACAAGCTCATGAAATTGTAAGCTCGACCTTGTTGAATTTTAAAAATTTATGAACTGCTGGAGAATTTGTCGGCGCAATTGTATCCACGAATTGGATGTTCCAATTTCTAGTTTTGAGTGTGTAGCTCCTATTTGTTGGTGCAATTCTTCAGGCAAGTATATATCATTGGTTTCTAATTTGTATTCTGGTTCTAATATTCCGACCCTTTTACATAATACTACCTTCGTTTCTGAAAAAATATTACTTTCAGTTTTTGCATTTTAGCCTAAAAATAGGCCAAATTAAAAAAGTGAAAGTAACAGTTTCCCGGAAACGGAGAGAGTATTTATTAGGGTATACTAATTATATGTCCCTGGTTTTAACAATATACAACTATGTCCGTATACAACAATAAATGTATCCATACTTTTAATAACCTTCCATTTAAAATTAGATTACCTTAATACCCTTACCCATATAACATTCTTTTTTATTTCAAAATGGAATAAATTTCTTCCTCTACCACTTCACCACCACCACTAGTACCACCATCACCAACATTCAACAAACATTCCACCACCATCGTTCAACGACCACCACCTACCAACCGCCACCACCACTAATATTCCACCACCACTCTGTCACCACCACCAGTCTGCCACCACCACTAGTCCGCCGCTTCCACCAGTACTAGTCTGGCCGCCGCCGCCACCACCACCGCCACCGTCGTCGCTCCCGCCGCCATAACTGATTCAGATATTTTTGTATCAACAACAGTAATTCATCCAAATAAAAATAAAATCAATAGTAGAAGTAGATCCAATTTAGGGGATCAACAACAATAGTTGATCCAAAAAAAGGATCAACAGTAGAAGTGTATCCAATTTAGGGGATCAACAATAGTAGTTGATCCCCTAAATTGGTTCAACAATGAAAGTTGATCCAAGTAAATGGAGTGAACTTGGCGTGAGTCGAACACGCATGACGCATCATCTGAGATGGAGTCAGTCATGCTACCATTGCACCACAAGTTCAACATTTGAAGAAATTTACATGATTTAAACTACAAGCATGATTATACTAATCCAAGAAAATATTGTCCATAATAGGATTTGATCGGATCAACAACAGTAGTTGATCCCTGTTGATGGTGGTTTTTACACTACACCAAATCACGAATTTTATCACAGGCTATACCTGTTACTTATTAAATTTGTAACGGTTATAGCTTTGTGACAATTAAATAGTTATTAATAATTGTGATGGCGTTTTGTGACGGTTTATACGTGACAATCGCCAGATACTGATCACATTTAAAAAGCGTTACAATAATTAATAGTCACAATTGACCTAATTTTATGATTGCGACACGTGTCATATTTGTCACATTTATCTTAACGGTTTTAAGCATTTAAGCATAACTACAACAATTCGGCCAGGACACGTGTCCCCTGTCGTCACGGTTATCGTAACACATATAAGTGTTACGAAAATTTAGCAACAACTACTTGAGGACACTGTCTTTTTATCCGATTTTTGTAACATTTCTTTGTTACTTTCATTTATAACAACTTGATGATGGTGACACGTGTTCTCTTTTGTCACAATTTCTTGTCACGATTAACCGTGACAATTTTCTAATAACAAATAAAAAAAATATGGGTAGCCCGGAGTCATTATGATGGACACTCAGGCTTCCGATTAAAGGCGCAATAAAAGTCACCATCGTGGACCTAGACTTTCGTTTTCTGGGGATGTAATACAATTTAACTTTGAAACACGGAGCCGCAATACATATATTCTCAATTTACCATTTTTTTGAGATCCATACATTCTCAATTTCTTTGAAATTCATACATTTCTCAATTTGCAATCCATCCGTTATTATCCACATCTACGCTCCAAACGATCTTGAGATATCATTCTCTTCATGAATCCTACACAAAACATTTGAGAGATCAGTTCAAGTAACAATTTAACAATGCCAACATGGAACACAAAGAGAACGAAATAATAGACCAACTTATCAAGATATTTCAGAAACGATAATTCTTCTATTTTAAGCTAGACATTATGTGCTATTCAGGTGAGGTTCAGTTATGATAGTATAGTATACATACAAGCTAACCATTATGTGCTATGAGTATATTATACCTACAAGCTTACCAACAAGGAACACAAAGAGAACAAAACACATTCAGCAAACAACGAGATCTAGGGGTTAAGGAGACAACAAATGGATTAAGATTTCTAGTAGATAAGAATTAGGCCGCATTCGAGTGAGTAAAGGAATGCATTACTTAATTGAGTGTATTTTTCTAGTTGTGAGTATATAAAAGGTTGTGCTGATGATGTTATAGCAACGGAAACACTTATATCAGCTTAATGGGGTTGACTATGTTCATAACAGTCATATGCGTACAAGTACTAAATGAGTCGCATAATAATAGAGGCCTACTACAGGGGAGTATATGATACCTCCATCGCATCAACCATGTATCCAGAAAGAACGAAAATCCAATGAATTAAAACACCTAGCTATCTGATTGCTTCCCATAGCGTTATCTCAGGGGCCTCACCATCGTCGGACTCTTCTTCCTTTTGCTCCTCTTCTACCTACGAAAATTTCATATGGCATATATTAGAGATTGCGTCTTCAATAGTATAGATAGTTCTCTTCATTAATATTCCATGCATAATTTTCACCGAAAATATAGCTGATTAGTATTAGAAAACAAAAAAAACTCAAAACATCTTTTCACTTATAAACGGCCCGTTAGATAATCTCACCTCTTCGACATGAGTAGGATTATAAAGATTGTCCTGAATCTTCAATTGTAAAAAGAGGTAGCTAGCAGTCTTTATCATTACTGATCCACACTAACCACCTTTCTTACCATTCAGACTGCAAAGAAGTCAACATTTTGACACTAAATTAATGCTCAATCTGAAATTCTTTTACAAACCTAACAAAAAAAGTTCAAAATTATTCATACGGTCTAGAATTTTACCTGCCAGAAATCTCCATTTATGTCTTTGATCGCTAACTAACTCGCTCAATTGAGAAGCAATGTGCATCCATCAATTCATTGTTGAGAATCTTCCATAGACAGTCTAGATTTGACGGATCAGAAAAATCTATACTTCCAGCGAACCGGGTTTCGGCCCGCTTAGCAAACTCCGACTCTCCGATACGCCACTCAAGTAACCAGACCTTCAAAATTCTTCTGAGCAACTCGAATCTGAATCACCCAAACTGCATTATAAGCAAGCACACTTAGTATTTATTCTCCAATTATGAGAGACGACCAGTTGTCAAAATGAGAGATGGCCCGTTGCCAAAAATAATAGATGTCCATGGCCAGTTGCCACTACTAAGATTTCCATGGCCAGTTGTCACTACTAAGATTTCTATGGCCAGTTGCCACCACTAATAATTCTCATGGCCAGTTGCCACCACTAAGATTTCCATGGCCAGTTTCCACCACTAATAATTCTCATGGCCAGTTGCCACCACTAATAATTCTCATGGCCAGTTGCCACCACTAAGATTTCCATGGCCAGTTGCCACCACTAATAATTCTCATGGCCAGTTGCCACCACTAATAATTCTCATGGCCAGTTGCCACCACTAAGATTTCCATGGCCAGTTGCCACCACTAATAATTCTCATGGCCAGTTGCCAGTGACAAGGTTGCAATCATCTCCGAATAGATGGTATGAACTGCTAAAACAGCAACCAATCTTTCAGATGATATGAACACCCTTGTAGAGTTGTGTTGAACCGCATAGCGGCTGCCTACGTACCCTCTCCGTTGCTCGAAGGGATCATGCACGACCGTAGTTCGTCGTTTTAGTTACCTGATCCTTTCGATATTCTTACAGAAACCTTAGAACTCAGTGTTCCACAACATACTCAAAAATCAGAGCATTCTAACGGTTCATTAAAAATATACATTCATCAGAACCCGACTACTTTCAACACTTGCACACAGAATTCAGTCACTGTTCTCTCATACTTTGAAGTACCTAAAGAGATCAGAACTTTATGAAAATTCTACAGTAGGTTACCTATATATATATATAAACATCATACTAAAATTTCAACTTATTTCGATACACGGATAATGAGAAAACATGGTAAAACGTTGGCTGTGCAGGGTTTGAACTCAGCACATTGCAGTCACGATATTTTCAATATTTTCCATTATTTCCTATGTCCGATCATCCCCAAATTTTTATAGCATCTCTATTACTTAATAGGGCATATCATGTTAAAATTTCGTCACATTCCAACGGCTGAAACTGGATATACCAGCAAAAGAAAATCACACTAATTAGGGTTCACAAAGTTGGATTACAATCAAATTATGCAATTTCTTCAATAGATAAAATTTCAAGAATTTAGATATTATTCTCTAAACCACGAGAAATCCCCAAATTTCATAAGAACCCTGATTAAAATCCAAGTGAGGTTATGAAGTTTTCAATTTGAATCCATAAGTCTCAAATTTCAGCATTTACTCCACACCCACATCACCATTACATAACCCCATTAAATTCCCAAATCATTAGCAAGCCCTAATTCTCATATTTTGCACTAGAAATGAAATCGAATTGTAAATCGTTAGGAATCAAGTTTAAGATGAAATCATTGAGTAAACCCTCCATACCTGACGAGTTCTTATCAGCATGGATAGAAGAAATCAAAAGAAAATGGTCAATAGTTCCTTCCCATCTGATCAAACATGCATCCCGCATGACATCTGATTCCATCAGTCGATATGAATCACCATCTTCACTTGAGTATGAAAATGGTTACCTCAAACAAAATCTCAAATTGAAATCCGTTCTTAAGACCAGCCTATACTAAAACAGAAGCAACTCCATTTATTAAAATCTTACTATTTCACTCAAGCCAAATTTCAGACAAGTTTTTCCCAAATACCCAAGAAAACAGAAGATCAAAAAGAGATAAAGAAAATTCAATCTAAGTTCTCTCTCAATTTTCTTTGTTTTTATTTCCAGTCTAATTACAGTGGTGCCCATGTATACCTCCAAATAAGACATGTGTGCATCATGCATTAGGGCTATAAAGGCACCAGTAATCTGGATTAAAACCAACTCATTATTTGGGAAATAATACTTACTATTAAGGCACCCATAATTTAGATTGGGACAAACCCCGTATTTAAAAACTATCATTAGTCGTTAAGAGCAACTCCAGTGGCGCGACTATTACCAAAGATCAAAGACCAAAAAAAAAGATCAAATTTTAGTTTGGTCCGTAGTGTGACGCAGTGGGTGCCGACTAAATTTGGTGGGGCGGAACATATAAGTTACTTTGGTGTGGGGCGAACATTTTATCCCCGCTTGGATTAAAAAAAAAAAAAAAAAAAAGGGCGAACATATAATGTCACTTTGGTGTGGGGATCACATATAATGTTCGCCCACACCAGGATCACATATAATGTTCGCTTGAAAAAAAAAAAAAAAAAAATGGTGGGGCGAACATTTTACCCCGCTTGGTGTGGGGCGTAAACTATATCCCCATTAGGGTGTGGGGCGTAAACTTTAAGTTCGCCTGGTTTTGGGCTTAACATTACTATATTTGGGTTTAGTCTTTGGTCCCCGACCAAATATAATCGCCCACTGTTCATTTAGTCTGGTATTTGGTCGATGGTCCGTCCCGCTACGCCTGGTTCTGAGACCAAAAAAATGGGTATAGTCGCCCACTGCAGTTGCTCTAAGGAACCCAAAATTTTTAAAGGCACACAAATGGGTATCAGTTAAAACCGGAAAAACTTGTGGGTCTTACACTAGATGTCCAAACTCACTTTGAAGCTTTAAACCACTGACAGGATACATACATTCAGTAGACATAACACAAACTCCTATTAGATAGTACAACTGCATCACTAGGACCAATTTTGAGGGCCTGTAAAACAAACCAGTTAAACAATCAACACATCATTCGGAAAAGAGACTAGTTAAATGGAACAAACCAAGAACCCAAAAAAATGTTCAAATCATTTTTCCCACTAGAGGAATACCGGCATTCGTCAGCAACAAGCAGTAAGTAAACAAATATCCCAGTCACATGATATGCCTTGATGGAACCAAATCGACTTAAAGTTACCAAAGAAGTTAAAATCACCAAATATAATATTAGTTTATTAAACAGAAGATTAAAAAAACCAAGTCGAATTTTGAGATCAGTTCTCGAAAGTTATAAAAAAAAAAAAGAGGGATAAGATGAAACTTTTTGACACTACTTCTAAAAAATAAACGAAAGACGGCTCTAGTAAGAGTGCGCCAAGAAAAATCTAGATAATGGATTGGAAATGCAGGACACTACCACAAAAAATCACTTCACTTTTTAATGCACCACGAAAGACAAAATAGAAACATAAAGGATCGGCAACAATCTAGGAATGGTTTGTACATATTAGCAAATGCATAAGTCACCTCTTATATTAAACAAAAAAAATGCAGATATGGTGGGGCGAACCAAGATCATCTCTTACAGAGCGAAAGGCATGCTAAATATGCACCTTTAAATTTTTAATAACTTCATTTAGAGAATCAATCCAGCCATTCCATGCCTTACATAATTTCCATCCTCTTACTTAATTTTCTCTATATTAATAAGATCCGAAGGACATATCGTATTCAATAAACATCTTATGGAGAAATATCTGAAAATTTTAAATTGCATACTTAGATGCGAGATGCCGGCAGCAGCAGTGGAGCATTTCATTTCATGTTCTGCATGGAGTATGAAGAGCACATCTATAACACAAGCTATTCGAGTACTGGGTACAATAAAGAGTTAACTTCTTCTTACAGGACTTAAAATTTTAAGTGACAAACTAACCATTTATAGTTGTTCAGTCAGGATAACAAAATTTGCTTATGAAATATGGAAGGAAGAAAATTGACTGTATCACCATAGGCTCATTCCTTTGGATCAGATCCATTTAGCACATCAGTTTAGCCACATAAAATACTACACAATTAACTCTTTAAACAATCCTCTCAAATAATAATAATTCGTATTATTAAATCCAGACTTATGTCCCATCCATTCTCCTGCAATGGGATTTACAATAACTAAGCCAATAAATGAGTACCTATGTCTTTGAACTAAATGCTTGATCGAACACATAAGAATACCCAATACTTGTAGCAAAATACTTTCCAGTAAACAAAACAGCCTAAAACACATTTAACAAAGAAAATATTAACAAGAGAAAATATGTTTCTTCAAAATCAATTTATATTGCCATTTCATCACAATGGCAATAGAAATTAAGAACAAAAAAAAAAAAAAAAAGACTTGAAACCAAAGTTTTAAGTCACGAACACTATCATGGTTGAATTCTCAACTGAGTATACCTGTAAAGTTATGCAAAGCTTTTTCTCTCCTAGTAACATAATTTACAGAGAGAGTAAGCCCATATGCTTCGACCAAGCAAGTAGTTAACAAAAGCACCAATAAGTAGGAAAAATAAATTGCTGGTGCAAATACAGAAATAAAGGTAAAATCAAACAAGAACATGACTTCCATTTATAAGACCAACTCAAAAAAATTGCTGGTGCAAAGTTGAAATCCTGAACCTAAATCGAAACCCCATGCTTTCTATCACAGTAAACCTTAAGTATCACTTCCATAAATAAATAAGATTTAAACCCAAAAAATGACTATAAAAACTTCACCAAAATTAAGACAAAAACAAAAATTTGCAACTCATGAATCACCATCACAGTTGCAGAGACCAAAATCAACATACTAATTCTCAGACCCTAATTTAAATAATCAAAACAAACCCCCAATTCCAAACTATTAAAAACTTTGAAAGCAAAATTGAAAACCCTAAATTTGACACAATAAATTAACAAGAAAGAAGAAGAAACCCTGATTTGAAAGAATCAACTCATAAATACAAAAAATCGAAACCCCAATATACAGATCTGAAAACTTAAACCAAACCCAAATTCAAATAACTCTAAAGAAAAATCTCAGAAAAACGACACAAACGAAGAAATCAGAATAGATCCTTGTACCGAACCAGCACTGATAACTTCATTATTGAATCATTCAGCAAGCCCGAGAGCCAGTTCACGTATTCCTGCAATACAATGAATTAAATCGATGAGCTAAATCAAACTAGCAGGACGAGTAAAAAAAGTTCAGTATTTAAGAAAACATCACCCTTGAATCGACATGAACTGAGTCTTCTCGCTCATGACCCAAGTCTTCTCGCTCATAAGGGTTATGAAAGTTTCAATTAGAGGTTTTTTTTCGATTTAGGTTTGGTTTTGATTCACGGATTAACAAGGATTCAAGGATTTTTAGGGTTATGAACACGGATTTCTTACGAGGGTTTTGGTTAAGGCGGAGTTAGAGAGGAGAGAACAGACCGAGAAAGAGAAAGCAAAGCAGAGAAAGAGGAAAGTGAGAGGAGGAAAAAAGTTTAGGTTTTTGTATAAAAAACATTTGGACGTTGGATTCCTCCTCATACGGATTGCGGAGATTTATCAACGGTAGACAATTGGTTTTGGATTCTCCTACGGATTGAGACAAAGTGTGTTTCTTTAGAACACAAGTGTGTTTCTTTAGAACACAAGTGTGTTTCTTTTGAACTTTCGTAAGACCAAAATCCAAAGTTTCGTATTTCTAAATATTCTCATTTTTGGTAGGAATGTAGAGTTTTATAGGAGGAACATGTCACCAAAATCTTAGCTTCAAATTAATCGTCGTTTAGATGTTATAGAGAAAAAGATGCCACCATGTCAAGATTATGTCATTATAACCATGTCAACGGATCATACCCCTACATATAAATCATAATAAATTTGGATATTGTTATCGACCTTCTGAAAATATATAAATCCGAAAAATATATAAGAAATGAATCAGAAGAATCAGAAATGGTATAATTTGGTATAACGACCTTCTGGATATTGTTTCAAACTTAACATGATACATAATCAAAATCGACGAATATGAAGCTTAGTGCCCGATTCGAACTTCAAATAATTTGGTATAACGACTTACAAACTATGAACCAAGAAGCTCTGAGAGGGTTCTAACTTCAAACTTAGCATGATACATCATCAAAATCGATAAATATGAAGCTCGATGTCGATTCGAATCTCAAATTCAGTATAATGGCATACAATCTATGAACCATGAAGCTCTGAGACGGTTCTAACTTCAAACTTAGCTTGATACATAATCAAAATCGACGAATATGAAGCTTAGTGCCGATTTGAACTTTAAATAATTCGGTATAACGACTTACAAACTATGAACCAATAAGCTCTTAGAGGGTTCTGACTTCAAACTTAGCATGATATATCATCCAAATCGATAAATATGAAGCTCAGTGTCGATTCGAGATTGAAACCTGGCCGCGGGTTGAATACTACAAGTCAGAAAGTTGGTAAGAACGATGAATCCATCCATTTTCAAGTAAGATTCCTTCCGAATATTATACGAAACCTCAAACAAACCCTATTTCTGCATATTGTATGCAAACTAGGCTCCGAGATAGAAACCTGGCCGCGAGTTGACTACTCTAAATCAGAAACTTCATAAGAACGACGAATCCATGCATTTACAGTTAAGATTCCTTCGAAATATTCTACGAAACCTTAAAGAAACCCTATTTCTGCATATTGTATGCAAACCAGGCTCCGTGATCGAAACCCGACTGCGAGTTGACTACTCTAAGTTAGAAACTTGGTAAGAACGACGAATCCATCCATTTCTGGTCACTGAAACCTTAAACAAACCCTATTTTTGCATATTGCATGCAAACCAGCTCCGAGATCGAAACACGGCTGCGAGTTGACTACTCTAAGTCCGAAACTTAGTAAGAACAGCCGAATCCATCCATTTACATGTAAGATTTCTTCGAGATATTCTACGAAACCTTAAAAAAACACTATTTCTGCATATTGTATGCGTACAAGGATCCGAGATCGAAACCTGGCCGCGAGTTGACTACTCTAAGTCAGAAACTTGGTAAGAATGACGAATCCATCCATTTACAGGTAAGATTCCTTCAAGATATTCTACGAAACCTTAAAAAACCCTATTTCTCGTATATTGTATGCGTACAGGATCCGAGATCGAAACACGCCGCGAGTTGACTACTCTAAGTCGAAATTCGATAAGAACGACGAATCCATATATTTACAGGTAAGATTCCTTCGAGATATTCTACGAAACCTTAAAAAAACCCTATTTCTGCATATTGTATGCGTACCAGGCTCCGAGACCGAAACCTGGCCTCGAGTTGACTACTCTAATTCAGAAATTCGGTAAGAACGACGAATCCATCCATTTACAGGTAAGATTCCTTCAAGATATTCTACGAAACCTTAAAAAAACCCTATTTCGCATATTGTATGCGTACTCAGATCCGAGATCGAAACCGCCGCGAGTTGACTACTATAAGTCGAAAAATTCGGAAGAACGACAAATTCATCTATTTACAGGTAAGATTTCTTCGAGATATTCTACGAAACCTTAAACAAACCCTATTTATGCATATATGTATGCATACCAGCTCCGAGATCGAAAAGCGGCCGCGAGTTGACTACTCTAAGTCGTAAATTCGGTAAGAACGATTTTAATCCATCCATTTACGGGTAAGATTTCTTCAGATATTCTACGAAACCTTAAACAAACCCTATTTCTGCATAAATGTATGCATACCAGGCTCTTAATCGAAACCTGGCCGCGAGTTGACTACTCTAAGTCAGAAACTTGGTAAGAATGACGAATCCATCCATTTACAGGTAAGATTACTTCAAGATATTATACGAAACCTTAAAAAAACCCTATTTCTGTATATTGTATGCGTACCAGGATCCGAGATCGAAACCTGGCCGCGAGTTGACTACTATAAGTCAGAAATTCGGTAAGAACGACAAATTCATCTATTTACAGGTAAGATTTCTTCGAGATATTCTACGAAACCTTAAACAAACCCTATTTATGCATATATGTATGCATACAGAGCTCCGAGATCGAAAAGCGGCCGCGAGTTGACTACTCTAATTCGTAAATTCGGTAAGAACAGATTTAATCCATCCATTTACGGGTAAGATTTCTTCTAGATATTCTACGAAACCTTAAACAAACCCTATTTCTGCATAAATGTATGCATACCAGGCTCTTAAATCGAAACCTGGCCGCGAGTTGACTACTCTAAGTCAGAAACTTGGTAAGAATGACGAATCCATCCATTTACAGGTAAGATTACTTCAAGATATTATACGAAACCTTAAAAAAACCCTATTTCTGTATATTGTATGCGTACCAGGATCCGAGATCGAAACCTGGCCGCGAGTAGACTACTCTAAGCAGAAATTCGGTAAGAACGACGAATCCATCCATTTACAGGTAAGATTCCTTCGAGATATTCTACGAAACCTTAAAAAAACCCTATTTCTTCATATTGTATGCGTACCAGGATCCGAGATCACATCCCAGGTTCAAAGATTACTAGAGTTAGACCTGAGTTTCTCATTCGGATGAACTGGAGACTAAATATATCATATTTGAACATCCCAGGTTCAAAGATTACCAGAGTTAGACATGAGTTTCTCATTATGATGAATTGGGGATGAAAATTATCAAATTCTTGGAACTCGGGTCATCAGATTCCCATAAATAGACATCATGTTCTCATTTTGATGAACTGGGGATGTAATAAAACAGATTTCTCGGAACACGACTTATCATATTTTCATAGTTAGATCTCATGTTTCATTTTGATGAACCGGGGATGTAAATTATCGTATTATGGGAACTCGAATCATCAGATTCCGATAGATAAACCCCATGTTCTCATTTTGATGAACTGGGGATGTAAATTATCAGATTATGGGAACTCGGGTCATCATATTCCTATAATGACCATATTACCCTTATTGAACATAAATACAATAAATATTATGGAAAGTGAAGATGACCAGACTACCCTTATCGGGAATAAGTGCAGTAAATATTCCAAGGACTGTGAAAATGACTATTTTACACCTTATCAGAAAGTTAGTGAAATGTCCATTTTGTCACTGATTTAATTTTTTTTTGAAATGACCATTTTGACCCTGGACCGAAATTCTACCTAACATGACTATTTTTTAAAATGACAATTTCGAACGCAGACTGGTAAAGAATGTGAACATATTGACAAAACATACACAACGTTACACGAAATTTAAAAGATCGTTATCCAAAATTCTAAAAATATTGACAAAATTTATACTAAATAGTCAGTTGCACAAAATGTTGACAAATGGATTATATTTAGAGGGAATTCACACAAAATGAACAAAATATAAAGGAAATTTACCCAAAACTTTGAACAAGTAACTCAAAATTAGAACGAAAATAATTTATCTTTAACTTTCTCATATCACAAGTCTTCAAATAGTAGAAAAATAAATGCTCTTCTCTGAATCGGTTTTCCAACTCATGGGGAAAAAGCTAATATAAGTTGAGTTACTGGAAGTTGGCCGTAAATTGTCGGAATGTCACCTGAAATCATCTTCCCGGTAACCGGAAAAAACTTAGCCGGTCACTGGTCAAACTAACAGTCAAGTTAACCGTCTGGGGTTTGAGTCAGTTAATTAGCCAGCTGCTTTGACTCGGTTGAATGGGTTGAATGGCCTTGGCCTAGGCCATTTGCACAGGCCATAGCCAAATTGCTTCCCTGCACATCAATCAGCAATAACCACTTTCTGCAACAACAAACAAACCAAAACCCAACAACAGTCACCATTTGCCCGCACCACTCTTGTTCACCAGTCAGCTCACAAAAACTCCTCAAACCATAGATACACAGCTTTCTGCAGCTTCTATTGCAATTCCAGCTCAACCATAGCTTCTGCAACATAGTCGCTGCTGTTCAGCTCAAAGCAACAACATCACCAGAACTGTCATCTCAGCACCAACAGAACATGGTTAGCTGAAGCAAGTCTTGACCATCTCCAAGCACCAACAATACTCTGCAATTTCATTCATTTAACACAGTTCAATCACCACCAACACAGGCCTTCTCATTTGAGTTGTAAGAGATGGGGATAAGTTTTGAGCAAAAAATGGGGATAGGATTTTTAACTATCCTGAACTCATATAAACACATGGCTTAAATTACTATGCCACATCTCCACTTTAAAGCTCACCCCAAGACCCTGCCATTGAGGTATTCAAAATATTCCCTCTATAAAAAAACAAACAGAGATTCACTCATTGAGCAAGGATACCAAGCACTTCAGGGTAAAGCCACGGGAATTATTTATTTAAGTGAGCTTGACGTCTACATGTATATGCCTGCGAGAACTAATTAAAAACAAATCCACACATACTGTCAGGTAAGTGAAAACAAAGATAGCAACAAAAAATGGACTATCTAATGGTAATAATGTCCTTTATTTCTAAGAGGCTCGGAACTGCTGCCAAACAAGTCTGACAGAACCAAATTCTCCAGTTTTTCGGCCTTGAGTGTCTATATTGCAAAAATATCTGTCGACCCTGTTACATAATGAAATTAGGCTAATGATACCTCATTGGAAACTACAGAGAATGCCCTATCGAATACAAATTATTTAAGAAAATAATAAAATCAACCAACTACTTAAAAGATCGCGATAACACAGGGACATAAATACTATTCAGAAATTCCAGCTTCAACTGCTTAAGCATTACGAGATATAGTTTCCAAACCACAAGTCTAAAAATCATGCCTTTTAAAAGGTCATAGAAGATATCGAGACGAACACTTTCAATGAAGAAGCCATTGGATAAATTTTTATCAATTCCCACAGATAATTGCACAACGTGTGTATATATACTAAGACACAATATAGAGGGAGAAATGTTCTAAAGGAGGAAAAAGAAAGCAAAGTCAGTAACTAACCCTCTTAACTTCTTATTTTAGAAGTGACAATACTAATTGCATTTTATACTAATTTTACCAACATATAAGTCCCAATCAATAGTACGGTAGTACTACTACATTCAACTAAATAGCAAATAGAAACAATACTTGAGAAGTATTTAACCATAACTTAACAAACATATTAGTTTTCAAATCACACTCTAACCTAAAAGAGCCAGCTACGTGACAAGGAATGAACTTAATTTACTTGATCAAAGTGACCAACGCATTAGTTTGTAGCAGATCACAAGGAAGAATGGATAGGCACATAACAATTTAAACCCTCAATATATTATTTAACATGCTATATGCGTAAGTGAGACTGTCTGCTTATCTTTCATGTGTCCAGAACATAGATAGGTATCTCAAAGCATTAGCAAAATGATGATTTTGCAACCGAACATGGCATAAAAGCGACTAGTGACCAGTTCTGCTTCATGTTGCTGCCACTCACCCAACTTGTAGCTAATACTCGGATGAGTTAAGGCAGGAGAGAGCGAGAAGGAATGGGTAGGATTTCTAAATTACTACAAACACAGGCCTTAGCATTCAAGTTGTAAGACATGACACTTTTAACTAAAGCTATAAACAGAAAACAATACCATAACAGGACAAAGTTTCCCATTCTCTAACAGATGGGGCTAAGTTTTGAGCAAGAAAGGGGGATAACATGAATTTGTTGCTGCCATCGATTTGAAGTCATCAATGAGAGTTGAAATGGAAGATTTTGAATGGATTCATTTGAGAAAAACAAGCATGGAACATGAATAGACATGAGTTAGGTCAAGTGCAAGAAGGAGACGGTCAAGTGCAAGAAGGAGACAGTAGTGGCTCTAAGCAGTGATTAGTATTTGGGTCGACTTAGGGCAGAGTTTTCTCACCGTAAACACAGCAACAAGATGAGCTGATGCCGCTTCTGGTGTTGGAGATTTAAATGGGTTTAATGGTTGATTTTTTTCTCCCAATTCCATAAAATAACTGAATCAACTGATACATCAATTCAACCAATAAAACAATCCAATTTCTCCCAATCAATCTCCCAATTTCTTCCAATTTCATAAATCAATCCAACTAATAAATCAATTCATTTAGAAGAAAAAGAGAACTCATAATCACTTACCGCGTC
Source organism: Papaver armeniacum (assembly GCA_023531295.1). NCBI lineage: Eukaryota > Viridiplantae > Streptophyta > Magnoliopsida > Ranunculales > Papaveraceae > Papaver > Papaver armeniacum. The sequence continues at coordinate 434,096 of JAJJWW010009487.1, forward strand.
AACGAAGAAGGCAAACTATGATATTTATCATCACCAGAATCAACTGTGGACCATCTTGTTCACCAATCACCATCATCATTCAGATTTAGGCCAAATCGATCGATATGAACAACAAAAACCACAAACCAAGCTATAATTGATCGAATCTAAACTAGGGTTTTCTTTTTTGCGGCTGAATTTCGACCTGCAAATTTTACACTCTCAGGAGTGTTAATGGCGGAAGAAAGGAAAATGGAGGTGAAGAAGAATTGTTCTTAGACGATAAGAGAGAAAGGGGGCCTTGGACGCTTAGTTTTCGTTTAAGTCTTGATTTTTCACCAAGTCTTGATATTTTGACTCAGGTCTTGATTGTTTTGGAAACAAAAAAAATAAAGTGTTTTATTATATTTTGCTATGCGCACTACCAACCCTGCAGCCCTGCAATCAGCCACTGCCCTTTATGATGATCATTTATTTAAGTACTTGAGACTTCTGATCACTGGTGATGGTGCGGGTTTTGGTCCTTTATAGCAGCGATTAGCTACTTTGCCCATCAAAGATGGTGGACTTGGCATTTACACCATGGCTGATACTAGTGCCTATTGCTACCTCGCTTCTCAGAGTCAGACTACTTCGATGCAAAAGGTGATTCTTGGTAATTCATTCTCTACAGACAAAGGCTCCGCTTATCACTTTGCACTTAAGAAATTTATTCAGGTATGTGGTTTACCTTCTACATACTACGTCGATGATCTCGCCCTCCTTCCATGCATTCCTTGGCGATCACTTATTTTGATGCGATTAAGAAGAAAATCCAGACCAATTTTCTATGTCAAGAAGAGATTACGCCTTGTGGCGGTGCAATCGTGTCAAGCATGCGCAAGATTATTTATTGGCTATCCCCATTAGTGGGCTTAATCAGTGCCTTGGTCCGAGACATTTTAGAGCTGTGCTTTGCTATCGTCTCGGTATCCCATTGTTTGTTGAGAATAGCTTATGCCTAAGTTGTAACAAGCCAATGGACATCTTTGGGGATCATGCGCTTCATTGTGCTAAGGATATAGGCCCTAAGTTTCGACATGACCATGTTCGTGATGTAGTCGCTGACATTTGCTACAAAGTCGGGGTGCTGCGCGTAAAGAAGTCTCTCCGGGGTTTTACGACGGGTGATGACAAAGATTTGAAACCTGCTGATATTCTTGTGCTCAATTGGGAAAATGGTAAAGATGTTTGTATGGATGTTACGGTGTCTCTCCCTTCACACCGGGGAAGGAGTCCGCTCTTTCGTCCCCGGAAAAGCTATATCTAATGCGGTCTCACGCAAACACACCAAATATTTGGACAAGTGTGTTTCGCATGGTCATGGTTTGAATGTCCTAGCTTTCACTACTTTAGGAGAACTGGGGGAGGATACTCTATGTTTTTTCAAGCGTCTGAAGAATTGTTTGGTTAGCAATGACGCTAGTAGTGGTTTTGGTAGTTTTATTTTTCATAGATTAGGCATTGCTATTCAGAAGGGTGTTGGAGCCCAGCTTGTTGCTAGGTTACCAACCAAGAGCTTTGTTTAATAAAAACTAAATAAAAGGATTAGAGTACCTCTAAAAATAAAGTTTTATTATAATTAGAAATAAAAATAAATTTTGGTATTTAAAAATATAATGCAATTGTTATTTTGTTTAGTTGTTGGTATAACAGTGATAAACAAAATGGTAAGAGTTGCAAAGTTGGGGTGGTTTTTGGAGTAGGAAAATCATTGGGTGGAAGTATTAATTTGGATTATAAGTGTTGGTAAACAGATGAACCGCAACAAATATTACTGTTACTTATTTACATTTTTGAGATCATCACGGTTATAAAAATTCTCAAGATTATACTTGTTACAAGAATTATTACAGGTGTATCTCGTGATCGAAGAAGAATCTGTGATGACTTACGCCGTGACAAAATTCCGATTTGGTGTAGTGTTAGACAAAGGGTAAAATCGTAAAACCCCAAATAACCTAATGTCACCAGTGACACATTTATTAGAACATTTAATACATGTAGTCAGTAATTAATAGGGGGTATTTTTTCAAATTAGGGTTACAACGAAAAAAACCCTAATTCACCTCTATGCCGATGGCAAATCATGCCAGCCACACCTAGCCAAGATAGCTGCGCCACGCCGAACGCACCCTGCCTTGGCCATAGCTACGCTAGTCACATCAAACGTGCCAAAGCATGCCAACCATGCTAGCCGCACCTCCGTGCCAATGGAAAATCATGCCAGCCACACCTAGCCTAAAGCTAGTCGCACCTCTATGCCAATGACAAATCATGCCAGCCATACCAAACGCGCTGATGCATGCCAACCATGCTAGCCGCACCTCCGTGCCAATGGCAAATCATGCCAGCCACACCTAGCCCAAGCTATCCGCACCTCTATGCCAATGGAAAATCATGCCAGCTATACCAAACGCGCCGAAGCATGCCAACCATGCTAGCCGCACCTCCGTGCCAATGGCAAATCATGCCAGCCACACTTAACCCGAGCTAGCCGCGCCATGCCAAACACACTCTGCCTTGGCCCTAGCTACACTGTCACGCCACGCCAAGCAAAACACCCTTACCTTGGCCCTAGTCACGCCACGCCAAGCCAAACACCCTTACCTTGGCCCTAGCCGCGCCATGCCAAAGTAGCGCCCGCACCTAGGCTTGCAAACCATGCAACTTAGGCCAAATTTTCCACGCATACCACTGGCACATGCCAACACGCTCGCTGGTAGCTTTTCCTACCAAGGCGCGACCCAGATTGGCCACGCTTGCCATTGGCACATGCCAACACGCTCGCTGGTAGCTTTTTATACCAAGGCGCGACCCAAATTGGCCACGCAACACGCTCGCTGGTAGCTTTTCTCACCAGGGCGTGGCCCTAATGGCCAAGCATGCCGTTGGCACATGCCAACGTGCGTCACTGGTAGCTTTTTCTACCGAGGCGCGACCCAAATTGGCGACGCATGCCATTGGCACATGCCAACATGCGTCACTGGTAGCTTTTCTTACCAGGTCGCGGCCCTAATGGCCAAGCATGCCATTGGCACATGCCAACATGCGCCACTTTGGTAGCCTTTCTTACCAAACGGTGGCCCTAATGGCCGAGCATGCCATTGGCACATGCCAACACGCTCGCTGGTAGCTTTTCTCACCAGGGCGTGGCCCTAATGGCCAAGCATGCCGTCGGCACATGCCAACATGCGTCACTGATAGCTTTTCTTACCAGGCCGTGACCCTATTGGCCGCGCATGCCATTGGCACATGCCAACACGCTCGCTGGTAGCTTTCATTACCTAGCCGTGGCCCTAATACACGCTGGTAGCCACTTACACTCAACGCACAACCTACCACCAAGGCATTCCACACATGCCATTGGCACATGCCACACACGCCACTAGCAGCTCTGGCATTGCCACTTGCGCTCGAGGTGCAACTCGCAACAAAGGCATTCCGCACATGCCATTGGCACATGCCACATGCGCCCCTAGCAGCACCACTTGCACTCAAGATGCAACCAACACTCGAGACATCAACACAAGGCGGGGATGCTTTCCGGGGTCTTGGTTTGGCGGTCACAAGATGCGAGCCGTACACTACGCTCACATTAAGAAAGCGTGAATATGAATAAAGCGGTCAAATAAAAGAGGAAATAATGGTGAAAACGTTTTCACCCATTAACACCATGCGGTTACCACCTCCTCCCATTATTTCACCCTTTACTCTCTTCCGTCATGAGGCAGGCAGTGCGTTTCAATCTCGACTTGTATAAATAGGTCTTACCTATTTCCACCCGGACAACAGTCTCGGTCGGGAGAAAAATACTACACTCGGTAAAAGGCAACTTTGCAAGCTCTCCAAAAAGCTTTCATCTCTTGCAAGCTTCCGAAGCTTTCACTTTCGATACAAGTCGAGACACTACTCTCCCGAATTATTCTTGGTCTCAACACCTTTCTTTGCTTCCCTCCCCAAATCAACCCTTCCCCTCCACTTTGTGACCGAAGCAAGTCTGGAACGGCCATTTCTTGTTTTAGGCCGGACTTGTACAGATTGATCTCTCGAATCTATAAAGTTCTCACGTGCAGCACATTTGTTTAGGGTTTGAACCAGTTTCTCACTCACCTACCGAATTTACCGAAATCGGCAGAAACAATTTTTACCCATAAACAATTGGCGACCACAGCGGGAGGATTGATCTATCGGTTACAATACCAACTCCGGCTCCTGATTTCATTTCCCGAACGTCAGATCCCAACATGGTGGAACTCAGATCCGGAACGACTGCTGAGAACACCAGCACAGATTGTATCCCTTATGATAGCGTCTCTCCCAATAACGTTGTTGCATCACCGGCTGACAACAGCAACATCGAATGCACTCCCTCAAGTGTAACACCGCCAATCACCAGGGCCAGAGCCGCTGCCTCCTCTAGTGTCTCTGCACAACCCTCTAATCATGGCAACGAAAATATCTCTTCGGGTGTCACGCCACCAGTCACCAGGGCTAGAGCCGCCGCTACGACCCCAAATGCTTCGTCTATCATGGCGCCTCCGACCACAACTAAGGTTCCAACTATCCCGCCGACTGGACGAGAGACCGGAGGGACCAGAGGAAGTCGTCCTTACGTCACCATCGCTGATTTGATGGAACGACAAGAGATGCTCTCCAGAGCCCAGATGGATATGGTTTCAACGCAGAAGGAGGTACTCATCTTTCTCAAGACCCTGACAGAACGGCTACCACGTGAGTCGCGTCCTCCAGAGCCATTTAGGAACGTCTCCAACAACCCCGACGCCAGCACCTCGGCGGAGCACGCCTCCACGGATGAGGAAACTCGCACTAGAATCCCGTTGGAAAGAAATCAGCCGCCCAACTTCGTCACGAGGGAAGATTTGGAACAACTCCTCCGCAACCGAATCAAGAATGATTAGTGGGACGTGCATCATCACCAACCCCCTTACCCATCCGAAATACAGAGAATCCCTCTCCCAAGGGGGTACTCTTCTCCTCAATTTACCTTGTACGATGGTGGGAATGTACGTGAGCATGTCTCTCGTTTCTGGAATCCCTAGGTGAACATGAATATAATCACGTTCTCCGTTTAAGGAATTCTCAAAATCACTTACTTGGAAGGGCTTATACATGGTATAACAAAGATCCCACCGAACAAAGCATTCCCAACTGGAGTAGCATGGTCACTGCGTTTTACAAGAAATACTTCTTCGTGTCCGAACAAGTTACTTTCTCAGACCTCGGAAGAATGTACCGGTGGGATAACGAACATCCGAATGATTTCGTCAAAAGGTTCAGGGTTCAAGCACTCGACTGTCACGACCCAAACGTGACAGAACAACAACTGGTGAACGCATGCATCAATGGTATGGTTCCAATTTACCGCGCCCTGCTAGAAAACTTGCGCTTCCAAACATTCTCCGAACTCCATGAAGCCGCCCGACGATCTGCAACAACAACACCGGCATTACTGGAAAGAGCTAGGCCAAATCGAACCGAAGACACGCGTGAAACTCGCGGGAGTAGATGCCTCATCAGCAACCAATTTAATGCCGGCTCATCCTCCGTGAACATAGTAAACGAAAGGGGAAAGAGGAAAGCCCCAACTACGAGCCACCCGCCAAAACGTGAAGCGCCGGCGCAACGGGAACCCCCGCCATGGAAGACCATCACTAAAACCCCCATGCAGCATCATGAGGCCGAAGGAAATACCCTTGATTTCCCGTTTCCCATCAAGGAGGTGATTGACCTCCTAGAAGCCTGGGTTCAAGATGATGTCATCATACCGCCACCTCCCGGGACGTCCACCAATCGAGGCTGAGATGGCGAACTCCTGGCACCGCCATTACCACAAAGTTCGTTCACCACCCGACTAGCGATTGCAACAGACTAAAGCATATTTTCAAAGAAAGTATAGAAGCAGGAGAACTCCAACTAGGAGACGAAAGAGTGCATCAAGACCCACTTCCTATAAGAAACTGCGGGTCCTCTGGGGACTCCGTGCACGAGACTGTACAATCCATGATGCAACATGTGTGCGAAATTCTCTATCTTTCCAAGGTGCAGCGCCAAGATTTTTTCGCAGCTCTCAATCGCGTTGTACTCGGCAAATGACTTTTTCTTCCCGCGGAAACCACGCCAGGGGCCCAAGCTTCCCAAACAGGCGGAACCAAAAAGGAGAACTGGTGACTGCTGGCCACGTCCCGTTTAATAGGTAACGAATTTGACGACATGCTCATCGACACGGCCTCCTACCACAACATCATTACTTTCAAGACACTAAAGGCAGCAGGATTTACAAAACAAGACGCTACCTATTCCCCGTCCGTGATTAAGGACTTGAGAGGAGAAGCTTTGAACGCGCATGGCTACATCAACTTAGAGATCGAGATGGGAGACGCTATAACACATAGCAAATTCCATATTGTCAAAAAACTAGATCACGACATGATATTGGGACATTTATGGGTGCTCGACAACAAAGCGAAATTGGATGTGCACCCTCCGCCAACGTCCACGCCCGGAGGAAATTCCAACAAATCATCCCACTGGTTATCGCTTCAACAAACTACTGAAGAAACCCAGACATCCGGAGAAGACCCGTTGGCGCTAGCTCATGGTTTTCAAATGCAAGCAAGCCTGACCGAGCAACCTTTTCTGCAACAAGTCTTTCCTTCCCCCATTCCGTCATGGGGACTCGGCGCGATTACCGGCACGAACGCTGTCAAGAAATGTGAATGGAGAGCTGGACCATTTGAACACTTCGCAAGAAGCTTGGAAACTTTTATTGAAACCAACGAAGCCAAGACTCAAACGGTTGCGCGACATCTGAACCCGTTTTCAATCGGAGATGTAGTAGTTAAGGAAAGCTCATTTCAAGTTGGGAGGATGACAGTAAAAATGGCTATTCAAACTGATTCGCCCAATGAAGGAGAGGACGAACTGTATCTAGTTGCGGATACTCTTTTGGGAGGATATTGCAAGCTCATCAATGCAGACACACCTGAAGGCATGATAATTCACTCGCGATGGCTCAAGGAATCCAATCCCTAAAAAGCTGTACTTCCCATTTACTCCCCCTTTTAGTATTTCCTTTAATAATTCCTCTTAGTAGTTGTACTTCCCCAAGATGAATACACCGTTTGTATTTCTCCATGGGGATTCCCCTTCCCGTCAAAAAAAAAAAAAAAAAAAAAAAAAGGAGGCATAAATACATCTCTTTCCAAGCAAATTCTCCAGATATCAGAGAAATACATCAGATAAACCCAGAAAACCACTGCAGAGTCATCATACCACAACCTCTTTCAAAATATATATATATATATATATATATATATATATATATATATATATATATATGAAGCAAAATGTTTACTGATGAAGGAGAAGGAAAAGATGAGTTTACCAAAAAAAAAAAAAAAAAACAGGGGAACTAAGCAGCTAACAGAAATAACAAAAGGGAGGAACTAGCCTCGAAGGATGGAGCACAAGTCCCCTCGGGCAAAGCTATCTTCAAGCACTCCCCCCAGCAATCCTTCGGGCAACAGAGGTTCCATTCAACGGTTTTAGCAGCAGCAACCTCAACATCCCATCCCGAAGCAGCCACAACAGCAGCAGCAGTGTCCTCCCCGACAACCATTCCAGCATACGCCACCATGACCCCTCCGGTATCACCAACAGCACCTTTGGAACCAACTTCAAAAGCTATTTCGTTTCCATCATATGCTCCTTCAAAGGTTTTCTCATTGACATTTCGAAGAAAGTTCTTCGATTCATCCGCATCAAAATCAAGAATCATGGCGCTCTCCTCCACGCTCACTGAACCCAAGAGAGTCCGAGCATGCACCTGTTCTTCGTGGGGGTAGATGGAAGGGAGGTCCTTAAAATTTCACTAGCTTCATGGAGTAAGGACTCAATCCCAACCAATGCCTCCTCAAGAGAAAAAGATCGATCTCCGCCAATTCTGAAGTCCTTTTCCGAAAAGTTAAAGGCACGGCCATCCCTGGAAGGTCCCATCATACACTGCAAAGAATGGGGAAAATGATCAAGTTCCATCCTATCTATACACATATAAAAAGAGGATAACATGAACAGAGAAGAAGAAGAAAACATACCGATATGATTTTCTTAGCCTGAATAACCCTAATCGGGGTGCTTCCGCGAGAGTCAGATCTTGCGCCTTCACTTGGAGAATCTCGCTGTTTATAGGATGATTCGTCTCTAGGCAAAGAAAAGAGAGACCAACAAGATGAACCCTTTTCTCAAACAAGGGAGATGATGCAGTTGCGTTGGGTTTGAATACAGAACCTTAAGAAAGGAAAGGAAGCAATGAGGGACATAACGCTTCCAGATTTCTTGGCATGTACGATGCCCTGATTGAAGCCGCGCGTGAAGGAAGGAAAAATAAGGAAACTTTGCTATCTGTAGAAACACCTACTCCCTCCTTGTTCACACCGATCCCATCAAGTCACGCCAGCTAGCACGCTCAGCTTCCCCACCTTGCGCCGGTCCCACCAGCTAGCGCGCTCAGTTTTCCAACTCACGCCAACTTCCCAATGACCGCCCAAGTCCCGCCAGCAAGCACTCACAGCTTCCCTACCTTGCGCCGGTCCCACCAGCTAGCACGCTCAGTTTCCTAACTCGCGTCAACTTCTCAATGCCGCCCCGCTTCCTGTCTCTCAATGATGCTGACTTCCCAATTGCGCCAGCCTCCCGATTTGTGCAAAACTGCCAGAGGCAAGGATTCCAAATCCTATTTATAAAAAAAAAGGTCAGACAAATCTTCTCAATTCTCTTTACGGTTTGATGCTGATAGTCTGTCACCATCTTATGCTTACCTCGCAACAAAGCTCTTGTTCCGAGCTAAGTAGGGGACTTAATGTTGATGGTGGTTTTTAGACAAAGGGTAAAATCGTAAAACCCCAAATAACCTAATGTCACCAGTGACACATTTATTAGAACATTTAATACATGTAGTTAGTAATTAATAGGGGGTATTTTTTCAAATTAGGGTTACAACGAACAAAACTCTAATTCACCTCTGTGCCGATGGCAAATCATGCCAGCCACACCTAGCCCAAGCTAGCTGCGCCATGCCAAACGCACCCTGCCTTGGACCTAGCTACGCTAGTCACATCAAACGCGCCAAAGCATGCCAACCATGCTAGCCGCACCTCCGTGCCAATGGCAAATCATGCCAGCCACACCTAGCCTAAAGCTAGTCGCACCTCTATGCCAATGGCAAATCATGCCAGCCATACCAAAGGGCTGAAGCATGCCAACCATGCTAGCCGCACCTCCGTGCCAATGGCAAATCATGCCAGCCACACCTAGCCCAAGCTAGCCGCACCTCTATGCCAATGGCAAATCATGACAGCCATACCAAACGCGCCGAAGCATGCCAACCATGCTAGCCGCACCTCCGTGCCAATGGCAAATCATGCCACCACACTTAACCCGAGCTAGCCGCGCCATGCCAAACACACTCTGCCTTGGCCCTAGCTACCCTGGTCACGCCACGCCAAGCCAAACACCCTTACCTTGGCCCTAGTCACGCCACGCCAAGCCAAACACCCTTACCTTGGCCCTAGCCACGCCATGCCAAAGTAGCGCCCGCACCTAGGCTTGCAAACCATGCAACTTAGGCCAAATTGGCCACGCATACCATTGGCACATGCCAACACGCTCGCTGGTAGCTTTTCCTACCAAGGCGCGACCCAGATTGGACACGCATGCCATTGGCACATGCCAACACGCTTGCTGGAAGCTTTTTATACCAAGGCGCGACCCAAATTGGCCACGCATACCATTGGCACATGCCAACACGCTCGCTGGTAGATTTTCTCACCAGGGTGTGGCCCTAATGGCGAAGCATGCCGTTGGCACATGCCAACGTGCATCACTGGTAGCTTTTTCTACCAAGGCGCGACCCAAATTGGCCACGCATGCCATTGGCACATGCCAACATGTGCACTGGTAGCTTTTCTTACCAGGCCGCGGCCCTAATGGCCAAGCATGCCATTGGCACATGCCAACATGCGTCACTGGTAGCCTTTCTTACCAAACCGTGGCCCTAATGGCCGAGCATGCCATTGGCACATGCCAACACGCTCGCTGGTAGCTTTTCTCACCAGGGCGTGGCCCTAATGGCCAAGCATGCCGTCGGCACATGCCAACATGCGTCACTGGTAGCTTTTCTTACCAGGACGTGACCCTATTGGCCACGCATGCCATTGGCACATGCCAACACGCTCGCTGGTAGCTTTTCTCACCAGGGCGTGGCCCTAATGGCCAAGCATGCCATTGGCACATGCCAACACGCGTCACTGGTAGCTTTTCTTACCAGGCCGTGACCCTATTGGCCGCGCATGCCATTGGCACATGCCAACACGCTTGCTGGTAGCTTTCATTACCTAGCCGTGGCCCTAATACACGCTGGTAGCCACTTACACTCAACGCACAACCTACCACCAAGGCATTCCACACATGCCATTGGCACATGCCACACACGCCACTAGCAGCTCTGGCATTGCCACTTGCTCTCGAGGTGCAACTCGCAACAAAGGCATTCCGCACATGCCATTGGCACATGCCACATGCGCCCCTAGCAGCACCACTTGCACTCAAGATGCAACCAACACTCGAGACATCAACACAACCGGGGATGCTTTCCAGGGTCTTGGTTTGGCGGTCACAGCATGCAGCGTACACTACGCTCACATTAAGAAAGCGTGAATAGGAATAAAGCGGTCAAATAAAAGAGGAAATAATGGTGAAAACGTTTTCACCCATGAACACCATGCGGTTATACCTCCTCCCATTATTTCACCCTTTACTGTCTTCCTTCATGAGGCCAGGGTACGTTTCAATCTCGACTTGTATAAATAGGTCTTACCTATTTCCACAGACAAATGTGTCTCGGTCGGGAGAAAAATACTACACTCTCGGAAAAGGCAACTTTGCAAGCTCTCCAAAAAGCTTTCATCTCTTGCAAGCTTCCGAAGCTTTCACTTTCTGATACAAGTCGAGACACTACTCTCCCAGAATTATTCTGGTCTCAACACCTTTCTTTGCTTCCCTCCCCAAATCAACCCTTCTCCTCCACTTTGTGACCGAAGCAAGTATGGAACGGCCATTTCTTGGTTTAGGTCGGACTTGTACAGATTGATCTCTCGAATCTATAAAGTGCTCACGTGCAGCACATTTGTTTAGGGTTTGAACCAGTTTCTCACTCACCTACCGAATTTACCGAAATCGGCAGAAACGATTTTTACCCATATGCAATCCCATAAAAAATTGGATCAACAACAGGAGTTCATACCATAAATGGGATCAACAACCGTAGTTGATCCCATGAAAAGTTGGGTCAACAACAGGAGTTGATCCCAAAAATTAGATCAACAACCGTAGTTGATCCCATAAAAATCACTAACACTACTATTACAAAATCACCATCTCCCTGTCTATAACAACATGTCAAGATAAACACACATATTCAAATAATAATATGAGAAAGTACATGATTCAAATAATAGATCCCACATGAAAGATTTCTTGGATAGTATTAGAATACGGGCATCCAACTCAAAACCAATTGGTATGAGTGGAGAGTCCCTAATAGATTATAAACTGCAGGATCTTAAATAACCCAACCATGTGGGAAAAATAATCTGAACACGCCCCCTCACGTGTAGCCTCAGCGGGTCTTACAAACACGTGGACAATCAAATCGGGTGACTCGGAAGTAAAGGTGCGGTCAACTGACTCGACACAAATAGCCTACTCTGATACCATGTTAGAATACGGGCATCCAACTCAAAACCAATTGGCTATGAGTGGAGAAGCCGTAATAGATTATAAACCGCAGGATCTTAAATAACCCAACCATGTGGGACAAATAATCTCAACAGATAGTGTTGTTGTTTTCTTGTTGCAGTACAAGGAAATTACCAAAATGTTACGTATAAAATAGGAAAACTAATAATGAAGATGAAAACATGACATATGCCTACTTCTTTACAGGTTCACATATCAGATACTGTGTTTTTTCTTAACCATCCCACATGAGGACGAATATTATTAAATACCTCATTCAAACACAAAAGTCTGCCATTTGGTCAAAGCTCAACTGTGGAAGCTGATTTTTCTTGTCATTGTATCCATATTCTTCATACTAGGCTACCACCAGACATCAAAAATAAAGAACACATACTATGGTAATACTATCAAAATGACGAAGCTTTCTACAAACTTGTTCGCACTTTCCATTATCTGTTGTACGCTATAAAAGAACGCAGCCATAGACAAAACATCATATGTTGACAAAACATAATCCTTCACCATTAACATAATGACAAAACATATTCTTTCACCATTATCTGTTGTACGCTATAAAAGAACGCAGCCATAGATTATCAGTTAACCTCCGTACAGGTTGCCGACAAGACAAGTCATTCGTTCCAAAGGCCGCAATCATATTTTTCGACTTAGCTAGTTCTCCTTTTGAAACATTCAAGTACACAATATGTGACTGCAGTAGTTCATCCATGTCTTTAACATATTTAATAAAACAATTAGTGTCTATTCCGCATTCTTCATAAACACCAACACCATCTCAAATCCTACACATAATCATAAAGCAATACTATTACTCCAATAAAATCGATGCAGAAAAAGAGAATCACATACAATTATCCATGAGGAGACTACCAATGTATCAAACAAAAAACAGACAACTGCCAGACTAGTACAGAAGCAATTAAAATTTAAACATATATGATAATTAAACCAAATTTACTACGTGGTGCCCCCGTGCGTTGCACGGGCTAAGATTAGTTTTTCCAAACGTCGACGGTTTTGTGTCAGGAATAATAATCAATATTATAACCTCAATGAGAGCAACATAGCGCCCGAAAGGTATGCATTTTCTGGGTTTTTTTTTTAATATTATTCATGTGTTAGATCAGTCTACACTGAACTATATCAAAAGGAAAATATAAATTACAACAAATGTATGCGGTACATCTCCACTTCTCTCTGTATATTTGATGAGGTAGATATGTCTTTAGCTTTCTGCTAAAACAAAGGAACCCGTGTTGTTTAAGGTATCCCCAGGACCCAGCCCCCAGTTCCTCTACTACGATGGCTTTTTCTCCTTTAGGTGTAAAGACTAACAATCTCTTCTTCAAAACAATACATAACTTCAAGGTATGACAGCTTAGCAATGAGCATTACTTTTCCTTCCCGAAACGGATACATAACTTAGTAGTGATGTTTCCTATAGTCTGATATGATAACAAATGGAGAAAAAGGAGATTGAAACAATCCACTTCCAATAATTCGATGAAACAATCCTTAGTACGATGATTAAGGATAAAGCATGGGAGTCTAATTAATGGATCTAAACTTCTTGGTATCAACATCGAATGCCATGGTGAACTGATATTTGGTATGCGTTTTATCCTTAAGCATTACAGTCGTGATGTTTCCTGTAGAGAAAATATTGCACTTACAATCCCACCACTATTGTGCGAAATTCTATGAGTAAACCTCTAATTGAAGTTAAAATCTATTCGAAAGATCTGCATATGAATAATTAGATATCTCAATAAAAAATAACTCACAAAGTTTAGTTTTGTGAGAACTTACGGGGCTATGCCATTCTCATCACTTAATACTTCAATAATCCCCCAAAGCAAAGCAACTGCAAACTACAGAGCAAAAAACCAATAAAACAATATGATAAATCCTAAGCAAACAAAGAAGGAGAAGAAAAAAAGGTAACAAAAATTACCTGATGTGGATCAAAGTTGAAATTAAATCATTACTCCTACGATTAGAAATAAAAACAAAAAGAAACAGGTAAACAGGAAAGCATAAATATTTATGGAAGAATAACAAAAAACTCAAAACGGTATTGTATACAAAAATATTAAGCTTTCAATTATGAGAAAAGTGGAAAGGTGGTAATTAAGAGGAAAAGGAGAAAATATTAGAGCCAGGGTTCCTCCATAAGATTGAAAAGAGGAAGAGATGGGGAAGGTGGCGTTAAAGAAAAGAAAGAGAGAATCGCAAGACGCAAGTCTCATTGTTTTTTAAGGTTTGAAGCTCGGTAGACATATAAGTTCGGGGGCGCTCCAAGATGAAGTATTGGTGGTGTGAATAAACAGCCTATTGGCCGAAATATACCCCGGTGGGGCCAGAAATTCTAGGAATTGAGCTTTGTTCATGTGCTTTTAACTACAAGAGAGGAAATTCACCTGAAATCATGCATATTATTAATTAAAATGCATATATTATAATTAGTACCCATAACATATTGCAATTGGAATTGAACACAAATGGGAACAAAATCAAACAAACAAAATTTCATATTAGCTATTAGGTTGAAGTCTCACCACCACCACCATCTCCCAACAACAAAAAATCACACCCAACCTCCACCACCACAATCACCACAACAACATCCAGACCTACCATTATATCTACTGGAAATTTCATCGTTCCAACCTCACCACCGACAACAACAATCATGTTACAACACCCAGTCGATGCAGACAATCTTTAAGAACCAACACTGATAGATCTGCTGCTAATAGTGGAGGACGTGTTGGTGACGTCGACGGAGGTTGTGGGAGTTGCAGAAGTACTGGTGATGGTTGAGGGAGAAAGAAGAAAAAAATGAAATTTCGATCGATCTAATTGAAAGTTAAAGGAGGAAGGGTAAATATGAAAAAAAAAAAAAAAGGAATGTTAATGGATCCCCATGGTCTTATGGATGGAGATGGATTTATTCATTGTATGATAAGGATATTTGTGAAGCCCATCAAAATAAGGGATATTTATTCAATTTCATTTCTTATTCTTAGAGAACTATGATTTTAGGCATACAAAAATCTTTTAGGGCATACCAAGTAAAGACAAAAAAAGGAGTGTAAATAGCAAAATCAGAAGCCCCTTAACCAAATATTTTTGGTAATGGTAAATCTGCCCTTTTAGGATTAGTGTTAATACTAATGATTAGTTAAAATAATTCTGATTAGTGATTAATGATTAGTGATTAGTTTTATGATTATTTAGTCATTAATTTGTGTAAATAAAAATTTTGAGTAAGAAAAAAAAAGTTAGGTTTTTTTAGAAGGAGAAGGGGAAAGTGAGAAAAAAATTGTATAGATTATTTAGTTACCCTTGAATTGTAGTCATTTAGGTCAAGCCAAGGGGGTTCGACCTATCTTATGTTTAATCTCACTTTTGTAGGTTAAAATCATCAAAAGTCGGTGTTTTTTCACTAAGGTTCGGTGAGTCTGGATGAACAGTTCGGCTAGCTGAAAGTGTTGATTAAGAGCCGAACCTACCTTGTAGACCAGAGTTCGGCTTGGTTCGGGTGTCTAACAAGCGAACCCTACACTGAACCTGTCTGGAAGAAAAAATGTTTAGGGTTCGGCTTATATTTGGAAATTCGTAAGCGTCGAACTTGTTGGAAACACATTGTTCGGCTATTTGAATAAGTAGAATATAAGCTAACTTTGATCATGTACATTTAAAAGGGTTAATAATTTTGTATTGGTTCGGCACATATTGTGAATATCGTAATAGCCGAACCTCGTAAATGTGCTAGGTTCGGCACATATTATGATTATCGAATACGCCGAACCCCTGTGCATCTCTTTCTGTGACTAGGTTCGGCTTGAAATTTCATGAAATTTCAAGCCGAATTGTTCATATACACTTACAGGAAGCTTTTGTGAAGAACAATTCGGCTAAAAACACAACTTAATTTTGAGCCGAACCCAACACTGTAACCGTCATTTAATCGATGAAAAACAGCAAATAGGAGATTGGGTTTGTAAAACTTACTTTCTTATCCTCGTTTTAGGAGTTGGAGATGCGGTTGGTTCAATTCCGGTTCAATTGGTGGTTGATTTTCAGTTTTTACACCTTCATCTTCAATTGGTTCTTCTTCTTCAATTGATGGATTAGAAGACGATTTGGTTTTCCTAGTCCCTGCTTTTCTTTGTACGAGTCATTATGTAGTTCAGTTTAATCGACAATCAAATTTTACGAATCGACAATTAATCACGGTGATGAATTTTTTTTTTTCGCGGGAGGGAAAGAGTTCGGCTAGAGGAGGAAGAAGAAGAGATGTTAAGGGAAGATGATTTTGATTTTTAGAAAAGCTGATTTTAGATTTTTGTATTAAGGGTATATAGGTAATTGAGCTACCCATAGGTTACCCCTTATAAGGTCACCCAAGATGGGACTATCATTTTGTATGCCCGGAAAGTTTTATGTATGCCTAATATCATAGTTCTTCTTAGATATTACTCAATAGTCATACTTACAAAGACAACTGGAAATATAAACATATCGAGTGCAAAATCTCGCGAAACCTCCTGCTTCTCACATATTTGTAGGGCCCGCCACTAATAAAAGTGGCCCTGTTAATCCCAATGGGCAGTGGGCCCTAATGATTGATACCCAAAGCCTATGCCCGGTTAGCCTTTGGCTGGCCGCAGCGCAGAAGCCCAAAAGAACTTATCCTGTGGACCAAGTAATTTCGAACTTATTGCCCAAATTAATAGATTCCGAATTTTAGTAGGTTTTGATTTCCTAAGAAAATGGACACGTATCGCTATTGAATTCGTTACACTAGGTTTCACTTTTGACGGCACAATATATATAAGGATTTTTTGTTTTAGGTTTTTAATGAAATACATGCCTAGGATTGAAAAGCTGTTTAAGATCAAGAATAATGGATTCAGAAGATGAGTACTTGAGTTCTAACGGTGATGAAGAGATGCTAGACGATGAGCCTGAAAATTTTGAACCTGAGGATGATGATTCAGATGGATACCATGGTAAGGAGAGAAGTTATACCATTCTCAAGGAAGAAGATATACGTAAGCGACAGCAAGAAGATATTACACGAACATCAACTAGGATTTACATTCCAAAAGTATCAGCAACCATCTTGCTACAATACTACAACTGGGATGTTGATAAAGCGCTGGACGCATGGTTTGCCGACGAAGAAAAAGTTCGCAAGGATGTTGGGTTGTTAGAAGTAGTTCCGATTCAAAGCACGGAGAATATAATCAAGTGTAGGATCTGCTTTGATGAGTTCCGCCGTGATGGTATGTGTGCTACAGCTTGTGGTCATCTCTTTTGCAATTGGTGTTGGACACAATATGTTAGCATAAAAATCAGTGACGGACCTGGGTGTTTAACATTGCGATGTCCTGAACCGTCTTGTCCTGTCGCTGTTGGTCAAGACATGGTTAATGAACTGGTTTCTGATGAAGATAAGGAGAAGTATTCTCGTTACCTTTTAAGATCTTACGTCGAAGATCAGAAAAACATCAAATGGTGCCCTGGTGCAGGCTGTGAGTTTTCAGTTGAATTCTTTGCGGGCAGTTCAAGTTACGATGTTCTTTGTGGTTCCGAACATAGCTTTTGCTGGAATTGTCTTGACGATGCACATCGTCCAGTGGACTGCGACACTGTGCACAATTGGGCCGTGAAGAATACTGCTGAGTCTGAAAATGTAACTTGGATATTAGCTAACTCCAAATCTTGTCCAAAGTGCAAACGACCAATTCAGAAAAACGAGGGGTGTATGCATATGACATGCCAATGCAAATTTCATTTCTGCTGGCTCTGCCTTGGTGATTGGAATAATCATGGGAAGGAAACAGGTGGTTTTTATGCGTGTAATGTCTATGAGAAAGCAAAAGCAGGGGGAGCATATGATGAGGAAGAAAAAATCAAGAAAAAGGCTAAAGATTACTTGGATAGATATACTTTTTACTATGAAAGATTTGCAGAAAACCAGAAGTCAAGGATCAAGGCGATTCAAAGCTTGCAGATAACGGATTCAGAAGATTTAGTGAAGCTGAGAGACAAATATAATTGGCCTGAGACAAAGCTTGTATTTATTACAGATGCTTGGCGACAGATCATCGAATGCAGGCGTGTTCTAAAGTGGACTTACGCCTACGGATATTACTTACCTCAAAGTGAACTTGTAAAGAAACAGTTCTTTCAGTATGCGCAAGGTGAAGCTGAGTCTTGTTTGGAAAGGCTCCATCAATGTGCAGAACAGGAATTACAAACATATCTCAAAGAAGATAAATCGGATGATGCACCCCAAGACTTAGATAAGTTCCAAGTAAAGCTAGTTAGTCTGACCAGAGTGACAGGGACTTACTTTGATAACCTGATTCGCGCTCTTGAGAATGGTCTTTCAGAGGTAAATCCACGATAATGGTGCCCGCGGTTGTATTAGTTTAATTTTCTACGTACTTTAGGAGTTGTTTTGGGAATACAATTAAACCAAGTGGTAAACAACAACTGTATTGGCGGACTATTTCTCCAATCAGTATTTTTTAAAGTTTTGCACAAACCCTTATTACTCAATCGGATATCTTTTCAGTTTTTCCCATTATACGTATCTGTATCCATCACACTTTCTGGCAGCAATTTTGTTTTTTGTACAGGCACATTGCTTGCTATTTTTTTGAGTTTTAGAACAATGGGTATAATATATGCATAACTTATAATCAAAGCTTGTGTTCTGGTACATAATGTTTGTCCTATTGGAGCAACATATACATTTTTTCAAGGTTAAAATAATGGAAAAGGAAAGCAATATAGCAAATTGGCCTTGTTTGTTAAAATTTATGATCATGGATAATCATAAATTTCATTTTTATGATAAATGTTAACAAATTTTCTTTCCAAATAAATGATTCTCTTACAAAGATGAACTGAAAGAAGAGAGGAGAGAATGATGTAGAAGTGTTTGTTTTTAGTCCGCCATTATTTTTTTTTGTCTTTCTCGATAGTTTAGAGAAAATAAGATAGGAGAGAATGGTGATCTAGGATACTATAACATGGCCAACAGTGAAGCGCCACAGTGGCGCGTTACTGAGAAGGTAGCCTGGCAGATGTAGCTGCACATGCCGACGGTGTAGCGCCAACATGGATGAGACAAGAAAGTCTACTTAGCGCATGCAATACTATGCGATAGTGTTGCATATCCTTATTCAGAGTTATCCCAGCTCAAGAGAAGAGTAAAGGAAGAAATGCAAAGTCATGACATGACTTTGGTATCGTTCCAAGCACTGGCCAAGACTTGGATGATGCATATGCAACAATGGCGTGGACAAATGCGCCATTGGTGATAACTGCTCGCTAAAAGTGATGCATATGAGGCATGAAGTTGAATTGAGCAAGTCAAGACTCAGCTGGCAAGATATGTGGATGTTGGCATCCAAATGAGCTAAATGCGTAGCAGAATGAATGAAGCGCAACCATTGCTGGATACTTGGCGAAGTGCAAGTTAGATGAAGCGTAACCATTATCGAGCATTTGGCGTAGGCCAAGAGTGAGTGAAGCACAATCATTATCGAACATTGGCAGGGCCAAAGTTCAATGCCGCATAATGATTGTTAGACTTGAGTTCAAGCTGTCAGTTACGAGTGTGTGTGCATCACACACATGACAGAGATGAAGAGAGGAAGTTAGAGACGGTTATAAAGGAGCTTTGTAACCGAGTTTGGCATGACCTAACCGTTTAAGAAAGGTGTGGCGCCATTGTGCAAGCCAGCACCAAAGCTAGCAGTTAAAAAGTAGAACTGGCGATCCCAGTCCGCGAACTTGAGTTGGTGTTGATGGGGGTTTTTAGACAAGGGGTAAAATCGTAAAACCCCATGACCTAGTGTTACCCGCAACACATTAACTAAGAGCATTTAACTCAGGTGTAAATAATTAATAGGGGTATTTTTTCAAAATACCAGATTAGGGTTTTCAAATACGTAACCCTAATTCCAAAACCAAGCCGCATGTTGCGCACCATGGCAACAATGCCAAACCAAGCCGCATACTGCGCACCATGGCAACAATGCCAAACCAAGCCGCACCCTACGCACCATGGCAACAATGCCAAACCAAGCCGCATCATCGCGCACCATGGCAACAATTCCAAACCAAGCCGCATCTGCGCACCATGGCAACAATGCCAAACCAAGCCGCATGTCTGCGCACCATGGCAACAATGCCAAACCAAGCCGCACCCTGCGCACCATGGCAACAATGCCAAACCAAGCCGCATCTTTTGCGCACTATGGCAACAATGCCAAACCAAGCCGCACCTGCGCACCATGGCAACAATGCCAAACCAAGCCGCACTGCGCACCATGGCAACAATTCCAAACCAAAGCGCGCATCTGCGCACTATGGCAACAATGCCAAACCAAAGCGCATGCGCACCATGGCAACAATGCCAAACCAAGCCGCATATCGCGCACTATGGCAACAATGCCAAACCAAGCCGCACCACTGCGCACCATGGCAATAATGCCAAACCAAGCAGATACTGCAACGCACTATGGCAACAATGCCAAACCAAGCCGCACTTGCGCACCATGGCAACAATGCCAAACCATTGCAGCCCTGCGCACCATGGCAACAATGCCTAAAACCAAGCTAGGTACATGCGCACGTGCCGTTGGCACTAACATGGCAACAATGCCAAACCAAGACGCGCCCTGCGCACCATGGCAACAATGCCAAACCAAGCCGCCACCCCGGCGCCAGGGCAACAATGCCAAATTTCCAAGCCCCTACGCCTTTGGCCCACGCCAAATATATCGCCCTAGGCTTGCAAGACTTGCAACTAGGTCAACATGGCCGCACGTGCCATTGGCACATGCCAACACGTGTAGCAAGACATATTTCCAAGCCGCTATGCCTTTGGCCCACGCCAAATATAACGCCCTAGGTTTGCAAGACTTGCAACTAGGTCAACATGGCCGCACGTGCCATTGGCACATGCCAACACGTGTCGCAAGCCATATTTCCAAGCCGCTATGCCTTTGGCCCACGCCAAATATAGCGCCCTAGGCTTGCAAGACTTGCAACTAGGTCAACATGGCCGCACGTGCCATTGGCACATGCCAACACGTGCGCAAGCCATATTTCAAGCCGCTATGCCTTTGGCCCACGCCAAACATAGCGCCCTAGGTTTGCAAGACTTGCAACTAGGTCAACATGGCCGCATGTGCCATTGGCACTTGCCAACACGTGCCACAAGCCATATTTCCAAGCCGCTATGCCTTTGGCCCACGCCAAACATAGCGCCCTAGGTTTGCAAGACTTGCAACTAGGTCAACATGGCCGCACGTGCCATTGGCACATGCCAACACGTGCCGCAAGCCATATTTCTAAGCCGCTATGCCTTTGGCCCACGCCAAATATAGCGCCCTAGGCTTGCAAGACTTGCAACTAGGTCAACATGGCCGCACGAGCCATTGGCACATGCCAAACACACACGCTGGTAGCCTAACTTGCAAACCGTGCAACCTACCACCAAGGCATTCCGCACATGCCATTGGCACATGTCAACAAACACACACGTGCATTGGTAGCCTAACGTGCAAAACCGTGCAACCTACCACCAAGGCATTCCGCACATGCCATTGGCACATGCCAAACACACACGCTGGTAACCTAACCTCGCAAACCGTGCAACCTACCACCAAGGCATTCCGCACATGCCATTGGCACATGCCAAACACACACGCTGGTAACCTAACTTGCAAACCATGCAACCTACCACCAAGGAATTCCGCACATGCCATTGTCACATGCCACACGCGCCACTAGCAGCGCCACTTGCACTCAAGATGCAACCAACACTCGAGACATCGACACAAACTGGGGGATGCTTCTTTAGGGTTTTGGTTTGGCGGTCACATAGATGCAGCGTACACTACGCTCACATTAAGAAAGCGTGAAAAGGAATAAAGCGGTCAAATAAAAGAGGAAATAATGGTGAAAAACGTTTTCGCCCATTAAACCATGCGGTTACCACCTCCTCCCATTATTTCACCCTTTACTCTCTTCCTTCATGAGGCCAGGGTATGTTTCAATCTCGACTTGTATAAATAGGTCTTACCTATTTCCACCAGACAACAAGTCTCGGTCAGGAGAAAAATACTACACTCTCAGAAAGGCAACTTTGCAAGCTCTCCCAAAAGCTTCCACCTCTTGCAAGCTTCCCAAGCTTCTACTTTATGATACAAGTCGAGATACTACTCTCCTCAACACCTTTCTTTGCTTCCCTCCCCAAATCAACCCTTCTCCTCCACTTTGTGACCGAAGCAAGTCCAGAACGGCCATTTCTTGGTTTAGGCCGGACTTGTCTGATTGATCTCTCGAATCTATAAAGTGCTCACGTGCAGCACATTTGTTTAGGGTTTGAATCAGTTTCTCACTCACCTACCGAATTTACCGAAATCGACAGAAATGATTTTTACCCATAAACAATTGGCGACCACAGCGGGAGGATCGATCTATCGGCTACAATGTCAGACTGTCGATCTCGTTCTTCGACCCAGATGTCAAGATGGTAGGGGAAGGCGACTCGATCCGAATCAACTGCCAGACGACCCGGTTATCAGTTGTTAAAACTACACCAGAAAACTGGGGACTCGGCCAAGAAGACATTACCAGAATGGGGACTTGCGACTCAGTCCGACTCAGACAACCCGGTTATCAGTTGTTAAAACTATACCAGAAAACTGGGGACTCGCTGAAGACGCTACCAGCAATTGGGGACTTGCGACTCAGTCCGACTCAGACAACCCGGTTATCAGTTGTTAAAACTACACCAGCAATTGGGGACTTGCGACTCAGTCCGACTCAGACAACCCGGTTATCAGTTGTTAAAACTACACCAGAAAACTGGGGACTCGCTGAAGACGCTACCAGCAATTGGGGACTTACTGGCGATGCTACCAGCAAAGCCACCAGCAAAGAACCGCCTTTTACATGGAAAGGGGCGTGTTCGCAAAACCTATGAAGTGAGTAAATTCAGACTGGGCAAGATATACAATCTATCTTTAGGTTCTTAGTAAAACCGTTGTACTACTGAGTCTTATGCCTATTGCTAGCACACACTTTCATAAAAGCAATATTCCTTTCCCAAAACATAATCAGAATCATATTATCAAAACCATTCATCCCAGAAATAATCCAATACCCTAAAAAGCTACTGTTTGTCTATCAAAGGTCAAGTTTTGAAACCGGACATCCAATATGTCTTTCAAAAAAAAAAAAAACCTAAATGAAAGTTTAAACGGAGAAACATTCAAGGAAAATCATCCAACAGAGGTCCTGTTCTTCTTGGAGAAGGTCAACTTTGCATCTTCAAGAGCCACTCTCTTCATAGTCAGCATCTTGGAAAGTTTTTCGAGTTCTACCTCCTGTCGAGCAATCTCCTCAGCGGAAAGGCTTTCGACTGCTGTATCTTTCAACTTTTGGATCTCTGCAAGGCATTCGACAAACCACGAAGTGTTGAACTCCTTTTCTATGCACACGTCGCGATGGTGCTCCCAGTCGGCAATAACGTCTTCAGAAACGGTGTGACCAGTCACCTCACGCATCTCCTCGATGGAAGATAAAGCCTCTTCCACACGCTTAACCAGCGCAAATCGACTAGTGACTTTCTTGGTTGTAGCCATATGTCCGTATTTCTCCCAGATTCTGGTGTACAACGCCTCGTGCTTAGCCGGCACGCTAAAGCCGCCAACCAGCACATGACCCGGATAAGGAACCAAGTACGGAGGATCAAAAATGGCGCCTGCACCTGGCCTCACGACTCGCAGAGGGTTTTCCTCCATGTCTACGGCAACAACCATCAGAGAATCATCCGCCGTTTGAGCCACATCTGTGCCCGGAAATTGGCTAACGCTCATCTCCAAGTCACCAGCGGTGGTCACCAAAGGCAAGTTTTCATGCGGCTCTACCCCAGAATCATCCTCCGAACCGGATTCCTCCTGCGAACTCGAGTCAGATATTTCCTAAAAGAGGAAACAAAAGGACAAAGAAAAGAAGTGCGAAACTCACCGAACCACTTCCCGAAACAGAACCAGTGCTGCTGGAGGAATCACCATCACTTGTTGAACCTTCTTCTCTCTCTGACTCATCATCGCTATGAGAAGGCTCAATGCTGCTGGAGTTCTTTGAAGAAATTGCCGTCTCCTGGCAACGTGCAAGAGCAGCGAAAGCATTAACACTACCGAAGCCCTGAAGGAAACAAGACACATATTCTCAGCCGAAATTCACGTGTTTTGAGACAAACCAACGAAGAGGCGACACATACCTGGTTATTGGAAGAACTAAAAGACACAAGAGCCGTGGGAGGATCTTGTGAAACCGTTCGGAACCCGCCAGCACGATTCTTTGTTCTCCGTTCCTTGGCCTGGGGGCTTTCCGAATTGTTAGGCAACTTTCGCTTGGGATCTATCAACATTGGATACTCTTTCGAGGCTGGCTGGGGAAGGTTTGCAACGAACGTTTTCCACCACGTTATTCACAAAATCTCGGATCATAGTAAACTCGTCGCACCAAAACTCATTATAGCCGAAGGTCGTCGAAGTTACTCTCCCCATTTGAAAGAAGGAAAGACGGATACCCGGCTTAAGGGTACTGGCGTCAAGGGCGACACGCAATGAATCCTTAGGGATCATCGTCCAGTAAACAAGAGGCACCCCTTGATCGATACCCATGTGACGAGCAGCACGGTCAATATTGTAAGCAGCTATCGGAAAGACCCCACGAAGAAAGACGACATATAACCGGCAAGCGGCTTTGAATGAACAGGTTTTCACCAACGCTCAAAGCGTCATCAGAAGACAAAGACATGAGCGGAGCAGAAGCAAAAGTGTCAATTTGAGTCACTGAATTATGGACCGGCCCCCATGGACGAAAATTGATTTCATGCAACTTATCAAGAAAACTAACCAAGCTCACGCCAACTCTTGGACCTTTGTTCACCCATCGAAGAATTCGGGAGCCACCCCAACTCACGGGAAGCGAAGGCAGCGGTTTCGGAGCATACTTCTCAAAGTGCTCCCATAGCCAGACTTGCAGAAAAGCAACGTGCACATACGAATCCACTTTCATGAAACCATTCGAAACTTGCATGTTCGCAACTAGGTGATCCAGATGCACATACGGGGAACCAAGGAACGACTTGCCAATGGGAAGAACTTCACCCTTTGCCAACTTCACAAAGCAATCGCTAACAACTCCGGTCTTATTCCTTTCTTGCCGGAACCGTCATCAAAAATGTCTACGGACAACCGAGAGAGCCAAAAATACGGCGACATGAAGATCTTTGCTTTTCTGTTCAGTGCTCTAACTCGTCCAGGAAACCATTGAGATATCCACCAACCGTAAGGACACCTTTCATCCTCTTTCCGGCAGAATCCTTCGACTTCGCAATGGAGTCTTCCGAGCAAAATCCCCCAACTTAGCGGCCAGGTCATCCCGCATCTTCACCTCACTTTCAGATAATTGGATTTTAAGATTCCCGGTTACCGGATGATTCAACAGGAGAGCCACACTCTCCAAGGAGAAAGTTATCTCGCCCCATCTACATATAATTGTATGGGTGTCCGAACACCATCTGGAGATGAAAGCAACCAAGCCTGGGATATCCTTCCTAATCGAAGATTTCATGAAGTCTTGTGACATCAATGACTGCGCTCGAGTCAAGTTGGTATTTATATGCTCCTTGCTCACCATGAACTCAACCATCTATCAAAAGAACGCAATGGGCTTTGATACATCCTGAAGTCAATGTTGGAAGAAGAATATACCCCTTTATGGAGACAGAACCGAATGGTGCTCTGGGGCAAACCGAACGTGTCTTCCTTTCATCCTCACCACCTAGGTTAGCAAAATTGGCACGAAACCTAGGTGATTCTTCCGAGCGGGGCAAGGGCTCTAGTGAAGAATTCATCATACGTGTTCGGTTTGGAATTATGAGCATCCTTCGACGAAGTGAAATTTGATTCGGGTAACATCTTATCGAATTCCTTCACAACAATTTGGTAATAAGATATCTGCACAAAACAAACGGAGAAAGACGAAGTTATCTCCCTGACACATAATCGTACCCAACAACAAAAAAAAAAAAAAAAAAAAAAAAGAAAGGGGAAGGAGGACGTATTTTATTCGGGTTCAAGACTATATACATGATATTTTATCCGGTTCAAGACTATATACACAGTATTTTATTCGGGTTCAAGACTATATATACGGTATTTTATTCGGGTTCAAGACTATATACGCAGTATTTTTCCTCGGGTTCGAAACTATATACGCGGCATTCTATACGGGTACAAGTGCGTCTGCAGTATCCTTCTTCGGGTTCAAAATTGTATATGGAGCACTTTCCTACGGGTTCGAATAATATATACAGTATTCCCCTTGGGTGCATACATACAATATTTTCTACAAGAGGCACGCCAAGAAATTATATGTGCAATATCATTGCAAGGATTATAAAGAAAAACGCCTACTCTTAGGGTTTGCACCTACATAAAAAGGGAAACAAGAGAAGTACTAGAAGACATACCTGGAAGCCGGTTTTTTCTTTGTGACTCTGCCGCTAGTAGAAAAGGATGAAAAGATGAAAGTGCAAGATGGGAGCAAGGGACTTTATATATATAGGCGTGAAGACTTCGAAATAGGGAAGGATTTCCCTTTACCAAAATCGTGCGTGTAAGAAACGGGCCTACAAGGGCGCAACTTCCCAATGTCGCCCAAACTACACCGGCCCCACCAATTGCACCGACTTCCCTAGGACCGCCCAAGTCACGCCTGCAAGCACGCACAGCTTCCACATTACGCCGGTCCCACCAGCTAGCACACTCAGTTTCCCAAGTCACGCCTGCAAGCACGCAGCTTCCACATTACGCCGGTCCCACCAGCTAGCACACTCAGTTTCCCAAGTCACGCCTGCAAGCACGCAGCTTCCACATTGCGCCGGTCCCACCAGCTAGCACACTCAGTTTCCCAATTCACGCCAACTTCCCAACGTCGCCTAAGCTGCATCGGGCCCACCAATTGTGCCAGCCTCCTGATTTGTGCAAAACTACCAGAGGCAAGGATTCCAAATCCTATTTATAAAGGTCAGACAAGCCTCCTTCAATTTTCTTTACGGTTTGTTGTTAATAGTTTGTCACCATCTTATGCTTACCTCGCAACAAAGCCCCTGTTCCGAGCTAGCGGGGACTTAATGTTGATGGTGGTTTTTAGACAAGGGGTAAAATCGTAAAACCCCATGACCTAGTGTTACCCGCAACACATTAACTAAAAGCATTTAACGGTGTAAATAATTAATAGGGGTATTTTTAAAATACCGCATTAGGTTTTCAAATACGTAACCCTAATTCCAAAACCAAGCCATCATTTGCGCACCATGGCAACAATGCCAAACCAAGCCGCATATCGCGCACCATGGCAACAATGCCAAACCAAGCCGCACCCTGCGCACCATGGCAACAATGCCAAACCAAGTCGCATACTGCGCACCATGGCAACAATGCCAAACCAAGCCACGTGCTGCGCACCATGGCAACAATGCCAAACCAAGCCGCATACTGCGCACTATGGCAACAATGCCAAACCAAGCCGCATGCTGCGCACGATGGCAACAATGCCAAACCAAGCCGCACCCTGCACACCATGGCAACAATGCCAAACCAAGCCGCATACTGCGCACTATGGCAACAATGCCAAACCAAGCCGCACCCTGCGCACCATGGCAACAATGCCAAACCAAGCCGCACCCTGCGCACCATGGCAACAATGCCAAACCAAGCCACATACTGCGCACTATGGCAACAATGCCAAACCAAGCCGCACCCTGCGCACCATGGCAACAATGCCAAACCAAGCCGCATACTGCGCACTATGGCAACAATGCCAAACCAAGCCGCACCCTGCGCACCATGGCAACAATGCCAAACCAAGCCGCATACTGCGCACTATGGAAACAATGCCAAACCAAGCCGCACCTTGCGCACCATGGCAACAATGCCAAACCAAGCCGCACTCCCGCGCATCATGGCAACAATGCCAAACCAAGCCGCATATCGCGCACTATGGCAACAATGCCAAACCAAGCCGCACCTAGCGCGCACCATGGCAATAATGCCAAACCAAGCGCACCCGCGCACCATAGCAACAATGCCAAATTTCCAAGCCGCTACGCCTTTGGCCCACGCCAAATATAGCGCCCCTAGGCTTGCAAGACTTGCAACTAGGTCAACATGGCCGCACGTGCCATTGGCACATGCCAACACGTATCGCAAGACATATTTCCAAGCCGCTATGCCTTTGGCCCACGCCAAATATAGCGCCCTAGGTTTGCAAGACTTGCAATTAGGTCAACATAGCCGCACGTGCCATTGGCACATGCCAGCACGTGTCGCAAGCCATATTTCCAAGCCGCTATACCTTTGGCCCACACCAAATATAGCGCCCTAGGCTTGCAAGACTTGCAACTAGGTCAACATGGCCGCACGTGCCATTGGCACATGCCAACACGTGCCGCAAGCCATATTTCCAAGCCGCTATGCCTTTGGCCCACGCCAAACATAGCGCCCTAGGTTTGCAAGACTTGCAACTAGGTCAACATGGCCGCACGTGCCATTGGCACATGCCAACACGTGCCGCAAGCCATATTTCTAAGTCGCTATGCCTTTGGACCACGCCCAACATAGCGCCCTAGGTTTGCAAGACTTGCAACTAGGTCAACATGGCCGCACGTGCCATTGGCACATGCCAACACGTGCCGCAAGCCATATTTCCAAGCCACTATGCCTTTGGCCCACGCCAAACATAGCGCCCTAGGTTTGCAAGACTTGCAACTAGGTCAACATGGCCGCACGTGCCATTGGCACATGCCAACACGTGCCGCAAGCCATATTTCTAAGCCGCTATGCCTTTGGCGCACGCCCAACATAGCGCCCTAGGTTTGCAAGACTTGCAACTAGGTCAACATGGCCGCACGTGCCATTGGCACATGCCAACACGTGCCGCAAGCCACATTTCCAAGCCGCTATGCCTTTGTCCCACGCCAAACATAGCGCCCTAGGTTTGCAAGGCTTGCAACTAGGTCAACATGGCCGCACGTGCCATTGGCACATGCCAACACGTGCCGCAAGCCATATTTCTAAGCCGCAATGCTTTTGGCCCATGCCCAACATAGCGCCCTAGGTTTGCAAGACTTGCAACTAGGTCAACATGGCCGCACGTGCCATTGGCACATGCCAACACGTGCCGCAAGCCATATTTCCAAGCCGCTATGCCTTTGGCCCACGCCCAACATAGCGCCCTAGGTTTGCAAGACTTGCAACTAGGTCAACATGGCCGCATGTGCCATTGGCACATGCCAACACGTGCCGCAAGCCATATTTCCAAGCCGCTATGCCTTTGGCCCACGCCAAACATAGCGCCCTAGGTTTGCAAGACTTGCAACTAGGTCAACATGGCCGCACGTGCCATTGGCACATGCCAACACGTGCCGCAAGCCATATTTCTAAGACGCTATGCCTTTGGCCCACGCCAAATATAGCGCCCTAGGCTTGCAAGACTTGCAACTAGGTCAACATGGCCGCACGAGCCATTGGCACATGCCAAACACACACGCTGGTAGCCTAACTTGCAAACCGTGCAACCTACCACCAAGGAATTCCGCACATGCCATTGGCACATGCCAAACACACATGCTGGTAGCCTAACTTGCAAACCGTGCAACCTACCACCAAGGCATTCCGCACATGACATTGGCACATGCCAAACACACACGCTGGTAACCTAACCTGCAAACCGTGCAACCTACCACCAAGGCATTCCGCACATGCCATTGGCACATGCCAAACACACACTTTGGTAACCTAACTTGCAAACCATGCAACCTACCACCAAGGCATTCCGCACATGCCATTGGCACATGCCACACGCGCCACTAGCAGCGCCACTTGCACTCAAGATGCAACCAACACTCGAGACATCGACACAAGGCGGGGATACTTTTTTAGGGTTTTGGTTTGGCGGTCACAAAGATGCGGCGTACACTACACTCACATTAAGAAAGCGTGAAAAGGAATAAAGCGATCAAATAAAAGAGGAAATAATGGTGAAAAACGTTTTCGCCCATTAAACCATGCGGTTACCACCTCCTCCCATTATTTCACCCTTTACTCTCTTCCTTCATGAGGCCAGGTACGTTTCAATATCGACTTGTATAAATAGGTCTTACCTATTTCCACCAGACAACAAGTCTCGGTCAGGAGAAAAATACTACACTCTCAGAAAGGCAACTTTGCAAGCTCTCCCAAAAGCTTCCACCTCTTGCAAGCTTCCCAAGCTTCTACTTTCTGATACAAGTCGAGATACTACTCTCCTCAACACCTTTCTTTGCTTCCCTCCCCAAATCAACCCTTCTCCTCCACTTTGTGACCGAAGCAAGTCTGGAACGGCCATTTCTTGGTTTAGGCCGGACTTGTACAGATTGATCTCTCGAATCTATAAAGTGCTCACGTGCAGCACATTTGTTTAGGGTTTGAATCAGTTTCTCACTCACCTACCGAATTTACTGAAATTGACAGAAACGATTTTTACCCATAAACAGTTGGTTATATCTAAAAACGGTTGTTCTTGAACTCATGTTTAAATAAACTAAGGAATGCTTTTGCAAACCGTGGCTATAAAGTTCATGAACCGATTAGAGTGAATCAAATCGTTTTTGCTTTGATTGTGTCTTGTGTTGTTACATAAAGATCTAAGCAATTGAAAAACTCTCTAACTAGTGTCTTTTGAGTCATTTGAACTAGTTATGGTGAAGAAGAATATGGTTGATATGAAATTGCTCATTTGGCTAACCATTTGGTTAACTATTGTTGAACCAACTAATGTACATGTTTGGGTACGGTTACACAAGCCTAGAAACATGCATTTCATTTGTGTATAACAAGCTAAGTTTTCGATCTAACGGTTGAGAAATATTAGATTGAATCTAATCATGTTTTCATCTAATGGTGAATATTGAATGCTTTGTTACCTAGCTAAATTGATTGCGAACCCTGATTTGAAAGACTATATAAGGGAGAACCCTAATCCCCACACCTTACGTGTGATACTAGTTGTGTAAGCTAGAGTCGATTCTCCTTTAAGATTTGGTTTCTTCTCTTAAACCAGGTTGACGACTTAAAGACTTTATTGGGATTGTGAAACCTTACTTGAGCTTCTCCATTCTAATACTCATCATCTCCAACAATTGTCAAAATTGATAGAGCTTCATTCACATTTGCAGTGAAGACAAATGGATCTTCCAAATCATTCTTATTGGGGTCTTATCTTATTGGAGATTCTAAAACCAAATTCCAATGCTCCCTTGTCACATATTTGCAGTAAAAAACTTGTATAGATTGAGAAGCATGGATGAATGGCTCATCGACTTCTTTTGAGCTTCTCATAAACCTTTTGAAGTTGACAAACCTTAACTTTGTATCTCCATCCACATAGGATCCATGTACTTCTGCAGCTCCAGGTCCAGCACCAGCTGCACGAGGGGCACATGCAGCGGGCTTTTGGGTATCATCCTGCGAAAAACGAAAATAGCTTAGCATCCATTAACTATAACAATAACATTATTTCACATCAAAGCCTGCCATTATTGTAAAAAATAACATCAAATCAACTATTAGATGGAAAATACTTCGAAGGAACATACATTCTGCCATGGACCTAGCGTCAAACTACTCCCATAGTTATTTTATTTTAGTCAGTTATCTACTCCATACAATTTCGTGAAAAATCAACAGTTGTTTAAGTTGCAAGTCATTCAAAAGAACAGGGCGAAGTGAAACTAAACAACCAGCATGGATGATCTCAACTATAGAGTACTGCGATGGAACAAAATTACACCATGAAAGACAAGTTATTTCTAACTAGTACCCAACATTCTTTCTTTTCATAGGTTGTTTCTATTTCAAACACTTATGTATGTGTTGATGGTGGTTTTTAGACAAAGGGTAAAATCGTAAAACCCCGAATAACCTAATGTCATCGGCGACATATTTATTAGAACATTCAATGCATGTAGTCAGTAATTAATAGGGGGTATTTTTTCAAATTAGGGTTACAACGAACAAAACCCTAATTCCCCTCCGTGCCAATGGCAAATCATGCCAGCCACACCTAGCCCAAGCTAGCCGCGCCATGCCAAACGCGCCAAAGCATGCCAACCAAGCTAGCCGCACCTCCGTGCCAATGGAAAATCGTGCCAGCCACACCTAGCCCAAGCTAGCCGCGCCATGCCAAACACACTCTTCCTTGGCCCTAGCTATGCTAGTCACACCAAACGCGCCAAAGCATGCTAGCCGCACCTCCGTGCCAATGGAAAATCATGCCAGCCACACCCAGCCCAAGCTAGCCGCGACATGCCGAACGCACTCTGCCTTGGCCCTAGCTATGCTAGTCACACTAAACGCGCCAAAGCATGCCAACCATGCTAGCCGCACCTCCGTGCCAATGGAAAATCATGCCAGCCACCCCTAGCCCAAGCTAGCCGCGCCATACCAAACACACTCTACCTTGGCCCTAGCTATGATAGTCACACCAAACGCGCCAAAGCATGCCAACCATGCTAGCCGCACCTCCGCGCCAATGGCAAATCATGCCAGCCACACCTAGCCCAGGCTAGCCGCGCCATGCCGAACGCACTCCGCCTTTGCCCTAGCTACGCTGGTGTTCATGGTAGTTTTTAGACAAGGGGTAAAATCATAAAACCCCATGACCTAGTGTTACCCGCAACACATTAACTAAGAGCATTTAACTCAGGTGTAAATAATTAATAGGGGTATTTTTTCAAAATACCAAATTAGGGTTTTCAACACAGAACCCTAATTCCAAAACCAAGCCGCACACTGCGCACCATGGCAACAATGCCAAACCAAGCCTCATACTGCGCACCATGGAAACAATGCCAAACCAAGCCGCACCCTGCGCACCATGGCAGCAATGCCAAACCAAGCCGCACCCTGCGCACCATGGCAGCAATGCCAAACCGAGCCGCATACTGCGCACCATGGCAACAATGCCAAACCAAGCCGCACCCTGCGCACCATGGCAACAATGCCAAACCAAGCCGCACCCTGCGCACCATGGCATCAATGCCAAATTTCCAAGCCGCTATGCCTTTGGCCAACGCCAAATATAGCACCTTAGGTTTGCAAGACTTACAACTAGGTCAATATGGCCGCACGTGCCGTTGGCACATGCCAACACGTGTCGCAAGCCATATTTCCAAGCCGCTATGCCTTTGGCCCACGCCAAATATAGCGCCCTAGGCTTGCAAGACTTGCAACTAGGTCAACATGGCCGCACGTGCCATTGGCACATGCCAACACGTGTCGCAAGCCATATTTCCAAGCCGCTACGCCTTTGGCTCACGCCAAATATAGCGCCCTAGGCTTGCAAGATTTGCAACTAGGTCAACATGGCCGCACGTGCCATTGGCACATGCCAACACGTGTCGCAAGCCATATTTCCAAGCCGTTATGCCTTTGGCCCACGCCAAATATAGCGCCCTAGGCTTGCAAGACTTGCAACTAGGTCAACATGGTCGCGCGCGCCATTGGCACATGCCAACACGTGTCGCAAGCCATATTTCCAAGCCGCTATGCCTTTGTCCCACGCCAAATATAGCGCCCTAGGCTTGCAAGACTTGTAACTAGGTCAACATGGCCGTACGTGCCATTGGCACATGCCAACACGTGTCGCAAGCCATATTTCCAAGCCGCTATGCCTTTGGCCCACGCCAAATATAGCGCCCTAGGTTTACAAGACTTGAAACTAGGTCAACATGGCCGCACGTGCCATTGGCACATGCCAACACGTGTCGCAAGCCATATTTCCAAGCCGCTATTCCTTTGGCCCACGCCAAATATAGCGCCATAGGCTTGCAAGACTTGCAACTAGGTCAACATGGCCGCACGTGCCATTGGCACATGCCAACACGTGTCGCAAGCCATATTTCCAAGCCTCTATGCCTTTGGCCCACGCCAAATATAGCGCCCTAGGTTTGCAAGACTTGCAACTAGGTCAACATGGCCGCACGTGCCATTGGCACATGCCAACACGTGTCGCAAGCCATATTTCCAAGCCGTTATGCCTTTGGCCCACGCCAAATATAGCGCCCTAGGCTTGCAAGACTTGCAACTAGGTCAACATGGCCATACGTGCCATTGGCACATGCCAAACACACACGCTGGTAGCCTAACTTGCAAACCGTGCAACCTACCACCAAGGCATTCCGCACATGCCATTGGCACATGCCAAACACACACGCTGGTAGCCTAACTTGCAAACCGTGCAACCTACCACCAAGGCATTCCGCACATGCCATTGGCACATGCCAAACACACACGCTGGTAGCCTAACTTGCAAACCGTGCAACCTACCACCAAGGCATTCCGCACATGCCATTGGCACATGCCACACGCGCCACTAGCAGCGCCACGTGCACTCAAGATGCAACCAACACTCGAGACATCAACACAAACTGGGGGATGCTTCTTTAGGGTTTTGGTTTGGCGGTCACAAAGATGCAACGTACACTACGCTCACATTAAGAAAGCGTGAAAAGGAATAAAGCGGTCAAATAAAAGAGGAAATAATGGTGAAAAACGTTTCGCCCATTAAACCATGCGGTTACCACCTCCTCCCATTATTTCACCCTTTACTCTCTTCCTTCATGAGGCCAGGGGTACGTTTCAATCTCGACTTGTATAAATAGGTCTTACCTATTTCCACCAGACAAAAAGTCTCGGCCAGGAAAAAAATACTACACTCTCGAAAGGCAACTTTGCAAGCTCTCCCAAAAGCTTCCACCTCTTGCAAGCTTCCTAAGCTTTCACTTTACGATACAAGTCGAGATACTACTCTCCTCAACACCTTTCTTTGCTTCCCTCCCCAAATCAACCCTTCTCCTCCACTTTGTGACCGAAGCAAGTCCTGGAACGGCCATTTCTTGGTTTAGGCCGGACTTGTACAGATTGATCTCTCGAATCTATAAAGTGCTCACGTGCAGCATATTTGTTTAGGGTTTGAACCAGTTTCTCACTCACCTACCGAAATTACCGAAATCAGCAGCAACGATTTTTACCCATAAACAATTGGCGACCACAGCGGGAGGATTGATCTTTCGGTTACAACATCAAGTTCTAGCTCCCATCCGTAAATTTCGTGCAAGCATGGTCGGCTATCAGGCAATCTCCACAAACATTGATCCCGCCCAAGGTCATGATAACTTCTCAATTTCTGAAAGAAGCACCACCAATGGAGAGGTCCCAAGACTGGTTGACCTGATACGTGTTCAGGAGATCCACGCCAGAAATATGGACCTAATGAAGGACGCGATTACCAGCATACTCGAATTCCTCATCAATCTAGTATCGGGGCCAAGTGATCCATGCTCCCCAGGAGATCAAGAGCAGGGGACTAATATCCCGAATGAGCATGCTCAAATCAACGGTTTCGTCACCGATCGGAAGCCGGCGGACCAGAGGCGACCATGTTGATAGAAAACTTATGTGAGTTGTTGCATCTCTCCAAGGACCACCGAACAAAGACGTCTCTCGCTATCAACCGAATAGCACTAAACGCATCACTAATTCCTACACCCGCGGGGACTCCAAGGATCCCGGAAGATCCGTCAACAATATTATTTTCACCGATGATGATATGATGGTAGAAGACGGTCACAACCGGGCCTTGCATGTTACAGCTCTCGTCAAGAACATGGAGTTTCGAAGAGCACTCATTGAAACGGGTGCATCTTCCAATGTCATCACTCTCAAGACACTCAAAGCTGCCAGGGTGCGACCTAACAAGATCATACGACAACCCACCACGATGACAAATTTCGAAGGCAACCAAACTAGCACATACGGCTACATCAACTTGGAGCGGGCAGTAGGGCCGATCCAATCAAGCGTGAAGTTTGAGATAATTGAAAAAAGAACCAGACTATCACATGATACTGGGAAGGTCGTGGCTGCACAACCTCAAAATCGTGCCTTCAACATACCACCAATGCCTAAAAACGGTATTGAACGGAGAAGTTGTTCGTATTCCCGCATCACTATCCCCCTACGCACCAGTCTACTGTGTAGAAGCACATGGGCCGAAAGAGGGTTCAAAAGGCGTGGCGACCAGGATTCACAGTCTCCTACTACCAAAATGGACGTCGCTCAGGGATAGCGACAAACTGGAGATACCCCGCAGAGGAGACCACCCCTCCACCATCTCCTCAGAAGGAAGACCCGCCGGTCTTTCGCCACCGGATGTAACCCGTGCCCGCACTAAGCGAGAGTGCACCCTTAACGCAAAACGGAGCAAAAGGGAAAGCTCACACATTATCACCGTTGTTAGCAATTAGCGAGGGAGACCATGACCCTGGGTCTCTCCGCCCGAAGGAATGTCTTCACGATGACCGGGAGGAAGTTCCGACGCCCTCGAAGCTACAAGATGGGACCGACTTAACCACCGACGAACTCGAAACTATCAATATAGGGAATGAGGGATTTCCGCGGCCTATCCTGATCAGTTCGACTCTACATCCTGCATGAACGCTCAAAGCTAGTCAACCTACTCAAAGAATACCAGGACGTATTCGCATGGACTTACGAAGAAATGCCTGGCTTGGATGGAAAACTGGTCACCCACCATCTGCACGTGATACCCAGGTCCAAGCCAGTCAAGCAGCCTCCAAGACAATTCAGACATGACGTAGAAGAACAAATCAAGGCGGAGGTCCAAAATTACTAGCCCATTTGGATTCATCGTGCCTATTCATCATCCTACTTGGTTGGCCAATATCGTCCCCGATTAAAAAAGAAGAATGGTCAGATCGGATGTTGTGTCGATTTCGAGATTTGAACATGTTTGCCCCAAAGACGATTTTCCGCTACCTAACATCGACATGCTGGTAGACGCTACCAGTGGACATGGTATGTTCTCTTTCATGGATGGATATAGCGGCTATAACCAGATAAAGATGTATGAGCACGACGCGAGTAAGACTGCTTTCCGTACCTCTCGGAAACTTCTATTACACCGTAATGCCTTTCGGGTCTCGAAGAACGCCGGGCGCTATTACTTACCAACGCGCCATGACTACCATCTTCCACGATATGATGCACAAGCAAGTCGAAGATTACGTAGATGACGTGGTGGTTAAATCAAAGACTCGAGCGGATCATCCAGAAACGCTGCGCCAAGTGTTCGAAAGATGCCGCGAATACAAGTTGAAGATGAATCCTATGAAATGCGCCTTTGGTGTCTCTTCGGGGAAATTCTTGGGATTCCAAGTGACGGGGCCAGGGAATAAAAGTTGATCCAGTCAAAATGCAAGCTATCCTCACGATGCCGCCACCACGAACCGTAAAGGAGCTCCGAGTTTCATGGGCAAGGTAAACTACATTCGTCGCTTCATACCGGGCTGGCACAACTCACCACTACGTTTACTCTCTCGCTAAAGAAAGGAGCGAATTTCGCATGGGCTACGCCAAGAAAAAGCGTACGGAAGATCCAGCAAATAATGTCCTCTCCAGCCGTCATGAAGTCTCCTATGCGAGGGAAACCACTATGTCTCTACACAGCCTTTAGCGATACTGCCGTTGGAGCTCTCCTCGCGCAAGAGGACGACAAAGGAATGGAGTACCCCATATACTATTTCAAGTCGAACGTTGAGAGACGCTGAACTCGGGATACACCAAAGCGGAAAAGGCGTGTTTAGCACCGATTTATTCCATCCAAGTTCAGGCACTACCTCCTCTCCAATAAAGTGGTGCTAGTATCCAAATCAGACCCTGTAAAGTTTCTCCTCTCGAAACCTGCCCTGATAGGGAGGCCGGCTAAATGGCTCCTGTAGCTGTCAGAGTTCGACATAACGTGCGTTTCCCCAAGGGCCATAAAGGGACAAGCTGTTGCGGACCTGTTAGCAGCATTCCCAGGAGGAGATACCGCAGAATTACAAGAAGATCTCCCGGGAGATCTTCCAGATATCTTTTTAGTCAAAGAAGAAACGTGGCTACTGTTCTTCGACGGCTCTTCCACCCCCAGCACTAATACCGGAGGAGCGGGTGTTGTACTAGTATCTCCTGCTGGAGAAGTCTTCTCGCACTCTTTCAAGCTAGACTTTACGTGCACCAATAACTCAGCTGAATACGAAGCTTTCCTCATCGGACTATCACTAGCTAAACAAGTCGGGGCCACGCGTTTGGAGATAAGAGGAGATTCCAAATTACTCATCAACCAGGTAAACGGGATCTATGCATTGAAGGAACTAACGCTGGCACCATACAGGGCTGAAGCACAAAAACTACTCAATTATTTCGCTGAAGCAACCATCACACATGTCAGCCGTAGCAGCAACAAGCATGCCGAATCGCTTAGCTACACTAGCCTCAAAGCGGTTCGAAGGAACTGAGGAAACCCTGACAGTAAAACGGCGAACGATAGCTTCAACGTGGCTTTCACAACCTGAGAAAGCCGAAGATGACGACTGGAGAACTCCTATCATTCAAGAACTCAACAACTCACTCTTTCAAGGGAAGGTCGACCTCAAGACCTTGCGGAATTTCTTTATGCTTCAAGGTGTTCTGTATCGCCGAAATCCAGACGGCTCTCTGTCAAGGTGTCTCGGGAAAGAGGAAGCACAGCAACGGCTTGAACATATTCATGCCGAAGTCTGTGGAATAACATCAGTGGTAACCCTCTACCGCCATTTACAACGACTTGGATACTACTGGCCGGAGATGGAAACCCAATCCCGATTGCTCCAAAAAGCGTGTCCAAATTGCCAGGCGCCCCCATGTCAGTCAGAAATCCTCAACGTCAGCCATACTGGGGACCGGCGGGAGCCGTACATCACTTTCCTTCGCGATGGCATTCTTCCTACTAACAAAGAGGATGCGTCCAAACTAAGACAGAAGTCCAAAAGTTTCGTGTTCAATGATGGGGTTTTATATCGCAAGAGTTTCGGGGGAGGTCTACTAAGGTGTTTGGACGACACAGAGGTCCCAGTTATGTTAAGAGAAATGCACGAAGGCGAACACCAAGGAAAACAGAAATTATTCCTGCAGATACAAGAGAGGTACTACTGGCCGTCCATGGAAGACGACGCGGCTACCTTCGTTCAGAAATGCCGAGAATGCCAGATTCACGGAAACCTCATCCACGCGCCTCCAACACCCTTACACGCAATAAGTAGCCCGTGGCCCTTTTATACTGGGGACTCGACATCATCGGGAAGATCAACCCCCATCCTCAAAACAGCATGAGTACATAATAACCGCGACCGAGTACTTTACCAAGTGGGTTGAGGCTGTCCCGCTGAAAGGAACCACTGGAGCCACAATCGCGGCATTCATCAAGGAGCACATCATCTGCCGTTTTGGCGTACCTAAACACGTCATCACCGACAACGGCACACCTTTCGCTAACAAGCAAGTACAGGAACTACTTGAGAGGTACGAAATCAAACAAGTCTTCTCTACCATCTATTATCCTCAGGGAAATGGGCAAGCGGAAAGCACCAACAAGACTCTGATCCGAATCCTCATTTGGACATGTACATGACAATCCTTAACCTGGCATGAGCAATTGCCAATGGCTCTGTGGGCATACATAACATCTCCTAGAAGCTCCACCGGCGTGTCTCCTTACTCCCTCGTCTACGGTACAGACGCGATCCTCCCGGCAGAAATCAAGATCCCATCCGCCGAGAATCGCCACACGAGCGGACCAAAGTGGGACGAAGCGAATCACTCAATGCCGAGTGCCGGAATCGGATACTCTAGACTCCAAAAGATCCCGGGCAGAGGAACATGCACAACTATACAGAACAGGATTTCGGGCGTACAACAGCCATGTAAAACCTGGGGTTTTCAAGGAAGGAGATCACGGTGCTAAAAACCGCCAAACACATCCAAAGAAGACGCATCGGACCGAAGTTTTCCCCCAAATGGGAAGGGACGTACATAATCACTAAAGCATATAACAGCGGCTACTACAAGATCATCAAAGAAGATGGGGGAAAGCTAGAGACAGATATCAATGGAAAATGGCTTAAGGCGTACTACGCCTAATCATTCCCTACGCTTTCCGATTTTAGCATGAACAATGCCCTAATTGAAGCCGAACGTGAAGGAAAGCAAAATAAGGAAACTTTGTTGTCTGAAGAAACGTCTGCTCCCTCTTTATTTACATAAGTCACGCCTGCAAGCACGGCTTCCAAGTTGCACCGGCCCCACCAATTGCGCCGACCTCCCAATGGTCGCACAAGTCACGCCTGCAAGCACGCAAGACTTCCACACTTTGCGCCGGTCCCACCAGCTAGCACACTCAGCTTCCCAACTCATGCCAACACCCAACGTCGCCCAACCTGCACCGGCCCCACCAATTGCGCCAACCTGCAGGCACGCACGGCTTCTACAGTTTGCGCCGGTCCCACCGGCTAGCCCACTCGGTTCCCAACTCACGCCAACTTCCCAACGTCGCCTAAGGGCATCGGGCCCACCAATTGTGCCAGCCACGACTTGTGCAAAACTACCGGAGGCAAGGATTCCAAATCCTATTTATAAAAGGTCGATAAGCCTCCTTCAATTTTCTTTACGGTTTCTTTGTTAATAGTTTGTCACCATCTTATGCTTACCTCGCAACAAAGCCCCTGTTCCGAGCTAAGCGGGGACTTAATGTTGATGGTGGTTTTTAGACAAGGGGTAAAATCGTAAAACCCCATGACCTAGTCTAACCGCAACACATTAACTAAGAGCATTTAACTCGGGTGTAAATAATTAATAGGGGTATTTTTCAAAATACCAGACATTAGGGTTTTCAACACGTAACCCTAATTCCAAAACCAAGCGCACATGCTGCACACCATGGCAACAATGCCAAACCAAGCCGCATACTGCGCACCATGGCAACAATGCCAAACCAAGCCGCACCACTGCGCACCATGGCAGCAATGCCAAACCATGCCGCACCCGCGCACCATGGCAAAGAATGCCAAACCAAGCCGCATCATTGCGCACCATGGCAACAATGCCAAACCAAGCCGCACCCGCGCACCATGGCAACAATGCCAAACCAAGCCGCACCCCGCGCACCATGGCATCAATGCCAAATTTCCAAGCCGCTATGCCTTTGGCCCACGCCAAATATAGCGCCCCTAGGTTTGCAAGACTTGCAACTAGGTCAATATGGCCGCACGTGCCGTTGGCACATGCCTACACGTGTCGCAAGCCATATTTCCAAGCCGCTATGCCTTTGGCCCACGCCAAATATAGCGCCCTAGGCTTGCAGGACTTGCAACTAGGTCAACATGGCCGCACGTGCCATTGGCACATGCCAACACGTGTCGCAAGCCATATTTCCAAGCCGCTACGCCTTTGGCCCACGCCAAATATAGCGCCCTAGGCTTGCAAGATTTGCAACTAGGTCAACATGGCCGCACGTGCCATTGGCACATGCCAACACGTGTCGCAAGCCATATTTCCAAGCCGTTATGCCTTTGGCCCACGCCAAATATAGCGCCCTAGGCTTGCAAGACTTGCAACTAGGTCAACATGGTCGCGCGCGCCATTGGCAAATGCCAACACGTGTCGCAAGCCATATTTCCAAGCCGCTATGCCTTTGGCCCACGCCAAATATAGCGCCCTAGGCTTGCAAGACTTGCAACTAGGTCAACATGGCCGTACGTGACATTGGCACATGCCAACACGTGTCGCAAGCCATATTTCCAAGCCGTTATGCCTTTGGCCCACGCCAAATATAGCGCCCTAGGTTTACAAGACTTGCAACTAGGTCAACATGGCCGACCGTGCCATTGGCACATGCCAACACGTGTCGCAAGCCATATTTCCAAGCCGCTATGCCTTTGGCCCACGCCAAATATAGCGCCCTAGGTTTGCAAGACTTGCAACTAGGTCAACATGGCCGCACGTGCCATTGGCACATGCCAACACGTGTCGCAAGCCATATTTCCAAGCCGCTATGCCTTTGGCCCACGCCAAATATAGCGCCTTAGGCTTGTAAGACTTGCAACTAGGTCAACATGGCCGTACGTGCCATTGACACATGCCAAACACACACGCTGGTAGCCTAACTTGCAAACCGTGCAACCTACCACCAAGGCATTCGGCACATGCCATTGGCACATGCCAAACACACACGCCGGTAGCCTAACTTGCAAACCGTGCAACCTACCACCAAGGCATTCCGCACATGCCATTGGCACATGCCAAACACACACACCTTTGGTAGCCTAACTTGCAAACCGTGCAACCTACCACCAAGGCATTCCGCACATGCCATTGGCACATGCCACACGCGCCACTAGCGGCGCCACTTGCACTCAAGATGCAACCAACACTCGAGACATCAACACAAACCGGGGGATGCTTCTTTAGGGTTTTGGTTTGGCGGTCACAAAGATGCGACGTACACTACGCTCACATTAAGAAAGCGTGAAAAGGAATAAAGCGGTCAAATAAAAGAGGAAATAATAGTGAAAAACGTTTTCGCCCATTAAACCATGCGGTTACCACCTCCTCCCATTATTTCACCCTTTACTCTCTTCCTTCATGAGGCCAGGGTACGTTTCAATCTCGATTTGTATAAATAGGTCTTACCTATTTCCACCAGAAAAAAAAAGTCTCGGTCAGGAGAAAAATACTACACTCTCAGAAAGGCAACTTTGCAAGCTCTCCCAAAAGCTTCCACCTCTTGCAAGCTTCCCAAGCTTTCACTTTCTGATACAAGTCGAGATACTACTCTCCTCAACACCTTTCTTTGCTTCCCTCCCCAAATCAACCCTTCTCCTCCACTTTGTGACCGAAGCATGTCTGGAACGGCCATTTCTTGGTTTAGGCCGGACTTATACAGATTAATCTCTCGAATCTATAAAGTGCTCACGTGCAGCACATTTGTTTAGGGTTTGAACCAGTTTCTCACTCACCTACCGAAATTACCGAAATCAGCAGAAACGATTTTTACCCATAAACAGCTGGTCACTCCACGACAAGCCAAACACCCTTACCTTGGCCCTAGCCGCGCCATGCCAAAGTAGCGCCCGCGCCTAGGATTGCAAAACCGTGCAACCTACGCCAAATTGGCTACGCATGCCATTGGCACATGCCAACACACATCGTTGGTAGCTTTTCTTACCAGGCTGTGGCCCTAATGGCCAAGCATGCCATTGGCACATGCCAACACGCATCGCTAGTAGCTTTTCTTACCAGGACGTGGCCCTAATGGCCGAGCATGCCATTGGCACATGCCATTGGCACATGCCAACACGCATCGCTGGTAGCTTTTCTTACCAGGCCGTGACCCTAATGGCTGGGCATGCCATTGGCACATGCCAACACGCATCGCTGGTAGCTTTTCTTACCAGGACGTGGCCCTAATGGCCGAGCGTGCCATTGGCACATGCCAACACACATCGCTGGTAGCTTTCATTACCAGGCCGTGACCCAAGTTGGCCACGCATGCAATTGGCACATGCCAACACGCATCGCTGGTAGCTTTTCTTACCAGTCTGTGACCCAAATTGGCTACATATGCCATTGGCACATGCCAACACGCATCGCTGGTAGCTTTTCTTACCAGGCCGTGACCCTAATGGCCACGCATGCCATCGACACATACCAACACGCTCGCTGGTAGCATTCTTTACCTAGCCGTGGCCCTAATGGTCGTGCGTGCCATTGACACATGCCAAACATGCACGCTGGTAGCCTAACTTGCAAACCATGCAACCTACCACCAAGGCATTCCGCACATGCCATTGGCACCTTCCACACACGCCACTAGCAGCTCTGGCATTGCCACTGAACGTGCAACCTACCACCAAGGCATTCCGTACATGCCATTGGCACATGCCACACATGCCACTAGCAGCTCTAGCATTTCCACTTGCACTCGAGGTGCAACCTACAACAAAGGCATTCCGCACATGCCATTGGCACATGCCACACGCGCCACTAGCAGCGCCACTTGCACTCAAGGTGCAACCAACACTCAAGACATCAACACAAACTAGGGGATGCTTTCCAGGGTCTTAGTTTGGCGGTCACAGCATGCAACGTACACTATACTCACATTAAGAAAGCGTGAATAGGAATAAAGCGGTCAAATAAATGAGGAAATAATGGTGAAAACGTTTTCACCCATAAACACCATGCGGTTACCACCTCCTCCCATTATTTCACCCTTTAATCTCTTCCTTCATGAAGCTGGAGTACGTTTCAATCTCGACTTGTATAAATAGGTCTTACCTATTTCCACTAGACAAGTCTCGGTCAGGAGAAAAACAAAACACTCTCAGAAAAGGCAACTTTGCAAGCTCTCCAAAAAAAGCTTTCATCTCTTGCAAGCTTCCGAAGCTTTCACTTTCTAATACAAGTCGAGACACTACTCTCCCAAAAT
Organism: Papaver armeniacum; assembly: GCA_023531295.1. Taxonomy (NCBI): domain Eukaryota; kingdom Viridiplantae; phylum Streptophyta; class Magnoliopsida; order Ranunculales; family Papaveraceae; genus Papaver; species Papaver armeniacum. The sequence continues at coordinate 478,475 of JAJJWW010009487.1, forward strand.
TAATCTGGTCTCAATACCTTTCTTTGCTTCCCTCCCCAAATCAACCCTTCTCCTCCACTTTGTGACCGAAGCAAGTCCGGGAACGACCATTTCTTGGTTTTAGGCCGGACTTGTACAGATTGATCTCTCGAATCTAGAAAGTGCTCACGTGCAGCACATATGTTTAGGGTTTAAACCAGTTCCTCACTCACCTACCGAATTTACCAAAATCGGCGGAAACGATTTTTACCCATAAACAATTGGCGACCACAGCGAGAGGATTGATAGACACATTTTTGGGTCTAATTTGATCTCAATACTATATATTATCGGCACTCGATTTTGTACTTATTATGGTGTTTTATATGTTTGTAGGCATTCTTGGGAAATAAACATTTTTGGAAAATTCGGCTCGAAAAGTTGATTTTGGCACCCGGAGGACACGTGTTATTCGGACTCCCAATTTTGGATAAGGGGTACCTCATTTGATAAGTGGTACACTAATTACTATTCGCACCCCTACTCTGAATATGGGGTAACCTTTCTTCTTCAGTTCAAATTTCTGTTTTTGGCGGGAAAATCAACTCGCAACCTGCCAGAATTAGGGTTGGCGATTTGAGCTTGTTGCAGTGAGATTCAATGGATGATTTTTGTTGGGTCGGCTCAACTCAGCTAAACAGGGATGGTATGATCTTTGGAATCAACAAGAATTGGCTAGATAAATCCATTCGGAGCAAGGCAGGGGAGTATGATATTCACGGGAGTTTTGTCGGATTTGTGTATTGAATTTTAACGAGATTTGGTCGGGTTTGTTGCCTGTTTCGGATCGAGACCACACTATTACGACTAGACAGGGATGGTAAGTCTTTTGATTTCGAAAGAAAAGATCCGTGTACGTGGATTTTACAGAACAGAGGAAGGAACATATTCTCGGGATTCTCCGAGTTATTTTTGGAGATTTTGTGTGGCCTGAGAGTATTTGTCGTCAGCAGAGGCGTGTAAGAATGAGTTTGGAGTATGTTGGGTGTTATCAGACGCGTGAGAGGAGAAGAAACGAAGAGTTATTCTCGTGCTGGTACAAAAAATAGAAACAAAAATATTTCCGAAGTAATGAAGGTGATTCTCGAGTTATGGCCGAGATTTTATGGTGCTTATATGTATTTAAAGGATTCCTGTGGTTCATAGAAGGGGATATAGTGATAGGGGCTAGAACAGAGACGAGCGAATCAAGAAAATCAAAGTTGCAGAGAAAATAGTTCTGCTGCTGAAGAACACCAAGAGCAGACGCTTCAAGACAGTCGTATAGCTACAGTGATAACGACTCACAACTGTGGGTCGTAGTTCAGGAGGAAGTCGTTTGGAACAGTGCCAGCGACACATCATATATATCGTTCTTTGTAATAGTTTGGTTTGTAACAAATATAATTGTTACAAACCCGTTTTTCAATATTTATTCCATTTTCACCTCTTGTAAGCACCTTTGAGCAATAAAATCATATTTTGAGCGTGTTTCCAACATGATGAGCTAGACCCCATTACTGGGATGACGGAGGAAGATGAATTTCATACACGGGTAAAATTATTTAATTATTTTTTAAGACTTTTGCGTTAATTTTAATTGAAATATGATTTGAATTAATTGGTTGTCATTTAATTTGATGAGGTATGCTTAGCTTAAATGTTTTGATACATCATGCTTAGGATTTACAACCAATCTTTTGAGAATCTATCTTGGCAAAAATAAGAGTCCATGTTTTTATTTGTTGAGCGATAATTGTTAAAAGAATTAATATTTAAACCTTTTGTTATGAGTTTGGCCGAATCCTGAGTCCCAGCACATCTCTTCATCTTGTGACATAAATTGTATATTTTCTCCATTTTATTATTTTTCTTTATTAAATCATAAAATCAATTTCAACAAGTCCGAGTGAACGACAACCTTATTTATCACTATCCTAAATTCGATCAATTTTTGGCGCCGCCGACGCGGACTTGTGTATAGATTTGTTTTTAGGTTTTATTTTTATTTTTATTTTTTTGTTCTTTTTTACGCCTTTTGGTATTTCTTGTTTGTTTTCAGATTTGGAACTGAGCTAAAGAAAAAGGGAGAAAGCATTGAAAACAAAAGCGAAGCCAAAGAAGGAAAGAAAAGAGGAATCCAAAAGGAGTGAAGAAGAAAATTTTGTATATAGTGTTATTATTATTTTTATTTTGTTTTTAGATACTATAATTAGGTAATTATTTTTGTAATCTTTTATTTTTGGAAATTTTTATTTTTTATTTTTTATTTTTAGACATTGAACATTGGACATTATTAATTTTAAACCCTAAGGAAGGGTTAGTTTAAATATAAACTGCACAGGTGTTTATGGGTAAAAATCGTTTCTGCTGATGTCGGTAATTTCGGCGGGTGAGTGAGAAACTGGTTCAAACCCTAAACAAATGTGCTGCACATGAGCACTTTATAGATTCGAGAGATCAATCTGTACAAGTCCGGCCTAAACCAAGAAATGGCCGTTCCAGACTTGCTTCGGTCACAAAGTGGAGGAGAAGGGTTGATTTGGGGAGGGAAGCAAAGAAAGGTGTTGAGGAGAGTAGTATCTCGACTTGTATCGAAAGTGAAAGCTTAGGAAGCTTGCAAGAGATGAAAGCTTTTGGGAGAGCTTGCAAAGTTGCCTTCTCGAGAGTGTAGTATTTTTCTCCTGACCGAGACTTGTTGTCTGGTGGAAATAGGTAAGACCTATTTATACAAGTCGAGATTGAAACGTACCCTGGCCTCATGAAGGAAGAGAGTAAAGGGTGAAATAATGGGAGGAGGTGGTAACTGCATGGTGTTAATGGGTGAAAACGTTTTTCACCATTATTTCCTCTTTTATTTGACCGCTTTATTCCTTTTCACGCTTTCTTAATGTGAGCGTAGTGTACGCTGCATGCTGTGACCGCCAAACCAAAACCCTAAAAAGCATCCCCCAGTTTGTGTTGATATCTCGAGTGTTGGTTGCATCTTGGGTGCAAGTGGTGCTTCTAGGGACGCATGTGGCATGTGCCAATGGCATGTGCGGAATGCCTTCGTTGCGAGTTGCACCTCGGCGTAAGTGGTAATGCCGGAGCTGCTAGCGCGTGTGTGGCATGTGCCAACGGCATGTGCGGAATGCCTTGGTGGTAGGTTGCACGGTTTGCAAGTTAGGCTACCAGCGTGTATGTTTGGCATGTGCCAATGGCATGTGCGGAATGCCTTGGTGGTAGGTTGCACGGTTTGCAAGTTAGGCTACCAGTGAGCATGTTGGCATGTGCCAATGGCACGTCACGGCCATGTTTACCTAGTTGCAAGTCTTGCGAGCCTAGGGCGCTATATTTGGCGTGGGCCAATGGCATAGCGGCTTGGAAACATGGCTTGCGATACGTGTTGGCATGTGCCAATGGCACGTCACGGCCATGTTGACCTAGTTGCAAGTCTTGCGAGCCTAGGGCGCTATATTTGGCGTGGGCCAAAGGCATAGCGACTTGGAAATATGGCTTGCGATACGTGTTGGCATGTTCTAATGGCACGTACGGCCATGTTGACCTAGTTGCAAGTCTTGCAAGCCTAGGGCGCTATATTTGGCGTGGGCCAAAGGCATAGTGGCTTGGAAATATGGCTTGCGATACGTGTTGGCATGTGCCAATGGCACGTACGGCCATGTTGACCTAGTTGCAAGTCTTGCAAGCCTAAGGCGCTATATTTGGCGTGGGCCAAAGGCATAGCGGCTTGGAAATATGGCTTGTGGTACGTGTTGGCATGTGCCAATGGCACGTACGGCCATGTTGACCTAGTTGCAAGTCTTGCAAGCCTAGGGCGCTATATTTGGCGTGGGCCAAAGGCATAGCGGCTTGGAAATATGGCTTGTGGTACGTGTTGGCATGTGCCAATGGCACGTACGGCCATGTTGACCTAGTTGCAAGTCTTGCAAGCCTAGGGCGCTATATTTGGCGTGGGCCAAAGACATAGCGGCTTGGAAATTTGGCTTGCGATACGTGTTGGCATGTGCCAATGGCACGTACGGCCATGTTGACCTAGTTGCAAGTCTTGCAAGCCTAGGCGCTATATTTGGCGTGGGCCAAAGGCATAGCGGCTTGGAAATTTGGCATTGTTGCCATGGTGCGCAGGGTGCGGCTTGGTTTGGCATTGTTGCCATGGTGCGCAGGGTGCGGCTTGGTTTGGCATTATTGCTATGTTGCGCAGTATGCGGCTTGGTTTTGGCATTGTTGCCATGGTGCGTAGTATGCGGCTTGGTTTTGGCATTGTTGCCATGGTGCGCAGTATGCGGCTTGGTTTTGGCATTGTTGCCATGGTGCGCAGTATGCGGCTTGGTTTTGGCATTGTTTCCATGGTGCACAGTATGCGGCTTGGTTTGGCATTGTTGCCATGGTGCGCAGTATGCGGCTTGGTTTTGGCATTGTTGCCATGGTGCGCAGGGTGCGGCTTGGTTTGGCATTGTTGCCATGGTGCGCAGTATGCGGCTTGGTTTTGGCATTGTTGCCATGGTGCGCAGGGTGCGGCTTGGTTTGGCATTGTTGCCATGGTGCGCAGTATGCGGCTTGGTTTTGGAATTAGGGTTCTGTGTTGAAAAACCCTAATCTGGTATTTTGAAAAATACCCCCGTTAATTATTTACACCCGAGTTAAATGCTCTTAGTTAATGTGTTGTGGGTAACACTAGATCATGGGGATTTACGATTTTACCCCTTGTTTAAAGACCACCATCAACATTAAGTCCCCTGCTTAGCTCGAAACAGGGGCTTTGTTGCGAGGTAAGCATAAGATGGTGACAAACTATTAACCGCAAACCGTAAATAAAATTTAAGGAGGCTTGTCTGACCTTTTATAAATAGGATTTGGAATCTTTGCCTCTGGTAGTTTTGCACAAATCGGGAGGCTGGCACAATTGGGGGGCCCGGTGCAGCTTGGGCGACGTTGGGAAGTTGGCGTGAGTTGGGAAACTGAGTGTGCTAGCTGGTGGGACCAGCGCAAAGTGTAGAAACCGGGCGTGCTTGCAGGCGTGACTTGGGCGGCCATTGGGAGGTCGGCGCAATTGGTAGGGCCGGTACAACTTGGAAGCCGTGCTTGCAGGCGTGACTTGGGCGGCCATTGGGAGGTCGGCGCAATTGGTGGGGCCGGTGCAACTTGAAGCCGCGCTTGCGGGCGTGCCTTATGTAAATAAAGAGGGAGTAGGCGTTTCTTCAGACAGCAAAGTTTCCTTATTTTGCTTTCCTTCACGTGCGGCTTCAATTAGGGCATCATCCATGCCAAAAAATCTGGAAGCATTATGTCCTTCAGGTGTGTCGGTATTGATGAGCTTGCAATATCCTCCCAAAAGGGTATCCGCGACCAGCATACAGCCTCGCCTTCACCTTCCTCGGGCAAATCCATCTTTCTGTCATCCTCCCAACTTGAAACGAGCTTTCCTTAACCACTACATCTCCGATTGAAAACGGGTTCGGACGTTGTGTAACCATTTGAGCCTTGGCTTCGTTGGTTTCGCTAGAAGCTTCCAATCTTCTTGCAAAGTGTTCGAATGGTCCAGCTCCCCATTCACATTTTTTGACAAAGCGTTCAGTGCCGAGTCCCCATGACAAAATGGGGGAAGAAAAAGGTTGCGAAAAGGTTGCTCGGTCAGACTTACTTGCATTTGAAAATCATGGGCTAGCGCCAACGGATCTTCTCCGGATGCTCGGGTTCCTTCAATAGCTCGTTGATGCGATAACCCATGGGACGATTTGTTGGGAATTCCTTCGGGCGTGGATGTCGGCAGAGGGTGTACGTCAAGTTTTGCTTTGTAGTCGAGCACCCATAAGCGTCCCAAAATCATGTCATGATCTAGTTCTCTGACAATGTGGAACTTTCTATGCGTTATAGCGTCTCCCATCTCGATCTCTAAGTTGATGTAGACATGCGCGTTCAAAGCTTATCCTCCCAAGTCTTTAATTACGGACGGGGAGTAGGTAGCGTCTTGTTTTGTAAATCCTGCTGCCTTTAGTGTCTTGAAAGTACTGATGTTGTGGTAGGAGGCCGTGTCAATGAGCGTGTAGTCAAATTTGTTACCTCTTAAACGGGACGTGGTTAGCATTCCCCGGTTCTCCTTTTTGATTCCGCCCGTTTGGAGAGCTTGGGCCCCTGGCGTGGGTGCGGAGGAGAGAAAAAGCCGTTTGCCGGACACAATGCGATTGAGAGCTGCGAAAATATCTTGTCGCTGCACCTTGGAAAGATAGAGAATTTCGCATATATGTTGCATCATGGATTGCAGAGTCTCGTGTACGGAATTCCCAGAGGACTCGCAGTTTCTTATGGGGAGTGGGTCTCGATGCACTCTTTCGTCTCCTAGTTGGAGTTCTCCTGCTTCTATCCTTTCTTTGAAAATATGCTTTAGTCTGTTGCAATCGCTAGTTGGGTGGTGAACGAACCTGTGATAATGACAGTATTTGGGGTTCGCCATCTCAGCTTCAGTTGGCGGATGTCTGAGCGGCGGCAGTCTGATGACATCATCTTGAACCCAGGCTTCCAGGAGGTCAATCACTTCCTTGATGGGGAATGGGAAATCAAGGGTATTTCCTTCGGTCTCGTGATGCTGCACGGGAGTTTTAGCGATGATCTTCCGTCGTGAGGGTTCCCGTTGTACCGGCGCTTCACGTTTCGGCTGGTGGCTCGTAGTTGCGGCTTTCCTTTTTCCTCTTTCGTTCACTATGTTCACGGAGGATGAGCCGGCATTAAATTGTTTGCTGATGAGGCGTCTACTCCCACAAGTTTCACGCGCGTCTTGATTCGAGTTGGCCTAGTCCTTTCAAAGTAATCTTGGTCTTGTTGTTGCGAGATCGCTGGCGGCCTCATGGAGTTCGGAGAACGTTTGGAAACGCAAGTTTTCTAGCAGGGCGCGGTAGATTGGGACCATACCATTGATGCATGCGTTTACCAATTGTTGCTCGGTCACGTTTGGGTCGTGACAGTCGAGTGCTTGAACCCTGAACCTCTGAAAAGGTAACTTGTTCAGAAACGAAGAAATACTTCTGTCAGAAACGGTGACCATGCTACTCCGGTTGGGAATGCTGTTCGGTAGGATCTTTGTTGTACCATGTATACGCCCTTAGGTAAGTGATTTTGAAAATTCCCTTAAACGAAGAACGTGATTATATTCATGTTCACCCAAGGATTCCAGGAAACGAGAAACATGTTCGCGTGCATTCCGGTTACCATCGTACTGGTAAATTGAGGAGAAGAGTACCCCCTTGGGAGAGGGATTCTCTGTATTTCGGATGGGTAAGGGGTTTGGTGATGATGTACATCCAACTCATCATTCTTGATTCAGTCGCGTAGGAGTTGTTCCAAATCTTCTCTCGTGACGAAGTTGGGTGGTTGATTTCTCTCCAACGGGATTCTAGTACGAGTTTCATCATCCGTGGAGGCGTGCCCTGCCGAGGTGCCGGCGTCGGGGTTGTTGGAGGTGCTTCTAGGCGGCTCTGAAGGATGCGACTCACGGGGTAGTCGCTCTGTCAGGGTTTTGAGAAGGGTGAGCACCTCTTTCTGTGTTGAAACCATGTCTGTCTGGGCTCTGGCGAGGGTCTCCTGTCGTTCCATCAAATCGGCGATGGTGACGTAAGGACGACTTCCTCTGGTTCCTCCGGTCTCTCGTCCCGTCAGCGGGTAATTGGAGCCTTAGTTGTCGGAGGCGCCATGCCTGGAAGAAGCATTCGGGGTGTGGCGGCGGCCCTAGATCTCAGTGGGGGGGCGTGACACCAAGAGATATTCTCGTTGCCGTGATTAGAGGGTTGTGCAAAGACGCTAGAGGAGGCGTGGGCTGCCCCAGTGATAGGCGGTGTTACACTTAAGGGAGTGCACTCGATGTTGTTGTTGTCACCGGTGAAGTAACAACGTTATAGGGAGAGACGCCAACATCGGGGATGCGTTCGCGGCGGGTGTTCTCGGGACCGTTCCGGATCCGAGTTCCACCATGTTGGGATTTGACGTTCGGAAACGAAATCGGGAGTTGGAGTTGGTATTGTAGCCGATAGATCAATCCTCCCACCGTGGTCGCCAATTGTTTATAGGTAAAAATCGTTTCTGCTGATTTCGGTAATTTCGGCAGGTGAGTGAGAAACTGGTTCAAACCCTAAACAAATGTGCTGCACGTGAGCACTTTATAGATTTGAGAGATCAATCTGTACAAGTCCAGCCTAAACCAAGAAATGACCGTTCCAGACTTGCTTCGGTCACAAAGTGGAGGAGAAGGGTTGATTTGGGGAGGGAAGCAAAGAAAGGTGTTGAGGAGAGTAGTATCTCGACTTGTATCAGAAAGTGAAATCTTAGGAAGCTTGCAAGAGATGAAAGCTTTTTGGGAGAGCTTGCAAAGTTGCCTTTCTGAGAGTGTAGTATTTTTCTCCTGATCGAGACTTGTCGCCGGGTGGAAATAGGTAAGACCTATTTATACAAGTCGAGATTGAAACGTACTTTGGCCTCATGAAGGAAGAGAGTAAAGGGTGAAATAATGGGAGGAGGTAGTAACCAAGCATGGTGTTAATGGGTGAAAACGTTTTTCACCATTATTTCCTCTTTATTTGACCGCTTTATTCCTTTTCACGCTTTCTTAATGTGAGCGTAGTGTACGCTGCATCTTTGTGACCGCCAAACCAAAACCCTAAAAAGCATCCCCCAGTTTGTGTTGATGTCTCGAGTGTTGGTTGCATCTTGGGTGCAAGTGGTGCTTCTAGGGACGCATGTGGCATGTGCCAATGGCATGTGCGGAATGCCTTCGTTGCGAGTTGCACCTCGAGCTTAAGTGCTAATGCCGTAGAAATTTGCTAGTGGCGTGTGTGGCATGTGCCAACGGCATGTGCGGAATGCCTTGGTGGTAGGTTGCACAGTTTGCAAGTTAGGCTACCAGCGTGTGTGTTTGGCATGTGTCAATGGCATGTGCGGAATGCCTTGGTGGTAGGTTGCACGGTTTGCAAGTTAGGCTACCAGCGAGCATGTTGGCATGTGCCAATGGCACGACGGCCATGTTTACCTAGTTGCAAGTCTTGCGAGCCTAGGGCGCTATATTTGGCGTGGGCCAATGGCATAGCGGCTTGGAAACATGGCTTGCGATACGTGTTGGCATGTGCCAATGGCACGTACGGCCATGTTGACCTAGTTGCAAGTCTTGGAAGCCTAGGGCGCTATATTTGGCGTGGGCCAAAGACATAGCGGCTTGGAAATATGGCTTGCGATACGTGTTGGCATGTGCCAATGGCACGTACGGCCATGTTGACCTAGTTGCAAGTCTTGCAAGCCTAGGGCGCTATATTTGGCATGGGCCAAAGGCATAGCGTCTTGGAAATATGGCTTGCGATACGTGTTGGCATGTGCCAATGGCACGTACGGCCATGTTGACCTAGTTGCAAGTCTTGCAAGCCTAAGGCGCTATATTTGGCGTGGGCCAAAGGCATAGCGGCTTGGAAATATGGCTTGCGATACGTGTTGGCATGTGCCAATGGCACGTACGGCCATGTTGACCTAGTTGCAAGTCTTGCAAGCCTAAGGCGCTATATTTGGCGTGGGCCAAAGGCATAGCGGCTTGGAAATATGGCTTGTGGTACGTGTTGGCATGTGCCAATGGCACGTACGGCCATGTTGACCTAGTTTCAAGTCTTGCAAGCCTAGGGCGCTATATTTGGCGTGGGCCAAAGGCATAGCGGCTTGGAAATATGGCTTGTGGTACGTGTTGGCATGTGCCAATGGCACGTACGTCCATGTTGACCTAGTTGCAAGTCTTGCAAGCCTAGGGCGCTATATTTGGCGTGGGCCAAAGATATAGCGGCTTGGAAATATGGCTTGCGATACGTGTTGGCATGTGCCAATGGCACGTACGGCCATGTTGACCTAGTTGCAAGTCTTGCAAGCCTAGGGCGCTATATTTGGCGTGGGCCAAAGGCATAGCGGTTTGGAAATTTGGCATTGTTGCCATGGTGCGCAGGGTGCGGCTTGGTTTGGCATTGTTGCCATGGTGCGCAGGGTGCGGCTTGGTTTGGCATTGTTGCTATGGTGCGCATTATGCGGCTTGGTTTTGGCATTGTTGCCATGGTGCGCAGTATGCGGCTTGGTTTGGCATTGTTGCCATGGTGCGCAGTATGCGGCTTGGTTTGGCATTATTCATAGTGGTGCGTGATATGCGGCTTGGTTTTGCATTGTTGCCATGGTGCGCGAGGGTGCGGCTTGGTTTGGCATTGTTGCCATGGTGCATGATATGCGGCTTGGTTTTGGCATTGTTGCCATGGTGCGTGATATGCGGCTTGGTTTGGCATTGTTGCCATGGTGCGCGATGATGCGGCTTGGTTTTGGCATTGTTGCCATGGTGCGCAGGGTGCGGCTTGGTTTGGCATTGTTGACATGGTGTGATATGCGGCTTGGTTTTGCATTGTTGCCATGGTGCGCGAGTGCGGCTTGGTTTGGCATTGTTGCCATGGTGCGCGATGATGCGGCTTGGTTTTGGAATTAGGGTTACGTGTTGAAAAACCTAATGCGGTATTTTGAAAAAATACCCCTATTAATTATTTACACTGAGTTAAATGCCCTTAGTTAATGTGTTGCAGGTAACACTAGGTCATGGGGATTTACGATTTTACCCCTTGTTTAAAGACCACCATCAACAACAGGGAAGGACGACAGTTACGATACTGCCTCGGCCCCTCGGGTTCGTACACTGACATAGGAGTCAGTGGCCCGAGTCGACTTCAACGGTTCATCCCCCGTATGGAACGGGAGGTAAGAATTCTAAACACCCGTGAATCCCCTGTTAGCGGGTTTACTGGATGATTTTGTATGCATATATGTTGAGGTCTTAAATACGACTGTTTTAATTTCCTAGTAAAGGGCAAGGACTGGCCATACAAGATAAGGGTTCGGATTTCATCACCGTTCTCTTCTTGCCCGCCTTAGGAAAACGATACCAAACACGAACCTAAGCTTAAAATATTGACTAGAACGAGACCGATAGGGTAACGAGTTTAATAGGAAAGTCGTTCGAAAAATATTGGTTACTTTATTAAGCGTACTTCAAAGTTCATGATGGTTCCTGTGAGTTTAATGCGTGACTGCGACGCCTTGTAATGCGGTGAAGCCTTGGGTATCAAATCTCCACGCAGCTTTCCTCACCTCTATTCAACTTACTTCAACTCGGATTGATTCCAGAGGGGTCTGCTTAAATTGTAACGAATTCCTTTCGAAAGATTAGAAGCTGGTCTAGAAACAATCTAAGTGGAGCCATCATGTTTTTTGTTTGCTAGAAATTAGTAGGTTTGTTGTGGTCGAGTCAGATTTGTTTGTGTTTGTGTAGAATTCCCTTGCAGTTAGGATGTCAAACTGGTATTATAACAGCCAATACAAGGATTATCCAACTGAACAATATGGACATTACTCTTTTTATTACCATAGTGTGAACAGTGGTTGGGAACGCCAATCTTTTGAAGGTTATGGGTCATACCATGGTGAGCCCAATTACTATCCACATGAGCATCAATCATTCGAGCAAGAAGATTATAATACTAGTTCTTCGTCTCTAGAGGATACAATCAAATTATTGAAAAGTAGTCCTTTTTATGATCCCTCTGTTCCTATTCCTCCTTTAGAAGAGTCCCTCGGGAAGTTAGGCGAGACGACACGTAAGTTAATGAGATGAATGGTATAGTTATGGACGAAAGAGCTACAATAATGAGTGAACCTTGTTTAGAAGATACCCTCAAGCGGATAGCTGAGACGAACGAAAATCTTTCTCGAAATAATCTTAATTTCCAATACAGTGTTTCCAATAATACCCATGAAAATGAGGATATTTATTTTCATAATCAAGATGACGAGGTTAGAACTGGTAACACTACTTGTTTAAAAAAGGTTCAACCATTATCATGTTATGATTATGATGAGGATAGTGTTGATGAATAATTTAAAATATGTAGGCATAGTGATCAGGAATTTGTTACTCCGATTGAACTTTATAATGATAATACTATTTCTGGTTCAAATCCCAATAATTTTAATGATTATTCACCTATTCGAAAGGACGAGGATTTGACTAGAGATGCCACCGTTTTAGACGATGTAGTTCATGATCCTTTAGCCTGCAATATGTTGGATAATCCATTATTTGATGTGCCTATAAGTGGATCAGAGAAAGTAACTATGATTAACACCTTAGTTAACGAGCCTTTACTAGAAACTTTCGCTGATAATCCTTTATATGATTGTGATGATGGTTTAGAGGAAAGAGTTTACCCGAGAATACTGTTTTAGAGTCTAGTGATTTAGAAACACTAGTCTTAGAAGACGATAAACTCGTAGAGATGAGTAAGGATTCATTACACGATAATAACTTAGAAGAATCAATTGACCATTTTCGGGATTCGATGTTCTAGAAATTAGGGAAATTGTGACTAGTCTATCTAGAGACACTGAAAATTCTAAGTCTGGGGGTGATTATCACTCTCCTAGTGACTTACCTTTAACTCTCAGAAAGTCCCCTCGCTTAGGACTGGACATCCGTGCCTCAACCATTTTACAAGAATATCTTCATACACTTTTTCCTGAACCTAGTTGTGTCCACAAAGAAGTTCAGTTGTTAGAAACCCATCCTCCGGTTGATGTGGTTAACCCAGGCTATGATACCACGATTGACTTTGTTTTCCCACCAAAAACCTTCCTTCCAATTATGGGAACGTATTAAGTTTTGAGACTAAACCTAATTACTTTAGGATATTAGGGTCGACACATTTGATTAAGAATGACCACCTTGTGGTCAACCGTGTGAGTCAAATATGATTGACTTAGAGGATCCCCGAGTTATTCAGTTATTTTTATGTGCTTCTAAGTTCTTAGTTGAGTATTTCCAGACTCTAGAACCCGATCTTCAGGATCCTTCCTTGAGGAAATCCACATGAAAACTTTTATCTAGACCCTTTTATAGAGCCTGAACCCGAACCACAACTAGATTTAGTTGTCTTAAACAAAAAAATAGATAAGGGTGTGTTGGATATCTTCCTGGTCTTTTACAGTCTCCTCTTCTTGTGGTTAGCACTTTTTGATCCAGATGACTCGCAGATTATTCCGATTTGTTGCTATATGATTCTTCGAGGTGACTAATCCTTTCCAATGTCCTGGTCAAGACTTTAAACTTAGCATTTCTTGGGAGGTAACCTATGCTCTTGCAACACGGTAATATTTTTCCTTAACTCTTTTCTTCAAGTGGTAACAATTTCTCATTGTTCATGCTTTTAATTTAATCTTTAGAACATTGAGGACAATGTTAGATTTAAGTTTGGGGGTATGGGAGAAACTTTTTAGTTGCAATAAATAGACTAGAAATTTATGCTTATTAAGGTTGGCACTAACTAATCTAAGTGGATGGGAACATCTTGGTTGTAGGAGTTGAGGAACCAATCTGATTAGATGGAAACATCTAGAAGAGTCTATTCATAAAAGCACAGAGCTCATGTGTTAGAAAAGAAAACATGGTAGTTTCGTCATATCCTCGTGATGGAAACATCGAAAGAATCCTAATCACTTCTATTATTTTTCTTTTTACCATTGCTAGGGTGAAATAGAGTGACTGAGATACCAAAAAAATAAAATAATAATATTGAGACCAGACCACTAGACCAACCAGAATAAATACAATAAAGTCGACCACTAGTACCCTCGTATGTGCCAGTTGTGTTGACCTAGAGTTAGGATTATCACCCGCTGGTTCCCTTGTATATGCCAGTATGTTGATATTAGTCCAGACCAGTATCTCAGTCCATTAGGATAGGTTCACCTTAGTCAACATCATCTACGTTTTTCTCTACATCCATCTCTTAATCTTTCCATGTGATTGGTTGACTCCGGTTTATGATGTACAAAAACTATCTGAGTAGAGCTTTGTCACTTTATATGAATTTTAGTATGCTTGAGTGCAAACTCGTGTACATCAATTGGAATTTTGCATCAGGGTTCTTCCTCCTGTAGTCAATGAGAGTATGCCAACCAAGGAGATTCTTTAGTGCCGTCCAAGGTTCTGCGTAGATAGCTAGGGTCTGGAGTAAAGGTTTTGTGGGTACACCTCTGTTAAACCCTCTGGAGACAACACTCCGCCACTAGGGCCACCTAGGGGTTCAAATGATTTTTATTTTCTAGAATAAATTTGCTCGAGGACTAGCAAATAATAAGTTTGGGGGTATTTGATAGACACATTTTTGTGTCTAATTTGATCTCAATACTATATATTATCGGCACTCGATTTTGTACTTATTATGGTATTTTATATGTTTGTAGGCATTCTTGGGAAATAAACATTTTTGGAAAATTCGGCTCGAAAAGTTGATTTTGGCACCCAGAGGACACGTGTTATTCGGAATCCCAATTTTGGATAAGGGGTACCTCATTTGATAAGGGGTACACTAATTACTATTCGCACCCCTACTCTGGATATGGGGTAACCTTTCTTCTTCAATTCAAATTTTTGTTTTTGGCGGGAAAATCAACTCTCAACCTGCCGGAATTAGGGTTGGCGATTTGAGCTTGTTGCAGTGAGATTCAATGGATGATTTTTGTTGGGTCGGATCAATTCAGCTAAATAGGGATGGTATGATCTTTGGAATCAACAAAAATTGGCTAGATAAATCCATTCGGAGCAAGGCAGGGGAGTATGATATTCACGGGAGTTTTGTCGGATTTCTATATTGAATTTTAACGAGATTTGGTCGGGTTTGTTGCCTGTTTCGGATCGAGACCACACTATTACGACTAGACAGGGATGGTAAGTCTTTTGATTTCGAAATAAAAGAGCTGTGTACGTGGATTTTACAGAACAGAGGAAGGAAGATATTCTCGGGATTCTCCGAATTATTTTTGGAGATTTTGTGTGGCCTGAGAGTATTTGTCGTCAGCAGAGGCGTGTAAGAACGAGTTTGGAGTATGTTGGGTGTTATCAGACGCGTGAGAGGAGAAGAAACGAAGAGTTATTCTCGTGCTGGTACAAAAAGAGAAACAAAAATATTTCCAAAGCAATGAAGGTGATTCTCGAGATATGGCCGAGATTTTATGGTGCTTATATGTATTTAAAGGATTCTTGTGGTTCATAGAAGGGGATAGAGTGATAGGGGCTAGAAAAAAGACGAGCGAATCAATAAAATCAAAGTTGCAGAGAAAATAGTTCTGCTGCTGAAGAACACCAAGAACAGACGCTTCAAGACAGTCGTATAGCTACAATGATAACGACTCACAACTGTGGGTCGTAGTTCAGGAGGCAGTCGTTATGGAACAGTGCCAGCGACACATCATATATATCGTTCTCTGTAACAGTTTGGTTTGTAACAAATATAATTGTTACAAACCCGGTTTTCAATATTTATTCCATTTTCACCTCTTGTAAGCACCTTTGAGCAACAAAATCATATTTTGAGCGTGTTTCCAACATGATGAGCTAGACCCCATTACTGGGACGACGGAGGAAGATGAATTTCATACATGGGTAAAATTATTTAATTCTCTTTTAATACTTTTGGATTAATCTTTAATTGAAATATGATTTGAATTAATTGGTTGTCATTTAATTTGATGAGGTATGCTTAGCTTAAATATTTTGATACATCATGCTTAGGATTTACAACCAATCTTTTGAGAATCTATCTGGGCAAAAATAAGAGTCCATGTTTTTATTTGTTGAGCGATAATTGTTAAAAGAATTAATATTTAAACCTTTTGTTATGAGTTTGGCCGAATCCTGAGTCCCATCACATCTCTTCATCTTGTGACATAAATTGTATATTTTGTCTATTTTATTATTTTTCTTTATTAAATCCTAAAATCAATTTCAACAAGTCCGAGTGAACGACAACCTTATTTACCACTATCCTAAATTCGATCAAGGATTGATCTATCGGCTACAATGTCAGACTGTCGATCTCGTTCTTCGACCTAGATGTCAAGATGGTAGGGGAAGGCGACTCAATCCGACTCAACTACCAGACAACCCGATTACCAGTCGTACTACACAAGAAAACTGGGGACTCGCTGAAGATGCTACCAGAGATTGGGGACTTGCTAGCGATGCTACCAGCAAAACCGCCTTTTACATGGAGAGGGGCGTGTTCGCAAAAAAAAAAAAAAAAAAAAAAAAAAAACCTTTGAAGTGAGTAAATTTAGACCGGGCAAGATACACGATCTGTTTTTAGGTTCTTAGTAAAACCGTCATACTATTGCGTCTTGTGCCTATTGCTAGCACACACTTTCATAAAAGCAATATTCTTTTCACAAAACATAATCAAGTTATATTATCAAAACCATTCATCCCGAAATCATCTAATATCCTCAAAAGCTACCAAATTGTCTATCAAAATTGGTCAAACTTTGAACCAGACATCCGGTTTGGTTTTTTTTTTTTTAAAAAGAAGAACCTAAATGAAAGTTTAACAAAGAAACATTCAAGGAAAATCATCCAACAGAGGTCTGCTCTTCTTGGAGAAAGTCAACTTTGCATCTTCAAGAATCGCTCTATTCATAGTCAACATCTTGGAAAGCTTTTCGAGTTCTACCTCCTGTCGTGCAATCTCCTCTGCAGAAAGGCTTTCGATCGTCGTATCTTTCAACTTCTCGGATCTCAAAGCAAGGCCTTCGACAAACCACGAAGCGTTGAAATCCTTTTCTACACACACGTCGCGATGGTGCTCCCAGTCGGCAATAACGTCTTTAGAAACGGTGTGGCCAGTCACCTCACGCATGTCCTCGATGGAAGATAAAGCCTCTTCCACACGCTTAATCAAACGCAAATCGACTAGTGATCTTCTTGGTTGTGGCCATATGTCCATACTTCTCCCAGATTCCGGTGTACAACACCTCATACTTAGCTGACGCCGCAACCGCCAACCAAACACATGACTCGGATAAGGAACCAAGTACGGGGATCGAAAATGGCGCTGAATCGGCCTCACGACTCGCAAAGGGTCCTTTTCCATGTCTACGGCAGCAACAATCAGGGAATCATCCACCGTCTGAACCACATCTATGCCCAGCAATTGGCTAACTTCCATCTCCAAGTCACCGGAGGTGGTCACCAAAGGCAAGTTTTCGTGTGGCTCCACCCCAGAATCGTCTTCCGAACCGGATTCCTCCTGCTAACTTGAGTTATAAATTTTTCAAAAGAAGAAACGGAAGAAGAAAGAAAAAGAAGCGCGAAACTCACCGAACCACTTCCCGAAAAAGAACCAGTACTGTCAGAAGAATCACTCTCACTTGTCGAACTTTCTTCTTTTTCTGACTCATAACCGTTATGAGAAGGCTCAGTGCCGCAGGAACTCTTCGAAGAAATTGTCGTCTCCTGGCAACGTGCAAGGGAAGCGAAAGCATTAACACTACCGAAGCCCTGGAAGAAACAAGACGCATGTTTTCAGCAGAAATTCACGTGTTTTGAGACAAACCAACAATGAGGCGACACATACCTGGTTATTGGAAAAACTGAAAGACACGAGAGCTGCGGGAGGATTTTTTAAAACCGCCCGGAACCTGCCAACACGATTCTTCGTTATCTGTTCCTTTGCCTGGGGACTTTCCGAGTTGCCAGGCAACTTTCGCTTGAGATCTCTCAACATTGGATACTTCCTCAAAACTGTTGGGGAAGGTTTACAACGAACATTCTCCGTTACGTTATTTACAAAATCTTGAATCATAATGAACTCATCGTACCAGAACTCATTATAGACAAAAGTCGTCGAAGTTACTCTCCCGTTTGAAAGAAGGGAAGGCGGATACCCGGCTCAAGGGCACTGGCATTGAGGGCGGCACGCAATGAGTCCTTAGGAACCACCAGCTGGTAAGCAAGGGGCACCCCTTGATCGAAACCCATGTGACGAGCAGCACGGTCAATATTGTAAACAGCTATTCGGAAAGATCCCATGAAGAAAGACGACATATAACCGGACATGCAGCTTTGAATAAACAAGTTTTCACCAACACTGAAGTTGCCGTCAGAAGACAAAGACATGAGCGGAGCAGAAGCAAAGGTGTCAATTTGAGTCACCGACCTATGGACCGAATCCCATGGGCGAAAACTGATTTCATGCGACTTATTGAGAAGACTAACCAAGCTCATGCCAACTCTTGGACGCCTGTTCACCCATCGAAGAATTCGGGAGCCGCCCCAACTCGTGGGAACCGAAGGCAATGGTTTTGGAGCATACTTCTCAAAAGGCTCCCATAACCAGGCTTGCAGAAAAGCAACGTGCACATATGAATCCACTTTCATGAAACCATTCGAAACTCACATGTTCGCAACTAGGTGATCCAGATGCACATACAGGGAACCAAGGAATAGCTTGCCAATGGGAAGAACTTCACCTTTTGCCAACTTCACAGCAATCACTAGCAACTATGGTTTTATTTCCTTCTTGCCAGAACCGTCATCAAAAATGTCTCTAGACAACCAGAGAGCCAAAAATGCTGCAACGTGAAGATTACTGCTTTTCTGTTTAGGTTCCAGCTCGTCCGAAAACCATTGAGATATCTACCAGCTGTAAATATCACTTAGCGGCAAGGTCATCCCGCATCTTCTCCTCACCTTCAGACAATTGGATATTAAGATTCCCGATTACCGGAAGATTCAGCAAGAGAGCCACACTCTCCAAGGAGAAAGTTATTTCGCCCCATCTACATATGATCGTATGGGTGTCCGAACACCATCACGGAGATGAAAGCAACCAAGCCCGGATATCCTTCCTAATGCGAGATTTATCAAGCTCTGACAAGCATCAATAATCTGCGCTCGAGTCAAGTTGGTAATTTATGTGCTCCTTACTCACCATGAACTCAACCCATATATCAAAAGAACGCAAGGGGCTTTGACACATCCTGAAATCAATGTTGGAAGAAGAATATACCCCTTTATGAAGACATAACCGTATGGTGTTCTCTGAGCGAACCGAACGTGTCTTCTTTTCATCTTCACCACCGGTTAACAAAATTGGCACGAAACCTGGGTGATTCTTTCGAGAAGGGGCGAGGGGTTTGGCAAAGAATTTATTATCTGTGTTTGGTTTGGAACTATGAGCATCCTTCGATGAAGCGAAATTTTTTGAACGAAATTATCTCCCTGGCACACAACCGCACCCAACAAAAGGAAAACCTGGAAAACAAAAAAAAGAAGGGGTGTATTTTCTATGGGTTCAAAACTGCACATGCAGTATTTTATTCAGGGTTCAAAATTATATACGCAGTATTTCATACGGGCTAAAGTGCGTCTGCAGTATCCTTCTTTGGGTTCAAAACTATATACGTAGTATTTTCTACGAGCTCTAATGCGTCTATGGTATCCTTCTTCGGGTTCAAAATTATATATGGAGCATTTTTCTACGGGTTCATAACTGCACGCGCAGTATTTTCTTCAGGTCCGAAATTCATATATGCAATATTTCCTATGGGTTTGAAGTCATATGAAGCACATATACAATATTCTTCTTCGGGATTCATATACAGTATTCCCTACGGGTTCAAAACTGCACATGCAGTATTTTCTTCAGGGTTCAAAATTATATACGCAATATTTTATACGGGCTCAAGTGCGTATGCAGTATCCTTCTTCAGGGTTCAAAATTATATACACAGTATTTTATACAGGCTCAAGTGCGTCTGCAGTATCCTTCTTCGGGTTCAAAACTATATACGAAGAATTTTCTACGGGTTCGAATCATACGTGCAATATTTCCCTTGGGTGCATATATACAATATTTTCTACAAGAAACACGCCAAAAAAATCATATGCGCAATATCATTGCAAGGATTATAAAGAAAAACGCCTACTCTTAGGGTTTGCACCTACATGAAAAGGGAAACAGGAGAAGTACTGGAAGATATACCTGGAAGCCGGTTTTTCTTTGTGACTCTGCCGCTAGTAGGAAAGGATGAAAGGAATAAGGTTCAAGATGAGAGAAAGGGATTTTATATATATGGGCGTGAAGATTCTGAAATAGGGAAGGATTTCCCTTTACCAAAAATCGTGCGTATAAGGAACAGGCCCACAAGGGCGCCCAACTTCCCAACGTCGCCCAAGTTGCACTGGTCCCGCCAGTTGCGCCAACTCCCCAGTACCGACCAAGCCACACCGGTCCCACCAAGCCCAACTTCCGAATGTCGCCCAAGTTGCACCGGTACCACCAATTGCGCCCAACTTCCCAATGTCGCCCAAGTTGCACCGGTCCCACCAATTCCACCAACTTCCCAAGGACCGCCCAAGTCGCGCCAGCTAGCACGCTCAGCTTCCCTACCTTGCGCCGGTCCCACCAGCTAGCACGCTCAGTTTCCCAACTCGCGTCAACTTCCCAATGTCTCCCAAGTTGCACCGGTCCCACCAATTGCGCCAACTTCCCAAGGACCTCCCAAGTCGCACCAGCTAGCATGCTCAGCTTCCCTACCTTGCGCCGGTCCCACCAGCCTAGCCTTTCGTTTCCCAACTCGCGCCAACTTCTCAATGCCGCCTGTGACTTCCGTCTCTCAATGATGTTGACTTCCCAATTGTGCCTGACCTCCGATTTCGCAAAATCGCCGAGAGGCAAGGATTCCAAATCCTATTTATAAAAAGGCCAGACAAGCCTCCTCAATTCTCTTTACGATTTACTTCTAATAGTTTGTCACCATCTTATGCTTACCTCGCAACAAAGCTCCTGCTCCGAGCTAAGCATGGGACTTAATTTTGATGGTGGTTTTTAGACAAAGGGTTAAATCGTAAAACCCCGAAGAACCTAATGTCATCGGCGACACATTTATTAGAACGTTCAATGCATGTAGTCAGTAATTAATAGGGGGTATTTTTTCAAATAAGTTTTACAGCGAACAAACCCTAATTCCCCTCTGTGCCAATGGCAAATCATGCCAGCCACACCTAGCCCAAGCTAGCCGCGCCATGCCAAACGCACTCTGCCTTGGCCATAGCTATGCTAGTCACATCAAACGTGCCAAAGCATGCTAACCATGCTAGTCGCACCTCCGTGCCAATGGCAAATCGTGTCAGCCACACCTAGCCCAAGCTGGCCGCGCCATGCCAAACACACTCTGCCATGGCCCTAGCTATGCTAGTCACACCAAATACGCCAAAGCATGCCAACCATGCTAGCCTCACCTCCGTGCCAATGGCAAATCATGCCAGCCACACCCAGCCCAAGCTAGCCGCGCCATGCCGAACGCACCCTGCCTTGGCCCTAGCTATGCTAGTCACACCAAATGAGCCAAAGCATGCCAACCATGCTAGCCGCACCTCCGTGCCAATGGCAAATCATGCCATCCACGACTATCCCAAGCTAGCCGCGCCATGCCAAACGCACTCTGCCTTGGCCCTAGCTATGCTAGTCACACCAAACGCGCCAAAGCATGCCAACCATGCTAGCCGCACCTCCGCGCCAATGGCAAATCATGCCAGCCATACCTAGCCCAAGCTAGCCGCGCCATGCCGAACGCACTCCTCCTTGGCCATAGCTACGCTGGTCACACCACGACAAGCCAAACACCCTTACCTTGGCCCTAGCCGCGCCATGCCAAAGTAGCGCCCGCGCCTAGGCTTGCAAACCGTGCAACCTAGGCCAAATTGGCCACGCATGCCATTGGCACATGCCAACACGCATCGCTGGTAGCTTTTCTTACCAGGTTGTGGCCCTAATGGCCGAGCATGCCATTGGCACATTCGAACCCGCATCGCTGGTAGCTTTTCTTACCAGGCCGTGGCCCTAATAGCCGAGCATTCCATTGGCACATGCCAACACGCATCGTTGGTAGCTTTTCTTGCCAGGCCGTGGCCCTAATGGCTGGGCATGCAATTGGCACATGCCAACACGCATCGCTGGTAGCTTTTCTTACCGTGCCGTGGCCCTAATGGCCGAGCGTTCCATTGGCACATGCATGCCACACACATCGCCTGGTAGCTTTCATTACCAGGCTGTGACCCAAATTGGCCACGCATGCCATTGGCACATGCCAACACACATCGCTGGAAGCTTTTCTTACCAGGCCGTGACCCAAATTGGCCACGCATGCCATTGGCACATTCCAACACGCATCGCTGGTAGCTTTTCTTACCAGGCCATGACCCTAATGGATACGCATGCCATTGGCACATGCCAACATGCATCGCTGGTAGATTTTCTTACCAGGCCGCGGCCATAATGGCCGAGCATGCCATCGACACATGCCAACATGCTCGCTGGTAGCTTTCATTACCTAGCCGTGGCTTTAATGGCCGTGCGTTCCATTGACACATGCCAAACATGCACGCTGGTAGCCTAACTTGTAAACCATGCAACCTACCACCAAGGCATTCCGCACATGCCACACACGCCACTAGCAGCTCTGGCATTTCCACTCAACGTGCAACCTACCACCAAGGCATTCCGCACATGCCACAAATGCCACTAGCATCTCTGGCATTGCCACTTGCACTCGAGGTGCTACCCGCAACAAAGGCATTCCGCACATGCCACACGCGCCACTAGCAGCGCCACTTGCACTCAAGGTGCAACCAACACTCGAGATATCAACACAAACTGGGGGATGCTTTCCAGGGTCTTGGTTTGGCGGTCACATCATGCAGCGTACACTACGTTCACATTAAGAAAGCACGAATAGGAATAAAGCAGTCAAAAAATGAGGAAATAATGGTGAAAACGTTTTCACCCATAAACACTATGCGGTTACCACCTCATCCCATTATTTCACCCTTTACTCTCTTCCTTCATGAGGCCAGGGTACGTTTCAATATCGACTTGTATAAATAGGTCTTACCTATTTCCACCAGATAACAAGTCTCGGTCAGGAGAAAAACACAACACTCTCAGAAAAGGCAACTTTGCAAGCTCTCCAAAAAAAGCTTTTATCTCTTGCAAGCTTCCGAAGCTTTTGCTTTCTGATACAAGTCGAGACACTACTCTCCCAGAATTATTCTGGTCTCAACACCTTTCTTTGCTTCCCTCCCCAAATCAACCCTTCTCCTCCACTTTGTGACCGAAGCAAGTTTGGAACGACCATTTTTTGGTTTAGGCCGGACTTGTACTGATTGATCTCTCGAATCTAGAAAGTGCTCACGTGTAGCATATTTTTTTAGGGTTTAAACCAGTTCCTCACTCACCTACCGAATTTACCAAAATCGGCGGAAACGATTTTTACCCATAAACAATATGATAAATGGAAGCATCGTAGGTTAAATGTCACCAAAAGAACACCATAGACGAATGGCTACAAGGTTTCCTGAAATGTATCTCATTGGAAGTTAATACTTATAGAACCTTGACTATGTTGAAGATCAAGGAAACATTCGACTCAACGCAAATCAATCAATAAGGTATCGTCATACTTACAACTTCCTTTGTTCATGTCTTGCATATATTTCCGATGAACAATTTTTCACTGTCCTAACTTAGAGCAACACCAAATTTCTTCCCATCAATATGAAAGAAAATTCCCTAGTGTTTATAGGTTAAAATCGTTTCCGCCGATTTCTGTAAATTCGGTAGGTGAGTGAGAAACTGGTTTAAACCCTAAACAAATGTGCTGCACGTGAGCACTTTATAGATTCGAGAGATCAACCGTACAAGTCCGGCCTAAACCAAGAAATGGCCGTTCCAGACTTGCTTCGGTCACAAAGTGGAGGAGAAGGGTTGATTTGGGGAGGGAAGCAAAGAAAGGTGTTGAGACCAGAATAATTCTGGGAGAGTAGTATCTCGACTTGTATCAGAAAGTGAAAGCTTAGGAAGCTTGCAAAAGATGCAAGCTTTTTGGAGAGCTTGCAAAGTTTCCTTTTCTGAGAGTGTTGTATTTTTCTCCTGACCGAGACTTGTTGTCTGGTGGAAATAGGTAAGACCTATTTATACAAGTCGAGATTGAAAAGTACCCTGGCCTCATGAAGGAAAATAGTAAAGGGTAAAATAATGGGAGGAGGTGGTAACCGGATGGTGTTTATGGGTGAAAACGTTTTCACCATTATTTCCTCATTTATTTGACCGCTTTATTCCTTTTCACGCTTTCTTAATGTGAGCGTAATGTACGCTGCAAGCTGTGACCGCCAAACCAAAACCCTGGAAAGCATCCCCCAGTTTGTGTTGATATCTCGAGTGTTGGTTGCACCTTGGGTGCAAGTGGCGATGCTAGTGGCGCGTGTGGCATGTGCCATTGGCATGTGCGGAATGCCTTTGTTGCGGGTTGCACCTTGAGTGCAAGTGACAATGCCAGAGCTGCTAGTGGCGTGTGTGGCATGTGCCAATGGCATGTGCGGAATGCCTTGGTGGTAGGTTGTATGTTGAGTGTAAGTGGCAATGCCTGCTAGTGACGTGTGTGGCAAGTGCCAATGGCGTGTTCGGCCATTAGGGCCGTGGCCTGGTTAAAAAAGCTACCAGCGATGCGTGTTGGCATGTGCCAATGGCATGCTCGGCCATTAGGGCCATGGCCTGGTAAGAAAAGCTACCAGCGAGCGTGTTGGCATGTGCCAATGGCATGCGCGGCCAATTTGGGTCGCGTCTTGGTAGGAAAAGCTACCAGCGAGCGTGTTGGCATGTGCCAATGGCATGCATGGCCAACTTGGGTTGCGCCCTTGTAGGAAAAGCTACCAGTTATGCGTGTTGGCATGTGCCAATGGCATGCGTGCCCAATTTGGGTCGCGCCTTGGTAGGAAAAGCTACCAGCGAGCGTGTTGGCATGTGCCAATGGCATGCGTGGCCAACTTGGGTCGCGCCTTGGTAGGAAAAGCTACCAGCGAGCGTGTTGGCATGTTCTAATGGCATGAGTGGCCAACTTGGGTCGCGCCTTGGTAGGAAAAGCTACCAGCGAGCGTGTTGGCATGTGCCAATGGCATGCGTGGCCAACTTGGGTCGCGCCCTGGTAGGAAAAGCTACCAGCTATGAGTGTTTGCATGTGCCAATGGCATGCGTGCCCAATTTGGGTCGCGCCTTGGTAGGAAAAGCTACCAGCGAGCGTGTTGGCATGTGCCAATGGCATGCGTAACCCACTAGGGTCGCTCCTTGGTAGGAAAAGCTACCAGCGAGCGTGTTGGCATGTGCCAATGGCATGCGTGGGCAACTTGGGTCGCGCCTTGGTAGGAAAAGCTACCAGCGAGCGTGTTGGCATATGCCAATGGCATGCGTGGCCAACTTGGGTCGCGCCCTGGTAGGAAAAGCTACCAACGAGCATGTTTGGCATGTGCCAATGGCATGCGTGGCCAACTTGGGTCGCGCCTTGGTAGGGAAAAGCTACCGGCCGAGCGTGTTGGCATGTGCCAATGGCATGCGTGGCCAACTTGGGTCGCGCCTTGGTTGGAAAAGCTACCAGCGAGCGTGTTGGCATGTGCCAATGGCATGCGTGGCCAACTTGGGTCGCGCCCAGGTATAAAAAGCTACCAACGAGCGTGTTGGCATGTGCCAATGGCATGCGTGGCCAACTTGGGTCGCGCCTTGGTAAGAAAGGCTACCAGCGAGCATGTTGGCATGTGCCAATGGCATGCGTGGCCAACTTGGGTCGCGCCTTGGTAGGAAAAGCTACCCGAGCGTGTTGGCATGTGCCAATGGCATGCGTGGCCAACTTGGCTCGCGCCTTGGTAGGAAAAGCTACCAGTGAGCGTGTTGGCATGTGCCAATGGCATGCGTGGCCGATTTGGCCTAGGTTGCATGGTTTGCAAGCCTAGGCGCGGGCGCCATCTTGGAATGGCGTGGCTAGGGCCAAGGAAGAGTGCTTGGCTTGGCGTGACTAGCGTAGCTAGGGCCAAGGCAGAGTGCGTTTGGCATGGCGCGGCTAGCTTGGGCTAAATGTGGCTGGCATGATTTTCCATTGGCACGGAGGTGCGGCTAGCATGGTTGGCATGCTTTGGCGGGTTTGGTATGGCTGGTATGATTTTCCATTGGCACAGAGATGCGGCTAGCTTGGGCTAGGTGTGGATGGCATGATTTGCCATTGGCACGGAGGTGCGGCTAACATGGTTGTCATGCTTTGGCACGTTTGGTGTGGTTGGAATGATTTGCCATTGGCACAGAGATGCGGCTAGCTTGGGCTAGGTGTGGCTGGCATGATTTTCCATTGGCACGGAGGTGCGGCTAACATGGTTGGCATGCTTTGGCGCGTTTGGTGTGGCTGGCGTGATTTGCCATTGGCACAGAGGTGTGGCTAGGGCCAAGGTAAGTGTGTTTGGCTTGGCGTGGTGTGATTAGCGTAGCTAGGGCCAAGACAGAGTGCATTTGGCATGGCGCGGCTAGTTCGGGCTAGGTGTGGCTGGCATGATTTTCCATTGGCACAGAGGTGCGGCCAGCATGGTTGGTATGCTTTGGCGCATTTTTGGTGTGGCTGGCATGATTTGCCATTGGCACAGAGGTGCGGCTAGCTTTGGCTAGGTGTGGCTGGCATTACTTGCCATTGGCACGGAGGGGAATTAGGGTTTTGTTCATTGTAACCCTAATTTGCAAAAAATACCCCCTATTAATTACTGACTACATGCATTAAATATCCTAATAAATGTGTCACTTGTGACATTAGGTTATTCGGGGTTTTACGATTTTACCCTTTGTCTAAAAACCACCATCAACACCTAGTCAGAGTTAGATGAATCTAAAAGAAACTCTCATTTAAGAAAACCCCAGACTGCAAATGCTTAGGCTATTGATTACAGGACAGTTGAATAAACTAACAAATTCCCCTAGCAACTAATAAATGCAGGATTCAGCATACAAAAATATATATTCCAGCAAATGTGCATACTGGATAAATCATTATACCTCAAGTTTTATTCAGAATAGAAAACATCATTACAAGATGAGCTACAAGACAATAAATGTCCAAAATGAGCTATAAGACAAATTATTTTTAAGAGGAATAAATAGATTATACAGAAAACAAGACCATCATACCTTATATCTATAAATAATTTTAAAGTGATTGCTTCCAAGATCAGCAGGGACCGATCTCCAACATCAAGTTATGTTACAGCTTCATCAAATACTTGTTAATTTAGCAAGGATTAGCAAGGAAGTGTGCCCTGTATACAAAAGAAGTAAGCCACTTATAAAGCTAACCAACAAACAAAAAATATAACAGAATGGTTCAAAAAATTGCATTTTTGATGTTTACCTTAAATGATACTCCACGAACTTAAAGTACCAACCTCCAAGAGAGTGTGTACTGATTTTGAAGGTGAGACCATGGTTTAATTAACAATAAAAGTTGAAGCTCCCCAACTCAGAAGTCATAACTTGCACATACCTGTAGGAAAAATCAGTATTGGCGTTAGAAGCTTAACTACAAAGATCTTGGTTTTGAAGGAGAGACCATGGTTAAATAACAAAAATTAGCAACTTAACAAATGAAGAAATCATTGCAGAGAACCATGAAGATCACCTCTACGATAGTTTCTGACCACATATGTGTTGGAATATTTTCAACTGCGCTATCCAAGGGGGGTCCTAGAGGGCAACGCCCCCGGAAGAATTTTTTGGTGGTACGTAACTGTTTCGACAGTTATAAACATTTCCAGAATCTTCGAATCCAACAGACGTCATTGATGTCTGATGATGAAGAGACTCATCGTTTCGTGAAGAGAAACCTGTTGGTGAAAAAGATGTCTATTCCCAACAGATGCGAAAACCTCTATAAATAGTTGTTTATGGGTAAAAATCGTTTCCACCGATTTTGGTAAATTCGGTAGGTGAGTGAGAAACTGGTTTAAACCCTAAACAAATGTGCTGCACGTGAGCACTTTCTAGATTCGAGAGATCAATCTATACAAGTCCGGCCTAAACTAAGAAATGGTCGTTCCATACTTGCTTCGGTCACAAAGTGGAGGAGAAGGGTTGATTTGGGGAGGGAAGCAAAGAAAGGTGTTGAGACCAGAATACCTGGGAGAGTAGTGTCTCGACTTGTATCGTAAAAGTGAAAGCCTCGGAAGCTGGCAAGAGATGAAAGCTTTTTTTGGAGAGATTGCAAAGTTGCCTTTTCTGAGAGTGTTGTGTTTTTCTCCTTACCGAGACTAAGTTGTCCGGTGGAAATAGGTAAGACCTATTTATACAAGTCGAGATTGAAACGCACTCGGCCTCATGAAGGAAGAGAGTAAAGGGTGAAATAATTGGAGGAGGTGGTAACCGCATGGTGTTTATGGGTGAAAACATTTTCACCATTATTTCCTCATTTATTTGACCGCTTTATTCCTATTCATGCTTTCTTAATGTGAGCGTAGTGTACGCTGCATGTTGTGACCGCCAAACCAAGACCGGGAAAGCATCCCCGATTTGTGTTGATGTCTCGAGTGTTGGTTGCACCTTGAGTGCAAGTGGCGCTGCTAGGTTGTGTGGAATGCCTTGGTGGTAATGCCAGAGCTGCTAGGTTGTGTGGAATGCCTTTGTTGCGAGTTGCACCTCGAGCTCAAGTGGAAACGCCAGAGCTGCTAGTGGCGTGTGTGGCATGTGGCAATGGCATGTGTGGAATGCCTTGGTGGTAGGTTGTACGTTGAGTGTAAGTGGCAATGCTAGAGCTGCTAGTGGCGTGTGTGGCACGTGCCAATGGCATGTACGGAATTCCTTGGCGGTAGGTTGCACGGTTTGCGAGTTAGGCTACCAGCGTGGGTTTTGGCATGTGCCAATGGCGCGTACGGCCAAGTTGGCCTAGGTTGCACGGCTTGCAAGTTGGGCTACCAGTGTGCGTGTTTGGCATGTGCCAATGGCATGCGTGGCCAATTTGGATCACGACCTGGTAAGAAAAGCTACCAGCAATGCGTGTGGCATGCGTGGCCATTAGGACCACGGCTTGGTAAGAAAAGCTACCAGCGAGCATGTTGGCATGTGCCAATGGCATGCTCAGCCATTAGGGCCACGACCTCGTAAGAAAATCTACCAGCGATGCGTGTTGGCATGTGCCAATGGCATGCTTGGCCATTAGGGCCACGGCTTGGTAAGAAAAGCTACCAGCGAGCGTGTTGGCATGTGCCAATGGCATGCTCGGCCATTAGGGCCACGGTTTGGTAAGAAAAGCTACCAGCGAGCGTGTCGGCATGTGCCAATGGCATGCTCGGCCATTAGGGCCACGCCCTGGTGAGAAAAGCTACCACGAGCGTGTTGGCATGTGCCAATGACATGCTCGGCCATTAGGGCCACGCCCGGGTGAGAAAAGCTACCAGGCGAGCGTGTTGGCATGCGCCAATGGCATGCTCGGCCATTAGGCCACGCCCTGGTGAGAAAAGCTACCAACGAGGGTATTGGCATGTTCCAATGGCATGCTCGGCCATTAGGGCCACGCCCTGGTGAGAAAAGCTACCAGCGATGCGTGTTGGCATGTGCCAATGACATGCGTGGCTAATTTGGCCTAGGCGCGGGCGCTACTTTGGCATGGAGCGGCTAGGGCCAAGGTAAAGGTGTTTGGCTTGGCGTGGCGTTACCAGCGTAGCTAGGGCCAAGGCGGAGTGCGTTTGGCATGGCGCGGCTAGCTTGGGCTAGGTGTGGCTGGCATGATTTGCCATTGGCACAGAGGTGCGGCTAGCATGGTTGGCATGCTTTGGAGCGTTTGGTGTGACTAGCATAGCTAGGGCCAAGGCAGAGTGCGTTTGGCATGGCGCGGCTAGCTTGGGCTAGGTGTGGCTGGCATGATTTGTCATTGGCACGGAGGTGCGGCTAGCATGGTTGGCATGCTTTGGCGCGTTTGGTGTGGCTGGCATGATTTGCCATTGGCACAGAGGTGCGGCTAGGGCCAAGGTAAGGGTGTTTGGCTTGACGTGGTGTGACTAGCGTAGCTAGGGCCAAGGCAGAGTGCATTTGGCATGGCGCGGCTAGCTTGGGATAGGTGTGGCTGGCATGATTTGCCATTGGCACAGAGGTGCGGCTAGCATGGTTGGCATGCTTTGGCGCGTTTGGTGTGGCTGGCTTTATTTGCCATTGGCACAGAGGTGCGGCTAGCATGGTTGGCATGCTTTGGCGCGTTTGGTGTGGCTGGCATGATTTTTCATTGGCACAGAGGTGCGGCTAGGGCCAAGGTAAGGGTGTTTGGCTTGGCGTGGTGTGACTAGCGTAGCTAGGGCCAAGGCAGGGTGCATTTGGCATGGCGCGGATAGCTTGGGATAGGTGTGGATGGCATGATTTGCCATTGGCACAGAGGAGCGGCTAGCATGGTTGGCATGCTTTGGCGCGTTTGGTGTGGCTGGCATGATTTGCCATTGGCACAGAGGTGCGGCTAGCTTGGGCAAGGTGTGGCTGGCATGATTTGCCATTGGCACGGAGGGGAATTAGGGTTTTGTTCGTTGTAACCCTAATTTGAAAAAATACCCCCCTATTAATTACTGACTACATGCATTAAATGTTCTAATAAATGTGTCACCGGTGACATTAGGTTATTTGGGGTTTTACGATTTTACCCTTTGTTTAAAACCCACCATCAACACCTGCAAAATTAAATTCTCTGCTGATTGAATCTACCTTCAACAATATCTACAGAGATTAAGTTACCTTGTTAGCCTCATTAAACATCCATTTCAAAAAACACAATTCATTAATAGTTCTCACAAAGCCTATATTACAGTTTTAACTGGATTTCTTACAAGATTACTAGTTGCGCAGAAAAGACCCAGTTCATTACAACCGAGATCAACATCTGCATTTACAGTACTCTCGGCAAAGAAGCCCTAGTTACCAATTGCTAGAATTTACAGCATAGCTTTCAAAATATCCATTCACACCCTTTTCAAACTCCTAAAAATAAAAACACCCACATTTACTATAACTACACTGATATAGTTCCTCAAGACAACAAAATGAAACCAACTACTTGTACCGTCCGACTTGCATGAACTTCACACAAGAACAAGATGATTCTTACCAGCAACAAGAAGATCAGACATAAGAACCTACGGAGAAAAACTTGCTAATCATATTTAAGCTTGAAACTATGCATAAATTCTCGATGTTTCTGAATCTCTGGAGAACTCTAATCAGAACCCTTATCTTCATCTTCATCGTCGCTTCCAAAAGCTTCTTCCTCAACATCATCTTCTAATCAGAAGGGTAACTACCTTCAAACTATATTAAATCCTCAAAATTGTATGCATTTTCTGCATGTTCTCCCGAGCTTTTTTCTCCTGCGTTGCTACAACATCCTGCAAAATTAAATTCTCTCCTATTGAATCTACCTTCGATAATTCAACACTATCTACAGTTTTATCTACAGAGATAAAGTTACCTTGTTAGCCTCATTAAACATCCATTTCAAAAAACTCAATACATTAAAAGTTCTTACAAAGCCAATATTACAGTTCTAACTGGATTCCTTACAAGAACACTAGTTGCGCAGAAAAGACCTAGTTCATTACAACCGAGATTAATCACCATGAATATATCAATCACCATGAATATATGATCCTTTTTGGTTTTGTGATATGTTATTTTCAGATATATCATTGTACCAAGTGCAAAAGTATATGAATATATACCAGAGATCAAGCTGGTTTCATTGCACGAGATCGATGTTCGGGGACAAAAAGCTTCTTCATCCCTGAGTGGAAAGCCAATTGGGATTTTGGGGAAGTTCAATATATACCAGCCTTGCTTAAATCATATTTTTGTTGAGGTTTTATACCCATTGTTCCCAAACTGCGCTTATACCAATAAAAAAAAATCCGCCAGAAAGTGTGATAAGTACAAAAAGTGGGGGGAAACTGAAAATATAATTCGATTGATTTGTAAAGGTTTGCGTGAAATTGTTTGGGGATTAATCCCATCGTACAATTGCTACTAATTAGTTAGCATTATAATTCCGATCAACTCCTAAATACTTCCCAACAATGAAAACAGTAATAAAGTAGAAAATCAAGGTAAAACTCATACCAGCTAGCTAGTAGTTCTTAATTAAAGGCATACACATTTCCGATCAAGTTTTACTATCATGCATTCATTTGTTATTTTTTCACTTGCGTTTCTTGCCACTCTTGCTCTTCCTTTGCCAACTTTCTTTGAAATGAGCAGTTTGTCCTGCAGCAGTTTCCGAGTCTACTTCTGACAGACCATTCTCTAGAGCACGAACCAAGTTGTCAAAGTAATTCCTTGTGATTACGGTAAGGTTAATTAGCTTTGGACGGAAAGAATTGAAATCTTCAGGTAAATCATCCTTGAGATATGGTTGTATTTCTTGTTCTGCACATTGATGGAGCCTTTCCAACGCAGACTCAGCTTCACCTTGTAAATACTCAAACAAGGATTTCTTTGCATGTTCACTTTGAGGTAAGTAGTAACCATAAGCATAAGTCCACTTCAGAACACGCCTGCATTCGATGATCTGTAGCCAAGCATCTATTACAAGCTTAAGCTGCGCCTCTGACTCGCGATATCTGTGACAAAGATTCGCTAAATCCTCAGATTTCATTTTCTGTAAGCTTTCAACTGCCTTTAGCCTTGACTTCTGGTTTTGTGCAAATCTTTCATAGTGAAAAGTATATCTATCCAAGTAATCTTTGGCCTCCTTTTTTAGTTTATCTTCCTCATCATATACTCCTCGTGCCTTTGCTTTTTCATAGATATTACACGCATAAAAACCACCTGTTTTATCCCCGTGATCTTTCCAGTTACCAAGGCAGAGCCAGCAGAAATGAAATCCACAACGGCATGCCATATGCATACACCCCTCGTTTTTCTGAATTGGTTTTTTGCAACTTGGACAATTTTTGGAATTCGCTAATATCCAAGTTACGTTTTCAGACTCAGCGGTATTCTTCACGGCCCACTTGTGCACGGTGTCGCAGTCTACTGGACGATGTGCATCGTCAAGGCAATTCCAGCAAAAGCTATGTTCCGAACCACAAAGAACATCGTAGCTTGAACTACCCGCAACGAATTTAACTGAAAACTCACAGTCTGGAGAAGGGCACCATTTGATGTTTTTCTGATCTTCGACGTAAGATCTTAAAAGATAACGAGAATACTTCTCCTTATCTTCATCAGAAACCAATTCATTAACCATGTCTCGACCAACGGCAACCCCACAAGACGGTTCAGGACATCGCAACCTTAAACACCCAGGTCCGTCAATAATTTTAATGCTAACATATTGTGTCCAGCACATATTACAAAAGAGATGACCACAAGTAGTAGCACACATACCATCCCGTTCGAACTCATCAAAGCAGATCGGACACTTGATTATATTCTCCGTGTTCTGAATCGGAACTACTTCTTGTAACCCAACATCCTTTCGAACTTTGTCTTCGTCGGCAAACCAAGCATCCTGGGCTTTATCAACATCCCAGTTGTAGTATAGCAGCAAGATGGTTGCTGACTCTGTTGGAATGGAAAGGCTAGTAGATGTCTGTGTAATATATTCTTCCTGTCGCTTACATACATCTTCTTCCTTAAGGATTGTATAACATATCTCCTTACCACCAGTTTCATCTGAATCATCATCAATCTCAAACTCTCCATCCTCTTCATCATCAAAATCAATATGATCATCATCAAAATCACCATCATCGAATGCCTCTTCTACATCACTGTCAGAACTCAAGTACTCATCTTTTGAATCCATTGTTCTTGACCTTAGTATGTATCTCTTTTATTAACTAAAACTACAAACCATATGAACGTATCTATCTATTTATATTGTGCCGTGAAAAGTGAAACCTAGTAAATACAATTCGATAGTGAAAAGGATATACAACTTTATATATATATGGCAAGTTCCCTACGAAACCGTGACCTACTAAAATTCGGAATATGTTATTTTGGGGAATAAATTTGAGGTTGATCGTTTACGGAATATGTACCCCTCCCAGCCCGGGACATACAAAAAAAAGTTACCGAAAAATTACGACTTTCCTAATTGGAGTTCTTTTGGGGCTCGATTCTCTCATTCTACGCGGGTTTAGCTGGTTGTAAATGGGGTCCACTGGAAAGGCTTCGTTGGCTCAAGTTTTCTTTTACTACATTCCTTTAGAGTGGAAGATAAAGAATGAACGATTTATTCATGCACAAACACTTACAAGGGTAAATAAACAAGGGGGGGGAGAAAGAAAAGATAGAGAAAAGAAACAGAAGAAAAACTAAATGAAGTGTGTGTCCCAATTGAAAATACAATAATTCAACTGAAGGAAGTAGTTTGGTTAAATTTGCTACTCCTCCATTTTTAAAAAATAAGCTTGTTTGGTTTGCACAAAAATTAAGAAAAGTAATCATTTTAGTCATTTTTTTAGATTTTTTCCTAACCTATACTTGGCCCCACTTATTAGACATTAAAGAAAAGATAAAGAGAAAAGTGGTACCTTTTCATGTTAAGAGAGAGAAACAAATATGGGAACAAGTTTATTTTTTTGATATACCCAAAAATAAAAACAAGCCTATTATTTAGAAACGGAGGGAGTACATCTTTTTCCATTATCGTAACCTTGAAATAATAATTCCTTAACAAGTTGGAGACGGACGGTGGCATATATTGCTCCAATAAGACAAACTTGATGTACCAGAATAATCAAGTGGGATGTGGAGACATCTCCAAGGTTTTAATCAAAATTCTGTCATCGACTAAAGGTTTGGAACTTATTTCTGATATTTTGATTTGTTCTCATCGACACATAATTTATTCGTGTTAATTAGGTTTTCTTTTGCGGTCCTTGGAATCAAATAAATCTACGTCTAAAATCTAGCACACACAAAACTAAAACCCAAATAGCAAGTACTGCGCGTGTACAAAAAGGATATCGCTGCAGCCACGAACTCATACTAGGACGGCCTCTTCCTTCGGTTCCTTCCTCTGAAAAGCTGAGCCATTTTGTCCTACCGCAGCTACCATTGTCGTGTGAGTTTACATCTAAAAGACCCTTCTATAGAGCACGAACCAGGTTTTCAAAGTAATTCCTAGTGGTTTTTGTATACACATAATTCATCATTCGCCACGTGTCCGAGAGAAAACACGTGGGAGACATCCAATGAAGGAACATCGAAGAAAGGTGCCACGTTTCAACACCTAAGGGGGATATAACATCTATATATGTCAACCAACAAGATGATCCGACAGCTAAGAATCGAGGAGCACTGAAAGAACGAGCCACCGCGAAGTACATAAGAATACCCAAAGATCTGCTTTATTCCATCTCGAGGAAGATCCAAGATCAACGATGAGGATTAGTCTCACTGACGAGGATATGACAGGGGCATCAGACATATGTCTGACGCGTGCAGACCGCCCCAACCACCCGCACTAAACACCCTAAGCATAGGGTACATGTCAATAGATCTGTGGAGGAAGAAGAGGTGACCCATCGTAACCATATATGACCGTTGGAGCCATCGGTCAAGAACGAAGATACCAGCGGGATCAGCACGGAGATCAAGAAGATAGTGATGCAGCTGTCTCTGACAGTGGACCCCATGTTCCATCCCTATAAATACCCCTCTCCTCTAAGAGAGAAGGGGTCGACCAATTTTCAATGAGTAGAGAAGATAATAGGAGAGAGAAATAGGAAGTGTAAGAATGAGCACCATTTCTCCCTTGGCTTCTTTATCCACACAAAGTCATTTGACTACCATTGTAACTCTTAAATACATAGTGAAACATAAACCTCTGTGGACGTAGGACTTAGT
This sequence comes from Papaver armeniacum, assembly GCA_023531295.1. NCBI lineage: Eukaryota > Viridiplantae > Streptophyta > Magnoliopsida > Ranunculales > Papaveraceae > Papaver > Papaver armeniacum. Next base: position 514,039 of record JAJJWW010009487.1, read on the forward strand.
GCTGAACCACATAAATCATCGTCTCATTTACATTCAACATTTTATTATCTGTCTTCTTTATTATTATGTTTTGATTTATTACACATCTCGAGCGTATGAATAACTAAATTACTCCCCCATGACTAGACAAGGAAGAGCCCGAAGGCTCTGAGTCGATGAGTCATCATTTCAACATAGTTTACTTGTGATTTATCATCCTTTGTAAGTGTATGAAGGAATGCGAATATTGTTTGTGAACGCGTGGATGCCATCGTTATTTATGTGTTCACAATCTGGCGCTAGAAATAGGGACTCTGTCCCGGTGAAAGATTTATCTTATCCTGTGATTTTACCTATTTTTTGGCTCCCCGTGCTATTCTCTAAATAATAGTGTTCGGATTTAAGCTAACAATAGAAATATTTCTTCCAAAAGCAATTTTCTTCATGTGATTAAAACTTATTATCTCCGTATTTAAGTAGACTTATAGATTTATGCTTTTATTAGAAGATTGTCCATGTTTTCCAAGCTCAAAACTCACAGATCTATGTATTTTTTTGAATTTCCCATGTTTCTCGAATTTAAAACTTATGGATCTGTGCTTTCCTTAGAATGTTGCACATATTGCATGTATAAAACCTAGAGATTTGCGCTTTTCTTAGGGTTTTCCACGTTTTTCATACTTAAAACCGATCGATTTGCACTTCCCTTAAAAGTGTTTTTCAGATCCATGAATAGATCTAAGTTTATAACTATTGGATCAGTATTTTCAATTTTTTATCCTTTCACGATCCTTCAAAAGCTTTTGGTTGAGCTATACTTTTGGCCTTCACAGTTGGATTAACTTTACTAAGAAGACCCACATGGACATTGGATTTTCGATGATGTTTTAACTGTGCAGGCAAAGAGATCGAAGATGGAAAAAATGAAGGATGTGGGAAAAACCAAAGTATCATCCAAAGAAACGCCAAGGACGACACCAGTTATGACACGCAGTAAACAAAAGGGTGAAAATATAAAGGCACCAAACCAGAAGCCAGATGCAACATAAATCACTTCACCCATAGACGTCAACATTGGAGCGGCGGCGGCACTCAAAGATATGGATGCTAAAGCTGAAGCAGCAAAGGCAGCTGCGGCTTCTCGAGCTCACCAACAACAAGAAGGATTTGCAGAATCAACGATGCAACAGCCATCCCTTGGAATGCCGATAACGAACGATCAGAACCAGACGTATACAACCGACGTCCCCTCAGGTGGAATTGCAGTTGTTAAGTTCCGAACCACCCCACCCCTTGATCCAAACAGTTGATGAAGATCACACTATGGCCATTGGAGGGCATGGATGGATCGGAACTCCAAACCAAGGATCGAATCATTCCCCCCCAATTGATAGCAGAGCTCGAGGAATTGAAGAAGAACCAGAAGATATATGCAGAGGCTGTGGCATTATTAGCTTAAGAAAATCAGGAAATCAAAGACATAATTGCCAAAAGCATAGGGGCAGCGCAGCAACATGACGAAGCAAATTCTAAAGCACCAGTGCCGAACCACGATAGAAGGATTTTTGTGATAAATCCCGAACCATTGAACCGAGGAGCAACCATAGGAATTAGATCATTTGATCCAGATTACGTGCCAGAGGATTCAGACTACTTTGATAGTAAAAGTCGAAGATTAGAGCGATCAGCAATTCGAGATGATCATCAGCGTGCAATGGAGGACCTTTCCGCATTTGTCCATAGCTCTCATTCCTCAAAAGTGCCCTATCCCAGCATTTGAGTGTTACGATGGATCCAATGACCCGGCGGCCCACCTTCGGTATTACAATCGTATGCTGGCTCGATGGGATCAAGTGGATGCAATCCTATGCAGATATTTCCCTTCAAGTTTGAAAGGATCGGCCTTATCCTGGTTCGATAACCTTCCACCCAACTCCATCGACTCCTACGACCAGCTTACTGATATTTACCTTGGGGACATACATGTACAACAAGGCTGTTAACGTAGGGATGGACAAGTTATTCTCATTGGCGATCGCTTACAAAGAGACAACCCTGGAATTCACTGACAGATGGCACAAGATTCGCCAGGCAATAGGGAACGTAGACCCAGTGGTCAGCATCAACTGCTATAAGTGGGGATTGGATAGGATGAGCCCGCTATTTGTCGAGATTCATGGAAGCGTTCCGACAACTGAAGGAGACCTTCGAGTAATCATCGAAAAACACACCAGGTTAGAAGAAATCCAACGGGAAAATCCCAGATCCCAGACTCAAAGATATCATCGGACTCATTCAGTACATCAAGCCATCGGATCAAAGAGGGGCGGTTCAACCGAGCGGCCTAGCGAAGATAGGAGAGGACGAAGGGATGATCGTTGGCGGGATGACCAGAAATTCGAAGACCAGGTTTACACGAAGGTGAATACCAACTACACCCGAATCCTGAGAGAGATCAAGGATCGGGAGAACCTGGAGTGGCCATGGTCCAAAGGAAAGCAGCCCCTAAGATCCGAGAAGTCAACAGATTACTGCGAGTATCACTACTTCAACGGGCACCAGACCGAGAAATGCAAGAATCTCAAAATAATGATCCAAAAGCTAATTGACGCAGGTGACCTCAAGCAGTACATAAAGAAGGCAAACACCGAAGATATGGATAAACGAAGAAAGCAAGTCCAACTTCCCGAGGGAAACCAAACGCTCAATACCATCTCATGTTCCGAGGCCACAGGACCCTCACTGACGGCCCAGATAGGGAAAGGATAAGAAAGAAATTTGAGGATTACTGCGAGCTGTACAAAATCGATGGCGCAGAAGTGGACGAACACGAGCAATGGATGAACGCACCGATGACTTTTGACGCTGAGGACATTGAATAAGATATGGAGGATCATAATGATCCTTTGGTCCTCACGTTACCTGTGGCAGGATGCAATATCAAGAAGATCATCACCGATGGAGGGAGTTCGGTTAATGTTCTGATCAATGACACGTTCAAACGAATGGAGCTCAATGATGAACAACTAATGTCTTCGTATTATACCATCTACGGATTCAATGGGGAACTTACAAAGCCCTTAGGAGATATTGTGTTGCAAGTGGACGCAGGACCGATGAAGGTTGACACTCGATTCAGTATATTAGACGCTCCCTCACATTACAACGCCATTGTATATGGGGAAAAACGAGTTGTTGGCTTTTAAGGAATTGAGGAGACGACCGTGCGGAGGAAACTCCTTGAACCGAGCAAACTGTCAAACCTCACACAGATGCACTGCAAGAAGGGAGTGCTTTGAATTCGAGAGATCAATCTGTAGTACTCCGGCCTAAACCAAGACAATGGCCGTTCTAGAGTAAATTCGGTCACAAGAGAGGATGGGTCGATCTGTAGGAGGGAAGATGAGAAATGTGTGAGATCAATGGTGATCGAAGATTGTAGGTGTGTTGTGTATTTTGAAATAAGAGAAGTTCTGAATGATTAAATTTGCTCTGTTGAGAGTAATTGCTCAGATATTGAGTTGCTAATCTCGTGTTATCTGTTTGACGTGAGATTGTCCTTGTTTCAATCATGATTCAGAGACTTAGTATATTGCTAGAATTGTAAACACCATGATCCCATGAAGTGTGACAGTTGATGGAATCAAAGAGTGGAGAAGTGGAAATCGTGTTAAAACCAGTTGCTCAACGTGCGGAGACTTGGTTGATTTTCCATCCACTACTTTGTTAACTCCTCCAACTAATTGCACGAATTGCTCACATTTTCATCGTGTGTATGAACACACGTGTCGTAAACCGCCAGACCAAAACCCTAGTTAATATCCCCACATGTAACACGATTGATTTCTCGTGTGATTAAGGAGTCTGCAAGGCAGATGTGTATTTAGTTAGTCAATCATTGACTTCATGACTTCATGGGACGATGAGTCCTTGTATTGTTGAGTCGAATATGATTTGAAAATGTTCTGAGACTCACGAAAATTGAGATAGAGGTATAACGTATGAATAAACATAGTTAACGTGAGCAAATATTGTTGATTCGATGATTTGTTGAATATTGATAGTTGAACCAATATTCCTTGGTTTGAGCAAATATTGCTCATCTGAGCAAATGTTGCTCGTTTGATGAATTATTGGTAGCATGACCAAATAAATTATTAAATCATAATACTGGCAACTAAACAAAGTATAATTAACAAAATTTTGATCATGAGATCAACGTAAAATTATTAGCGTTTGAATCTGGAATTATGAACCTTGGAGTCAAAACCTTAATTTGATCAACAAAGTGAAGGAGGGACCGGCTACATGGGATTATGGGTCGACCATGCAACGCCCATATGCTCATGTGAGCAAAAATATACCAAAGTCTCTTGAACACTAGTTGGTGAAAGGATAATTAAATGCTGGTTTAATCATTTATTAAAATAATGCTCGTCTGAACCTTAGGTGATAAAACCTAATTGATTATGAGAGATGAGGGACCAAACAAGGGGTCATGAAACCAGCCCTGGGTTGTCACGGGATCGAATAATGATCGTTTCATGAAGTTCCAAATTTTTTGGAAGAGTTTTGAACCTAATACGTGCAATTGAGCAAATTAGGTCAAATTGTGGAATTACGTGGGACCGGCTCCTTGCAAGCCAAAGAGCCAACCTTGGTCGGTCAAGGTAACATGCTCACGTTAGAGACCATGAATGGTCCTTCCCAGTTGGAATTCTTTGCAGAATGGGAATGATGCTTAGTTGCTTTGAGAACTAAATTTCCTTCCTGGAATTTGTTAGGCTTAACCGTCCGTGATATGAATATCTTCTGCTGATTCGGAATTCTCCGTGTAGTGGAGTTCCATGGTTGTGGTATGTATGGACACTCATGCAGAGGAGAGTATTTTATATATTGTTTGTCATGCTTGGCTATGTCTTCATCAATAAACGTTTTGATGGTATGCTCGATTTGAAGAAGCTCTGAACTTAACCGTGTGGTGAAATATTGCCGAGGCGAGGTTATCCACTCATAGCATTTTGCAATAGTCAAGTTGTTGGTGGAGTAAATCCCCTGGACCGAATAAGCATACTTGAAAACAGATGATATGGACACATGAGGAGGAGTAAGACTTTCCCGAGTGCAAAACCTTTTGATGAAAGCATTTGCATCTTCTTCAGGCTTTTGTGTTAGCTCTTCCAGGGCTTTGACCTCCTTCAAATACTCAAATGATGAAATATCCTCTTTTACTTCTTCCGAATCAGAGGTTTCTTCAACAGTGAAATGTGCAATTAAAGGTGTTGGTGTTAACTTTCCAGCATGAATCCATGTACGTCCAAGAATCATATCATATCATGGATCTTCCCAGATTATGTAAAATTTTGTTTCTATCCAGGATGAGTTTATCCTCACCTTGAGAGTAATGTGGCCATAAGCGTCTCTGGGTGTTCCTTCATTATCTGTAATTGTTACTGGAGCATGAATAGCTTCTTATCGTGTGATACCAGCAGCTCTGAGAGTTTTCAGAGGGATGATATTGACAGCAGTGCCAACATCAATCAATGCTCGTTTGAATTCATTTCCCTTGAGATGAACTGTGGTTAGAAGTCCCCAGTTGTACATTTCTTTGTCTATTGTTGAAGGCGGTTAAGGAAATGTCTCTTTTATCAGCAAACGTTTCCTGATACGATTTTATTTAGTATAACAAACATGTCTCCCCTTTCATCCTTTGACAGGGACAACAATTTGCATACATGCTCGATTAAGGATTGAACTGCTTCTTTGACAGGTGGTTCAAAAAGAGTGAAGGTTCTGATAGGAGAGGATCTCGTGTAATCCTTGAGTCCCCAAGTTGAGTTCTCCTGAATCGATTTTTCTTTGAATATGCGCTTCAAAGTTCTGCAATCACTTGTGGGATGGTTGACAAACTTATGAAAGCGACAGTAACGAGGATTTTCCATGGTCCTCTTCAATAGGCTCTTTTTTTACATATGTGAGTTTGATCGCGCCGTCTTTAACCTAGGAATCTAGAAGTTCAATAACTTCCTCAATGGAACAGGGGAAATTAGGTGCCTCTAGATCAGCTTTTGTGTGTTGACCGGGAACTTGTGCATTATCCTTCCTCCGTGTCTTTGAAGGAGTTGAGGAAGTATGTTTGCGCTGTGGCTCAGCTTTTCATTTGCTCCCTTCCGCAACAGCATTTGTGGAAGGTTGAAGGTTGTACTGTTTGTTGATTAAACATCTGCTACCTTGAGTCTCTCGTGGCTCTTCATCTTTTGTAGTCATGGTTTTTAAAATCGTACGCTTCACGCTTCGGAGCGTACGCTTCGCTTCAAATTTCAGCATTTCGCTCCGAAGCGGTCATGTGAAGCGCATCTTTCATGAAGCGTACGCTTCACGCTTCAGAGAGTTCGCTTCGCTTCAAATTTCATGCTTCAGAGTTCGCTTCAAATTTCAGCATTTCGTTTCAAAGAGGTCATGTGAAGCGCATTTTTCATGAAGATTTAAAAATTTCGCCTAATTTTTAAAGCTTTTAAAAGAAAAATATGAATGTTTTAAGGGGGAATCGAACACCCCACCTCCCATTCGCCTGGAGTAGGTTGAACTGGTGTACACACGCTTTATTTTTGATAAAAATTAGACTTATATAAAATTTATATAGATATTATCTTCCTAATGAATTTATAATTGCTAGTTATGAATAATTTATTTATAGGGAAACATCTGCTTCAAACATCAACCATGAAGCGATGCTTCACGCTTCGGCATACGCATCGCTTCCTCAAAATGAAAAACGCTTCACGCTCCGCTTCACGCTTTCAATACCTTGGTAGTCTTAGCCTTTCCAATAAAGCAAGTGCATTAGTCGCTGATCTCTTGGCTACTTCATGAAGTTCTGAGAAAGTCTGGAACCTGAGATTTTCCAATAAAGCTCTGTAGACTGGAATTATTACATTGATGCACAAGTCCACGAGTTGTTGCTCTGTGACGTTCGGATCATGGCAATCCAAGGATTGAACTCTGAACCTTTTCACATAGTCGTTAGGATGTTCGTTTCTCTTTTGAAACATCCTTCCGAGATCAGAGAGGGTGATTTGTTCTGAAATGAAGAAATACTTTATGTAGAAAGCATTAACCATTTCTCCCCAATTTTTGATACTTCCTTGCGTGATGTTGTTGTACCTGGTATATGCCGTGCCTTTAAGAGAGACTTTGAAAATTCCTTCAGATGGACAGTATGGCTGTGCTCATGTTCACCCAAGAGTGCTTGAGAAATCAAGAAACATGTTCTTGAGAATTACCGGTTCCATCATAAAGTGTGAAGGTTGGAGAGGTGTAACCTTTTGGCAGAGGAATCCTTTGTGTAGCAGCAGGCTATGGAGGTTGGTGACGATGGACAAAGGGTGTTTTTTCTTTCCCACGATCTTCCAAAAGATGTTCCAGGTCTTCACGAGTGATGAAACTGGATGGTTCTTTTGCTGGTAGATTATCTGCAGCCTTAGGATCTTCCTCATCGTCTACTACATGGATCAGAGTGACCTCGGAATCAGCGTCTGAAGACGTTTCTTTAGCTGTTCCTTTATCTTGAGTTTTCTATGACATCTTGTTTGTAAGAGTCTTGAGATAGTTGAATAGTTTCTTCTGAGTGGCAGTCATGTCATTCTGATTCTTGGTAAGAGTTTTTTGTACCTTCATAAGATCACCTATGGTAAGTGGATTTTCTATGATTTCTTCAGAAACCGGCCGAAGAGTGGATCGTTGATGGCGTCAGTGCCGTCACTTGCAGGGATGATCACTGGAGCACCAGTGCTCGGAGGAGTGGTAGTGGCAGGTTGCGCCGGGGGAGTGTTAATGGCAGGTTGCGCCGTAGCAGTGGTGTTGGTGGTACCAATAGAGCTTGCAATATTACAACTGGGTGTTGCATCCGGATTGGTAACTGAACCAGACCTAAGACCGACCATCTTTGTGAGAAGTGAGATTGCAACCGAGAGAATGATCTCCCACTATGGTCGCCAATCTGTAGATGGGGCAAAAGAAGTTGCTGGTTTTTAAGGAATTGAGGATACGACCGTGCAGAATATACTCCTTGAGCCGAGCGAACTGTCAAACCTCACACAGATGCACTGCAAGAAGGAAGTGCTTTGAATTCGAGAGATCAATCTGTAGTTTTCCGGCCTAAACCAAGACAATGGCCGTTCCACAGTAAATTCGGTCACAAGAGAGGATTGGTCGATCTGTAGGAGGGAAGCTGAAAAATGTGTGAGATCAATGGTGATAGAAGATTGTAGGTGTGTTGTGTATTCTGAAATAAGATAAGTTCTGAATGATTGAATTTGCTCTGTTGAGAGTAATTGCTTAGATGTTGAGTTGCTAATCTCGTGTTGCCTGTTTTACGTGAGATTGTCCTTGTTTCAATCATGATTCAAAGACTTAGTATATTGCTAGAATTGTAAACACCATGATCCCATGAAGTGTGACAGTTAATGGAAGGAGAAATGGAAATCGTGTTAAAACTAGTTGCTCAACGTGCAGAGACTTGGTTGATTTTCCATCCACTACTTTGTTAACTCCTCCAACTGATTGGACGACTTGCTCACATTCTCATCGGGTGTATGAACACACGTGTCGTAGACCGCCAGACCAAAACCCTAGTTAATATCCCCCCATGTAACACGATTGATGTCTCGTGTGATTGTGGAGTCTGCAAGGCATACGTGTATTTAGTTAGTCAGTTGTTGACTTCATGGGACGATGAGTCCTTATATTGTTGAGTCGAACATGATTTTAAAATGTTCTGAGACTCACGAATTGAGATAGAGGTATAATGTATGAATAAACATAGTTAATGTGAGCAAATATTGCTCATTCGATGATTTGTTGAATATTGATATTTGAACCAATATTCCTTGGTTTGAGCAAATATTGCTCATCTGAGCAAATATTGCTCGTTTGATGAATTATTAGTAGCATGACCAAATAAAGTATTAGATCATAATACTGGCGACTGAACTAAGTATAATTAATAAAATGTTGATCATGATATCAACGTAAAATTATTAGCGTTTGAATCTGGAATTATGAACCTTGGACTCAAAACCCTAATTTGATCAATTGATGATCAATTGGTGATTTATTGAAAATAAACCACAGAGTGAAGGAGGGACCGGCTACATGGGATTATGGGTCGACCATGTAGAGCCCATATGCTCATGTGAGCAAAAATATACCAAAGTCTCTTGAAGACCAGTTGGTGAAAGGATAATTAAATGATGGTTTAATCATTTATTAAAATAATACTCGTCTGAACCTTAGGTGATAAAACGTAATTGATTATGAAGAGATGAGGGACCGACAAAGGGATCATGAAACCGTCCCTGGGTGGTCATGAGATCGAATAATGATTGTTTCATGAAGTTCCAAATTTTTTGGAAGAGTTTTGGACCTAATACGTGCAATTGCGCAAATTAGGTCAAATTGGGGAAATACGTGGGACCAGCTCCTTGCAAGCCAAAGATCCAACCTTGGTCGGTCAAGGTAACATGCTCACGTTACCAAAGTGTTCGTATCTCAGTTCCGAGAATTTTGATATTTTCTAATGTGCGTTTGAGCAACATTTTGAGAAAATATGAAGAAATCAGGGATTTTTTGCTGAAACCGTGAAAACTTCATGAGATGAAGGAAAATAATAAAAAATGAAGTAATTATGAAGTGTGGGACCGGCTGTTGCCATGGCATGTCCGGCCGGCCCAAGAGCCTAGTCCCACGACATTTTTCCTAATTTTATAATATTTTTCATGATTTTACGGAAATATCATAAAACCAAGGAGTTTGTTGAAACCAAGGAGTTTTGTTGAAATCAAGGAGTTTTGTTAAAATCGAGGAGTTTCCATGAGATGAGGAAAACAAATAACATTAATAATAATAAAATAAGGTCGTATGGGACCGGCTTGGGCCGGTCCCGTGAGTTTTCCCTAATTTTATGTATTATTTCATGATTTAAAGGAATTTTCATAATTCGAAGGAAATATCATGAAATCAAGGAAACATAAAAATAATAATAATAAAATAAGGGGCGTGTGGGACCGGCCGGCTGATGCCCGGTCCCACGAGTTTTCCTAATTTTTTATTATTTTTTCATGGTTTGAAGGAAATACCATGAGATTAAGGAGTTTTCATGAGATTAGGGAAATAATAATAAAATAATGAGGAATCATGAGGTGTAGGACCGTCTATGGCTAGGGCATAGCCGGCCGGCTAGTAAACACGGTCCCACGACACCTTTCCTTATTTTATATTATTTCCTTGATGCGAAGGAAACACCATGAAACTGAGGAGTTTTCCTTAAAACGAAGGATATTTGTTCAAATGAAAGGATTTTCATGAGATCAAGGAAATAATAAAAATATGATAGAATATAGAATTGAACGTGGGACTGGCCACAACGTGACTGTCCGGCCGGTGGGCCCAACCCCTCAGCGCCTTTGTTAATATTTTATTATTTATTATTTTGTTTCTTATTCTGCATAGGTTCATCGTCTCGTCGTATTTTGAAATACTTATCCGTGCGTTCAGGTGCTCGTTAGTGCATTATTGTCGAGTACACTTGCACTATTTTAGTCAGGACTTACTCGAAGGTAGCTCACATGCCCGTGTGTTGAATATTTATTACCAATCCATGGAATTATGCTGGGAAGAGCCATAAATTGAAGTAACGAAACATTATGAAAAACATTGAATATTTTCCAGGGATTCAGTTAATGAATCTAATGATTTAAGAATAATTAATTGATGACTTTATACTAGTATGATCGTCCAGGAGCATTAATTATTCAGGAATTGAGTGATATGAGCTTGTTGAAGCGTCATATTTCTTTTATATAGTCGGGGAAAACATTGTTTCATCCTGAAGACGTTATTGCTCTATACTAGCAGGCATGCTATCTAGGAGCCGTCTAATCTTTCGATCCTATATGGAAGTAATTATTTAAATTGCTCAGTATTCATCATGAGATATGTCGTTGCCTCAGCTGAGAGACTACATATCTACATATACTCTGAGAGACAGTATTCTCAGTCATAAATTCTTGTGGCATGAGCTTTCATGATTTCAATAAGAGACATGAGCCTCAATACTCATCTGATTTCTGGATCAGGAGCATATACAATTATGGGTTTACGATTTTAGCCCTTGTCGAAAATCCACCATCTACAGCCATCATTGGTCGAAGATGGGTACACAAGCTCAAAGGAGTGGCATCAACCTATCATCAGTACCTTAGATTTCAAACACCCGAAGGGGTAATGGAAATAAAAGGGGATCAGGTCACCGCTCGAGAATGCCAGGCTCTACAAAATCAGCTCAATAATGAACAAGATGAGCAGCGGAAATCCCAAAGAAGCCGAAAAAAGAGGCTACTTAGGAAAAAGCAATTGATCTTTATCTCGAAGAAATTTCTGGAAAAAGTCTGACGAAAGAGAGAATCGTTCTAAATACTGAGGCGAGTACCTCAACAGCTAAGGAGGCTAAAGAGCCTACCAAATAGCAATTAAAAGATGTCCCTCTCCTAGGGGAACCGAATCCTACGTCCACATCCGTAGAACCCGCAATGAAGATCAATATAGGGACCGAGGAAAACCCGAAGATGATCAAGATAGGGACCTTAATGGATGAATAAAGAGAGATAGCCGACTCCTTGCAAAGAAAAATAAAATAAGCGATAGTGTTTCTATAAACAAATAGGGGAAAATACAAGAAAAATACAGAACAAACATAATCTACTGGCTACTGCCTTTACTAGTTTATCATAAGGGATCTAAACAATCTTTGTTTGAAAGTAAAATCACAAAATTCATTCATTACAAACAGACAGATGTGATGGAGTATCTTAAATCAAATATTTACAATTCTCACTACGGATAATTTACCAATCTTATTCCATGCATTTGATCTTCTATGACCACACATCATGGATCATTTATAACCACATCATCAAAATCATTCAAGCTCATCCACCACAACCGCCACACCCACCGCAACCCCCACCAAAACTAGAAGCAGCTACAACTGTGGCACCTGCACCCACCATCACAATCATCCCTCCATCCGAATTAGTAGGAGTTGCAGTAGGTTTCTCCTCGGCGGAACCAGTACATACAGCAAATACATATACTGCTATCGCAATTGCACCAAAAATAACTGGAAAAACGATGACGAATACTTCCATCTTATCCTCTCTTTAATATCTACCAGTTCCAGTTCTTCTCTTGAGTTATACTTCCAAATTTTGGAATGTTTCAGACTGCCCAACGCGGGAGTTGTCGTAATCTTGGTATAGTTTACAAGTAAACTTAATATTTTATTATTTTATGTTTGATAAAATAAATTTCATTGAAAATATGTATACAGTTCATTTATGTTTGATTATCAACACAACAAGGTGACGTTTCTTACAAATTTAGTGGACTGACATAACAAACAGCTCAATTAGAAATAGTATTCTCCAAAAATGGAAGGAATTGATCTGATCAAGTCATGGAAGTTTTTTTTTTTTACTTATTCTTTCTTCCGCTATTGTTCAATAATATGCGCAACTATTGCAAATTGTCAGGGAAACAAGCATTTTTACTAAAGGGGAAGCTGATTCTAATCTAAATCATTTCATTTTTGGTCGACATAGAATGGATTAATGAATATGCTTTCCAAGGGTACACAATTTACTTGGTCAAATAGACAAGATGGTGGAAATTTACTTTTCGCTATACTTGACAGGGTCATGGGAACCGGTTTATGGCTTGAACATTATGGTTTCTCCAAGGCTTATCACATAACAGATATTGGTTCAGAGCGTAACCAATAGTTTTAGTGACAAACCCAAATAGTAACCAAGGCCATAAACCTTATAGATATATTAAATGTTGGGGTAGTGATGTATTTACAAACAAAGAAATACTTGGTGTGTCATTACTACTTGGAGATGCTCTCAACAAAGTGCTACATTTGGTGAGTAATTATAATGGAAGGTGTAGAGGTAGAATTGTCTTCAAACAAGGAAGAGGTTCAAGCACTAATCACTAGTGGAAAATGCAAAAAAAAAGTCTGCCAGAAAAAGCTCTATTACCTCTCAAAAGGACTGTTTTTGGGAGCCCCAATTCCATAGTCTTATTTTCCGAAAAGACTGCTTCTGAGATTCCTTTAATTTTTAAAATTACGTCTACCTTCATCAGTCCATTAACATATACTGATAGAGACAGACATTTTATTTTTATATTAAAGAACATAAAAGTGATCTGAATAATTTTAGAATTGCTTTGATTAAATCCGAATCCTAGTCTAAGCGATATTTACGAGTGGACATATTTTAGAAAATCGATTAATTCGACCGAACTTAAGATTAAAAACTAATTAAATTGAAATTAAAAGCTCATCTCATAAACTAATCAAAATATTCACCATTCAATTCAAATCGAAATTTGTTGTACAAACCGAATTCACATGTGAATTGAAGTGAGACTTGGGTCAAATCCCCAAAAATTCTCACAACTCTCGAATTCACACCATTTTAAGTTCTTAAAAATGTATGTTCTTACAATTGGTGGAAACCAACCTACACACAATGAAATAAATTAAAACCGGCAAAAAGATGGTAGTTTGCCTAACCTGATCGGAATAGTATACCGTATCAAAATAAGTTTGGGCATTAGAATTTTAACAACAAAGTTCGATGACATAGCATGAATGGTTCTCACAAACAAGCAATTCTCTAACAGCTGAGTTATGGTTAATCTTCCTCGCATGCAAAAAATTTCAGACACTAATATATGTACATTCACATCCAATATAGCTGGCAATATCTAGGATAAGCAAAGACAAGAAAATTACGCAAACTGCCAACATAATTGAACATATGCTCAGCAACTAAAACACACATGTAAATTCATACATATGCTACAAACATCAAGGAAGCTATCTCCAAATCATTCTACACTTCAAGAGAAATGGGGATTAATGACAAAAAAAGTATTAAGCGTGTGTTGCACGATTCTGAGCCAAATATAACACATGAAACTTAAAGAAGAATGTACAACAAAAGAGAAATCAATTACCTTATTTGCTACTTCAATATCCAAATACACATCATTTGAATGGAGCCATGTGTATCCTACAATGATTGCACCAAAAATAAAATGAATACTCGAAACTGGAGAACCATCAAGATCACAATATCTTCAAAATACTTTAGATAAATCCCACAATGCTCAAAATGAGCAATTTACTCCTTTTGATTGTCGGACATATAAACCAAGGTATCCAATGTTACTATATGCTTGGTATATATCGAAGTAACATAATCCTGCAAGATTATCTACATGACTCGAACAACAATGCATACGAGAGTAACTCCAAAGTGGACTTACCATCATTGCCACTAACAATACCCAGAGTATAAGAACAATAGTCGCTAGAGATTTCAAAAAATAAATAAAATAAGACTCTTTTTCGAGTACTTCCTTGCAAAGGACAAGATATGCTAATGCAACACTAGCATCACTCGTAAAAATTTGACGATAATCATGAGAACTTACCAGTAATCCTCCCAGTTAGAGTAAGTCCCACCTGCCAATTTTCTCCTTGTGGTTCCGAAATCCATTGGAAGAGTGAATGCACAATTACGTCATATTTTCTGTCCAGAGATGTACACGCATGAAACCAAAATGGTTTTGATGTCTATTTCTCTATAAAATTCGAAGACATATGATTGGATGAAAGCACAACTAATGAACTTGCAAACCATTTTGATCGGGGTTCCAATTTTCCCTGGTGCTCTCTTTTCGTCCCTTCTTTGTCTCCGAGGCACGAAATAAAACATTCAAAATGATCAACTTCGAGAATCAATCAACCTATTGTGTACAAAATAACACTGCGCATTGCACACAAGTAGAAATTTTTACTATTAAACGAGGATAAACGTCAAGTAATACTCTCAAAGTCGTGTAAACCCTGTTGTAACCAAATAATAATCTGTTTGAAGTTTCCACTAATAATGAGTTTTCCACTAACAGTTTCCACTATTATTGAATATTTACATACGTAAGCGTAAGGAATGTTCTGGTTGTTCAAAATCGAAATCTGGTTACGATCTCAAGTTGCGAGTTGATAAAAATCTCATTACCGGCTCTTAAACTACAATATACCCAAATAGCGCTGGTTTCATTGCATGGAGGACATACAATGGCTTAAAGGTCCACATATGGCCAAGTCTAGTGACCAACAAGACTGAATCTTAATATTTGATCTGAATTAAATCATGACTAAGCTATCAGATAAAGTATTTGACAATGCCATTTATCTTTGTGTGCAAAAAAGCATTTGACCTAGCTGCAGCATATTAAAAGGAACCTATCATCATAACTTAAGCATAAAATATGAAGGACAACATAACTTAGTAATCTGAATAGTAAGCATTGAACCCAGACACAACAAAGAAGCACTAGTTGAAAATCAAAAGAAACATCTTTACTATGTGAAATACGGATACAAACCATATAGATACGAAGAAAAAAATATCTAAAATCCAAACTCGAGTAATAACACAAGCAATTCAATCAGCAATCCAACCACTAATCAGCAATACAGAAACAAAATCTTTTTTTCTTTTTTTTCTTTTTTTTTTCCTGTATTCCAATCAAACAAAATCACAAAACCAAGAATCAAAAATTCCATATAAACATAAATTTCATAATAAAAATTCAATCCTTAATCTTTATAAACGTATATAGAGAGAATCCATATAACAACTTACTAGAGAGTATCTGGTGGTCCAACAATAGTCATACTCCGTTCAAAAACATTCTTATCACCAACCAAACCGGTGACGGTCCATCCACAGGATTCCTACTAAGATCGTACACATAGAACACAAACAACCCAAATCAAAATCAATCTCAATTTTTTCAATTGAAATCTTAGAAACCCCTAAATGGATTTAATGTTTCATTCATTCTAAATCATGCTGAATTATAAACTTCATTTTAACCTATGAAAGATTCTAATTCACCCTAACTCCTCATACAACAGTAACAACAAAAAGAATTCAACTCAAGAATCAACATAACAGTTGAATGCGAACCAGAAAATAAAATCAAGAATTATCAAGACCTAATTTGATCGGGGATTCAAACCCCAAAATTTGAAACAAACAAATACTTGGAAAGAAAATCTATAAACCCTTAAATTGAAACAACAAACAAGAAGAAGAAAAGAAACCCCCGATTTTAAATCACAAAGAAAACTTAAAAACAAAAAAGATTGAAACCATGATATACGAGATCTGAATTTACTTTAATACGAAAAAAAGAGATAGTTGAGATGATTGTTAAAGTGAGGTCCGAAATTACTACGGTGTTTCATGAGGTAGAGGCGAGATTTAGGGTTAGAAGCGAGAGACAAGTGATGGAGAGAAGGGAAGCTCGGAGAGATAGAGAAGTTATCGATAGATTTAATGATTTGTTTCTAGAAACTTTACAGAACCGATTTTCCATCGCAGTCTTAACTAAAGTGGGACCACCGAAATAATTTTATCCAGCAGTCATAGTTAAAATCCACGTGGAGGCTTTATTATTTCCTAAATTACCCCCTAAATTTAAGACTGTTCTCGGAGCTCGATTTGCTTTTTCGTGAAAAAGGACTTCCATGGGAAGCCCAATATATAAAGAAAGCCTTGGGAAGTCTTAATTATAAAGCCCAAACAGACTTAAAAAACTCATTTTCCACTAGTGAATGAAGAATATGCTTTGAAGAATTCGAGGACGAATTTGTTCAAAGAATGGGAGGATGATGTATTGTGGATGTCCCGTATCAATATTGGAGCACTACTTATCTTCTATCTTTGAAATACTTTGAATATTCCGAATATGCCTTTGGTGCTAGTATAAATTAGAGGAGATAAGGTAAGAGTAGGGAGTTTTGGTTTTAGAACATTTGTGTGAAGAATCAGAGGTTCTCTTCTTTCAAACCTAATTGTTATCTCTAGGGGGAATTAGATCATCTAATTCTAGAGTATCAACTAGATGCCTCTCATAATCTTATAGTTTCCAATTTAATTGGGTAGAAATTGTAAGTTATTTGAGAAGAATCTCCATTATTAGGTTCTTCATTTATTCAAAGGGTAGAAGAAACTAAATTGGTTGATTATTTATCATTTTCAAGTTATCAATTTCAATTTATATTCATTGTAAGCTATTGCTTCTCATCATTTGGTATCAAGAGCTTTGGTTTGATTCTCAAGGGGAAAAGGTGGTGATTGGTGAAGATACTTGTTCTTGAGGTGAACATTACTAATCTCTTTATCAAGTATTTTGGGTTGATTTTTATGTTCTTTGATAGTATTTTCAAATTGGGTTTTTCAATCTTATATTGATTTCACTATGGTTTACAAAAGAGAAGTTAATTTGGGTAGGATTCATTCAAAGGATGTGTTAATAAATATTGTACATGAAGTGTTTGATGATATGTATCTAAGAATAGGAGAAATTTGTGAAGAATATTATTGAAAACTTGTAAGTCTCCATAACCAAGAAAGGATTCTACCTAATGATTGTGATGAATATTATGTAAGAATATTAAGGATTCTACCTAATGATTGTAAGAATATTATGTAAGTGAACTAGATGTATCAATTTTGGTTGGTGGATATGAGGATGAACAAATTGCCCACAAGAAGTTTGATGAAATGTCTCCACCAAAATTTGATAGTTATTTGAGTCATGGGTAAAGTGAAATAGTGGGTAATCTTCCAATCTATCAAGATGGCATGAATGTGGATCAAATCTTTAATTATTTCACTACTATGGAGCAAGTTCTATCATGTAAGAACCAAGAGAAAGAAGAATACAATCCTTTGTGTTCAATTTTTGATGGGGTAATTAATGGTAGTGAAGTAAAAGATTTTGGTGTACCAAGGTATGATATTGAATTGGAAAATGCTATGTTAGAAGCATCTCGGGAAAAATTTCAAATATGTGAACCGACTACAAGAATCAAGCCTTCACTCAAGCTACAACAAAATGGGGAGGCAATATATATGAATCCAATTTGGGCTTTCATTGAAGATAAGTTTCGTGGTTGTAGTCTTCGTGTTTGAGAGAAATGCTTGGTGTTTCTTTACTACTTGGGGATGCTCTTAACTATGACCACAAGATGCTACATTTGGTGAGTAACTATAATGGAAGGTGTAGAGGTAGAATTGTCTTCAAACAAGGAAGAAGTTCAAGCACTAATGGAGAATATGCTTTGGAGAATTCGTGGAAGAATTTGTTGAAACAAGGGGAGGATGATGTATTTACAAACAAAGAAATACTTGGTGTGTCATTACTACTTGGAGATGCTCTCAACAAAGTGCTACATTTGGTGAGTAATTATAATGGAAGGTCTAGAGGGTAGAATTGTCTTCAAACAAGGAAGAAGTTCAAGCACTAATGGAGAATATGCTTTGAAGAATTCGAGGACGAATTTGTTCAAAGAAGGGGAGGATAATGTATTGTGTCCCGTATCAATATTGGAGCACCACTTGTCTTCTATCTTTGAAATACTTTGAATATACCGAATATGCCCTTGGTGCTAGTATAAATTAGAGGAGATAAGGTAAGAGTAGGGAGTTTTTGTTTTAGAACATTTGTGTAAAGAATGAGAGGTTCTCTTCTTTCAAACCTAATTGTTATCTCTAGGGGAAATTAGATCATCTAATTCTAGAGTATCAACTAGATGCCTCTCATAATCTTATAGTTTCCAATTTAATTGGGTAGAAATTGTAAGTTATTTGAGAAGAATCTCCATTATTAGGTTCTTCATTTATTCAAAGGGTAGAAGAAACTAAATTGGTTGATTATTTATCATTTTCAAGTTATCAATTTCAATTTATATTCATTGTAAGCTATTGCTTCTCATCAGGCAGTGACCCTACTTCTAAAGATGTTATCAAAAATGCATACTCAAAACATGTTATAGGTTCACATGCGTTTCAGTTTACTCATAAGCTTAGAAACGTTAAACATGAGTTGAGAAATTGGAATTTAAACCATTTTGGTAATGTTGATCAAAGAGTCAAAACCCTTACTAACCAACTTCAGCATTTAAATATCCAACCTCTATCTATTCGGAATGCTGAGGTAGCCAGGGGTGTAGAACTTGATCTTGAGCATTGGCAAAATGTTCAAGAAGAGTTTTATGCCCAAAAGTATAGACAAGGTTTTATAAAAGTGCTGATAGGAAAACTAATTTCTATCATACTTATATCAATAGAAGGAAACACTTTGATCACATTGAGACTCTTAAATTACCCAATGATGAAGATACTATCATTACCGCCTGGAAAATTAGACATCCAACCCGTGATCGCAACGACCCAATCGCAAGGACGGAGCTCTACCAACTGAGTGAATGATCTAAGGATAGGAATGACCTTGAAGACTTGTTGATTAATCATTTTAAAAGCATAAGCTCTACTTCTCAGCCGTTTCACAATGCTGAATTTCTGAACTGTATTGACCCTTGCGTAACTGCTGAGGACAATAATTATATTCTCAGGCCTGTCTCACTTGAGGAGGTAAGGGAAACCATCAAACAAGTGTCCTCCTGGACAGCCCGGGGCCAGATGGTTTTCCTCCGGGGTTTTACAAATCGAATCTAGAATTGCTTGAAGTTGATGTATGGAAAACTGTATGTACTTTCTTTGAGTCTAAACATTTACTTAAATACATGAATAATACGTTTCTATCGCTTATTCCTAAAATCAGCAATCCTTCTACTCCAGCTGACTTTAGGCCTATCTCCTTATGTAACATTAGTTACAAGATAATCTCTAAACTTCTTGTAAATAGGATGAAGCCTTTACATAGCAAACCAATCTCTCGTACCAAGTCTGCGACGTGCCTAAGAGACACATTTCTGACTATTTTGTAATAGAACAAGAGATAGTTCACACTATGAAAAGGAAAAGAGATAGAAACGGTGTCATGGGCCTTCAACTTGACATGTGTAAGTCCTTTGACAGAGTTGAATGGTCATTCTTGATTGATATTCTTCAATCTTTTGGCTTCTCGCCTGATTGGTGTGCTCTTATTTTTCAATGTATTAGCACCACCAACATGTCTATCATGCTTAATGGATATCCCCGTCTCTCTTTTAAACCAACTAGAGGTCTATTGGAAAAAGACTAATTTGCCATTTATACTAATATGATGATTTCTTCTTCGTCCAGTATCCGAACGACACGTTCGTGTAGTCCATTCCGCGTAACTTTTCGAGACTTATCCAACAGTACTAGTTTCGTATCTAGATCTTTGTTAGATTAGTTTCTGTTAATTAACGTTCGTGTTAAACTAATCGAGTTATTAGCTGCTAAGACGTCTCTTAACTATTGCTAGATTATTTTTAAATCATCATTTGACCGGTTTAATAGCGTTGACGAGCTTGAGGGTCTTTACAGAAAATCACGCGCTTGAAGAAAGGCACGCATAGAAATTTTCCACCATGAGTAATTTGAGCCATCAAAGACTGGTGATACGTTTATAGAGATAACACCTCTGTCCATATAGTCATATCGCTACAAACACAAACTTATAAGGTCTTAAACGTGTTGGCCTGCTATGATACCAATTCAAAAAGTGGGGGTCTAACAACCACACCCAATATTTGGCTTACCAATCTGTATGGACAAACTCCAATATAATTCCAAGAGAATCAACTAGACAGTCAGACTCAATCAATGGAAATATATCCAAGAGTTTGTATCTCTATTTCACAATGTAATCAGCAAATCAAACAGATAGAAATCCGCGAGCCTGATTATTCCGTGAAACAACTTGAACGGTACCAAAGACCAATGTTCAAGTGTCAATTAATATAATCAACAACCAAAGGTTGGATTCTTAATTGATTTAACTTACTCACAACATGTGATATTTCAATTATATAAAATAAATATAATGCGGAAAAGAAATAACATAGACACCAGAATTTTGTTAACGAGGAAACCGCAAATGCAAACCCTGGGACCTAGTCCAGATTTGAACACCCTGCTTGTATTAAGCCGCTACAGACACTATCCTACTCCAAGTTAACCCGGTGGAATGTAGTTGAGCCCTAACCAATCTCACACTGATTAAGGTACAGTTGTGCAACTTACGTCTCTGAATCCCAGCCAGGACTCTACGTACTTGATTCCCTTAGTGATCTCACCCACAACTAAGAGTTACTACGACCGAAAGTCGAAGACTTGATAAACCAATATGTCTCACACAGAAAAGTCTATTGTATAGATAAATCTGTCTCCCATAGATAAAGCTATGAGTTTTGTTTTGTCTTTTGATAAATCAAGCGGAACAAGAACCAATTGATATACCAGACTTATATTCCCGAAAAACAACCTAGATATATCAATCATCTCACAATAATATTAATCGTATGGTAGCGAAATTAAATTAGCACAAAACTTTCGCTTATGAGACAATTTTTTTGGTCTTAAATAGTCATCATTAAAGACAAATCAAATTGACACGAAACTTTCGTTTTTGAGACAATTTATTTGTCTTAAATAGTTATCATTAAAGACAAATTAAATTGACACAAAACTTTCGTTTTTGAGACAATTTAATTGGTCTTAAATATTTATCATTAAAGACAAATTAGTTTATCCTGGAATTTACATTTTTGCGACAAAAATCTTGCTCGCAAAAAAATGCCTTTCGGTGTCAAATTTTTTCGTCATCAAAATAACTTTCGCATACAATTTTATTTCGTTGGTGAAAGAGACTTTTGTTGACAATAGTTTTTTAGTTGTTAATTAATTTTTCTCGTGACCGTCAGTAATTTTATGGCGAAATACTTTCCCAGACGGGGTATTTGAGACAACTTCGTGAAAAAAAAAATCAATCTCAATAAATATTTCGAGACAAAAACAAGGGATTTCCTGAAAAAAAAATTTGACACTAAATCCCTGTTTTCTTGTAGTGATGTGATTTGTTGATGTCCAAAGAAATCCTTCTTTACTTGTGAAAGTAAGGTCGCTCTTGTTGTTCTTTCGGGAATGACATTTTATGGGGGAGATTTCTTATTTGAACTTGTGCTTAATTTCCAAATCTTTGTGGGGAGTGCGGCTGTAGAATATTATAGGAGTTATCTTGTATCTTTATAAACTCCTTGATAAATGCATTTAGTTTCGGCTATATGATTGCATCTAAACAAAGTTGATATGTTCTATTTTGGTCATTAGGATCCCACAAGTTTTCGTACATTTGCCAATTTTTATTGAAAAAAAGGGGGAGAATTAATGTGTAGTTCACACTACAAATACATATGGTTTACGGATCATTATGTAAGGGGGAGTGGTTTTAATGTGAAATGAAGTATTGACTAAGGGGGAGGGATACATATCACCATAGTATTGTTGTCAAAGTTGTGATACAATTGGACTTTGATGTTGTGTAATAATATTATGACACTGTATAACAATGATTTAGAGCAACTGTTTTCTCATTTTTATGTCTACGGATCATCAACGACTATGATGCTGAGTTGAACACATTCAGAATAACTGGAGTACTTGGAAGTGACGAAGATTTCGAGTAATGTTGAAGAACCGAGGAAATCAAGCATTTGGACTGAGTGCTACAAAGTTTATTTATTTTGTATTCCATATGTATTGATAGTTTTGTCACTAAAATTGATAAAGGGGGAGATTGTTAGAGCACTGCTCGGTCGAAATCTCAAGCTTGTTATCAAGTTTAGTTACGAAAACTATAAGTCTTGATTTCTAGTCTACTTATAGCTAAGTCTCGGAACAAGATATTGTGGAATCACAAACGATGAGACGAAGATGTTTGTGACTACTTTTTATCTTGCTTATCGGAGATTAAATCTCGAGCAAATCTTAGAGAAGATAGTGCTCAATCACGATATAAAAGAGCAAGATCAGAACACACAACTACAGAAAAAATAGTTGGGTCTGGCTTCACAATCCCAATGCAGTCTTTAAGTCGTTAACCTACAGGGTTTCTTGAAAATTCTAAGGTTAAAGGAGAATCGACTCTAGTCGCAACTAGTATCACACATGAGGTGTGGGGATTAGGTTTCCCAGTTGCTAGAATTCTCCTTTATATAGTTTTCAAATCAGGGTTTGCAATCAATGTTACCTTGGTAACAAAGCATTCAATATTCACCGTTAGATGAAAACCTGATTAGACTTAAGCTAATATCTTTCAACCGTTAGATCGAACTTAGCTTGTTACACACAAATGAAAAGTGACTTCATTTAGATATGAGTAACCGTACCTAAACTTGTGCACCTTTGTTGGCTCAACAATAGTTAACCGAAGTTAGCCATATGAACAGTTTCATATCAACCTTGTTCATCCTAACCATAACTAGTTCAAATGACTCAAATAAAACTAGTTCTAGAGTTGTTCAATTGTTTATATTTTCATAGAAGTATACAAGACACAATTGAAGCAAAATTGATTTTCATTCACTCGAATCAAGTCATTAAAATTATAGCCACACCTTGCAAAAGATTGCCTTCCTTATTATATAAATGTATTAGTTCATGAACAAACCGTTTTCGAACATCATCCACTCAAGTATGCAAACATGTACGCATACCTTAGTGGCTGGTCTGAGTTTGGCTTCGCAAGTACGCGAACTTGTACGCAAACCATATCCTCAGTAAAGTCTCGGAACTTGAACCTCACGCTAGTACGCGTACCGGTATGCGTACTTGGTTCTCGGACCTTGACAAACCAATCCGTACGCATACGGGTATGCATACCATGGTTCCCGGACATGGATTACACATATCCAAGTACGCATATTGTGCTTATATCCAATTGTTCCAAACCATTATTTCAACCATTGAAACATTCTCGGAAGACGGGAATAGTTGTCTCACACAAACTATTAGCTTCAAAGCAATTTTCAAGTGATCGAATGATCAATACGAAATATTCCGAGTCTACATCAAATGATTGTCTCTCACAAATCATGTAAGATGTTACCAGACGATTTTCACATGATCATCTTTTGACTTTCGTCAAGAATATAAGATAAACTTGGTTGAGGCGAAAGCTTGCCAACACATATTTCGAGAAATATGTAAGCGAGTTAAACTCAGCTCGAAATATCAAATGTGTATAATTGAAGTCTATATAGCTATACGACTTTTGTCTCAAATAGGAGATAGAGTAGATAGACTTTTGAGTGATAGATGTGTTCAAATCTCCACATACCTTTTGTTGATGAAGTTCCACAACCTCCCCTTGGTAGTTCTTCATCTTCAATCGATGAATGTCGTGATGTCTAATTCTCAACTACACTTTCTATCCTAATCCGAGACTTAGCTATAAGTAGACTAGAAATCAAGACTTATAGTTTTGGCAACTAAACTTGACAACAAGCTTGAGATAGCAACGCTTGCGAGTTCGACCGAGCAGTGCTCTAACACCCGTGTGTACTAATGACTTCGATGGCGATGACTATGCGACTTCCGATGAGGATGACTATGATTAAATGTGGTGTGAAGATTGTGATAATATGATAACAATGTTTTTTGAAGGGTGGTCATTGAAATGATAAGAATGTTGTGTGGTGTGAACCTATGTATTTTGAATCACTCTTATAAATGAACAATCTGATTTGCCTTTATTATATGTTTAGAATACCAAAGATATTGGTTATTTAGAGGTACTTACGGCTAGGTTATACACTGACACGACTTAGCCGTAATTATCCAATGACCTGGTAAATAATCTTTTTGCAGACTTACGGACGAAAATCCTAGCCGTTACTTCACTTATGGCTTAAAAATATATCCGTATTCTGAGTTCTGTCAGATTTACGGCTAGTTATATTCTATCCGTAATTCTGAGTTTTGGCAGATTAACGGCTGGTAATGCTAGCCGTAAGTTATGATGTGAATGTTATCTCAGTCGAATGTATATACGGCTAGGTTATTCAAAGGTTTAACCTAGACGTCACTCACACTAGATTGTCATTATCAGATTTTCACCCCGTTATACTTAAACAAGAATCTGATAAATTAAAACAGTAGTATCAATTCATTCAAGGTAAATTAATATCCCATTACTTATAACAAACAAAATCCACCCAAATCCATAACCTAAAAGTAATTCTTGCATAATGAAAAGATGAAATGATTGAAACAAGTACATAAACCACCCATCCAGTACGACCAAAATTCTTAAGAACATCCTCAGAATATGTTTGGGAACCACTCATCCAATTATCATCGTCGTTAGTATAGAGATCATCCTTCGTTGGGTTATGTAACTCCTGAAGCCTGAGAAGCCTTGTTTTTTTGTTGATCGCAATCCAAATATAAAACCTCCTCAATGTTACGGGTCAGGCCCCTAGCCATCCACTTTGCTCGATCGACCTATTTTCATATCAAGTTCACATCCTTCAATCAATAGTTGTACATAATTTGGAAAACTTATGCAAAATGAAAAAGTTAGCGTATGTACAATCATCTAAGCAATCTCACACAATGCTGGTTCCTGTGGTTCTTTCTCCTTTTCACTTTCTTGGTTCCTAAAAATGGTGCAAAACATATAAGAAGATGGAAACAATTCACCCAACACTGATAGAGTTACGGTTAGCAAAAAACACACGACCCATCCGTAAAACCGTAAATCAGCTGGGAAATAAAACGTAAGCAAAAGTTCGGCTAGGAAATACAACAAATTGTTGGGAAAATACAAATACGGTGGGGAATTTCCAGCCAAAATATTCACCAGTAAAATATTTTTTTTGCAGACACATGAATACTTACGGTTGGAAAGTCCCATCCGTGAAGACAAACTCACGGCTGGGATCTCGAATGCTCCCAACCGTGTGAGTACTTT
This sequence comes from Papaver armeniacum, assembly GCA_023531295.1. NCBI lineage: Eukaryota > Viridiplantae > Streptophyta > Magnoliopsida > Ranunculales > Papaveraceae > Papaver > Papaver armeniacum. Next base: position 539,911 of record JAJJWW010009487.1, read on the forward strand.
ACGGATGATAGTTTTTAATGTCCTAACCATGAGCGCTACATTACGACTAGGACGCCTGAAACTCCTAGCCGTGAACGTCTCAAGAAACCATTTTTGAAAACCCTAAAATCATTAATCGAACCTATTTTCCCAATCTAACACTAAAATAACTGGTGGGTTATTTGATTCTTACCTAGTAGGAGCCATTTGCGGAGGATTCGCTGGTGTTTGAACAAATTGATTCACCACATCTCCATTGAATGGAACATCAATAACTTGCCATGTTTCAGAATCATGGTTCAATCTTCCGCATCTTGTCACTCTTGATCTTGTTGCCATCTTGAGAATCAACTTGAGTAGAATCGAATTACCTTGAGTTGTTTGAAGAATCGATGGAGAAGAGAGGAAGATAGGTTTAGGTTTTGGACAGTGTTTTTGAGAAGAAGATGAAAGAAGAGAGAAAATGAAGAGTAATTTGATGTAATAAAAGGATGTTGATTTTTGGTTTTGATTTAGGATTAAGTTTTGATTTTAATTAATTTTATTAAGTTTTGATTTTAATTAATTTTATTTGGGAAATGGAAAATACGACTTTTGAGTCACATAAGGTCCCCCTATCCATATTTTGGCTATCCAAATCACATTAGGCCCCCAAAATGCTATTGGGTTTAAGACTCAATAATAAGATTCTTAGAGCATTTCCTATGAAATGAAGATTGTTCATTTTGCTCCCACTATGGACTCAACAAACATGAAAAACGGATGGACAAACCTACAAATTTGTTGGTTTGTAGAGTGAGGTCAAAGAACAAACGCCTGTTTAATTATGTACCGCGCGGTCAAAGAACAAAAACGGGGCGTCCCTTGAAGATCCGCCCACTATAACTTATACTAACTTTCTAACTTCTTATGACTTTTAACTAGTACTAGCTTGAAACCCGTGCTACGCACCGGGACTGTTGGAATTTCTTACATCGTCAGTTCATGTTCATTGAGGCGGGGCTTCGCCCCGCACCCGTCCTAATAAGAGTTCTAATAATCTATAGAATTACTATCCAACAGATTGACAATTAACAGTTAAAACTTTATAATAATCAAATATATAATATTATTATGATTTGAAGATCTACAGTTAAACCTCGTTAAATGAATGCCATGTGGACCAAGAAATATTCGATTAGCGGGGTTATTTATTTATCGATATATGAATGATATATTCATTTATCGAGAAATGAATATTTATTTGTTTAGACGATATTTTCTTAATTAAGAAGTTAAAATGTATAAGAGAAGATGTACAAATTTACCTAGAGGGTATTGGTCAAAATTCTTATCAATAATTCAATGGTCATAGAAGAAAGATAACCAGGGATTAGCTGGTGTCACTTTCAATTTACGTTATAGAAATGTGATGGACGTCGAACATCTTTTAAATTATCCTAACGAAAATGATGCAATTATTGAATCTCCAACAGACGAAGAAATTATTGAGTCAGTAATATATGATGAGAATGATCCTGAACCAGATGATAGTAGCATCGTACCAAATATGTCATTTAAGGATGCCTTTCAAGCGATGATCACCATAAAAAATTACTTGCTACAACATGAGCAAAATATTCCAGAAATTATGCAAGCATTACATAAAACTAAGGATGCAGTGCATTTTGGTTTGGGTGGAAGAAAAAAACAAGCAACCATAGATGAAGAATTAACTTCACATGTTAGTTTATTTCTACATATGTTTTTATGTAAAATTTACTAATTATGTGTATTGGTTTATTCTCATTTTTTTTTTTTATATGAAATTTAGTGATTATTCGTTTATATTTCTATAGGGCCTTTAAGGATTCAATTTTTTTTATTCATTAATGCATTAAGCGAGGTTATTCATTTATCCCCTTGGCCCAAGTCGGCAAAAATTATTCATTTGTTGAGGTTATTCATTTATCGAACATTCGTTTATCGAGGTTCGACTGTAACATGGTTTTGAAAACTAATTTCCTGCAATATAATAAAATAATAATCAATTTTACAAATAAACTAAAATATATTAAGCTATAAATACATAATTAGTTATTTTTTTTAGTATTTAACTTGTGCTTCGAACCGGGTACGAAGAAATCGATCCTCGGTTAGGTGAAGCCGGACTCGTCCAAGAATGGATCTGAATTAACAACTGCAGTGTACCATAAAAACACCAATTATCATATTGATTTTTTTGAAGCAATTATTTAGTAGATTAACAATCGGAACCAAATTATTCACCAATCACATATTGTTTAAAGTGTTGGAGATAAAGAAATCCTCTTAAATAAGATACTTTTGAAAAATTATACCGACCTTTGAAATCAATATATAAGTAGTTCATTACATTACATGTACAGGTACTATTGGTAATTAACTGAAACATCACACTTTCTATGCAGTTGTATCAATATATGATATTGGAGACACAAAAAAAAAAAAAAAAAAAAAACGATATTAATATAAAATTGATTGAAAACTCTAAATGGTGCACAACATATGAATTGCTTCCCATCAAAGAAAATGTTATCAAGGCAATGCATTGATATATCTTTCTTCGAAAATCATATATTTGTGTTAAGAATTAAGGGACCAACTCAACTACTCTTCCAGGCTCCAACTTCTTATAGTTAAATGAAAAGTCTCACTCATTAGCCATTATATAGGCATCGATATCAGAAGTTAGAGACACTAATAAATCATGATATTAATACAAAATAGATTGTCAACTCTAAATAGGGCAAAGCATATGAAGTGCTTCTCGTCAAAAAAAAAAAATGTAACTAAGGAGACGTACATTTATATTTTTCTTCAGAAATCATATACTCGCGTTAAAAATAAAGCGGCTAACTCAACTGTTTTTCTATGCTCCAACTTATTGTAGTTCTTGTAGTTGAATAAAATATCACACATATTATGTAGTTGTGTTGATATCTGACATTAAAGACACTAAAAATAACACGATATTAATATTAAACAGATTGCCAACCCTAAATAGTACAAAGCATAAAAAGTGCTTCCCGTCAAAGAAGTAATCAAGGAAATGTCATTAGTCATTATATAGGCATCGATATGTGATATTAGCGATATTAAAAAAATCATGATATTAATATAAAATAAATCGCCAACTCTAAATAACGCAAAGCATATGAAGTGTTTCCCGTCAAAGAAAATGTAATTAAGGAAACACGCATATATATTTTTCTTAAGAAATCGTATACTTACGTAAAAAATCAAGCGGGTAACTCAATTGTTTCCGGTCGAAGATGATGTAATCAAGAAAATGCATTGATATATCTTTCTTCAGAAATCATATACTTGTGTTAAGAATCAAGCGGTCAACCCAACCCAGGCACCAACTCCTTATAGTTAAATGAAAAATCACACTCAAATATTAGTATATGATATTAGAGACATTAAAAGAACACACGATATAACATAAAATAGTTTTCCAATTCTAGGTAGTACAAAACTAAGGGTGCACACGGTACGGTTCGGCTCGGTTCTTGCCGAGACCGAGTACCTGTAACTCCCTAACCGGTTCCTATTTTTGGACCGGTACCTGTACCCTGTACCTCGGTTCCGGTACTATTTGGGACCAGTACGGTACCAGGTACGGTTCCGGTACCAGTCTCGGTTCCAGACAAATATGGTTCCTCTATTCCGTTGTTATGATGTGAAATTTATACTGGTCAATTTTTGTTTCAGCTTTGGTTTTGGTACTGTGTCTTGATCCTGTTTGGCTATAGTTTAGGAGGCTTGAGAGCAGAGAGCCAAAACATTCTGGAGCTTTAGTGTTAATGATTATTGAAACTGTTTTGTGGCTCTGTTACAATTCACGAAGTCGGAGAATTAGACAATGCGTCTTCTATATTTGGAGATACTCATTTGGGTGGTGACGACTTTGATAAGGTTGGTGTAGGTTGTCTTTCTCACGTTATGCCTATTTTTTATCCAGTTATGTTTATAAAATTAATGTACGTCTTTCCAATGAGCAGCGGATTGTTGATTGGATTGCTGGCAGCTTCAAGAGAGATGAAGGTACTGATCTTTTGAAGGATAAGCAAGCTCTTCAGAGTCTCACCTAGGCTGCTGAAAAAGCAAAGATAGAGTTGTCATTTCTGACTCATGCTAATATTAGTTTGATTACTGAAACTTTTGATGGTCCCAAGGGAATCAGAACCACTCTTACAAGGGGGCTAAATTTGAGGAGTTATGCTCAGACCTTTTTAACCGGTATGTATGTAATCTCTTGTATATATACCAAACTATAATCTAATGGCTATTATTAGTTTATTACCCCTAAATCTAATGGCTATTACTACTCGGTACATTCGGTCCGGGACGGTACATGACTTGGATAGGACCGTGTACCTGTACCTCCCTAGCCTCGGTTCCTATTTTTTGGACCGGTACCTGTACCCCCTTCCTCGGTTCGGTACAAAAACAGGTACTGTTCCACCGGTTCCGGGACGGTCCGTCGGTCCGGCTCGGTTCCTGTGCACCCTTAGATAGCCCTAATCAAGCTACTCAAGGAATACGCAGACATTTTCGCGTGGAAATTAGGTGACATGCCAGGGATCGATCCGAAGATAATCCAACATGAACTTCGTATAAAGCCAGGCACCACACCCTTCAGGCAGAAAGTACGAAAGGTAGCACCAGAGTATCACCAAGAAATCGAAAAAGATCTCCGCAAGTTATTAGAAGCAGGTTTCATCAAGGAAGTCAAATATCCAACATGGATCTCGAACATGGTCATTGTTCCAAATAAGAACGGAGGAGTAAGAATATGTATCGATTTCACCAACCTCAACAAAGCGTGCCCGAAGGATAGTTACCCACTCCCAAGCATCGATCAACTGGTAGAAGTTGTCGAAGGGTACGAAGAAATGTCATTCATGGATGGATATTCTGGTTATAACCAAGTAGCCTTGGAAGAAGAATATAAACAACATACAACATTCTACACCCCGCACGTCCTCTATTGTTACACAAGGATGCCCTTCGGACTTAGAAATGCAGGGGCAACATACCAGAGGATGGTTGATGCTATCTTCAAACCATGGATTGGGAACACTCTAGAAGTCTATGTTGATGATATGCTCGTCAAAAGTAAGATGCGCAAGGACCACCATCAAGACCTGAGGGACATATTCGAAGCCATGAGGAAGCACATCATGAAAGTAAATCCGGAAAAATGCACATTTGGCGTCACCTCAGGGAAGTTCCTCGGATATCTGGTAACGAATAGGGGCATCGAAGTAGATCCCGCCAAGATCCAAGCCATCGTAGACATGCCATCCCCGAAGAACCTGAAAGAAGTCCAAAAACTCAACGGATCCCTAGCGGCTATGGGTAGATTCATCGCCAGATCATCGGACAAATGTAAATATTTCTTTAATATCCTCAAAAAAGGGAGCAAGTTAGAATGGACCACAGAATGCGAAGAAGCTTTCCAAAAGATCAAATAATATCTAGCCACGATCCCGATCCTACATAAGCCCGATACCGATGAGGTTTTGGCTCTTTACATAGCAGCAACGGAGGATGCGGTCAGTGCAATATTGGTCAAGACGAACACGAAGATAGAACAACTAATTTATTAACTCAGCAAGACTCTCAACCAGGCGGAAAGAAACTATACAAAGATCGACCAGCTCATCTTGGCACTAGTATGGGCAACCTAAAAGCTAAGAACCTATTTCTTGAATCACTACATTCGTGTTCCATGCAAAGCACCGTTGGAGGCCGTCCTCAAAAGCGCTGGGAAAGTAGGAAGGATAGCGAAATTGAATACTCAGCTTGATCAGTTCAACATCATCCATGAGATCCAACATTCCAAAAATCGCATGTCCTGGCGGATTTTCTAGCAGGTTTACTCCTGGACAATGACGAGGAAGTAAGGGGCATACCAGAAGCAGGGGACGGGAAAGATCCAGTCGATGTTCTAGATCCTTCAAACCAAAGACGATGGGAGGTCTTCGTCTACGGATCAAGGAATAGGGAAGGTGCGGGCATAGGCACCGTAATCACCACCCCCACTGGAGAAAGGATCGTGAATGCGCTAATATTGGAATTCAAGGGACATACCAACAACATCATTGAATACGAAGCCGTGGTACATGCTCTTAGTTTGATAATAGAAATGGGTATAACGTTGTACATTTGACAAGTGATTCACAAATGGTCATACGAAATATATGACTGGAATACAATGTCTACGATGAGACCCTTTCAGCGTACATGTCCTTGGTCCAAACCCTAGCATCCCAAATACCTAGCATCAAGTTCAGTCATTTATGCAAAAGAGATCTCAGGCATGCTGATGCTCTAGCCTACATATCATCCATGTTGAAATATGAAAGCATCAAGGCAATCAAGATAACAAGAGTATATGAGCCCTCGATTACGCCTCAGGAATCCTTCGCTACAAATCGTGAAGACGACGTAGGAGAGGATATCGCTGACGATGACGTAGGGGAAGATATCGCTGATGACTTTCATGAAGATGATATTATGATAAGAGCTAACGAAGATGAAGACTTCAAAAACGAAGAATATTGGAGAACCAAAGTTCATCTTTTCCTTAAAGAATGAACGCTGCCTGCGGACTTGAAGCAAGCTAGAAAGGTGCAATCAAAGGAGGGGAGATACGACCTTAGAGACGAAATTTTATATAAGAAATCTTTTCTCGGACCGCTGCTAAGAAATTTTATACGACCTTAGAAAGGTGCAATCAAAGTTGTAGATATTCTTAAGACTTATCTAATGGACTATAGAACCAATCGAATTGATTTAGTAAACCTTTAGATGTGATAAAGATAGATAATGTTAGGTGTAGAACCATAATGAGCTTAGAACCATTAGATACTTCATTTAGATTATAACTAGAGAATTGTATGAGATTATGTTATGAGCCTTTTGGCTAATTCTTTAGAGTGCTTGTTTGATTAACGGTTAATCTTTATTAACAACGATCGACCTAAAGAATGAACCGGTGGATTGTGGATCTCAAGGTAGGCGTGGCTTGTCATCAAAAGAGGTGGGAATGGATAACGAACTTTTTTGTATTCATTATTGTTTTACAAATCAATCTTGGTGTTGTGAAATTCATGAATATCTTTGTATGCTCTATGTGGTATGCGATGTGTGGCGACACAATATACAATATTCTACGGCTAGGGCGATACACCGCAATATTACATGGCCAAAATTATTATTCCTTTATATCTCATTCTATGGCTAGGGCGATACAACGCAATATTACCTAATCGGCGTGGAATTGGCATCAATATTACTCTTCCTTATGTGAGGCAACACACATCTCATACATGGATGTTTACTGTTATTTATGAATGTCTTTGAAGAAGTTTCTACATTATGTTTACTTGTATTATCGTTTTTCGATAAAACCTGCATTGTCTTTCCTTATGTGCGGCAACACACATCATATTAATGTTTACTTGAAAGCTAGTTGTTATTCCTACTTGGCACCCCTTTTAGGGATGATGTTCTCACCCATTCCCACTTTCAGTTTCAGTGACAGATCAGAGTTGCGCAGCGAAAGCTTCAAGGGTTGAGTTCACTAGTTGATTAACTTATGCTATGTTTATTATGTTGTATATTTTATTTGTAAACCAAATGACTATTGTATATGTATCATTTGAGAGGAATACTTGTATATATATATAAGTAAATGATTTCTAAATTGAATTTTTAAGTAAATGATTTAGATTCTTAGTGCCTCTTTATTTAGTTAATTTCTTGGATTAGTCAGCTGCTAGCTTAGGGGCGCTACAGGTACATTTGGAAAGAATTGGTGCTTGTAATATTTCTCGCAAAGATGGTGATCGCTCTGCCTCTTCTATTGCTTCTGCCAACTTCATTCTACCTCCCCCTCTCCAATTGTTGTTTATCATCGCTACTTTGAGTTCTTCAAGCTGTTGTAGTATGGCTTGGTTCGCGTTAGTCTGTTCTGTCTGCCTTGGTTCTACTACCACCTCCAATCATCTTTTTTCGACCAGGCTTATTTCCATTTCCCTTCTAGTATTTCGTTCCAAACTTCTTTCTCTCCTACGATTACATCTTTGGATTTCGCGCTCAAAGATGCTTCCTCTCTCTCCATCGTATCTTTGGGTTTCGGTCCATAGGCTTTTTCTCCTTTCCTGATCACTTCTCCTTTCTCTTTGTTCTTGCAGCCTTCTTTCCCTGTCACGTGAATTTTCCATTTCTCACTCCCTTTCGTGCACTTCTCGTTCATAATCTTCACGATGGTTTTGTACTTCTCTATTTCTTATATGATGTTCTTTTCTCCGCCTTGTTGAACTCCTACTTTTATAAGTTTATGTTTCTCTAGTATGAGTTCGCGCCTTCTTATCATCATTCAGTCAGTTATTTTCCTCTGTCAACAAGGCGTTCTGTCGTGGCAGGTTTGCTCGTTCTTCCGCTAACTCTGCGTGTCTTGCTCTACTTCGTTCGAGTCCTTGCCTTAGCTTTCTTTCAATTCGTATGTCTTGTATGAGACGTTCTCTTAACTGCTGGATGGTCAAATTGTCCTCATTGCCTGGATTTTCTCCTTCATCTTGCATCGCCTGATTCTCATCTTCCATTGTTTCTGTATCCGTTGTGTATACAAGATCTTCATCATAGATAATTATCTTTTTATTATTATTATGCTGTGTTGGGTCTTGAGTGACAACAATATTGTTTTGCTGCCTTGTTTCCATGAAGGAGAGCAGGCTACGGTTGCAATTCTTTCGTTATAGACCCTATCTTTCTGCTGCATCTGAAGTTTCCACTTCATCTCTTATTCCTCTTCTGCCCCCTATTCTGTTGCTTCTTCGAGTTGTAATGACATGTCCTGATCTGGATGCAGCTTGCACCATTTTTCTTTACAAGAGGGTTGTGAATGAGGTTTGACTAGTTTAAGAGAAGATATTATGAGAGAGGTTTCTTAAAAGTATTTTGAGTTTTTTTGAAGTGAATATCCCTTTCACGAGAAAGCTTTCTGAATATGGAAAGACAGTGGTGATACTTTTATCGAAATTTCATGGTGAACGAAAAAATGGAAGAGATGAAGATAATAAAGAACTTTAGAGTACTTATGAATCCAAACAATAAACTAGCAGGTGAGGATAAATCCTCCCCGTTTCTAGCACCAAAATATAGTTGCGGAAAATCCCACAACTACACCCCTTATAATGATAATAACACAAAGCTTAAGTCATATTGATCAACTCAAACATTAATGATATTATTCATCACTTTGACGCTAGTATTTTCTTCTCAAACACCTTATATCAAGTGTATATTGTTCTTACAATAAATTCAAGTTGAGATTGTATACAACGATGAAGAAATACAAGATGAAGACTAAGTTCTAATGGCTTATTTCTTTTCTATTTGATAACTTCCTTAGATTATCTATGTCAACTGATCTCTCTCTCTATCATTTTTGAGCTCTTATATAGGCAAGTACATCAGTAGAAGACAACCATGATTCACATGCAAGATCATAGTTGACTGATTCTTTTTCAGTTTGTCTTATTCGCCAGGATTTTGGAAGATGTCACTGTCTGTCACGTTGTATGTTGACTCTTCGCATTGCTCCTTTCACATTGGTCTTCATGCTATCTTCATCGCATAACTATCTTTTTGCATGATCTCTTTATTTTCGCGAATTAGCTTTCTCCCTGTCCCTTGAGAATCACTATGCCTTTGTGTTTAAGGTGATTTTTCTAAGGGCGAAATTGTCTGTTTGCCTTGTGCGATACTTCGCTCCCACAAGATTTTGGAACAAGAGTAGATGGCGCGGTGGCGTAGTTGGCTGGCGCGAAGGTCTCATTGCTATACAAGTAATCCTGAAGTATTCTTGTTTATAAGTCAAAAAAGGAGTTTAGCTTTTATGTAGGCCGATTGATACTTAAAGATGACGAAAGTACGAAACTACAAATGTACCTCTAGAAATCGATGTTGTGATTCTTTATATGGGTGTGGTGAGGTAAAGCTCAAAAATATCTTCAAATCAGAAACATTGCAAACTTACATTATGGGTTCCTCAAACTCCACGGTTCCACTGTATAGAGATAAGAGCATTCCTCAAACATATTCGATTGAAACAATCAGCTTTGAATATTATGTTAATAAAGAATCTAGAATAAGAACTCTTACTCAAACTCATGATTGCGCTTTTGACTCCACGAAATGTCGTATGCATAATCAATCATGATTGGGAGTCCACCATTCCGAAATTTATGTTGGAAAATTGGGTTACATAAGAGGATGAAAACAAAAACAGAAGAAGAAGAATGGTGTACCCCTGACTTCAAGGCTCTTTCGATTCTTTTAGACAATAATTCGACATTTCCCAATAACTTGGCGAGTACAACAGGTCTTCGAATTATGCCTTCAGGATTCAATGAATCCCTAACACAGTAATCGAATTCAAGGATTGGACTTCCTTGACCCAACACACTGTATAAGGTTCTGATGATGCTATTAGAGAAGTAGAAAACAGATTGCTTTGATGTGTTGGAATGGAGAAAACCTTCGTTATTTAAAGAGGATTCATGCCTTTTGGAGATGTCTCTTCATCTCCAACTGACGCTTTCAACGGGCATCCATTAATGGTATCAGTTCAGAGAATCCATATGGGAAAAGACGCGATTGTAGAAATTTTTGATAAACGGAATAGGTTTTGAAATTCAAAAATTTAGTAGGTTTTATTATTTCAAGATTAGGAAATTGGCATATCCATATATATGGTTGTATCCCAATCACTATGGAATTCTATTTACTTGTTACACTAGGTTTCACTTTTGACTTAAAACTATATATATATGCAGATTATACATGTGGATTATCACGAAGTTAGATACATATTTCAAAAATTAAGAAGAATGGAATGCGAAGATGAGTACAAGAGTGTTGAAAGTGATTTCGAGACATTTGATGATGACGATGGTGATTATACGGATTGTATTGATTCTGAAGATGAAGGTGATTCGAGTGATGATGGTATTGCCTTTGATGTTGAGGAGGATGACGAGGTTGGTGATTTAGATGAACCCGATAGTGATCCCCATGAGAAGAGTACTTATACAGTTCTGGTAGAGGAGGATATACGTCAGCAGCAGCAAGAAGATGTCACACAGGTATCTAATACTCTTTCAATTCCAAGAATATCAGCTACCATCTTGCTACGACACTACAACTGGGACGTTGAAAAAGCACATGAAGCATGGTTTTCCGACGAAGAAAAAGTTCGCAAGGATGTTGGGTTGATAGACGTAGTTCCGGTTCAATACACGGACAATATAATCAAGTGTGGGATCTGCTTTGATGAGTTCCCTCGCGATGATATGTGTGCTGCTTCTTGTGGTCATCTCTTTTGTAATTTGTGTTGGGAACAATACGTTAGCATAAAGATCAGTGACGGACCTGGGTGCTTAAAGTTGCGATGTCCTGAGCCGTCTTGTGCTGTCGCTGTTGGTCAAGACATGGTTAATGAATTAGTTTCTGATGAAGATAAGGAAAAGAATTCTCGCTACCTTTATAGATCATATGTCGAAGATAGGAGAAAGACGTCCAAATGGTGCCCTGGTCCAGGCTGTGAGTTTGCTATCGAATTCGAGGCGGGTAGTTCAAGTTACGATGTTGTTTGCGGTTGCGGACATAGCTTTTGCTGGAATTGCCTTGACGATGCACATCGTCCAGTTGACTGCGACACTGTGCGGAAGTGGGCCGCGAAGAACACTGCTGAATCTGAAAACCTAACTTGGATATTAGCCAACTCCAAATCTTGTCCGAAGTGCAAAAAACCAATTGAGAAGAACGATGGGTGCATGCATATGAAATGCCCTTGCGGATTTCATTTCTGCTGGCTCTGCCTTGGTGATTGGTCAAATCATGGGAAGCGTACAGGCGGTTATCTTTGGTGTAATATCTACGAGAAAGCGAAGGCGGAGGGATTATACGATGAAGAAGAAACTTTAAAAGCAAAGGCCAAAAATTACTTGGATAGATATGCGTTTTACTTCGAAAGGTTTGTAGAAAACCAAAAGTCAAGGATAAAGGCAGTTGAAAGCTTGAAGAAGATGCAATCCCAGGATTCAGAGAAGCTTGTCGACAAATATGGTTTGTCAAAAATGGAGCTTCGGGTTATGACAGATGCTTGGCTACAGATCATCGAATGCAGGCGTGTTCTAAAGTGGACTTATGCCTACGGATATTACTTACCTCAAACTGAACATGTAAAGAAACAGTTCTTTGAGTATGTGCAAGGTGAAGCTGAGTCTGCGTTGGAAAGGCTCCATCAATGTGCAGAACAGCAATTACTAACATATCTCAAAGACGATGATTCACCCAAAGAATTCAAAAGTTTTCATACAAAGCTATTTGAACTGACCAAAACCACTAGGAATTACTTTGAGAACCTGGTTCGTGCTCTGGAGAATGGTCTTTTAGATGTAAACTCACACGATAATAGTATCTGCGGTAGGACAAAATGGCTCAATTTTTCAGAGGAAGGAAGAGGCAGGACTAGTATGAGTTGGTGGCTTCAGCGATTTTCTCTTTGTACACGCGCAGCACTTGCTATTTGGGTTTTAGTTGTGTGTGTGCCAGATTTTATAGGTAGATTTATTTGATTCCAGGGACCGCAAGAGAAAACCTAATTAACACCAAATACCAGAAAGAAGTTCGAAAGCCTCTTGGAGATGTCTCCACATCCCACTCGATTATTCTGGTACATCATCATTTTATACTATTGGAGCATTAATAAATGCGACTGTCAGTCGCTAACTTGTAAAGGAATTATTTCAAGGTTGCGATAATGGAATAAGATACTATAATATAACAAATTTTAACCAAACTGCTTCCTTTCGCTGAATCATTGTATTTTCAATTGGGATCAACTCTTCATTTAGGTTTTCACCTGTTTGTTTCTCTTCTCTATCTTTTCTTTCTCTACCGCTTGTCATATTTATGTTCTTGTATTTACTCCTTGTAGGTGTTTGTGCATGAATAAAATGTTCTTGTATTTACCCCTAGCAATCTAGACCCTTGGTGATTATATATCCCACTCCATTCTCCACCAATCAAGAAAAAGGTTTGTTGTGAAAAAAAAAATAATACTCCCTCTGTCCTTTTTTATATGTCCTAATTTCTACTTTGGTATGTCCATTTTTATCTGTCCGCTCTGTTTATAGACATACTTTTCCCTTAAACTATCAAATATACCCTTTATTTTTTATAATCATAAAATCATTTTTAATATCCAAATCTTAAATAATATCACCATATATAAGGAAAAAAAAACTTACTCACTTTGTATTAATTGTCATTCCTTTTTAAATAAAAACATTTATGAATAATTATAAAATTCCTAATAAACTTCTACTTAATTTAACATTAATAATTTAGTTTTGGTAATAATATACTCCCTCCGTCCCACTATTAGATGACCTAGTTGAAGTTTGCACAATTCTTAAGGCAATGAATGAAATGAGTGTTTTTAAATATTTTTTACAACTATACCCTTATGGATAATAATTTGTAAATTTTAGAAATCATTTATCTCTCAAACTATACCATAGTTTTTCGTAAATTTTGTACCGTTGAAAATCATTTTAAAACACCTATGTAACGAGTATAAACATGAATATCAAATTATACATATTTCTTATGATACCGATAATCAATCAAAAGGGTAGTTTTAGAGATATCCCCTTGATTAGTGAAATAGGTCAACTAATAATGGGACAAGATCTTATACCAAGTAGGTCATCTAATGGTGGGACGGAGGGAATATAACATTAAATAGGCTAGTCAAGGGCTAGTCATGATAATTTATAGGATTTCCTTAATATCTTGACTTAGTCAAAGCGGACTCTTAATTTAGGACGGAGGGAGTACTAAGCAGGGAGCACTGTTGTCTTTGTAAATTAAGGAGTTGAGCCAATGAAGCCTTACTAGTCGACCCCATTTACCACCGGCTAAACCCGTGTAAAATGAGAGAAGTGCCTAGCAACTTTTTTGAAAATTTAATTGACAACTTTCGTATCGCCTAGGCGCTTTACTCTTCTTCCCTTTTCCTTTTGTCAATAATATTTCAACCTTTTAAGTCAAAAAATAAAAATAAAAAAAACTTTTATGTATGTCCTGGGCTGGTGCCTAGTTAGCCATTCGGAATTTCCTAAACGTACGGAACGTGTTACATAAAGGTCAAATTCGGCCAAAAATCCGTTACACGGATCCTGATATGTTAGTAATTCAGAACGGTGTACGTACGTGTATAATTCAGTTTACGAATACGAAAACATGCCTGAATTCGGCATGCATCAAATTAATGATAAATGCATTTTTAAGGTTATAGTACATGAATATATGATTTGTACGAAGTATAAGATTTTATATAATTAACACATCGAGTATAATCATCAACAATATGTTAGGGTACCGACCCCAACTCGTCCTAATGTTAGGGTACCGATCCCAACTCGTCCTAAGCTCATGGGTAGAACTCAACTCGAAAACCGGTTGACTAGATGAGGGAACCCGTTGACTTATAAACCACCCAATTAAGCCCCATCTAACGAATGTGGGACTAAGGTCCCAACTTCCCATCATGCTTCCAGACCCAACGTCCTCGTTGGCCCATTCTATCGACACTGGCCCGACGGTAGCCCTATCCTTATGGTGGCTCTACTCGACTACCAGTATTCAACGCGGGTGACAATTACGCCCATACATATGGGCCACAACACTTTAATCTACCCTATAGGTCACCCCTTTCGTGGAGCGGGCATGGGTCGTGGTGGTTGGCTCTGATACCAAATGTTAGGGTACCGACCACAACTCGTCATAAGCCCATGAGTAGAACTCAACTCGAAAACTGGTTGACTAGATTAGGGATCCCATTAATTTATAAACTACCCAATTAATCCCATCTAACCAATGTGGGATTAAGGTCCCAAGACAATAAGGGTGTAGTTTAATGGTTGGGGAGGTGTTACGTAGTCAATTGGTTGCCCTCATCTTTTAATACTTTTATACAAAATGAAGGATATGGGTTTGGACAGTGCAAATCCGAAGATGGACTCGGTCCAACTCAACTCAGTGACGCTGACAATTGTCCGAACTCCGAACTAGAGCATTGAATAGTACACGAACCCAGATAATACGCAAGTTATTCGGGCTTCTCATATAGCACGCGTACCTGGTCCTGGGTTGGTGTAGTCCGCCCATATTATTTGTTCGCGATTTAAAAATTCTCGAATTATTTGGCGAGTTGCTAACTAGGGGGTGCAGATCCCATGTCCCCTTCTCCCATGTGCCCACATTTGCCACCAATTATAACACAACACGTGTCAATGGCAATAACTATGAAAGAACAATATTATTAATGTGTACGGTGGTGAAAGGTAGAGTGAAAGACATCATCATGGATTTCGAGATATGTATTCATTCCTTTTCTCCATCGTTAATCAAAATCAATCAAAGATGGAAAAATAAAATTACAATCAAAATACTTTCTCTTATTACATAACCATTCCTAATTTTACCTAGAATAATTTTGGTAAACTATTTTAGGACAGGTGTTATACTACAATTCGTGGGACATGGGGATACGGAGAAGGGGAAAGGCGATCCCTAGCCAACTAGGGCTGGTGGGGACCTTGGGGTACGTAAAGTATTAGATTTTATATAATTAACACATCGAGTATAATCATCAACAATATGTTAGGGTACCGAACCCAACTAGTCCTAATGTTAGGGTACCGACCCAACTCGTCATAAGCTGATGGGTAGAACTCAACTCGAAAACTGGTTGACTAGATGAAGGAACTCAAATACCTAGCATTTATGCAGAAAATCTCAGGCATGCTGATGCTCTAGCCTACATATCATCCATGTTAAAATATGAAAGCGTCAAGGCAATCAAGATAACAAGAGTATATGAGCCCTCGATTACGCCTCAGGAATCCTTCGCTACAAATCGTGGAGACGGTGTAGGGGAGGATATCGCTGACGATGACGTAGGGGAAGACATCGCTGATGAGTTTCACGAAGATGATATTATGATAAGAGCTAACGAAGATGAAGACTTCAAAAACGAAGAAGATCGGAGAACCGAAGTTCATATTTTCCTAAAAGAATGAACGCTGCCTGCGGACTTGAAGCAAGCTAGAAAGGTGCAATAAAAGGCGGGGAGATACGACCTTAGAGACGAAATTTTATATAAGAAATCTTTTCTCGGACAGCTACTACGAAATTTTATATACGATCTTAGAAAGGTGCAATCAAAGTTGTAGATATTCTTAAGACTTATCTAATGGACTATAGAACCAATCTAATTGATTTATTAAACATTTAGATAATGTTAGGTGTAGAACCATAATGAGCTTATAACCATTAGATACTTCATTAAGATTATAACTAGAGAATTTCATGAGATTATGTTATGAGCCTTGTATGAGCCTTTTGGCTAATTCTTTAGAGTGCTTGTGTGATTAATAGTTAATCTTTATTAACAACGATGGACCTAAAGAATGAACCGATGGATTGTGGATCTCAAGGTAGGCATGGCTTGTCATCAAAAGAGGTGGGAATCGATAACGAACTTTTTTGTATTCATTATTGTTTTACAAATCAATCTTGGTGTTGTGAAATTCATGCATATCTTTGTATGCTCTGTGTGGTATGAGATGTGTGCCGACACAATATCCAGTATTCTACAGCTAGGGCGATAGACCGCAATATTACATGGCCAAAATTATTCTTCCTTTATATCTCATTCTATGGCTAGGGCGATATACCGTAATATTACGTAATCGGCGTGGAATTGGCATCAATATTACTCTTCCTTATGTGTGGCAACACACATCTCATACATGGATGTTTACTGTTATTTATGAATGTCTTTGAAGAAGTTTCTACATTATGTTTACTTGTCTTTCCGTGTATTATCGTTTTTCGATAAAACCTGAATTGTCTTCGAATCATATTAATGTTTAATTGAAAGCTAGTTGTTATTCCTTGGAGCGAGCATGGGTCGTGGTCGTTGTCTCTGATACTAAATGTTAGGGTACCGACCACAACTCGTCATAAGCCCATGAGTAGAACTCAACTCAAAAACTGGTTGACTAGATTAGGGATATCCCATTAATTTATAAACTACCCAATTGATCCTATCTAACTAATGTCCCAAGACAATAAGGGTGTAGTTTAATGGTTGGGGAGTTGTTACATAGTCAATTGGTTGCCATCATCTTTTTAAGACTTTTATACAAAATGAAGGATATGGGTTTGGACAGTGCAAATCCGATGATGGACTAAGTCCAACTCAACTCAGTGACGCTGACAATCGTCCGAACTCCGAACTAGAGCATCGAATAGTACACGAACCCGGATAATACGCAAGTTATTCGGGCTTCTCATATAACACGCGTACCTGGTCCTGGGTTGGTGTAGTCCGCCCATATTTTTCGTTTGCGATCTAAAAATTCTCGAATTATTGGGCGAATTGCTAACTAGGGGGTGCAGATCCCATGTCCCCTTCTCCCTGTGCCCACATTTTCCACCAATTATAACACAACACCTGTCAATGGCAATAACTATGAAAGAACAATATTATTAATCCATACAGTGGTGAAAGGTAGAGTGAAAGACATCATTGTGGATTTCGAGATATCTATTCATTCCTTCTCTCCATCGTTAATCAAAATCAATCAAAGATGGAAAAATAAAATTACAATCAAAATACTTAATAGATTAGATATTATATTGGTTTCCTTTCTTAGCTTTATTCTCATATTAAACTGAAGTATTCTCAATTAGTGTGGGATACTCTTTGATATTATTTTGTGATATAATAACGAATGCAAGAATGGAAAGCTCTCATGGGAGTTTAACCATTATCCAAGATGGTATCAGCCTAAAACGATCCATCAATCCCTCTTCTTCTCCTACACAAAATCAAATGGCCGGTGAAAAGAAATCGTTACATCCAGCCTTTGCTGTCACAAACATCAAAACTCTTATTCCTATTCTCTTAGACATCAAACAAGATGAATATTCTTCATGGGTTTTCATTTTCGAACTCCATCTCCAAGCTCATAACCTAGCCTTTCTCATTGATGGCTCGGCAACTCCAACGGATCTTGATGACGCTACCGTAAAACAGCTAGATGCACTCTATCGCCAGTGGATGTTCTCTACTATGGCCAAAGATTTGATGCTCACCGTTCTCAAATCAGGCAAAGCGCTAAAGAAATCTGGGATCACCTTAAGAAGTTATTTCAAGTTAACAAAGGCAGTCGCGCAGCAACCCTTGAAAGTAAGTTCGTTAACCTTAAATTTACTGACTGTAATGGTGTTGATGATTACTGTGATAAACTTAAATCGTTCTCCGACCGATTAAGTGATCTTGAATTCCCGATGAATGACAAACGTTTGGTTATTCAACTTGTCAATGGCCTTCCGGAGGAATACAACACTGTTGCCTCTTTCATACAACAATCTATGCCTAGTTTTGACTCTGCTAGATCCCAACTTAGAACGGAAGAAGTACGGCGTTCTCAAAAAACCCTAACTCCTACACCGACGGCACTGGCTGCTACTACCCCTGCGCATCGCAATAACCAGCGACAACATCGTCCAAACAACAACAAACGTGGTCCACGACCACCCTCAAACGGAAATGTTGAATGGACCCAAAGTCCAGCGGCCCAACCACCTCTCCTGCCGACTCCCAGCATGCATTACACGGCCCAAACAACTCCAGGCTACTCCCGTCAGCCCAATTACCAGCCTCCCTGGTCTCCCTACTGGCCAGCTCCTCCTTGCCCGTATCCTACAGCCCCTGCCTGGCAACCACGTCGTCCACAGCAGCACCAACAACGCTCCCAACGCGCACGGTCACCTGGATTAAGTCGTGGTCAAGCTTACTTCACTCCAACAACTGAAGTTCTCCAACCAGATGACATTGCAGAATCATATAGCTCCATGAGTCTTCAACCTCCTGATGATGATTTCTACATGGATACCGGTGCTACTTCACATCTCACTGCAAATCCAGGTACGCTACATAACGTTTTCAACTCTAGCAATGTTCGTTCTATTCTAGTTGGCAATGGCAATAGTATTCCAGTTACGGCTAGTGGTACCAAGTTCATACATCTTCCTTCTCGTCTTCTTCATCTAAAAGATACCCTCGTTGTTCCTGACATTATCAAAAACTTAGTGTCGTCGCAAGTTTACTACTGATAATCATGTGTCTGTTGAGTTTGACCCATCTGGTTTCTCTGTGAAGGATCCGATTTGAAGAAGACTATTCTACGATGTGATAGTTATGGAGAGCTCTATCCTATCACCAAGTCCATCGTATCTCCTCCTACTCCGCTCCTGCCTCAACCTATCTCTCTTGCTGTTTGTTCGCCAGATGTTTGGCATAACCGACTTGGTCATCCTGGCAAAGCTATATTAGATGTCTTACGCACCAAAAGTTTTATTTCGTGTAATAAAAATTCATGTTCTCAACTGTGTCATTCTTGTCAAGTTAGTAAACATGTTAGATTACCATTTTTTGAGTCCAATTCCAATACTTTTGCACCGTTTGATATTATTCATAGTGACTTATGGACCTGTCCATCACATGTTGAAACAGGTTTTCGGTATTACCTCATTTTATTGGATGATTTCACCAACTATTTATGGGTTTATCCTTTAAAATTCAAATCTCAAGTTTACACCAAATTCTTGGAATTTCACTCTTTCGTTAAAACTCAATTTGAGCGTGACATAAAAAGTTTTCAATGTGACTTAGGTCGTGAATTTGATAACTCTTCTTTTCATAACTTTGCTCATGCAAATGGCTTTGTTTTTCGTTTCTCTCGTCCTCAAACCTCTTCCCAGAATGGCAAGGCTGAGCGTATGATTCGTCGAGTCAATGACATTACTCGTACTCTCATGTCTCATGCCTCAATTCCCTCCAAATATTGGTCTGACTCTCTTAGCATGGCCGTCTATCTTCATAATATTCTTCCCACCAAAATTCTCCATTTTCGTTCTCCTGTTTTCGCTCTCTATGGTCGCCAACCTACATATGATCATCTTCGTATTTTTGGATGTCTTTGCTATCCTAACCTTTCCTCCACTGCACCTCACAAACTTGCTCCTCGTTCTACTAAATGCGTCTTTCTTGGTTTTCCTATCAATCATCGTGGATATCGTTGTGTCGATCTTACCACACATAAAATCATCATCTCTCGTCATGTAACCTTTGACGAAACTGTTTTCCCATTCGCACCATCTACTCCCACCTGCCCTACAGACTCATAAGCCTCTCCCTCACCTATCCACCACTCCTTTGCTGACGACCTTGCTTATCCGTCAGCACCTTCCTCCCCCCCTCGTCTGCTATCCTCAGTTCCCCTGGTCCATATACTCCCCCCCACAGACGCGTACGTACAGCTCCTTACACTTCTTCCGCTATCCAATCTACTAGTCCGGCTCCTACTACTTCGAGTGAACAACCTACAGTATCCACTCCATCTACCTCCCCCAGTCCTGTATCTCCAGTTCCCACTCCTGCATGACCCTCCCACTGTTACGCCTCCACCCATCCTTCCTCCCTCTCGTCTCGATTTCGGGTCACTCGGGCCTCCCGAGGCCCAACCACAAACTCAATCTTCATGTCCAGTCCAAATATAAGATCTCTCCGTTGCCTCGCTCACGCCTATATGCTCTTAGGGATCCTAACTGGAATGCAGCCATGCTAGATGAATACATTGCCATGATGAAAACTAATACTTGGGAACTTGTTCCTCGGCCACGAGATGCACATGTTATTCGTTCCATGTGGCTTTTTCGCCACAAATTTCATGCCGACGGTTCTTTGCAGCGTCACAAGGCTCGTCTAGTTGCAAATGGTAAATCCCAACAAGTTGGAGTTGATTGTTTTGAAACGTTTAGTCCGGTTGTCAAACCAAACGACTATCCGTCTTGTGCTTACCATTGATGCTTCACGTTCTTGGCCTATACATCAGCTAGATGTCAAGAATGCCTTTCTCCACGGGGATTTGACTGAGACAGTTTATATGCATCAGCCACCGGGTTTTGTGGATCCCAAACACCCTGATTATGTATGTCGACTTCGTCGTTCGCTTTATGGTCTAAAGCAGGCCCCTCGTGCATGGTTTCAGCGATTTGCCAAGTTTATTACCAATTGCGGTTTTCGGGGTAGTGTATGTGATCCCTCTCTCTTCGTCTACCAATCCGGATCTGAGATGGCATACCTACTTTTATATGTTGATGACATCATTTTAACTGCAAATACTGATCACCTTCTTGACAAATTTATTACTTTGATGAAACGAGAATTTGCCATGACTGATCTTGGCCCGCTGCATCATTTTTTGGGCATTTCTGTCAACCGTCATCTTCAGGCCTCTACTTGTCTCAGTCAATTTATGCGCAGGACATCATTGCTCGTGCATCCATGACAAATTGTAATCCTGTGGCCACTCCAATTGATACCAATTCGAAGCTCAGTGCAACTTCTGGTCCTGTGATAGAGGATCCTACTTTATACCGGCTTTGGTTTGAGGCTCTTAGTACCTCACCTTCACTAGACCGGATATTTCTTATGCAGTTCAGCAGGTATGTTTGTTTATGCATGATCCTAGGGAGCCTCACATGCAGGCCCTTAAGAGGATCCTTCGTTATCTCCAGGGTACTCTTGATCATGGCTTGTTCTTGTCTGCCACTACACTCACTGGATTAACTGCTTATTCTGACGCTGACTGGGAGGGGTGTCCGGATTCTCGTCGATCCACTTCCGGCTACTGCATCTTTCTAGGCGACAACCTAGTTTCCTGGTCTTCTAAGCGCCGAGCAAGCGTATCTCATTCAAGTCTTCAAGCTGAATATCGGGGAGTGGCAAATGCGATTCAGAGACTACTTGGCTTCGCAACTTACTCCTTGAGCTTCATCTACCTCTACGACGTGCCACTATTGTATACTGTGATAATGTCAGTGCTGTCTACATGTCCGGTGATCCTGTTCAACATCAACGCACCAAACATGTGGAGATTGATATACATTTTGTTCGTGATCGCGTTCGTATTGGTGATATTCATGTACTATACATCCCCTCGGAAAATCAATATCCGATATTTTTACAAAGGGTCTTCCACGACAGGTTGTTTACTCGTTTCGCTAGTCTGAGCGTCTCGCTCTTCTCCCGCTCCGACTAAGGGGGTGTAATAGATTAGATATTATATTGGTTTCCTTTCTTAGCTTTATTCTCATATTAAACTGAAGTATTCTCAATTAGTGTGGGATACTCTTTGATATTATTTTGTGATATAATAACGAATGCAAGAAGGGAAAGCTCTCATGGGAGTTTAACCATTATCCAAGAATACTCTCTCTTATTGACAATTAAGAATACATAACCATTCCTAATTTTATATAGTATATAATTTTGGTAAGCTATTTTAAGACGGGTGTTATACTACAATTCGTGGGACATGGGGATACGTAGAACGGGAAAGGCGATCCCTAGCCAACTAGGGCTGGTGGGGACCTTGGGGTACGTAAAGCAAATTCTTAATTGTGGAATACCCTCGAATTGTGGAATACCCTCGAATTTATTCCCTAAAATAACAGATTCCGAATTTTAGTAGGTCGTAGTTTCATCGGGATATTGCCACATATATATATATGTAAAGTTGTATATCCCGGTCACTATCGAATTGTATTTACTTGTTAAACTAGGTTTCACTTTTCACGGCACAATATAAATAGATAGATACCTCCATAGAGTTTTTAGTTTTCGTAGATTGTAATTTACTTGTTAAACTAGGTTTCGATTGGAAAGTGGTTTAAGGTAGAGTACAATGGGTTCAGACGATGAGTACTTGAGTTCTAACAGTGATGTAGATGAGACGCTTGATGATGATTATAATGATGATAGTGAATGTTATAACAGTGATGTAGAAGAGACGCTTGATGAAGATTACGATTTAGAGACTTCTGATGATGCAGATAGACGGGATGATGTTTGTAGGGAGAAAATATATACCGTTCTGAAGAAGGAAGATATACGTAAGCTACAAGAAGAAGATATTACCAAGACATGTTTTACTCTTTCAATTCCAAGAGTAAACGCAACCATCTTGCTACAATCCTACAACTGGGATGTTGATAAAGCGCAGGATGTTTGGTTTTCCGATGAAGAAAAAGTTCGCAAGGATGTTGGGTTGATGGAAATAATTCCAATTCAAAACACGGAGAATATAATCAAGTGTAGGATTTGCTTTGATGAGTTCGAACGTGATGGTATGTGTGCTACTACTTGTGGTCATCTCTTTTGCAATTGGTGTTGGACACAATATGTCAGCATAAAAATTAGCGACGGACCAGGGTGTTTAAGGTTGCGATGTCCTGAACCGTCTTGTGGGGTTGCTGTTTGTCAAGACATGGTTAATGAATTGGTTTCGGATGAAGACAAGGAGAAGTATTCTGGTTACCTTCTAAGATCTTACGTTGAAGATAGGAAAAACACCAAATGGTGCCCTTCTCCAGACTGTGAGTTTGCTGTTGAATTCGTTGCTGGTAGTTCAAGTTTCGATGTTGTTTGCGGTTCGGATCATAGCTTTTGCTGGAATTGTCTTGACGATGCACATCGTCCAGTAGATTGCGACACTGTACACAAGTGGGCCGTGAAGAATACTGCTGAGTCTGAAAACGTAACTTGGATATTAGCTAATTCAAAATCTTGTCCAAACTGCAAAAAGCCAATTCAGAAAAACGAGGGGTGTATGCATATGACATGCCGTTGCGGATTTCATTTCTGCTGGCTCTGCCTTGGTGCTTGGTCAACTCATGGGGAGAATACAGGTGGTTTTTATGCGTGTAATGTCTATGAGAAAGCAAAAGCAGAGGGATGTTATAAGGAGGAAGATAAACTAAAAAAGGAGGCTAAAGATTACTTGGATAGATATACTTTTCACTACGAAAGATTTGCAGAAAACCAGAAATCAAGGCTAAAGGCAGTTGAAAGCTTACAGAAAATGCAATCTGAGGATTTCGCGAAGCTTCATGACAAATATAGCTCGACCGAGATGGAGCTTAAATTTATTATAGATGCTTGGCGACAGGTCATCGAATGCAGGCGTGTTCTGAAGTGGACTTATGCCTATGGATACTACTTACCTCAAAGTGAACATGTCAAGAAAGTGTTGTTTGAGCATTTGCAAGGTCAAGCTCAGTCTTGTTTGGAAAGGCTCCATCAATATGCAGAACAAGAAATACAACCATATCTAAAAAAAGATGATGCACCCACAGAGTTTACGCCTTTTTGTGTACAGCTAAAAAACCTGACCCAAGTCACAGGAAACTACTTTGACCGCCTAGTTGGTGCTCTAGAGAATGGTCTGCCAGAAGTAGACTCGCACACTGCAGCAACACAAACGGCTCATTTCGAAGAAAGTTGGCAAAGGAGTAGCAAGAGTGGTAGGAGACGCAAGTGAACAAATAACAGCTGAATGCACGATAGTAAGGTCGAATGATGGTAAAATTTGATTGGAAATATATGTATGAGTTATTTTCTACTTTGTTATAGTTTTCATTGGTGGGAATTGGTGGGAGTTGTACTGAAAATATAATTCTAACTAATGAGTAACAATTGTATGATGGGATACAATTTCCAAACAATGTCGCACAAACCTTTACAACTCAATCGAATTATATTTTGAGTTTCCCCCCACTTTACGTACTCGTGTCTATCACACTTCCTGGCATAGGTCTTTTATTGGTACTAGCTCAGTGCTCGTTATTCGGGTTTTGCAAGTTCGATAACAATGGGTATAAAATATCAACAAAATCCGAATTGGCTTTCCACTCGAGGATGAAGAAGCTTTTTGTGCCAGAACATCCATCTAGTGCAATGAAACCAGAAAGGATCCCATGGAGAATGCAACCAAAAAGGAGTACATTTGAAAACAGCATATCTCCAAACCAAAAAGGATCTTGTATTTACGGTGATTGATATCAGAAGACCAACTGATGTTATGTTGAACAAAAAAAAAAATTTGAGCTTCTATCAGTTTTTTTTTCGGAAAATGGGTCATTTGTCCAAAAAAATTTAAAACACGGTTCAAATGGACGAGTAAAAATTTTTATGGGTGAAATGGACACAAAAAAAATAGCAAGGATGAAACTCGGATTCATCCGGCTTAAACTTAAAAATAGCAAGGATGAAACTGGATGCATCCTGTGTAAATTAAAAATAAGAAAAAGTATTTGAAAATGGGCAGGATGAAACTGGTTACATCCTGCCTATTTTTAAAAATTTTAATTTTGGTCTTTTTAACCAATTTTGTGTTTTTTTTTCTTTTCTTTTATTTATTTTTTTATTTTTTTTTCAAGAAAAAAAAGAGTATTATTAAAAGAAAAAGTAAAGTTTTACAAGAAACATGTTGGTAGCCGTGCAACAAGTTGCGCTCCAACCCTTTTTTGGATAGCTTAACCTAATCTAATGAAAAGAAAATTGCGAACTTTAATATTATCATCGTGTCTAGCTATGTTATTTTTCAATCTTAACAAAAACTCTGTAAGGGCTAATATTGCGAACTTTAATGTAAATTGAACTTTAATATTTCAATTTTAATGTAAATTTAATGTAAATTTGAACTTTAATATTGCGAACTTTAATGTAAATTTGAACAAATCTACATCAATAAAAAATAAATAACGTGGAAAAATAAAATAAGAGAATTCCCTATGAATTCTATGAATGCAATTTGGATGAACTTAAAAGACAAACCCCCCTACAATTTTGGGACTAATACAAAGGATGTTGGCATCATAACAAGTTGATAAGTTTTCGGGGAAATTGATAGGATATTATAAATTAACCGACACCAGAGTGATGATATATTTCAATGATGTTGTAGTAAGATGATTCGTTCACTCAGACTCGATGAGATTGATTTCAGGTTTAATAAACAAAAATAATAAAAATAAAGAAAGTAAATATATAAAAGTTGACGAGATGAAGAATTTACTGGGACTCAGGATTCCGCAATGAATTAGAGTCAATACTTAAGGTAATGAATTCCTTTAACAATTATACCTTTGTAAATTCTTTCAAATATCTTTTTGTTAAAGGAATTGATACAAAGGTAATGAGGCAATGAATTAGAGTCAATACTTAAGGTTCAAATATCAATTCCTTTAACAATTATACCTCAATATAAATTTTCATTGACTCTAATTCATTGCCTAAACTAGATTTCGAAAGTAATGGTTGTAAATCTAAAGTATGGGATATCAAAAACCTTTAAGCCAGCATAACCCATCAATTGAAATGACAACTATTCAATGATAATCATAATTCAATTAAATAATTGTGTAATTAGTCATAAAAATAATTGAATAAAATCACCCTCGTATGATATTCGACTTCCTCTGTTGTCCCAGTGTTGGGTTCTAGCTTCCCATGATGAATAACACACTCAAAAATATAATTCATAGCTAAAATGGTGTTTTTATTGAAGAAAACTAATAATACAACGAATCTGCAACGCTATAACGGCATTACAGAAATCACTGTTACAATATTTGTTGCAAACTCAAAATAAGTGTGCCAATCAGACTGTTACGAGTACTGTTTATAAATGATAGTTCTGTGCGACAGTCCGTGGATGTTATATATTCTTCTTCTTCTTCTTCTTCTCTGTAGCAACTGAGAAATCTGCTCTGCAACCCTCTGTTCTTCACCCCTCTCACTCGATATCTCTTCTCTATGGCCTCAACTCCCTTTTTATACTCATAAGGATCGATATAACTCCGTAATAACTCCATAAAATCTTCTTTCATTCTTTGCTGCAAAACGGGAAATGATTTCTTTATTCACCTTCGCACGTTGATTTCTTCCATCCAGCACACTCCTACATGTTGCTATAATCATCCCTGTCAGAGTCAAACTCGCAGTTAATTACCTCATGCCACCTTCCAATCACACACATCCAACTCGAAAAAATAATTAAAGCCGAGATATTTTCTTCTCTGTTTCATTCTTACACACGTCTTTGGGTTGTCAAATATCTTTCTCAATCAATGAAATATATGTGAATCCTTGGAGAATATATTCTTCTTTCACAGCTCACTTATCTTCCCAAAATAACTCCAACAACATCCCATGAATATCTCCGTCTCTGTTTTACTAGAACTCCACGTTATCATCCCATTTTTTCGAAACTAAGCCAATTACCAAGCATGTCTTGGTCAAACAGGTAAGTAACAACTAATTCTCGTGAAAATCTCTAACTGAATCTTCGTGAAAAATCAACGCAGGTAAAAGATAAACTTCCCCGCAAAAAACCAGTATTTGAACGATGAAGAAAGGCAGTCATGTTTTTGCGTCCACACGATTTTCTAGACAAATCCAGTTGATTCTGAAGATCATACCACGCCTGTTAATCTGATTCAAGTCATCCCTAACAGTTTCAGCCATTGAATCTCCTTGAAACACGCCTTAAAATCAAACCCTAAATCTGATACTTCACTGCAAATTCTTCCCACCAAAAATC
This sequence comes from Papaver armeniacum, assembly GCA_023531295.1. Taxonomy (NCBI): domain Eukaryota; kingdom Viridiplantae; phylum Streptophyta; class Magnoliopsida; order Ranunculales; family Papaveraceae; genus Papaver; species Papaver armeniacum. The sequence continues at coordinate 567,519 of JAJJWW010009487.1, forward strand.
CAAATTCAAATGGAAAAGATGACCACCCCCTAATCTTGTATGGGTGTTCCTTTAGCACTTGCCTTATGGGGTTGTTGATGGTGGTTTTTAGCTTAGGGTTAAAATCGTAAAATACTAAACCCTAGCAGACAGTGATGTCACAACATTTAAAGTAACAAGCATTTACTAGGCACATTTACTGAAACCTTTAATGTGTCCCTAAATAATTACCGGGGTATCTTTTCAAATTAGGGTTACGACAAGCCAAACCCTAATTCCCACGTGTGCCAATGGCAAATCATGCCAGCCACACCGACTGCGCCAAAGCATGCCAACCATGCTCGCCGCACCTCTGTGCCAATGGCAAATCATGCCAGCCACACCGACCGTGCCAAAGCATGCCAACCATGCTCGCCATACCTCTGTGCCAATGGAAAATCATGCCATCCACACCGACCGCGCCAAAGCATGCCAACCATGCTCGCCGCACCTCTGTGCCAATGGCTAATCATGCCAGCCGCACTGACCGCGCCAAAGCATGCCAACCATGCTAGCCGCATTTCTGTGCCAATGAAAAATCATGCCAGCCACACCGACTGCGCCAAAGCATGCCAACCATGCTAGCCGCACCTCTGTGCCAATGGCAAATCATGCCAGCCACACCTATTGCGCCATGCCAAACGCACCTCGCCATGGCCCCATGCCGCGCCACCATACTGGCCTTCACTACACGGCTATCAAAATGAAGGCGCGCAACAATCAACATTTTCCCTTCAATCCCAGGAGCAAATCCTGGCCGTCTAAGGTTACCAAACGACCTTTGCCCCAAAACCCTAGCTTGGTCAGCACCTAGCCCAAGCTAGTCACGCCATACGCCCAAGGAGAACCCTTGGCCCTACATGCCAAGCCAAACCAAACCTAGCCAAGCTAGCCGCGCCATGCCAAACGCACTTTACCTTGGCCCTAGCCATGCTAGTCACATCATGCCAAACGCCCTTGCCTTGGCCCTAGCCACGCAATACGCCCATGGCAAACCCTTGGCCCAACACGCCAAGCCTAACCATACCCTAGCCGCGCCACCCTGTTGGCCTTCCTTACGCGGCCACCAAAACGAAGGCGTGCAACAATCAACGTTTGCCCTTCAAACCCAGGAGCAAATCCTAGCCATCCAAGGTTACCAGACGACACATGGTAACTTTTGGCCCGAAAACCTACGTTTGGCCATGCCAACCTAGCCGCGCCACCCTGTTGGCCTTCCTTACGCCGCCACCAAAACGAAGGCGTGCAACAATCAACGGTTTCCCTTCAAACCCAGGAGCAAATCCTAGCCATCCAAGGTTACTAGACGACACATGGTAACTTTTGGCCCGAAAACCTAAGTTTGGCCACGCCAAACCTTGCCATGCCAACCTAGCCGCGCCACCACGTTTGCCCTCACTACGCGGCTACCAAAACGAAGGCGTGCAACAATCAACGGTTGCCCTTCAATCCCAGGAGCAAATCCAAGCCATCCACGGTTACCAGACAACACATGGTAACCTTTGGCCCGAAAACCTAAGTTTGGCCACACCAAACCTTGCCATGCCAACGATATGCCAACCTAGCCGCGCCACCACGTTGGCCCTCACTACGCGGCTACCAAAACGAAGGTGTGCAACGATCAACGGTTGCCCCTCCTCTCAAGATGCAAAATCTCGACCGTCAAAGGTCACCAGGCTGGCAAGTTTCCCGAGATTGACTTGCCAAGCCACAACAACGTGCTACATGTTTTCCAAAACATTCGAGACATCAACACAAACTGGGGGATCCTATTTGGGTATTGGTTTGGCGGTCTATAGCATGCGGTATACACTACGCCCGTCATAAGAAGTGTCATAAGGGTGAGGCAGTTAGTAAATACAGGAAGTTATGTGTGAAACGTTCATGGGACATAAAGCACATGCGTTAACGACTTTATGGGACATCAATCCCATAACGTTAGCAGTTTCAGGAAAACTAGTTTCATGCGTTAACCACTTTATGGAACATCAATTCCATGCATATGGTTATCACCTCCTCTCATTTACTTCCCCCACTCCTTAATGAGACCAGGGTACGTTTTTATTCCGACTTGTATAAATAGGTCTTACCTATTTCCATTGGACAACAAGTTCATATGGGAGATACAACACTCAGAAATATTTACTTGCTAGCTCCCCTTGTTAGCTCTCTCACTTTTCTGATAACAAGTCATAATAACCCAACTAATCTTCCAGAATCAAATATTCAGGTCTCATCACTTTCCTTGATTCCCTCCCCAAAACCAACCCATTCTCCTCCACTTTGTAACCAAAGAAAGTCTGGAACGGCCATTCCTTGGTTTAGGCCGGACTTGTATAGATTGATCTCTCGAATCTAAAGTACTCCCTTGCAGTACATTGTTTAGGGTTTAAATTCTTTCTCACCTGCGCACCCGCAATTACCGAAATCAGCAGAAACCATTTTAACCTACAAACAATTAGCGACCACAGTGGGAGGTTCGATCTTTCGGTTACAATATCAATTTTCAACCAACGATCTCATTCTTCGACCCAGACGTCGTAGAGGAAGGCGATCCACTCCGACTCAGTTAATTGACGACTGGATTATCAGTCATGACACGACAAGGGATGACTGGGGACTTCTCAGAGGCTGGAAGCAAAACGATCTCGCCCGAGGATTAACGGCGCAATTATCGGACAACTCAAAAGAACGACTCGGAAGACTGGGACTTCCCATGACCATGTTTCTCAAAAAAAAAAAACTTGGTCCTACACCCAGAAAGTTTAGTCTCATCAGAAGACCTGAGAAACCGAGTAAGTCTTATATCTAGACAAAACATACGTGGTTTGCTTTTTCAAGTTCTGATAAAACCTATAGCCATATTTCATCCCATGTCATCTACCAACACATGGTTCCGTGGTTTTCCTGGGATGTCTGCGTCACTTTCATTCATAGCCAAAGACAATTCAATTCTAAACATTTCATTCAAAAAAGAAATATATATAATCCAAAACTGTCAAGGTAGCATTTATCTATTAACCCGAGAAAATCAAAAAATCAAAAACCAAAACCAGGCGTCTCATTTGCCTTTCAAAAAAAAAAAAAAACCCTAAAGATAAGAGGTCCAGAAGACAGATATATATTCAAGGGAAGTTTTCCAACATCGGCTTGCTCCTTGTGGCAAAGGCCTCCCTCGTGCTTTGGAGAGCCGCCCTCTTAAGTTTCAGCCTCCTGCACAACTTCTTGAATTCCGCTTCCTGCTTCTTCATCATGTCCGCGGAAGGACCTTCAACTGCTCCGGCCACCGACCTTTCAACATCAGAGAGACCTTCAACGATGAATTCGAAGCCCACACACATGTCACGATGGAACTTCCAGCTCGAGATTACATCCTCAGAAATTGTATGACCCGTCACGTTGCACATCTCATCCATCGAAGACAAGGATTCCTCCACACGCTTGACCAATGCCTGACGACTAATGATCTTCTTAGTCGTGGCAATGTGACCATAGCTTTCCCAAATCTTGGTGTACAATGTCGCATGTTTAGCTGGCATGCTAAACCACCAATCAACACATGACACCGGGAAAGGGGCCGGATACGGAGGATTGAAGGTGGCACGCAACCGAGATCAAGAATCGCGTAAGATCCCTAACTACGATTTCATCCCCCAAAGTGCTCTCCTCCACCTGAGTCACGGCAGCACCCTTGGGACGATGAATCTCCATGTCCAAGTCGCTAGCTGGAACAGTTTCCGCAGTGGGAAGTATGGCTACGTCTTTACTCTGGTGTTCTTCTACTTCAAGATCATCCCCAGGAACGGTTTCCTCCTAAAAATCAAAATTTAGTTTACAAAAAAAAAAAAAAAAAAAAAAAAAAAAAAAAAAAAGGGTAAAGAAGAAAAACATGGAGGGACTCACCGATTCAGTTTCAGACTGACTAGATGAAGATTCAACACTGCTATCGGAAGAATTGCTCTCGCCACCGCTAGACCCTGAACTCTCATCCTTTTCGAGCTCCGCGTCATCATGGGTAGGCTCTGTAACGCCGCTCTCTGTCTCGAAAAATGATGTTTTCTGACTGCTCGCAAGTTTGGCAAAGGCGTTCGTACTAACGAGACCCCCGCACGAGAATACAAGGGCGCATTATCAGAAAAGGAACAAGGAAATAAACGATCCAGGCCAAGGTCAAGAGGAGAGCCGTACGTACCCGCATATTGGATGAACTAAAAGTCGGCAGAACCATGGAGTCTGACTGAAAGCCGCCCGCACGATCTTTAGATCTTCGTTCTTTCACCTGGGGACTATCTGCATTTGGACTAACGGATTTTCACTTGGGATCCCTCAGCAGTGGATATTCCGCTAAAACCATAAGATAAGGCTTATCCTGACGATTATATACCACATCATTCACGAATCCATGAATAGCAAGAACTCATCCTGCCAAAATATGTTGTATTTGGAGGTCATTGATGGATTCCGTTCCGCGAGGAAAGGTAGACTTTTACCCGACACAAGAACACTAGTATCGAGAACAGTTGATAATGGGATTTTTTGGACAACCGGCTGACGAACAAGTGGGACCCCTTGGTCAAAACCCATATGTCGAGCAGCCCTATCAACATTATAAGAGATCGCTTTGCAAGCTCCTCGAAAAAAAGATGGCACGTGGCCAGGCGTGCAGCTACGCATGTACACCATCTCTCCAACGCCTAGACCCTCCTCATCAGAAGACAAATACATATTCGAAGCAGGAGCAAAGGTACTAATCTGAGTTATGGACGCATGTACCGGAGCCCATGGACGAAAATTAACCGCATACGAGTTGTCAAGAAACTTAATCAGTTTCGGACCAGTTTTTCGGCGCCTGTTCGACCAACGCAGTATTCTGGAGGCACGTAGAAATATGGCTTTTGGTAACAGATCATGCTTTTTTAAGGTGACAGTTCTGAGAATACCCGTTATTAAATATTTAGCTGTTGAATAACGGTAACAGTTTCGTGTAAGAACTGTTACATAAACGTGTATTATACTGTAACAGTTTTAACCCGTCATCTTAGTTGTATACTGTAACAGTTTTAGAATAACTGCTACTGTATGCCTATGTTATGTAACAGTTTTAATGTGTCACCATATAGTTGATTTTACAGTAACATATCTTTATGCTAACTGTCACTATATAACTGAATTATTGGTATCCATAGATACTCCTGAGGGCAGCCACTTTAGAAATTTCGGGAGCAGGCGAGGTTTTCTGGTCAAGGCTACCAGTAGGACGACTATTGTGGAGTTAACAAAGAAGCAAACCTAGTTCTGCTGAACCACCGGATGTAGCAGAGTTCACAATCCACTTCTTTGTTTCTTCTCGCGGCAATGGATCACCATCGGCTGTCCATGGATATTATGGCTCATTACTTAAAAGAAATTTCTTAGCCAAGATAGAGGAAGAAAATGGTAAAAAAATATTTGGAAGATGTTGTTAAGATTCGACCGGAAAAATAGAAAAGGTAAGTGAGGTTGCAACCGTACAATTGGGTGATAAACGAAGGAGATTGAGAAGTGTTGGGGGTTTCCAAGTAGGATTGTGATAGGTGGGTTGTTCCCATATTCGAATTTCCATCAAGAAATCGGAGAATCAACACAATTGAATAAGAGACGGGATATATACCTTAAACCTTCAGGAGCAGATCTTGAAAACTTTAGTTCTTCTTTGCACAGGTTTGTTCTTATAGTTGAAAACTTTGCCAATTATGTGAGCTTGTTTTCAATTTCTGAATTTCTTACTTAATCTGATTAGTTGGATGTGTTTTGATTTTCGTCATGTATTGAATTTTTTTTCTCAATTTTGGAATTGCTTGCTTAAATTGTAGTTTAGCTGTATATATTTCATGTATAGTTATGTGTATCGACTTTTGTTTCTTTTTATCTATTTTTGAGATAGAAAATGATAACTTTTTTAGGTTACTCTCATCAAGCAGATTATATGAATTCGAATTCAATTTGATCTGATTATATTCTATTATGTAGTTGTCTTTTCATACTAGTTGTTGGGTCTACCGCTGAAAGTTAATCACTTTGTTTTTTTTGTGAACTATACAGCTTTTAGAATGGACAAATCCTGGATGGATAAACATAGGTTGTCTCCAGAATATGAACAAGGTGTTGAGAAATTCTTGAGATATGCCATCGATCATATTCGTGACAGCATGGATACAGATGAGATAGATGATGAAATTGAGATATTATGTCCGTGTAGGGAATGCATGAACACAGGTTCTCTGGCGGTGCATAAAGTGAGAATTCACCTGTATGTTAGCGGCATCAACCGAAACTACAAGAATTGGATTTGGCATGGGGAAGAGGTTACTGCTAATTCTAGGCCGTGTACTTCACATGAGGATTTTCAATATGGGCATGGTGACGATGATGATGAAATGGAGCTACCTGAAGATGCTGCAGCAGCGATAGATATGGTTTAGGCTGTACATGAAGAGTTCACAGGGGATCCAGATAGTTTCCAAAAGTTGATTGAAGATGCAGAAAAACCACTTTACCCAAGTTGTTCATCGCATACAAAGGTATCGACATTGATTAGGCTATTCAACATAAAAGCAAAAGGTGGTTGGTCCGATAAGAGCTTCACAGAATTACTCCGTGAAGTTAAAAGCATGCTCCCACCAAATAACGAGTTGCCTGAGTCTATGTACGAAGCTAAGAAAACTCTTAATGCATTAGGGATGGAATATGAGAAAATACATGCATGCCCCAATGACTGCCTGCTTTTCAGAAAGGATTATAAAGATGATAATACTTGTCGGACCTGCGGAGCTTCTAGATGGAAGAAGGCGCCATCTGGTACGAGTAAAGGGGTGCCTGAAAAAGTGATGTGGTATTTTTCACCTATTCCTAGATTTCGAAGGTTGTTTCGGTCACCAAAGACATCAAAACACATGATATATCATAGCCTCCCAAGAGTTGAAGATGGTAAACTTCGTCATCCAGTCGACTCCCCGGCATGGAAACTAGTTGACAATAAATGGCCAGAGTTCGCTAAAGAACCCCGAAATCTGAGGTTAGCTCTTTCTACAGATGGGTTCAATCCAAATAGTTCTGTTGGTGGAAATTACAGCTGCTGGCCGGTAATGTTGGCTATTTATAACCTTTCACTAAAATTGTGCATGAAAAGGAAATTTATTATGCTGACGATGTTGATATCTGGTCCTAAACAGCCCGGAAACGATATAGATGTTTATTTGGCCCCTCTTATAGAGGATCTACAGAAATTATGGGATGAGGGTGTGGAAGTTTATGATGCCTACAAGGAGGAGAACTTCAATCTCAAAGTTGTACTTCTCTGGACGATCAGTGACTTCCCGGCATATGCTAATCTGTCTGGTTGCCCTAAAGGAGGATATAATGCTTGTCCAATTTTTGCTGAACGTACTTCTTCCATCAGGCTCAAATACTCCGGGAAAAATGTTTATCAAAGTCATAGGAAATTTCTTCCGAGAAAACACAAGTTTAGATTGGATAAAAAGTCTTTTCATGGTCAGCAAGAGTTAGGTACAGCTCCAAAACCTTACGACGGTGAAGAAGTACTTAGGCAGGTTGAAGGAATTCGGAACGTGTGGGGTAAGACAACGAAATCTAAACCCGTCTATTGGAAGAAGAAGTCAATTTTCTTTGAACTAACATACTGGAAGTACCTGCTTGTCCGACATTGTCTAGATGTCATGCACACGGAGAAAAACATAGGCGAGAGTATTGTTGGGACGTTACTAAACGTGCCTAAGAAAACAAAAGATGGTTATAATGCTCGAAAAGACCTTGAGGATTTAGGAATGAGGCCTGAATTGACACCTAAAGAGAATGGAAAGAAGGCGTACCTTCCACCGGCATGTTTCACATTGACAAAGGAGGAAAAGATTAAGTTCTGTAAAACCTTGTCTGAATTGAAGGTCCCAGAAGGTTACTGTTCGAATTTTAAAAACCGGGTATCGATGACAGATTTAAAGTTGTACGGTCTAAAATCGCATGACTATCACATGCTTATGCAGCAATTTCTTCCGTTAGCTATAAGGTCCATTTTGCCTGAGCATGTGAGAAATGCTATAATCAGGTTATGTTTTTTTTTCAAGGAAATCTGCTGCACGGAGGTTGATGTCATGCGCCTGACTCAAATACAAGAGGACTTGGTTGTTACCTTGTGCTTATTGGAACAATATTTTCTCCCATCTTTTTTTGACATCATGGTTCATTTAACTCTCCATTTGGTTCGGGAAGTTCAATTATGTGGGCCGGTTTGCTTCCGATGGATGTATCCTTTTGAGAGGTTTATGAAGGTTTTGAAAGGATATGTTCGAAATCGGAACCGTATAGAAGGTTGCATCGCTGAGGGTTATATTGCAGAAGAGGCGGTTGAGTTTTGCACTGAGTACTTCAAAAATGTTGTAACTATTGGTATTCCTATTGTTGGTACTGCAACAACAACTGAAAATTTTGGTGTCACGAGCCTTCTTTCTGACGGGATGACATTATCAAAGTGCACTTTTGCTGATCTTGATATTAATGGAACAGTGATGTGGCAGGCACACCAAACTGTACTAAATAACACAGCAGTCGTGGAACCCTACTTTGAGTAAGAACTTGACTTCGTGAACTTATTGTTTTTGATTTCTGATAACAAGGTTTTTCAATAAACGCTTATTCGCTTTTCCTTATACATTATGCATTTAATTGGGTTTTGTTGGTTCACTGGAAGGATCTTTAATCAATCTTATTGGTAGGACACAAATCTAGCCTGAGAAGTTTGTTTGTCGTGTGAAGTTTAAACAAATATTTATACCAGTATTAGAAACATGTTTACTGTTTAAGAATTAATGAAACCATTTGTGCACCTCTATTTCCTAGTAATCAAAATGTGTTCACTGTCTCTGATATACACATTCATATTTCAGGTTACACATGTCTTATTTGAAGGAAAAATTTTCACATGAAACAGAAAAGTGGTTGGAGAAACAGCATTGTCAAACATTCCAAGATTGGTTAAATGAAAAAGTAAGAACGCTCTTCATTTTTCGTATTATGAAAAAGTGTTTGCAGTGAATATCCATTGGTGTTGTGAATTGGATTGTTTACAGTGAGTATTCATTGATCTGATAATTTACAGGTTGAAGAAGAACGAAAGGATCCTAATAATATTATATCTGAAGAATTGAGATGGATAGCATCTGGACCAAGTAGCCAAATACTGAAATATGAAGGATTCGAAGTAAATGGATGCCGTTATCACACAAAGGCTCGAGATGATAGAAGAGTTACCCAAAACAGTGGAGTATGCTTAGTGGACGCGGAAGACAACAGTTACTACGGTGTGATCAAGGAGATATGGGTTCTTGATTATCAAATGATAAGGGTACCCTTATTCAAGTGTAACTGGGTGCAAAATCGGGCAGTAAAGATAGATAAATTGGGTTTCCGACGAGTTGAACTTGAGAGGTTAGGTCATAAAGCTGACCCCTTCATTATGGCTTCCCAAGCCAAACAAGTTTTCTATGTACAAGACCAAAGTTATTCTAATTGTTCGATTGTCATATCAACACGTGAAAGAGATATAGATGAATGTGAGGTGGAAGAGTCACTGGCCTTGGAGGGTAATCCCAGTTTTGAAAATGTTGTTCCTGAGGAGGGTTCTTTCCACATAGGTGATGATTCTCAATATGCTTACATGCGTGATAACAATGACGGTATATGGATTGAAGATATCTCCAAGGAACAGAAGAGAACACGCATGCAAGATGACAGCCCGATGGACGAGGATGAATCTTCAGATGATGACAGTTCCATGGACGACGGTTACAGTTCAATGGAAATTGAAGCAGACGATGATGACTGAATTTTTAAAGCATATATGTTTTCTCTTACTAGATAGTACTTGATTTTCTTTGCGTGAATGTTCTTTTTATTTTGAACTAGAATGTTCCGCACGTTCAAGATGAATTGGTTTCATTTATCAAAGTTTGATTAGTGTGGCCCCTATTTCAGTCAGTCTCTTCTTAAATCCTTGGAAACTCAGTCGGCCCCAATGAAACTACATATTCATCTCGGCTCTATCCAAAACATAGAAGGGAGAATAAAATCCCAATGAAAACTGTATTTCCCCCTATAAACCTTTCATTCCCGTCCACCAAATCTTTTCGTCGCTCAAATTTTCCATTATTTCCGGTGCCTAAAGGCTATCTGTTATGGTATTTTCATCGATAAAATCTCTTATATAACAAATCCCATATTCTTTTGCATTCCCGCCCACAAAATCTTTCATTCCCGCTCACAAAATCTTTTCGTCACTCAAATTTTCCATTATTTCCGGTGCCTAATGGCTATCTGTTTTGGTATTTTTATCGATAAAATCACTTATATAACAGATCCCATATTCTTTTGCCCTACTCTTTTCTTCACCATCTCGACTTTTTTTCATTTGTTGACTGCTTTCAATCGACCTCAACACCATCGCAGGTTTGCATATCAATCTTACCTTTTCAAATCATTATACTAAGCTTTAGTTTATGAAATCGTTTTATGGTGCAAAACCCTAAGTTGTTTTCATGTAAGATTTTTTTCTGCTCTTTTGGTTTTAGGGATATTTTATACATTTAGGTGTTTGTTAAAATGTCTATAAGAATTGAATGTTTATGTTTGCGATTGCATCTATTCAGAGTCATGTTGTATCTGACTCTTGTAATTGATTTCCGCTCTCTCTTCTTATATCTGCATCCAGAAGTCTCTTCTTTTCTAGGAATGGATGCTTTACAACTCCAACCTGGTACCAGTACAATGGGTAATAAAAAATTAGTTTATTTGTTTTCCTTCAGTTTGTTGCATAAATTTTTATTTTTGTTCTCATATATGCCACTGTCATGCAACCAGTTTATATGTATAGTAGTGATTTAAGTATAGGTTTATTTGCTACAGCTAAAAAGAAAAACACCCGGAGCGTTTCAAGGCTACCAACTTTGGTGAAAAACAATAATCCTGAAAAGCAAGATATACTTTTGAATGACCACGGTTTGCCTCGGGTGACGAACCAAGCAAAGCTTCCTAGTTATATGGGCTTAATGGCGAGGATGCTTATCCCGATTCATATTGACTCGTGGAAATATGTTAACACTACACAGAAAGATGCACTGTGGGATTGTATTAAGGTATTACTGTGCATGAAACTCAAGTGTTCACGTGAATGTTATGTAATACGTTTCTTATATTGATATGTTGAAAATCTACATTTGTTATAGAGTCGATTCAATATTGAACCTCACCTGAAAAAGACTATGTTGCAAAATTGCGGAAGTCTGTGGAGAACTTTTAAGTCCCGACTCACCAACGACCATGTTCTGCCATTCAAGGATAGTCCTCAGCTTCTTAGGAAGCCCCCGCAGTTGTACCCATATATCAAGCAACATCATTGGGACGCTTTTGTGAAAAGCAGAACATCTTCTGAATTTAAGGTGTTTTTATATGGTTGTGAATTATTATTTATTTATATTTTCAGTCTCATCCGTAATTTAATTTGTATTTTGCCATATTGGTTTCTGTTAACATAATATATGATTCTGTTGTGCAGGAGATCCATGAGGAACAATCACAGAAGCGATCTCTGAACATTTATGGCCACCGCACCGGTCGTGCCGGATACACAGGACTGGCGGAAAAATTAGTACGGAATTGTTTTAATTTTGATCATTTTATTATTTATAACAAACTGTATCATATTAATGTCTGTTCTTCTCTTATATTTGGAATAAGCAGATAGACAGTGGTAAGTATACACAGAAACAACTTGATCGATGTGTGTTATGGAAGGAGGCACGTATGAAAGAAGGAGTATATAAAACTGATGAGTGTAAAGAAATGGCAGCCAGTATTGTAAGTTGTTGTAGTATTCAATTTTTTGTTGTCCTCATAATTTTAGTTTTTGTTAATCTACATTTAATGTATATTTATGCAGGATGAGTTTCAAAAGCAACGTTTAGATGGGACAAGTGATGTGCCCAGTGATGTCGACGCGATCACACACTTTTTGGTCCAGAGCATCCTGGCAGAGTTAGGGCTGCTGGTAAACATATTACCCCAACTTCATTCTTTAATAAACCTAGAGCCCGTGCCAGAGTAACAAAGGAAAAGTATGACGAGTGTCTTGAAGAGAATAATCGGTTAAAACTTGCAAATGCTGCCTTAGAGGAACAACTTCGACAAAGTCAACAGGTAATATGTGATTATAATATCCGAGACTTAAATTTCTTAATTCACTTTCTTATTAATGTTTTTGTTTAATTACAAATGGTTGTACTACTGTGTAGACTAAACTTAGATATTTCTGGATTCTGTAGAGTCTATTAACTTAACCGACTGTCTACATATTCTAGATTGTAACGTTACAAATTACTTTTCAATAATACTGATATTAATTTTAATTCAATTTTTAGTCATCTGTCGCATCTCGTTCTGACTTAGCCCGGCCAACAGTATCCGAATCATCAAGAAGCCCCAACCAAAAAAGGTAAATGCTGCGGCTTGCTTTGAATCATTATGGGATATCTTTTCTTGTGTTTCTCAGAGTTTAAAATTCTTTTTTGGGTGACCGATTAAATATCTTTGTAGAAATCTGAAGCAGCTACTCTGGCGAGAACCAATATGGGTGATGAAACTAGAACGGCATGTCTCTTAGCCTCTAACTAATTTGTTTCAACTCATTTAATTAAATTGTGATAGGGATTTTACTAGTAATTCTAAACTTTTAATTAGTAAATGTATAAAACATTTGTTTATAATTATCTGAAATGACGCTTTCAGATAATGGCTAATTCTCTGCCAACACAAAGTGTACCCAAAAGGAAGAGGACAGGGAATGGTATGACGGAAAATTCCATGCGTAAGAAGGTAATAATCTCATCAAGAGTATGGCTCTAGCTATTAGTTTGTCAATTATTTAGCAAACTGACCTTAATAGTTGACACTATGGATGTTAAATCCGTCATATCATAGGTTTGCAATCCGGTTGTGAATGGCTTACCTCAAACTCCTGGGCTTGGGAAGGTAATTTCTGACATTTCCATACTAAAATTGTAATGCGTTCTTTTTATTTTTTTATCTTTTTATTAATTGGTTTGTTTAATATAGGGCGATCCGTGTGAGTTGATGGTAGACTCTGATGTCGTAGCAACGGGAATTGTCTTCTATTCTGACCCCGAGGAGGTGGTGAAAGTACATAATGAAGATTTGAGCAAAGACAATTATCGTGTCTTGGTTAAATATGGTAAGAAACCTGCAGCACTTGTCCCTGTCCCGGTCCCTAAAAGTGATATAGAGATGGTCAAAGATGTTGTAGGAACGTTCGTGCAATGGCCTAAGAAACTCGTACTCATATCAAATAAGGTATGTGTATTGTTGTATTTATGGTTTTTTTTTTTTTTTGTAACTTCTTCTTGTTTTTTGTAACTTCTTCAATGTTTTTAGTAATTTGTCTTACTTTATAGGGTGAAGACACGGCATCTTCATCAGATTTGCTAGAGATTTTTTTGAATGATGCAACAAATCGTCTAGCTGAATTAGGCGAAGATATTTTGATAACAATTGGTTGTGGTGTTTTCAACTCGGTAACCAACAACACATTGAACGTATCGGTGGATGATATCACGCGTGTTTGCAAACGAGGACGATATGCATCTGTTACCAATGTTGTTATATACATCAGGTGATGGTATTCACTATCTTCAATTGTATTATAATCAACTCATCCATGAGTCTTATACCTTCACATGTCTTATTATCCAGGATTTTGCATGAGAAACTTCTTTCATCAAAAAATCAAAAGAAATTAGCTTTTGTCGATCCAGCAGCGATACAATCAATGGCATCAAGTTCGACAAAACTCACTCTAGATCTCATCACCTGGCTTAACAAAGCAAATGCAGAGTTTGTTCTGGTTCCTTATCTTAAGAAGTAAGTGTACATGTTTATATATATATATACACTGGATCATGGCATTGGTCGGAAATGTTTATATTTCAAGTTACAACGTTAGTGTTTGTTTATTGCAGGCAACATCATTGGGTCTTAATAGTTATTAACTTTAGTGTTCGAAAGGCATGGTTGCTAGATCCAGCTGGTGGCAAAACAGCAACCTCTGAATTTGATAACATTATCAAGAGGTTAATTTATTTTCCTGTTTACATATGAACTTCAGTCTCATCAAGTATTTTTTCAACATATTAAACTTATATTCATATGCATCCAGGGCTTTGAAAGGTTGTCTACAAGTAGGAAAAGGAAACTCAAGCTTTTCATTTTATGAAGAGAAGGTGAACAAACTAACCTAGTGCTAATAACTAATGAATTTAAATAGTATTAACACATTCATTTTATGAAAAATGTAGTGTATCCCTCGACAAGAGAACCACTGTGAATCTGGATTTTATATTATGAGGTACATGAAAGAACTTGTGGAACGACAACGCTCTGAGCCTGCGTTAATGGTAAGCTATATTCTACATACATAGTATAATATTCAACAATAACTCAGATTTTGATAGATATCTTAACTAGTTCTTACTTATTTTCAGTATTTTCCAAAGAAAAAGTACGACGAGGGAGATATGATGGAAGTCCGCAAAGAATGGATCGATCACATCAAACCATATTTAAAAGAGAATGATGGAGTGGCAGATACGGATTGATTATTTGAAAGAGAATGATGGAGTGGCAGATATGGATTGATTACGCAGAAGACGCTTTGTTCAAATAATGGTTAATCTAAAGCTTTTTGTTTCATTTCTTTTTTTCCTAAACGATTGTGAGCTTATTTAGTTTTTTTTCTTTTGATATGGATATTGATATTTAAGATGTTTGATTTTATGTAGAATTTTAAGATGATCTTAAATAGATTGTTTTATTTACGCTTGTGCAATATTTTATTTTTTCTTACATAGTTTATTGTGTTAATAACATTTTAGTCCAAATATGTCAGGGGCCAGACTTTAACAACTGGCCCAGCCCCCAAAAATATTTACACTGTAAGCTCACTGGGCTCACCTTTCCAGCCCCCCTGAAGATATCTAGCTAGCTAGCCCAACCCGTCGGCCGACCCTCTACCGTAACAGATTATATACTAAAATGTTACAGTAACCATACATATAGTAAATTGTTTTTTAAAAAAATGTTACTGTAATACTTCCGGTAACATTTTATAAATTAAAATGTTATTTTAAGCATCCATGCAGTAACTGGTTTTGCAAAAAAAACGTTACTGTAACAGCTCATAGTAACAGTTTTGTTGGAAAACTGTTAGCTTAATACCGTGTTCAAGTCCAAACATAAAATATATATGGGAGTATCGTAACAGTTTAAGAATTGACGCGTTATAATTACTTTGAAGACAGTAACAGTTTGTTCTCAAATATGTTATAGTAATCTGTCAATCGCAACAGTTTTACTAAAAAACGATTCTGATTGTAACTATTCAACAACATAAATTTGTATAAACTGATACGGAAACCCACTAACAATGACGGTTTTGAAATATATGCAACATTTCTATGTAATGATTTCGTAACAGTTTTTATAAACTTTCCGTAACAGGGGCTTTAGTAACACCGCAGAAAAATTTAAAACTGTTACAAAAACTATACGGTAACAGTTTGTAACTGTTACCAAAAGCCATATTTCTACTAGACCCCAAGACTCAGGAATTATAGCCAACGGTTTCGGGGCATACTTCTGGAAATGCTCCTACAACCATGCTTGGAGAAAGGCGGCATGAACATACGAATACACTTTCATATGGCCGTTCGAGGAGCGCATGTCCAAAACCGGCTGATCCAGGTGTGCATACAGAGAACTAAGAAACAAACCACCGAGGGGAAGAGCAACGCCCTTTGCTAATTTTATGGCAAATGTGATAATTTCCTGTCTTATCTCTTTCTTACCCGAGCAGTCGTCAAAAATATCCCTGGATATCCAAAGAGCCAAGAACGCCATGACATGAAGTACGCTATTCTTCCGGTTCGACTCCAACTCGTCAGGAAACGAGTGAGACACCCACCAGTCATAAAAGAACTTCGTCTCATTTTCCTTCCGAACGAATCCATTTGACTTCGCAACCAGGGTGGCGCGAAATTCTTCTTCGTCTGCAGACAGCCTGACATCGAGGTTTCCAATTACAGGAAGATTTAGCAGCATAGCCACGCTCTCCAAAGAAATGGTCATTTCTACCCACCTGCATATGGCTGTATGGGTGCCTGGACACCATCTAGAAACAAAAGCAACCAACCCTGGAATGTCTTTCCTAATCTGGAAACTGCGGAAGCCCATGAATGGCGTCGACAATCTGCGCCCTGGTCAAATTGGTCTTTACAGGTTCCTGGTCCATCATAAATCGCGTCCATTTCTCAAAGGAACGCAACGAACTTGCAGGGATTTTAAATTCGATAGAAGAGGCATGCTATTCTTTCCTCTGAAGGCAAAACCTTATTACGCCTCCTGGCCGAACCGATCGATCCTCTCCTTCGCTTTCCGGGCCGGCAGAAGGATCGGCACGTATTGGGGATGGTTTCTCCTAATCGTGGATGATGACGTGAAGAACTCGTCACCTACGTTTGGCTTGGAATTACTCCATCCCTTGGTACCATAGAAGCTCGTTGACATCTTAACCAAAATTCTCTTACTTTGTTTTCACCATGCGATAACTACAATGGAACAAGAAGAGCAGGAATTATTACATAAAGCGTGTATAAATTATTCTATTGGACGCAAGGGAGCCGCCTCGGGAACAAACTAATTGGTCTCAACGTCCTTTCGTGCATACGCAAAAGTGGGGACTGGCAGATTCTACATCACCACTACATGCAGCCGGAAAATCGCGTTCAGCCAGATAGACGCGCCCAAAAAAAGAGGGGATCATGCACACGGCTACACCAAGACAAGGAGTAAACCCAAAAAAACTAGGTTTTCATGGAAAAGGAATAGCAAATACTATCGCGTGCCTACTTTGCACAATGAGTTAAGGAGGTCAACATTACTACGGTCATGGAAAGATACACCTACAACTAGGTTTTTCTTCACCAACACAAGAAGACAAAAGAAAAAGCAAGTCACAGAGGAAGCACTGCATGACATACCTAATCCGCTCGCCCGCTTCACCGCTACCAAGCAACAAAATAAGAAACAATAAGTGCGTGAATCAAAGGGAGAGGCCAGACATCCTTTTTATAGGCGTGATACTTGGGAGTTCGAACAAGAAAAGGATTTCCAATTTTGAGCCAAGGAAGGAAAAAAACCGGTCCCGCAAAGACCAATTTCCACGTCCAAGACCACTCACGCCACACCACGGCCCTACCACGCCTAGCCGTCCTTGCACGTTCCACCATGCCATTTTCTTTGACCAAGCCATTCGCTCCATTGCCGCGGCCCCACCACGCCTAGTCGTCCGTGTATGTCTCGTCTTGCCAAGGCCACACTATGCCAAGCCGCTTGCTCCACTGTCGCTACCCTATCACCCACGCGTGTTTGCCTCATAAATACCATGCCACCTCTTGGCCCCTCGAGCCAAGCCGTCCACTTGCGTTGCCTTCCAAGACCGCGCCCCCTTTGCTTTAGAGATGTACGACCAGACCAAGCCGGTAAATTTCATCTCACCACTCCAAGGTCCGCATTTCCAGTACAACTTACGCAGGGCCGCCAACACGGGAATCCAAAACTTTCTTTACCACTCAAAAAGGTTAGTCGGATTCTCCTGACCATCTGTGCAATGATTCACACCTCGATTCTGTCCTTGTCTGTCACCATCATATGCGTACATCGCAACAAGGCACCTGTTCCGAGCTAAGCAGAGGACTTAATGTTGTTGGTGGTTTTTAACTTAGGGTTAAAATCGTAAAATACTAAACCCTAGCAGATAGTGATGTCACAACATTTAAAGTAACAAGCATTTACTAGGCGCATTTACTGAAACCTTTAATGTGTCCATAAATAATTACCGAGGTATCTTTTCAAATTAGGGTTATGACAAGCCAAACCCTAATTCCCACGTGTGCCAAACCATGACAGCCACACCGACCGCGCCAAAGCATGCCAACCATGCTCGTCGCACCTCTGTGCCAATGGAAAATCATGCCAGCCACACCGACCGCGCCAAAGCATGCCAACCATGCTCGTCACACCTCTGTGCCAATGGAAAATCATGCCAGCCACACCGACCGAGCCAAAGCATGCCAACCATGCTCGCCACACCTCTATGCCGATAGCAAATCATGCCAGCCACACTGACCGCGCCAAAGCATGCCAACCATGCCAGCCGCACCTCTGTGCCAATGGCAAATCATGCCAGCCACACCGACCGCGCCAAAGCATGCCAACCATGCTAGCCGCACCTCCGTGCCAATAGAAAATAATGCCAGCCACACCTACTGCTCCGTGCCAAACGCACCTCGCCATGACCCCATGTCGCGCGACCATACTGGCCTTCACTACGCGCCTATTAAAACGAATGCGCGCAACAATCAACGTTTGCCCTTCAATCCCAGGAGAATCTAAGGTTACCAAACGACCTTTGCCCCAAAACCCTAGCTTGGTCACGCACCTAGCCCAAGATAGTTACGCCATACGTCCAAGGCGAACCCTTGGCCCTATATGCCAAGCCAAAGAAAACCTAGCCAAGCTAGCCGCGCCATGCCAAACGCACTTTGCCTTGGCCCTAGCCATGCTAGTCACATCATGCCAAGACAAACGCCCTCGCCTTGGCCCTAGCCACGCCATACGCCCATGTCAAACCCTAGGCCCCACACGCCAAGCCTGACCACACCCTAGCCACGCCACCTTGTTGGCCTTCCCTACGCGGCCACCAAAACGAAGGCGTGCAACAATCCACGGTTGCCCTTCAAACCCAGGAGCAAATCCTAGCCATCCAAGGTTATCAGATGACACATGGTAACCTTTGGCCCGAAAACCTAAGTTTGGCCACGCCAAACCTTGCCATGCCAACGACATGCCAACCTAGCCGCGCCACCCTATTGGCCTTCCCTACGCGGCCACCAAAACGAAGGCGTGCAACAATCAACGGTCGCCCTTCAAACCCAGGAGCAAATCCTAGCCATCCAAGGTTACCAGATGACACATGGTAACCTTTGGCCCTAAAACCTAAGTTTGGTCACGCCAAACCTTGATATGCCAACTGCATGCCAACCTAGCCGCGCCACCACGTTGGCCCTCACTACGCGGCTACCAAAACGAATTCGTGCAACGATCAATGGTTGCCCCTCCTCTCAAGATGCAAAATCTCGACCGTCGAAGGTCACCAGGATGGCAAGTTTCCCGAGCTTGACTTGCCAAGCCACAACAACGTGCTACATGTTTTCTAAAACATTCGATACATCAACACAAACCCGGGGGATCCTCTTTGGGTATTGGTTTGGCGGTCTACAGCGTACGGCGTACACTACGCCCGTCATAAGGAAGTGTCATAAGGGTGAGGCGGTTAGTAAATACGGGAAGTTATGTGTGAAACTTTCAGGGGACATAAAGCACATGCGTTAACGACTTTATGGGACATCAATCCCATAACGTTAGCAGTTTCATGAAAACCAGTTTCATGCGTTAACCACTTTATGGAACATCAATTCCATGCATACCGTTATCACCTCCTCCCATTTACTTCCCTACTCCTTAATGAGACCAGGGTACGTTTTTACTCCGACTTGTATAAATAGGTCTTACCTGTTGGATATTTTCAATATCTTAGAAAATAAAATGGTTTTATGTTTTGGTTTGCCGCTATGACGGGAAAGTATTCTGTGTTGGATAAACACAATGGATGTTAGTTGGAGATGAAGAGACACCTTTAATAGGTGTGATGGTTCAAAAAGGCAACCATTCCCAATAGACACCTTATGTGTCTTTTGGAAGTGAAGAGGCATCTCCAATAGGCATGAATATCCCTATAAATAGTGAAGGCATTCTCCCATTCTAAACAATCAATTCAACTTTGTTTTCTCTCTTTCTAAAGCATCATCGAATTCTTTCTAGTGTGTTCTTGATTGGGTCAAGGGGTGCAAACCTTGAATCCAATTTCTCGTTGTAGGGCTTTCATTGTATCCTGAAGGCATTATTTCGCATACCTGTTGCAATCGCCAATTGATATTGGGAGGGTAGAAATAATCGTCTAAAAGAAATCGTATGAGCCTTGAAAGCTTTTGAGTACAAAAATTTCTTTTGTGTTCATTTCATCCTCCGTTTTTACCCAATTTTTTCCAACAGTTTTAGACGATTACTTTTCTGACTACGGAGGGTGACAATTCAGTTGATTCAATTTTGAATTAAGTTTGCTAAGCCACATTACCTAATCACAGTTTGGGTATTGTAATGGGAACGAAAAAACAAAAAGAGAGAGAACGGGAGTTGATGGAGAAGTTGTTTCCAACATCGGCAAATAGATTGTTAATGGTTGTTGCTGCGGGAAACTCCCATGAACTCAGATAAGTACCCATCTCTCTTTGATTTTCTGTTATATTCCATACTGAGAATACATGAATCATCACTTTTAATGTCTAATTAAGTATGGCTTGGACGATTGAAAACCCCTGATTATTTATGATTCATATAAATCCACTTGCTTGGATTTTAAAGAGGCATTTCTATCAAATTTCCAAAGAGACCGAAACAAGAAATAAATTATCTTTAAGATTTCTCTAGTTTCTGGATACATGCATGATGCCATATGTGGACCTGCTACTGATTTTCAGAATTAATTACATGCATGATATACTTATGTTTTCGGTGTGATTTTTCTAAATTCTCACATGCCATGAATTAAGTATAGGACTACACAGTTGAAGTAACTGTATAGGTTGGAAATTAAATGTGAAGGAGAAAGTACTAACCTTTTTTGCATTTGAGTTTTTCTAATTGTTTCCAACGGTTTAGACGAATATCGAACGGACGTGACTCTTACCCCTCCGTTTCTCGGACCAGAATAAGTTTCCTAACCAACTTTGGTGGTTACAAAATAAATTGGAACGTCTCTTCATTTGAAATGTCATATGTCAACCATTTTGGATCGTTGTTGTAGAACTTTCCTTCTCTCTTTGGTTGAGATTAACCTCTTCTCTGCTTGAGTGCGCGCTTGTTTAAAGTGTGATTTCTGTTTGACAGTGAAACAGGAAATAATGGATCGCTTGTGTATCCACTGGCATTAATTTTATTACATGCTAGATTTTGCAGGGACATAAACTTTGTGAAGAGATGTAAATTTGAGCGTATTGATATTTGTACGAAGAGATGTGTCATTCCAATGGGAGAAGTAGTCATCAGGTTTCGTCGATGATCCATATTATCTCATTTTGTGTCATCCTCTTCGCCAAGAAATGAAACTTCTTGGGCAGAAATTGGCTTGTACTTAACACAAATCAAAGAAGTGTTAAATGATACATAATTTTGGTCGCGTGACATTAGAAAAGTGTTTTCATGAATGCTCTAAGATTAGAGAACCAAAATGGAGATCACCATTGATTGTTGAGACTACAATTTTTTGGTACGGGTATAATTCTTGCGGTAGGAATTATAAATTTATAAGTCTGAAATCATAATTCTTTCATTAAGAATTATATGGTTCCAAAATTTGGAAATTGGCATGTCTTAAATGACATCGAAAGGAAAATTCCGGTGAATATGTAACGTATTGGAAAATTGGGCGTAGCGACCAAATGTCCGATGATGAGGTGTTATGATATTACCGATCGTAAATTATGGACATTTGCATTACATTATGTAAAATGTTAAATAGACATGGTCTATGTTTTTTGGGTATAAATTTGTAGAAGATTGGGCATGAGTAGAGGTGTTACTCATATTAATAATCTGCTTGTTGAAATAGCAAGTAAGTTGCCTACAAATTTTCTATGCCTCTAGTGTATGCAAGTCTATAATGACTCCTTGTGAATTAACGGTAAATGTTAATTAGGATCACTAGAGAAGTTACAATTATTTTGTAAAATCAAATAGAAACATTTTTAATAATGTTTTCAGAATTGATTGCATGAGTAGATGCAATTAATGAGGAGGAATGGCTTAGAACCTAACTTGTAGAGATCCCATTTTTTTGAAGAAGCCATCTCAAGCGGTCTTGATTAATTGTGAATCAGGCTATGATCTATAATGTCTGTAACAAAGACTTATAATGAAAAGTCAAGACATACAAGTCTTGTACAGTGGAACGGTAAGTCAATTATTCAAGAAAGGAGTAATTGCAGTTAACCATTGAAACGGAGAAGAACTTGGAAGACCTATCTATGAAAAGTCTCCCAAAGGAAATGATTTCAATGAAGTATACAGAAATGGGACTAAGGTCTGTGAAAGAAGTTTGATCTCCCATAGCAGAAACCCAACCTATGTTTTGAAAAAGATAAACAAGGTTCAATGTGGTACCAACAAGTTATGGAAGAGATTATGGAGCACTAATATAAAACTTCCCATTTCTAATTAGTGCTGGTTTCTGCAAGAAAACAGGATGGATATAAATCCTTAATAAGTCTAACTTTTATCACAAGGTGTCTCAGAAACACCTTCGAGACTTACCTATATGAGTATGGAAATCAGGTAGTTTCCTAAGAGAAGAAGACCGTTCTCTAAAGAAGACTCATGAATCAAGGATATAAGCACATGGCCATTAACGTGCTTGGCTACAGAACACATGATTTATGAAATCAATATGTGTGGAGACTCAGGTTTTGTCATAAGGGATACTTGGTTCAAGCTTGGTTTCACCATAGAATCTCGATAAGGCTTTGAGTTTCTTACACTAAGTGAAGGTTCAAATCAAAAGATACCTATCATTTATGTGTTGATTTCAACGATGATGCTTAGTCTCAATTGTGCTTGAACTACGTTGGCTTGATCCCACTCGGTGCGTAGGCGATCACTTGTGTGATGCGGCCACTCGATTTAAAAGTTTTGTTTTTATTTTCATGTTTTTGGTTATTGAAAATAGGGGAGATTGTTGGATATTTTCAATATCTTAGAAAATAAAATGGTTTTATGTTTTTGGTTTGCCGCTATGACGGGGAAAGTATTACGTGTTGGATAAACACAATGGATGTTAGTTGGAGATGAAGAGACACCTTTAATAGGTGTGATGGTTCAAAAAGGCAACCATTCCCAATAGACACCTTATGTGTCTTTTGGAAGTGAAGAGGCATCTCCAATAGGCATGAATATCCCTATAAATAGTGAAGGCATTCTCCCATTCTACACAATCAATTAAAACCTGTTTTCTCTCTTTCTAAAGCATCATCAGAATTCTTTCTAGTGTGTTCTTGATTGGGTCAAGGGGTGCAAACCTTGAATCCAATTTCTCTGTGTAGGGCTTTCATTGTATCCTGAAGGCATTATTTCGCATACCTGTTGCAATCGCCAATTGATATTGGGAGGGTAGAAATAATCATCTAAAAGAAATCGTATGAGCCTTGAAAGCTTTTGAGTACAACAATTTCTTTTAGTGTTATCATCCTCTGTTTTTTACCCAAATTTTCCAACATTACCTATTTCCATTGGACAACAAGTTCATACAAGAGATACAACACTCAGAAATATTTACTTGCTAGTTCACCTTGTTAGCTCTCTCACTTTTCTGATAACAAGTCATAGTAACCCAACTACTCTTCCAGAATCAACTATTCTGGTCTCACCACTTTCCTTGCTTCCCTCCCCAAAACCAACCCATTCTCCTCCACTTTGTGACCGAAGCAAGTCTGGAACGACCATTTCTTGGTTTAGTAGGACTTGTACGAATGATCTCTCGAATCTAAAGTACTCCCTTGCAGTACATTGTTTAGGGTTTAAATTGTTTCTCACCTGCGCACCCGCAATTACCGAAATCAGCAGAAACAATTTTCACCTACAAACAGGGGTGTACATAGTAAGGAAGGTGTCCCTTATCTGTTGAGGTGCTCCTTAGTAATTTAGGTGTCCCTTAACCAACATTGAGAGTCCGAATAACACGTGTCCTCCGGGTGCAAATAACATTTTTTCGAGCCAATTCTCCACAAGAGCTTATTCTTCCAAAAATAACTAAAACAAATTTATTAAAGAAATAATGAGTCCTGGCTAATGTGTTTATGGGTTAAAATGCTTCGCACTTTCGTGCTTATCACAGAGCCCGTGCCGTTACGGGACGGGTCGAGGCCTAGCTAGTCTAATAAAAAATAAGTGGTTCACGATAGAGATGGCGATTTCCGACGACGGCGGCGCCGTTGTCTTGGTTTTATTGGGTTTCTACCGTTTTGTGAAACATTGAAACTATTTATGGGTTAAAATGCGTCGCACTTTCGTACTTCTCACAGAGCCCGTGCCGTTACGGGACGGATCGAGGCCTAGTTAGTCTAATAAAAAATAAGTGGTTCACGATAGAGATGGCGATTTCTGACGATGGCGGCGCCGTTGTCTTGGTTTTATAGGGTTTCTACCATTTTGTGAAACATTGAAACTAGGATTAATTATTGGGTTTGTTATGTATTTTTGGAATTCTGGGCAATGTATGTATGGGCTTTTCGCTATTGGTATGGTGATTAGTATTTCGTGGGTTCATTTAATGTGGGACGTACAATGTACTAATGTGCTATAGGTTCATGGGGTGTACAATGTACTAGTTTCTTTTTATATATAAAAAACCATCTTTACCGAAAAAGAAAAAGTCAAGATCCTAGTTACATACACGACTCTTCCCTTATCGGTCGTTCCTCAATAATACTCATGTCCGAATAGAACACCGAACCCTGTAACACTCTTTATTCCAATGGGATTCGAACCATAGCCTCAAGCTCATTAGACAAGGTCTACACCACTGTTCCACGGCCTTGTTGATGTCATTAGTGAAAATATTGAAAATAGTATTTACAGAAAATATAGTTCACAAATATTGCAAAATGACGTCATCAAATACAATTTTTTCACTAAAATGGGTTTTCTTATCATTTAACATCCACCAAATTTTGCGTGCCGAACTCATATCCCTACATGTATGTATACCGTTTTGATTTGTAGCCGAATCACGAACCGTTGACCGGACTATTGACCGAATCTGGCTTTTACAAATCCGAATAATACCTGTCAGTTCCCGTTCTGTAAGTTTGTCGAATACCGAATTGCTAACTAGGCTAAGGATTCAGAGGGTATGATATTGTACCAATAAAGAATATTTTTTTTGAAGGCTATTATTGGGGCGTCACACTCCATTAGAGGGGCTTCACTTGGATATTTGGTGACCAAAAAATCTGGTTAAGGGATAATTTGATTCCATAACAATTTGTCAAAATTACCCTTCAATTAAACTACTAAAAATAGATGAGTAAGAAGCAAACTGATCCTAGTGATGGTAATCAACAACTCAATCAACCTCAACTTCATCCTCAACTCATTCCACCGATTCAATCAATTGAAGAATCATGTTTTCAAACTCCTCAACAACAACCCATGGTGTATGTAAGGTAATAATCAAACAAACTCATCTTTTTGTACCCGTTTTGTTCTTAAATCGAATGAAATCGAAGTAAAATTAGGATTTTATTTATTTTCTGCTAGTGTTATGCCTGGGTACGGTACTAGATTTTTCAATCGTAATTTAGTTTTTGAAGAACTTACGCCTAGGTTTAGTTTAATTCAAGCGTAAACTTTGATTTGCATGTCATTTACGTCTAGGTTTAGTTGATTTCAGTGTAATTCAATTTACGCCTAGGTTTAGTTGATTTCGGCGTAATTCCAATTTTACGCCTAGGTTTAGTTGATTTTAGGCGTAATTCCAATTTTACGCCTAGGTTTAGTTAGTTGTTTTCCAGGCGTAATTCCAATTTTACGCCTAGGTTTAGTTGATTTCCAGGCGTAATTCCAATTTTACGCCTAGGTTTAGTTAGTTGTTTTCTAGGCGTAATTCCAATTTTACGCCTAGGTTTAGTTGATTTCCAAACGTTATCCCAATTTTATGCCTAGGTTTAGTTAGTTGTTTTCCAGGCTTAATTCCAATTTTACGCCTAGGTTCAGTTGATTTCCAGGCGTAATTCCAATTTTACGCCTAGGTTTAGTTGATTTTCCAGGCGTAATTTAGGACGTAGCTAGGTTTAACTAATTAAACTAAAGCCAAACAAGGGTTGTTTAGTCATTACACAATTATTTGAGATAAGGGATTTTTGAAATTACTTACGGTGACCCGTTTTTGTCCTATTAGGTGACGCCCCTCTAATGGAATATGACGCCCCAATAATAGACTTTTTTTTTGATGGGTTGATACACCGGTTAGTTGTGGCCCCTAAATGCTACTACCAACAAAGAATATGAAAAACGTTCGTCTTTGACATTAGTGTACCTAGAATTTGAATTTTAAGTCTCCGTCACATAAGAACAGTTCTTTGGAAGATTACTTCTTTCGCTAGTTCACTGCATTTTTGGTTATGCAATTCAATTTGATTTTTCTTTTGCTCACATCTTAGGAGACTTGATATATACATGAAAAGAAGTCTCATATAGCTATTTTCTGGTTTGTCTTGCTTGTTGCATTTGGATTTCAATTGCTTTCAAAATTCAAGGAAATCTACATTTATATATTTACATTAGAAAATTTCTTACAAAATTTTCTAATGTAAATATCCAAACCCAAGACAATTTTCTAATGTAAATATAATATCCTAACCCAAGAAAATTTTCTAAAGCCCCTACAATTTTTTTCTCTTCCGTATGGCTTATTCATCATGGCGCTATCCTCATCCAAGACAATCTTGCGAGATGGGGATGGGTATTGATAAATAGATGTGTTTTTGCAAAAAAGAATACGAAACCATTAACCACATGTTTATGCACTGGCTACTATCCATTTGGTTTGGATGTATTTCATGTATGAATTCTCGCGACATTGGGTACCAAACTACAATATTATTGACCTTTTCATAGGCTACCGGATGCAAGGACTTACGGAAAATGGTTTGTTATTGTGGGAACTTCTACCTTTTGCTTTTGTTTGGAGCGTGTTGAACAAAGAAATTCTTGCATCTTTGAGGACAAAGATTACTCCCAAGAGAATCTTATAAGGAAGATAAAGTCTCTGCTGCTATACTGGAACTCTACAAATATATCTTTCAAAGGGATCACCTACCAAAATCTCCATTACAATTGGGCTCTTGTAGTGAATAGGTCCCAATAACTTATGTTTCTTTCAATCTTGTTGCTGCTGTAGGGAGAGGATTTTAGTTTCTAAGACAGACAACCATTAGCTCTTGATGTTGTCTTATTTTTCTTACCTTTTGTGCAATTTGGTTGGGCTGTTCTCTTATTGCCAGGGTGTTGATCATTCTGTATATTCTTATTTCATCTATAAAATTCTTTGATGTATTGATCAAAAAAAAAAAAAAAATATTTAAATTAGAAAATCGAGTGATTAGGCCAATCTCACGTTGCAAATTTTACTCAAACAAAATTTATACAAAAATATTTACACAGCACATAGAACAATCTAGGTAGTCCAAGAAAATGCTCAAAAAACTTTGGTTGTTGGTTGGACAGGCATACCATGCCATCATGCAGATGCGGGAAGCTGATAATCTCTAGAGACCAAGTCCTAAGCTTCCCTCTCGAAAGCTAATTCTCGGAGAGTAGTTGAAGCCCTTGACCAAGTAAGGCACTACTCCTTGTAGACTTCTTAACAGTACGGCACACATTTGAAACAATTTGAGCATCCACAGCTAATTTATCAACCGTCACTTTGCAACGTACCTTATAAGCTGACATTGAAACAACTGGGTGATCTTCATTCTTAACTCCATAGGATATCCACATATAAATCACAAGAGGAGTCATCCCTTTACTTTGGCGATCCAATAACGAATCACGGACAATGGGCGTTAGCTTTACTTGTGAACCCATTAACACCGTTTCGATAGTCGTAACATTTTCTGTTGGTTGCTGGTGGAAAGTCGGCACTAAGTTATCCGATGAACAAAGAAGGATGTCAGAGTAGTAGAATATAGATACCGAAAATCCTTTCTCAGAGTAGTAACTTCCTGGTGCTCCTTTCGGGTTAGTCGCGTTAATTGCAATATTGATTTCTGGTGACACAATTAGATCATCTGAATATGTAGATGATGTCAGATTTATACCTTTGATAGAGATACTAGTAACAGCGTACTTCGGTATTTTTGGGTCCGGAATGATGAAACTGATAAAAAGCATCACTATTAGCACAACAGGGACGGCTAAATAGAGGCCAACTTTGATGCAAATTTGACAAGCAGGATTACTTGTCCTAGGTGCATCTGCTCCGAATTGCTCTTCAAGATAATTCCATAGAGATCTGGACGTAGGCAAACCTGCAACAACGTATGATGATAATACAGATTCAGAAATGGTTGAGTGAAGCCAAAGTAACAACCTTTGATCCTCATCTTGCCATTCAACATAATCTGGATTTACCGTTTGAGAACCCGGATTTCCGTCGTTTAAGAATTGGTTTGGAGTTCTGTATGATCCATCAACAAACCCAAGTACTTGGTATTCATCTAAGACTGGTAGAACAAGAGACTTCCAATCAAGAAAATTGTCTTCTTGGAGCTTTACAGGAATGACAGTATTAGAAAGAGTATTCAATATTGGAATGGAATGCGAGTCTGGTGAAGAACCCATTGAAGTAAATTAAACTGGTGGAATCAGTAGCTCTCTCAAAATGAGATGTGAAGATGATATGGAATTTCGGGAGTTGTAGGCAACATGACAAGATGAGAGAAACCGTCCACTTGAATCAGTCACTTAGACAGCTATCCGGGAACGGTTATAAGAATCTAATTTAAGTGTAAGAGCAAACCATTAAAAATAGTCTAAGATAAGAAAAGTTATGTTGTCCCTATGGAGAGCTAAAAGACAAATTAAACACAAAATTGGTTAAAAAGACCAAAATCAATAATTTCGAGGTGAAAAAGACATCTAGTTTTTGATCCTGTTTAAATGGACAAAAATACAAATATAGCCAGGATGTAAACAGTTTCATCCTACTTATTTTCAAATACTGATGCATCCAGTTTCATCCTTGCTATTTTTTAAGTTTAAGTTAGGATGAATCCAGTTTCATCTTTGCTATTTTTTTTTGTCCATTTCACCCATACTAATTTTTACTCGTCCATTTGAACCAGGTTTTAAAAATATTTGGACAAATGACCCATTTTCCGCAAATTAAAAGAATTCTCCAGTAGATGTATTCAGAAGTCAGAACCGATAATTTTTTGTTTTACAAAAGAATTATTTTCTTATTTCTAGAAGTTTTTTTTCTAAAATTTGATTCCCAGACTAAGTTTTGACTCTTCCAACTAATTAAGCGGGAATGCTATTTTTTATGTCTTATCTAGACATCTCTTAGCCAAAACGGGTTGCCACGTTTTATATCGTCATATTTGTCTGCTTGTTTTCATTCTAATTTCCCTGCTTAACAAATCAATTTAGATAGTTGACATTATAAGTTTGAGGGAGGATCCATGGACACTCTTAGATGGACAAGGTCAGACAAGATTTGCGCCATTTTCTCCGCAAAATCCAAACAACAATGAATTTAAGTGTAATATTTTGATGATATGTTCCTATTATAAGATTTTATATTCCTACCAAAAATAAATGCAATTCGAGATAGCAAACCTGACCTCTATAAGTTTTGGGAGAGTTGATATTTAGATGAGCTGAACCGAATTACATAAGGGGATTTTGACAAAGTACACCCTATGGGATTAGTAATAATTCCTAACATACACCCGTTTTTTCAAAATTGCTAAATACACCCAATTTAACTTTTCCATCCCGTTATTTCAATAAAACGGTTAATGGTTGTTAAGTTTCCAGCAGTAAGTAAATCGGGCCGAGTTGTCTAAGTTGACTAGGCATTAAATGTCTGAAACACCCCTAACTATTTCGACTCGTTCTTCCCAAAAGCGCAACCTATGATTAGGAATCAGTTCGAAATTAGAGATTTTGGAATCAAAATTGATAGCTTAAAACCATTAAAATACTAAACCCTGCAATCCCATTTACATAAAAACCATACTTATATACAAATTTCACAAAAAATCACAATCACAGAAAGTCGGATCTAAAAATCACATCCTCTTGATCGTCCCAGTAGTATGTTGTTCTTAAAAACTTCAAATCTATTATGCACAGACCTATAAATCACAACAACAACAAAAAATCACATTATACCATACAATTTTAAACCCTGTAAACCCATTTCGTCTATTGAAAACTGGAAAAAAAAAATCAAACGATCCAATGAACAGTGAAAATAGTTTTTGTGAATACCACCCTTACGAGATTGAAGTAAACCTGTTTATCAATACAACAATACCACCTTTACTAAGAGCCTCTCTAATGGAATGTGTGTGAAGGAAAAAGTCCTAATCCACGTAGGATCCACACTAATATTTATAAAAATCATCTCCAACCCATTGATGTGAAGATGATGTGGCAAAAAAAAAGTTAGACATCCTTTAGGTGAACCTCTAGTTTTAGACATTCACTTAGAGGATGTCTTCGCGTCCTAGTCACACTTTTATTAACAAAAGTCATTGGAAAATAAAAATGGAAAGGATTTTAACCAATTACATGCCTACAAATAAGTAAACAAATAATAGAAAACCTTATGGGTTGGAGATAAAACTCTATTTTTCCTAATATTTAGGATTTTATGCTCAAAGGATGTCTTAGAAGTGATGCCACATGTGAAATATTCACATTCACCATTGGAGAAGCTCAATAGCATCATTAACTTAGATATCAACATAATCATCAATCTTGAATGTTAACAAGTATGTAAGGTTCTGTTACAGACTTGCACTCCTAAAACAGACCACGACGATACCTCTTCTTACCGATTCGAGAGACAAACAGAAACAA
This sequence comes from Papaver armeniacum, assembly GCA_023531295.1. NCBI lineage: Eukaryota > Viridiplantae > Streptophyta > Magnoliopsida > Ranunculales > Papaveraceae > Papaver > Papaver armeniacum. The sequence goes on from JAJJWW010009487.1 coordinate 598,473, forward strand.
AAGGAAAAAAATGAAACAATCTCTTCATAACCATTTTGTTTCCACCTAAGGGCAAATCGGTAAGTTTTAAATTTCAAAAAAATCTGCATCGTTAATTAAAATAATAAATGTACGGTTAGATATTAATTATTACTATTTGGTGGGCCTTAACCGAATTTTGGATGGTGGGTGTATTTTAGCAATTAAAAAAAAACTGATGTATTTTAAGAAATACTAATTATCAAAATTCCAATTAAATAACTGACAGAGAATTCAATTTGTTGAAAGGGTTATGGTTGACCATAATCACAGTAAGCCAATATTTTTAGGATACTTATGTCAAGACAGATAGGCAAAACAAGAGGAGAATGTTATAAAATCAGGCAACCAGTTCGTTGTTATGAGTGGTGTCGCAGTTGGCTAGCGTCTAGGTCCCATAGCTATACGAGTAATCTTAATCCTGAGGTCGAGAAAGAATTAAAACCTCTCTCACCCCGCATGATCTTTTTGAATGAATTGAAACCTCATGCTAATCATCGAGAAGATGAAGAAGTTCACTTTTTTTGTTTTCGATCGCTGAAACTAAACCTTCTATTGGTCAGTCTGTACGTGTTGTTCAACATGCAGATTTCGTCTGTTCAATATCTTATAAACTTCTGAAAAGAGTAAAAACAGAAATTTCTTTTGTAAATTTAGGTAGAAAAAGTTACGAAAAATCTACTGAAACTAATTTGAACTAGAATAATACTCGTGTTTTTTCACCCAAAGACAACCATGAGAAAATCTGAATGGTAACTTTTCGACAACCCATAATATTTCAGTAAAGATAACCTGTGGACTGGAGAATAATTAAGATATCAAACGGTAGAAATAATATAAAAGCTTACTTTTTTTTTTCCTCGGCCAAGATAATAATTCATTGAAAAAAACTTACAGGAAGTAAGCGAAGAACAAAGATCTCAAACACAGAGAAGGCACTGAGAAACTCAAGCCGAACTCTTCCAAAAAAAGAGAAAAAACAACCCAAAAAAGCTTACAACCCATTAAGCTACAAAGAAGACCAATTCGCGGTAACATTTTCTAGAGAGATCCCTTTAAGAGGTTCTAAATTTCTACACCAATTATAAGCTTGAAACTTCACTTAAATAAGATATATGTATTTAGGAGCAGGTATACAAGCATCAAGATAGCACACACTTCACTGATATAAGCCGTGACGCCAACTTCACGTTCTTGTTCTTCTTCTGTTTCGTTTTCGTCATTAACACTATGATCGATAGAACTATCATCACCAGCAGTACCTCCACCACTAAGCTCTTCCTTCAATTCATTTACTTCTATCTGAAGTAGATTGTGTTTTTCATTCACAAGTTCAATTTGAAGTTGCAGTTGACTTACATTTTCTATCAACCACTCGACTTTTAATCCAAGCGCACTTTTCTCAGCTTCCTTCATTTCTTCATCACCAACATCCGAATCTAAGAGAGTTAACCTTTTTTGACTCTTCAGTTCCATTTTGATTTGTATTGAAGTGCTACAAGCAATACGT